>RRCJ01000011.1:656983-1256983 GCA_004337975.1 Pyricularia sp. CBS 133598
GGGGGGGGGGGGGGGGGGGGGTCGAGAACTGTAAGTGGTGAGCATGAAGCAAAAGCCACCAACCACACTACATCATTTGACCTTGACTGACCCGACTCGTACAGTACTGTGAAATTGCTGTAGATAGCTACCTAGGCAGAGTACCAATATGAGTTATAGCAAGATCGGCATACGAGTAGCTAGTTGTACATTTGTGAACAAGTCAGAGAGATAAGGTAAGTAGGTAGGTATGCATTATGTCCCGGCAGTCGCTAGAAAACATCATGCAAAACTCCAGCAAGTTCAAATCCAATTCATGACAAGCCTTTTTGTAGTCAGACGCATAAGGTTCAACAAGCTGCACTCCTTCAGACGATGGACCTTTAGGTTGGAATTCTTCTTCGCCAATACCCAGCAAAACGTTTGGGTAGGTCAAAACCAGTCCCCAGCTCATGACATAAAACCGTCCTGAAGCTTTGAGGTCCATCTCTTGCACCACATTCTTGTACAGTGGTAAGGTATATTACAGGCACCAAAGAAAAAGAAGCAAAACATCAAAACAACGATCACGGCCCCCCTTCGTCTTTTACTTCTTTAGGATTGTTACTTTGCAGACTTTTTTTTACAGCTTTAGACCGGTCGCTGAACGCCCCGCATGAAGCCTTTCCGCCAGAAGTGACCCGATTTAGATGGTTTCCCCTGGCAAAGAGCAGAGGAAGCAAAACAGAGCTGACCTGGGCTTGTTGTGCAGTCCTCTCTGGCTGCTCTTCCCGCCTTGTCGCCTCCCCACCCCGGAACTCGCACCAACTCCGTAACAGGCAGACTCCTGGTAATATTCTGCATTGACGACTCTTGCGGGAGGGTGTAGCTTGGCATTTTATTTTTCTTTTGATATCGTTCGGAGAGTTTTATAAGGTACCCGCTGTTTTCCGAAGCTTCCTCTATCTATGCTTATATGGGGGTCATGTACCTAAATCTCTTTGGGTCCATCTGTTGAGTCTAGACACACTCGCTACCGTTTTTCCTTCCCTTTTTTCGACTTTTTTTTCGTGCACATACCAAACGCTATATTCCTCTCCTGAACAAAGTCAGTGACGAGGCCCAGCTGGTCTGAACGGTTTAGATTGGCGTCTTACACCCTCTTTGTCTCGTATTATTATCATATATCCATGTTACTCTCCCCAAGATTTCATTGACCATCATTTCCGTTTCTTTTATTATATGAAGAAAACCACCCCTTTGAAAGTACCTTGACTATTGTCTATACCATCAAAATCAACACTTTTTAAAAAATCAAACAACACAGCCTCCTCCTGCGCCTCCCGGAGGTACACGGGTTATAGAGCAGACGCGAGGGGTGACCCTTCCAAAGCCTCTCTGTATATTCAAAACACCGCCCGCCCCCCGTTTCCAAACATGAGCGTCAGAGCCACAGCAAGCAGCGAGCTGTTTGACGACTACATACGCCGCACCAGAGAGGAGCACGGCTACACTCCCTTTGAGTACTGGGAGCCCCCAAAGAAGCTGCCGGCCCGCGCGGTGAGAAGGTTCAACAGCAAGGAGTTCCTCAACCGGCTGAGCGAGTCGCAGAGGCGCGTCTCCCTGAGCGAGCCCGGAGTCCACCGCTCCTCGCAGCCGAGGCCCAACACGCCGCAGCGCCGCCAGATGAACGAGATGAGGGAGGCCAGGATGCAGAGGCAGCGGCGGCAGCGCCTGCAGCAGCTGGAGCAGCAGCAGTTGGAGCGGGAGCAGCAGCTGGAGCTCGAGCAGCTCCAGCAGTACCAGCTGCAGCAATACCAACGGCGCAAGAGCTCGGCTGCGGGTGCTTCTAGCCGCGACTCCGCCGTCGTTCTCGACCCCGTCGAAGAGATCGCCTACGAGCCCGTGTGGCAGCAGTGGCCGTCCTCCATACCGCCGACCTACCAGGACGCGGTGAGAATAAGGCGCGGTGCAGACCTGCCGCCCGTCCCGGTGAGTGTCATGGACGAGAAGAGGCTTTTGGCTGCTGCTGCTGAGTCGGTGCGGGTTACCGAAGATCACCCGGCCCTGAGAGATGGAGGTGCCGACAGTTTCGAGGAGCATCCCGCTCTCAGAGGTGGCGGTTCCGAGGGGATTGTGTCGGTCAGTAGTGTCCTCCTCATTCATTGCAAAAAAAAGAAAAAAAAAAGATCCTTCGTTCTTTAGTGAGCGTGGCTAACAGAGCCTCGCACGTTAGGAGGGCACCCATAACGCAGCCAGGGGCTCTTGGTTTCGTCGTGACAACCCGGGCAGCGAGGAAGAGCCGGCCAAGAAGGGCTTCAGGTCGTGGCGGAAACGCACCTGGGCGCTCATCATCACGGCAGTGCTCATTGTGCTCATCGTAGTTATTGTGGTTCCTGTGGTTGTTACGACGGAACAACATAAAAACAGATATCCGGACTATTTCAAGATCAACTACACCCTCACAGAAACCTGTAAGTGAATCGCTATATATCCTCGAGATTGCTCTTTTCAGATATGTTCAATTGGCAAGAGTATTCTCTCGCTTCAATCAGATTCGGCTGGCTAACAATGCCCGGAGACTCAGGAGCAAACTTCTTTGACAAGTTCAGCTACTATAGCGGAGACGATCCAAGTATGACACCTCGATGCCGATTTGCGCTTTAAACCTCATCTTGCTCCAAGTGAGTGTTGCTTGTAGCACTGGTACTGACACCGCACCAATACCAGCCCACGGCTTCGTGAAATACGTGACCCGTGAGCAAGCCCAGATGTACAACCTCACCTCTGCGTCCAGCACATCGGCCATCCTGCGCGTGGACGACACGTCGAGCCCCTACACCTTCCCCGACGTCTCCGAGGGCCGCATGTCGGTGCGTGTGGAATCCAAGCGGCAGTACGACCGCGGACTCTTCATCTTTGACGTCAAGCACACGCCGTTCGGCTGTGGCACGTGGCCGGCGCTGTGGCTGGCGGGGCTGACCAAGTGGCCGCGCGACGGCGAGATTGACATCATGGAGGCCGTGAACCGCGCCACCGACGGCAACCTGCAGTCGCTGCACACGTCGGGCGGCTGCTCCATGGAGGGCGTCAGGCGCATCATGACGGGCGTCGCCGCCAAGGCCGACTGCTACAGCGGCGGCGAGGATAACACCGGCTGCAACGTCCGCGGCGACGGGTCGGACACCTTTGGCGCCGGGTTCAACAAGGCCGGCGGCGGTCTGCTCGCCGTCGAGCTGCGCGACGAGGGCATCAGGACCTGGCAGTTCCCCAGGGCCAAGGTGCCCGCCGACCTCGAGGTCGGCACGCCCGATCCCAGCGGTTGGGGTCCCGCCATGGCGGATTTCCCCAGCACGGATTGCGACATTGGGCAGCACTTCAGGAACCAGAGTATCATTCTCAACATTGCGCTGTGTGGCGACTGGGGGGATAAGGCGTATGCAGGTTCTGGTTGTAAGTTGTCGATCTTTTTCTTACGATATCAAAAACTGTAAAGGGAATGCATGTTTCTAACACCAGAACACAAACAGGCCCGATGAACTGCGTTGATTATGTCGCAAGGACCCCCTCTGCGTTCACAGATGCGTTTTGGGAGTTTGGTGCCTTCAGGGTTTATGAGCCCATGAAAAAGTAAGAGTATAGAAATGGGAATAAGTAATGCTTTTTCATTAATGGTTGATTATTAAAGGTATTGTGGAATTTAGAAAACTAAAAAAAAGAGTGACTGGGAGCGAGGCGTTTCGGCCTCCATTTGGTGTTACTGGATGGGGTGTTGCTCATTGGCGTACACTTGGTTCCTGGTAAATTGTTGTGTAATGTATCTTTTTTTTAAAGGCAAGACGCATGGGCGTCTGGTATAGTCTAGAGTAGGGTATCGTCATCTCAATGTATAGAGTAGTGTACATGTGTCTTATATGTTATAGTGAATAACCTCTTACATCGTTGTAAATGTGATAGCACACACCGCCGGTAGCAACCAAGCCAACACAACCGACCAAGTTAAACCCGGACGGTCCGGACCTGATCAAGGCCTTGCTGCGCCAAGGATGTCCTTGGCCCTCTTCTCAAACGCATTAACCATCACCCCGGCCAGCTCGTTAGCCACGCTGCCCGTGGCAACCTGGTACATGGGGTTCGCGAACTGATATCGAATCGACAGCTCGACGTCCGCCCAGGGCCTTGACCCGCCGGTGCCCTCTTCCTGAGTAACAGTCCAACGGGTCACCAGGCTCTCAAACAGCCCACCCACAGAGGCCTTGGTGCCGGGTATAACCTCGTCCAGATCGATCCCACACTCCTTGGCCTCGGCGGGCGAGATCCCCGGCGTCCCCTTGCCGCTCACGGCCTCGACGACCCGGCCGGGGATGCAGTAAAGCCGGCTGGTGTAGGTCTCGGTGACGGGGCCCCAGCCGGCCGTCAGCTCGCCCGCTGCGGGGTAGCGCTGCTTGCCGTCGGGACCAGGTCGCCACGCCGTGACGCGGCTGTGTGTGCAATACGGCAGGAACGAGGCGTACGAGTCCACGTCGACGATGATGTCGTACAGCGCCGATGCTTGGTACGGCAGGCGCCGGCGCGCGGTGAGGTGTGCGGGCGCCGGCGGACCGAGTGGGTTACCGGGGAGGCTGAAGAATGTCGCGCGCGACGGCACTGGGAGGAAGCGGTTCTTGGGGTGTTGCTGGTCGTGGAGATGGGATGTTGGTATCGCTGGAGCGGCGAGATGTCTTGACGGGGCGCGGAGGGCCGGGCGCGCCAGTTGACGCAGAGTCGCCGCCATTATTGTTTCTGGGTAGCACAGGAGGGTGCGGCTGCTATGGATCTATCATTTTGTCCGTGTCTGAACTGCTGGTACTGACAGTTTATGTCCTCGGATTGTCTGGACTTGGACTTTGATGCGAAAAGAAAACCGCCGACATTCGGCAGTCTGCAAGTCAGCTTCGCACTGTGTGGCCCCTTGCAATCGAAATCTACCCCACCTTGGTCGACTTTTACAAGGGTTTGGCGATGGACAAAATTGTGAATTTTTTTCTCTCTTCTCATTCTTCAAAACCTTCTCTCACTTTCACCACTCAACCGGCTGCTTTCATACTCAACTCAAAAGCGCGAGCTCATAAGAAAGCCGGGTGTTCACCAGCGCGCGCCGAATGCCCATTCTTCAGTCCCAGCTGAAGACGTCTTGAGCAAAAAAGCATATCTTCATCATTCGTGTTTGTGCTTGCTGCTCCTGACGGTAAAAGTTCCACCATGGCATCCACGGGCGTCGCTGAGGAGGCACTCGCCGCACCCGCCACACCGAGCAGCACCGAGCTCAGCAGCGGTAGCAGTGCTACTGACAACAAGCTGGTCGAGTCGGTCGCCGCTCTGGACGTGACGGGTACGCCGAAGGAGGAAGTGGATGGGGCAGCTGCTGTCCCTCCGCACCGCTCTCACGATCCCGACTTCAACCAGAAGCGGGCAGACCCGTTCCAGTTTGGATCGCGGTACCTGAACGAGAATGACGATCCTTATGAGTTCAATGCGTGGGATCATGTTGAGACCGACGACGTGTACAAGGAGTACGCGGAGCAGCAGTATGCCCTGCAGCGCCAGTCGCCGGTCTCGGATTTTGATAAAAGTAAGTCCACTCATCATTCCCTCTTGCTCTTTCTTTGGCAGACCTGAACACCATCGCATCTCTTACCCCCTCACCGCGCACATGATGATTGAATTCATTAAAAGTATAGTTCATCTGAAAATCAATGATGACTATTATTTCGCCCCTATCTGATACGCGCTCTTCACCTTCACATCTATCAACCACGCACACATATCTAGTCTTTGCATTCGGCATCAAAGCTAACAAAGACATCAGACAGGTTCAACTCTGACCCCGCCAAATGGTGGAATCAGTTCTATAAGAACAACACAGCCAACTTCTTCAAGGATAGGAAGTGGCTGCAGCAGGAGTTCCCCGTTCTGACCAAGGCCATCCAAGAGGACGCTGGCCCCTTTGTGCTGCTAGAAATTGGCGCCGGAGCCGGCAACACTGCTTTCCCCATCTTGGCGCAGAACAAGAACCCCAACCTTAAAATTCACGCGTGTGACTTCTCCAAGAAGGCCGTCGAGGTGATGCGCTCGCACGAGAGCTATGGGACGGACCAGATGCAAGCCGATGTCTGGGACGTGTCGGGCGACGAGCTGCCGCCCGGCCTTGTCGAGGGCAGCGTCGACGTGGCACTCATGGTATTCATCTTTTCGGCGCTGTCGCCGGCCCAGTGGGCCAAGGCTGTCGCAAATGTCCACAGGCTGCTCAAGCCCGGCGGTGTTGTCTGCTTCCGTGACTATGGCAGGGGCGACCTTGCCCAGGTTCGGTTCCGCAAGGGCCGGTATTTAGAAGAGAACTTCTACATCAGGGGAGATGGCACGCGCGTCTACTTTTTCGAGACGGATGAGTTGGAGACCATCTGGAAGACGGGTGGGCCTCCACCAGCGGCAGACTCTGCAGACCAGCCAAGTAAGCCGGATCTTTTTGAAATAGAGGCCCTCGGAGCCGATCGAAGACTTTTGGTCAACCGAGCCCGGAAGCTCAAGATGTATAGATGCTGGCTGCAAGGGCGGTTCAGAAAGCTGTGAGGGCAGACTTGGCCGATAGATACTTTGAACGGGGTGGTTTATTTTATGCCCTAGAGTTTTGATGATACCCAACAAAAAATATTTCACTTCATATGCCATTTTAGTTCTTCCTTGATCATTTTGCCGTCCATATTTACTTGTGCTATCAATATGCCAGAAGCTCTCTGAGCCTTGCACGTTCGTCGTTGCTAAACCCGATCCGGTCCAAGTAAGACTCAAGCCCGCCATACCGGGACTCGAGGTGGTCTGCCACAGCCGGTATCATATCCGGTGCAACGACGGCCCATTTGTCGGAGAGCCCAATCTCGTTCATTTCGGCAATGCGCTCGTCCTTCTCCGACGCCAGCCCCTCATCCGAGAGCCTGTAATCATGCTCGATGGCGGCAAGCGGCACGCCCAGGATCATGAGGACAAGGATGACGATGACGCCGGTGCGGTCCTTGCCCTGCGTGCAGTGGACCAGGAGCGGGAGGCCGGCGGGTTCCACAAAGCAGCGCAGCGCCTCGGCGACCTCGGCCCCAGAGTTGTCGAGGGTGTCGACGGCCAGGCCGGATAGGCCGCGCGGGTTCATGACCTCGCGGCCGAGGATGGCTACCGCCTCTATGCGGAAGCCTAGGATGAACAGGATGATTACTTTGCTGATACATTTAGGACATTCTCTGTGTTAATGCTGGGATTGCTTGGCAAGCTAAAAAGGGGGCAGGATAAGGGGGGGAACCTACAACCAGCTGAGCCAGGTCAGCAGGCTCAGCAGATGGCGCTCAAACGCGCGACCGGTGATGCGGACCTCGCGGTACTGGAGTCCAGGTATCTTGAGTGGCTCGGCTAGCGCATCGTTGGATCTCAGAAGCGCCGGACCTGTGCCTGCCAGGGCAGCTTGGCGCTTTTGGGCTTGTTTGTCATGTTCCGTCCTGTCCAGGGGTTGCAGAGAAAATCTGGTGTGAGTAGCCTTGAACAATGGAGAAGGAGCACAAAAAAGTCGAATGCAGTAGCTTGGCCGTTGCCTACTTGGTCCTGAGATCCATTACGGTACGGATGCCGAGCTCGTCTCGCAGGAGCTTCCTGTCGTGTAGCGAGGCATCATCTGATCACGTGGGGCGTGTGATTATATACGTTATCTCCTTGTCAGCATATATGGTTCGTGAGTCTGAGTCTGCTTTTCGGCTTGTGCCGAGGTTCCTCGATAAGCCCAAGGCGTTGCTATAGAAGCAGAAATACCAAAGCCGGAGGCGCAGGTGTGAATATAGAAGATGCGTATGTCTTACCTGGGCGCGCGGAGCGGAAGAAGAGCCCCTCCTTTACAAACCTGATTATATATCGGAAGTATATCGGTCAACACTACCATGGGAGACAGATCATTGGATAGAGTAATAATCAGGGCAGAGCTGCATGTTGTGGGGATGTGAATAGGTGACAAGGGGTGGGATGATGGTACCTCTTGGCGAGAAAGGCATTGATGGTCTCGCCTACGTCGCGAAAGTTGATGATGTTATCAAAGTCGACTGTCGTCGTGGTGGTCCCCATGCTTGAATCTAGGGCCTAGACTTGGATTAAGTTCTAGCCCTGCTTTGTTGGTAGCCGGGCCGCGGGCCGAGCTTCTTTGGCAGACTTGGTGCAGCCTTGGTGCAGGTCTCGTGGATGAATGTGGCGACGTACTCGCTGTCAGCCTTTGAACTGGCGCAAAGACGGACCTCTCCAGACTTTTCTTTCGATCTGTGGCGAAGGAGTTGGTTGCATGAGCTAGGAAGTCGGTAGAAATTCAGCTTTGCACTTGATGGCATAACTCCAGTGTTTGGGGATGCAGCAACTCAGCAGCACCGGGCTGTCAATCGCTTTCGGACAAAAAAAAAACCACTGCTACTAGGTAGTGGGCCCCACCCGGGAAGCCCTCCCCACCTTGCCTGGACTGGATTGAAGTTATGGACGGCCCTACGGATGGGTTTTCGTCCATTTCAACCCGTCGATAATACTACCTAGAAGGCCTGATTTCTCGGTAGTAAAGTGTTAGCTTTCTTGTTTTGAATGTCTATTGCCCCCACACCTAACCAAACGCGCAATCAATCTGTCAATCGACAACATGAGAGATCGACCCGTGCTCGGGACCTGGCGACGGTATAGTACTGGTTTTAATGTCCGACTCTGTACGCTTTTAGCAGTCGTCTTTCAAGGTACCACCTTGCACTGGGATAGATATCACATCAATGATACCACGTTGGAAACTCAAATTCAGGGAATCGAGAGCCGCCGGAGAAGGTGGGACTACATGTGCCGTGTCTTTTGATGCACTGGAACCTCCCGGAAATTTAGTACCGACGGGAAGTGTAGTTGTATCACAGGATATCATCAAAGGTGACAAGCGAGCTTGGTGGTATTTTTAGCAAGTTCCATATTGAATGAAATGCCGTAGCTCTCTCTTTTTTGTTTTTTTGTGCAGATTTTAGTAAAGCGTGCGTATGCGGTGGCATGCGCCATCTATCTGCTGTTACACCTTGCGGTGAACACGCAAAACGACGCACGGAACAACCTTGAATTGAGTTTCAGGGTTTAGTTTAGGTAGAAGAAAGCTGATAGTTACACAGGAGAAAGAAACAAGAAGTAAAAAAAAAAACTGGTTTGCATCGTTTTTGTGCAACATTCGTCATGTACGGTAGGAACCATAGAATTGAAAGACAAGTCGGAGTACCAGCGTACTGGTTGCGTGCCGAGTTGTGGCTGCAAGCCCAGGTACAAATACCTCGTCCAAAATTGAATGTCCTCGGCCTTACAGCTGTCAATATTAGTAGGCCCACCCCACTATGGCTGATCGTGATACTGTCGAGAAGCAACTAGATTCGCGACACACGAGGGAAAAGGGACAGGGTTCTTGTCTGACTGTCTTGACAGGCAGATACGGCAGCAATACTCTGTACCTTCTCGCATAACCCATCTTGCCCGTCCATTCGGGAGGGTAGACTAAAGTGGCTTGGCTGGGATTTTCGATTGACGTGATTGTCCCCCTGGTCAAATTGCGGTTGAGCGGGAACAAGAAGTGGGCCTATAGACGGTGACAATCGGTGCCCGGTAACGAGCAGTGTTACTGTGCAGTAAAGCGGGGTGCCCCCACCGACCGCGTGCGGCGACTGTCCGGGGGTTTAATGACTTTAATGACGTAGGTGGTATAGCGGTGTGTGGCCGAGCTTCTGCTGGCTAATTACGTGCAATGCCTTTTCCCAACCCTCCTTGTTTGTCCTGAGGGGTCCATTCTTTACAAGCACCTCTCACTCACACACACGCGCGCGGAATGCGCATGCGCATGCGCAAACGCAATGTGTGGTGGTATTATCCATCGAACCCATTAAAGGAACCTAGACTCCAAACTACTACGTAAGGTAGGGGGATACGGCAGGGGTTGGCATTTTGACGATGAAGAAGACGTACTGTACTTTGGTTGACCATCTCATGTGATGCACTTCTTGATGCTCATCCATACAACCAACCGCCCTGGCCCTCTTCTTCTTTTGTTTTCTCAATTCAAACAGCTGAATTGCATTTACATACAAGCCTTCCTCGTCTAGACCTTGTTCAATTATTATTACCTACTACCGTATTATTCTTTTCGCACTTTTCTGCCTCATGATCAATCCCGATATTGGAATCTTTTAGTGCTTTGCTGCAATCGCACATACATACCTACACTAGCACGTCGACCGTTACTGATCGCGTCTGCACCCGGTCGACCCGGACTGTCTTGGCTGCCTTGATCTGCCTCTTTAGCCTTGTCTACGTCGTTAGCATCAGCTCTCAAGCGTCGGCCCAGGCCCCTTATCGTCGGCTGCCAACAACCGTGCTCCAACCTTCGTCATTCTATCTATCACAAAAAAAGTCCATTTCCATCCAAACCACCCTGAAGGTTGAGCGACGGATCGCACATGGCACTAAAGGCAGACCAAACAAAACCGACCCAAGTCCCACAACTCTATAACCCTGCATTGCCTGTGGGCGGGTCATACTCCTTGTCAACTACTTGTTGAACATCGGACAAATTTCCCTCTGATCCCTTTTATTTTCGGTTGCCGAGAGCCGCAGATACTTGAGACAAGCCACACGACTCGACCAAATTACCTCCCCAATACGGACATCAAAACCTTGTAGACAGATAGAAAACTCGTGGCCGTGTCTGTCTTTTCCGCGTCAGACGCAAAGTCAACATGCAGTCTATGCGGGCGACGACGCAGGTCCCGCCATCACAGGGTGAGTTGTTTACGCTTCACTTCACTTCACTTTACTTTTGCTGCGGGTTTCTTTACTTCGGTACAGTTTCGGTTACGCTTCAGGTCTGGCTCGCCGTTGTATCGTACCTGCATCAAAACTCACGGCCACAATCAACTCCGTTACAAGATCACGAGAGATCCGTTCTCACTGACCACATTATGTACTCATGATAGTTGCTCCTGTTCCCTCGTCCTCGGGACGACTGAAGTACGCCGAGCCACGAGATTTACCTTCGTTTCCTTCTTTTGGGCTGCGAAAGGATAATGCAGCAGCCAGCGCAGCCGCTTCGTTAGGCTGGGCAAACCAGAAACCGGCATCGCCTATTGCTGGTCAAAATAATCAAAGGAACACTGTTTCCACATCTGCCGCCGCCGCACTGCTTGCGAAAGACTCCAAACCTGTTCAACAGTGGTCGCCAGCAAAGAACGATACGGGATCCCAAGCGGCTATTCTTGCTGCAACGAGGAAACAGGACGTGTCACCTGTGCCTTCTAACCCGTCAGCCAACTGGGGAAATTCAGCCGCCAACCAAGCATTCAAGGCGAAATCTTTAAAGGGTGTGGAATTATCTGAAAGCCGAGATATTGCTCGGAGCGGCTCGCTGCGGGCTGCCAAAGACGCTATGGGACGCCCACGCGCCGTCTCGAGCCCTGGGCCGAAGTTCACGGTACAGCAATCAACAGACCACAGGACCACAAACGCCCTAACTGCTGCAACCATGGCACATAGGAGGACTACCACGGCGGGAGTCGACAGGAAAAACAACCCGGCAGGTTCACCCTCGTTTATGAATATGAACCGGCAGATGTTTACTTCGCACCCACCGGTGCAAAGCAGTGTGGATGAGCAGAAACACAATGATGTATTGCACGCTTCAGCTGTTGCCATGGCAAAGCGAATGTACAACAATCAGGTGCATCAGCAGCAACAACGGGATGCTGACGCCGCAGCCAAGTTAGCGCAGAATGGTGGTGAATCCAGCAGCCCAGACGCATCGGCGGCGTCTACGCCACAATTCACAAACCTTCAGGAGGCGGCGTATAAGCTCGCTCAGGAACGTCTGGCCAAACTCCAGGAAGAGCACGACCGCGCGCGTAACTATCACGACTACTACGGCGCATCCGCATCATCGGCTTCGTACAAGCGATTTATGCCGAAGAACAAGCTTCGGCGGCGGTCTTCCAGTGATGGTGACGCCACCCAAGGCCGGGAAATGTCTCAAAGACAAAGGCGGGCGACGATGCTTTCCACAAAGTCACCTCGGCAGCAACAAGACTTAGGGGTAGTTGACGAGGAGAAGCGTCAACGCGACCGTGAGGCTCTGCTCTCCGCGGCCAGGCGCAATGTGCGCGCGCAGCTAGAGGGCATAGACCGCAAGGTGATTGCAGACACGGGTATGGTAAGCCCTTCCATGAAGGCTGAGTGGGAAGCCAAGGCCCAAGCCCTCGCTCGCGCCAAGAGTCACCCCGAGTTCATGGCCGCCACAACGCCTGGCAGTAATGCGCTGGGTATAGATGGGAATGCCGATGGGAAGCGCACAGCACCGGCTGGCAAGATCGATATCGGGGGCGGCAAGTACATGGACCAGTCCGAGATTGATGAGATTGCCGCACGGAGGGTGCAGCCGTTCTTGGATGAGATCAATGAGAAGGCTGAGAAGGAGCGCGAGAGGCTTGCTGCAATCAAGGCCGAGCAAGATGCCAAACGCGAGGCTGAGGAGTTGGAAAAGGCTAGAGAAAGGGAGGTTAAGGAGCTTCATGATAAGATCAAGGGTGAGTATTGCACATGCTTTATGCTCGGAATTCAGATTAATGATACTAACATTTATGGTATCAAGGTCAACAAAAAGAACAAGAAAAGGCTCGAAAGGAGGAGATCAAAAACGAGGAGCGAGAGAGGAAACGACTCGAGAAGGAGGCCAAGATGGAACAGAAGCGCGATTCGAAAGAGAGCCAAGGCCACAGTCACTTCCTGTCAAAGAAGGCCACAAACCACCAGGACGATCCCCAGGAGCCGATCGATATGAACTCTTTGAGCGCAGGACAAAAGGATAATCCAGCATCCACACTCCAACCCCCAGACGACAAAAAGGAGAAGCCGAACAGGGGTCGGTCGCTACACCTCCGACTTCCTAGCATTCCGCTTTCTTCAAAACCCAAGGACAAAGGCAAGGAGCGCGAGCGCGAACCGCATTCGGCCTCGGCAGCCTTACCTTCCCAATCGCAGTCGCCGGTGGATGAGAACTCACCAACGTCGGCCAAGGTCAAAAACTGGCTCAAGTCCCGCTTTCGGCCAAGGGCGAGGTCGAGCGTTGAACAGGGCTCGTTCGGCACGGCATCCAAAAAGGGAGGGTTCATCGGCGGGGCAGCACTGACCGCCCAACACCAGCGGGCCGCCAGCGATGGCTCAAGGGCGAGCATCAAGGAGGAGAGCCTGAGGGAGGTGGCACTTGCCGGTCGAGATAGTGGTGGCGATCAGGCGACTCTGGCACGGACTGCCACCGGCGCCTCTTCAACTCTGTCAGGTCAGCAGCCGAGGGTCATCGGCGCCAGCAGTGTCGTCAGCCTACCCAGCACATCACAGAGCATGTTGAGCAGCCTGTCGGTCAGTAGCAGCAGCACGCGCACCGGCGGCGGTGAGAACTTTGTGCTAGCCAAGGACCACCTCAGTCCGACCCCAACAGTAGGGGCAACGGGGTCGTCACCATCGCTGCTGTCGCCGCCACCAAAGCTCAGAGACCCTACCTTGAGGGCAAGCAAATCCGGGAGCCCAGTGCGGGACTCAAGGTTTTTGGAAATGATGGATAACTGATGATGAGATTTTCTATGTTTTACTAAAGTCTGCTTTTGCTACCTCTTGGTAGTCTTTGCCTTTCTTCCTCAATCACCTTTCTGATTATTTGTTTGCGGCCAGGAGTTGTGAGTGTATGAGCCCTATTTTTACTTGTATCCCTACGTTTATGAGGTATGGAAAGAGGAAGATGCTGGCATTGGCCTGTGATAAAGGGCTATTGGGGTTCTTTTGTTCCCCCTTCTTGTCTTTGGGGGGGGGGGGCGCTTTTCTCGTTTTTATCAAGTGGGATTAATTTGTGGTTTTTCTTAGATGAGATGCGAGAGGAGTTTTTGAAAGCCCTATTGTTTTTCCTTTTTTCTTTTAAACATAAACAGACGAAAGACTACGAAAGACTTCATGTACCTAGCTTATTCTAATTCATTGTATGTCTAATTTCAATCAGTGCTACAACTGGACCCGTTTCTCTTCTTTTGATCTCCGTGAACTCCCAAAGTCAAACTCCGAGGTATGCTATAGGGACAATCGACCCGTTTGGTGAGGAAAGCGCACCAAGTATACTGTCATCTACTTGTTCTTCTATTTTCTCACTTTGGGTATTTTTTTCCCCCGGGTCTATATGTATTGTAGCGGTTTGCACCAAGATAAAAAAAAAAAAGAAAACATTTCCTGTTTCAGTCTTTTTCTCAACGCCACAAACCCTCAGAAGCAACATAACCCCTCCCGATCCAACGGCACGCCATGCTCCTGAAACAACCCACACAAGCCATCATTCAAGGCAAATCCATAGGAGCAGGCACGACAGCGTCGACGCCGTTCACCTCGCCCAGCTTCCCCCAGGCGGGCCGGTTGAGCCTCGGCGGCGGAGCCTCGCCCGGCCCGCGGCCCTTGCCGTTGTTGTAGCCCCTGGCGCGGGGCCTCTCGCCACCGCCGACGGGGAGGTCGGGCTCGTAGGCGGCCTCGAAGCGCTCGGCGTCGGCCTCGAACGTGCCCGCGGCCAACGAGGCGCGGGCGGCGGCGAACAGGCACGCGACGACGTGGTGGTTGTGCACCTGCAGCAGGGTCCAGGCGAGCATCTCGCGGGCGGAGAGGAGGTGGTGCACGTAGGCGCGGTGGTGGGTGGCGCAGGCCGGGCAGGTGCAGCCGTCGGAGAGCGGGGAGAGGGAGCTGTTGTAGGCCGGGGAGGACAGGTCGACGCCCAGCGGGAGGATGTTGGATGAGTTTGTTGGTGGTGGTGGTGATGGGTTTTGTGGTGTGGATGATGTGGGGAGGGTAAAGGTGAAGGCGACGCCGGCTTCGGCAAATGTGTTGATGAAGGGGAGGAGGATGACGTCGGCGCCTAGGGAGATCTGCCGCAGGATCTGGTGTGGTGTGGTGGGCAGGTCGAGGGATAGCCGGGGGAGTTGGTTGAGGTTGTCGTAGCCGGCCAGGTCTGGGAGGATGTCGACGTCGTAAACTGCCAAGCCCTTGATGAAGCCTGCCATGTCCTCGTTCAGACAGCGGAGATACTCCCATTGAATAGGATGTGGAATCGGAAGAGTCGGTGCAAATATGGCCGTCTCCTTCGACTTTTCACCACCGTCCAGCTGTTTCCGGAGTTTGATCATCCAGTCCTCGGTCCTGTCGGCCATGCGCACCGCCCGCTTGGAGCTGGGAGTGCCGATAGTAAAGGTGAGGTCCGCCATGGGGACAACGACGTCGGGCCTCAGGTTGACGATGGCGTCGGCGTACTGACCCGTGGTGAGGGTCTGCACGCCCGTCGAGGTGAAGACGGACACCGAATCCGCCATGTTCCCCAGGCTGCAGGCGGCCGGGGGCATGCGGCGGGCGCCGAGCACGGTGGGGATGGAAGCCGGCAGGGCGGTGAAGGCGTGCAGGGGAGACCGGGATGTGGTCATCATGGAGGCCGTCTGCAGCAGCGGCGCGACTCGGGTGGGGTCCTTTTGGTTCCGTTCTATGAAGTCCTCAAAGGCCAAGTAGGCGCCGCGGACCATGCCGTCATGGCGACGGAGGTTGTCCGGGGTCATGTGGGGCACGACGCCGCGAGAGGTCCCGGAGAAGAAGTTTGGGGTGTCGACGGGGTTGCGGCTGGGGAGCGAGAGGCGGCCGAGGCGAGCGCCGGTGCCGGGTGTGGAGGCCCGGAGGAGTGTGAATAGCTCCATGGCGGGGTCGGGCTCCGGGATTTTTCCTGTCTCGGAATGTTCCATCGCGGGCGGTGCTTCCGGAGGGTGACTGACTGCTTGACGTTAGGTGCAGTAATGTCCGAAAAAGCTAGTCAATGGTAATGTAGCTTTCTGGTTTCAGAATCTACATGTGAGCTAGGTAGCCTGCCACACTAGATCTTGGATTTTGATGTTCAGGACAGCATGATGTTGTGTGGTTTGTTACTGGATTGCTTTGGTGCTATGCGATTTTTAGTCGCATAAAAAAAAGGTAAAGTAAGTCACTTAATAGGGAGACACGTGAGAGACATGTGGGCGGCTTGAGCGGGTGATTCCAGCCCAATCGCTACCAATGACTAGGTCCGTTTTAGCTATGGGTGTTCTTACAAGACAGGGACACCACCATGCTATTCGAGTTGGTCACGACAGGGATACTCCTTACCTGCCCCTCCCACTTACCTAGGCACACCTACCTTACCTTCTCACCTAACCTTAGGTACATACCTTACCTACTACCTCCAGTACCAGCTAGGTAAGGTATCTCCTTGCTTACTTTGTACCTACCAATTTATCTACATATTTGGTTATATATAGGTAGGTAATTATTGTAAAGATCTAGACTAAAGTACATTCATATGTGAAGTTTGTTCAAATTAATCGATTTGGACGGCTTCCGAGTCGGTAGATACTCAGTGCGGACAACCACTGTGAAGAACCAATCGACTGCTGAGCTACCGGCAGAAAAACAAAAAGTTGTCTCTGCCCTGCTCACTAAAGGGTCCCTAGGGATATTGCCCGCTGTAAACTAACGTTGACGCTAGTGAAAGTCCCTAACGAGTCAGGAATGGTTGACGTGCGCCAATCCGGCGAAACGCCCCTGACGAAAGGTTCGGGTCATGGATCTCGTCGGAGGGTTGAAGCTTTGAATGGAGCTCTGTCTCTTGGCAATACCACAGCGTCGGATCACAGAGTGTCGCAGAGGTGGAGAGGTGTTGCGTGTGCCCTTCTCTTCTTGGAGAAACAGCACAGGCATTAATTGTATTTGTTAGAAAGATCATTGCGCGGCCCTTGCAGATTATCTCACCCACTTAGCTTGCTTCTCTTATCATCGCGTTTTGTTTCCCCCGCCAGTGTCGGACTTCCATGGTCGGTTTTGACATGTTCTTTTAAAATCATCAATCATCATCCATCCAAACTTTGGACCTTTGCACGTTTCTGGGCAATCATCCGTCGTTGCCTCTATTCGTTCCCACTGCCATGGGGTTCCCCGCCTACTAGCCGGGTGCTTATCTCTCTCTCGTATTCCATCTATTACCGTACATTCCATCCATCCGTCTCTGATGCGGAAACTCCCTCTTTGTTTCGTAGTTTTTCCCTATTGACCAAGTCCCAGTTTTCTCATCTCTTTGCACACATACCATGCGCGCATGCAACTGATTGTGTTGCTTTCGGTTACCGTCCTCCTGCCTCGAGAAGTTTAACTCGGCCCGGGTCCAAAAATTTCCAACTTGTCCTTCCTTCCTACACCTACCGGTCGGTATTTGTAGGTAAATAGCGCCTGCCAGACCAGGTTCAGCTAGCCCACCATGACATCAAGTCGTCCCTCAACCCCTCCAAAGACAGCTTCCGAGATCGTCCACGAAGCCAGTCGACGCCACCCGCCAGCCAGTGGTAGCACATCCACTACTTCTGTTGGCGCCTCCTCCCGTCACCCCGACATAGCTAGCGGCACCGACGATGACATGCTTCCCGAGAATCGCGATTCGACCCTGCCCGCCCCAGTACCAGGAACAAGGCGTCGCCTGAATCGGTGGAACTGGAATTGGGTACCAGCACCCGTCCGTCGCACAGGCAATGCCGTCGCAACCTGGGTGCGCGGGCCGCCGAACCCTACGCGCTACACCATCAAGCCGCTGTTGCCCAAGGTGCAACACGCCCCGATCTGGCTGGTCAACAAAGTCGCACCCCGTCGCTGGCACAAGGCTGTGCTTGCCTTGATATACATTGCCCTGTGGGTCACAACCTTTGCACTCGTCGTGCAGCATGCCGGCCAGGCTACTGCCATTGAGGACTTTGGCGTGCCGACGACCCTGGGGTGCGGCTCGGCGTATTGGGTCTATGGGAACGGCTGCGGTTTGGATGGTAACTACTGCCGTCCCTTTGCCAATCAAACCTTGGCATTCAAGTGCCCTGCAAACTGCGCGAGCTATAGGGTTCGGAATCCAAGGGCTGTTGGTGACCAGGAGATCATCTACCAGTCCATGGTTATTGGAGGGCCCGGGAGTGGGAACAATCCAAACCTGGGCCCCATCTACCGTGCCGATTCTTATATTTGCGCTGCCGCGATGCATTCCGGTATTGTTTCCAACACTAATGGTGGCTGTGGCGTTTTGAACCTTATCGGCGAGCAGAGGAACTTTGTCTCTTCCAGTCGGAATGGTATTGACAGCATCGAGTTCAAGTCGGCATTCCCCAGGTCCTACACTTTTCTCAGTGGTGTCGCATGCGACTCGGAGGATCTTAGATGGCCGTTGCTGGGCATGTCGGTGGCATTTACGGCCCTCTTCTCCCTTTTCACAACCTCGGCGCCTTTATTCTTCTTCCCTATATTCACCGGGATCTTTTGGCACGTCGGCATGGTCTCGGACCCTCCCCCCAACGCTGGCCCTGCGGACCTCGCTTCCAAGATCATCGGCAGGTATCTCCCTGCCATATTCGTAGCATGGGTCATGTATGACCGCATGGGTATCCGTCGCACCCTCACCGGACTCACGGCTCAGGTCGAAAAGACGATCCTTTGGCTCGGCGCCTGCTGGCTTGGCGCGCTCGAGAACTATTCCTTCTCCGAGTGGATCCCCATCAACCGCCTTACCGGTCGCGACCTCGCCCAGCAACCCGGGGCCAAGGCCGCTCTCGCCTTTATCGTTGTCCTGCTTGTCGTCATCGCCGCATCTCAAGTCTGGTTCTTCCGCCAGGAGGGTCGCCTTGGGCGTATGCTGCGCATCTACGGCCTTCTGGTCGGTGCCATCCTCGTCTGCCTTTGCATAACTCCGCTCGAGCTCCGCATCCACCACTACATTCTTGCTCTGCTGCTCCTGCCTGGAACTAGCATGCAGACGCGGCCCTCGCTCATCTACCAGGGACTCCTCGTCGGGCTTTTCATTAATGGCACCTCCCGCTGGGGATTCGACGCCGTTCTCCAGACTGCCGCCGCGCTACTAGGCGACGGACAGTTCTTCTCAGACCTCCCCACCATCCTGGTCCCGACCATATCGCTGGCGTCGGCGTCCTCGACGAATCTGAGCAATATAACGTTTTCTTGGTCCGTCGCCGACGCCGTCGATCTGGGCTATGACGGCATCAGCGTGCTCGTCAACGATGTAGAGCGCTACCGCGGCTTCTTCGAGGACGAAGTCTCGACTGACCCAAACTTTGGCGGCCCTAACGCCGGCCGCCGCTTCGAATGGCGCCGCAACGCCACCACGCAGCCAGACGACGAGTACTTTCGCTTCGCCTACATCTTCGGCACCGATCCCATGGACTATACCAAGGCGGGTACTTGGACCGCCGCCGGCGAGTGGGTAGCCATGGCCCCGGGGCCGTCCAAGATGAGGCGGCGAAGCTTGACGGCGCTCTCCCCCAAGAGGGATCAAGGAGCGCGCAAGGCTAAGAGAACGAGGGTGTTTGATGATGAATTGTAAAGTGTATAGATATAAAAAAAAAGTATAAATGGCTTCTTCTACTGTCCAAACTCCCAACCAGAATTAGAAGAGATTTTCGCTGCATGGTACAACGCTGTGCAGGGTTGCGTTGAGTTGGGCGCTCCGAACTCGGAGACAGTGTCTTGTTCTGATATTATGAATTTTGGTTTTCTGATTTTTACATAAACTCATATTCACCCTCATGTACAAACATAATGTCACTTCAAGCATTTGATGAATCTGGTCTTATGTGAAGATATGTCTTGCTGTGTGTACTAATCTATAATGGACCAAGGTTATTTATACCAAAACTTGAGCCTGACAGCCGACAGATAGTAATAACCTGTACACAAAAACTTCCATGACACAATAGAAGAACAGTGACTGAAATATGCGGAAGAAACACAACGGCCGACTTTTTATTGAATATTCGTTGCTCCAAGTCTAATCAGGCTCCTAATGATAACAGGGTGGGAATGAGGCCGATGGAAGTTGGGATTCAAAACCTTGCCCATCCAATATTGAAAATGTAAATGATTTGGTTATATTTTGAAATGTATCAAGGTATCAATGAAGAGATTGAGCAGAGAAAACCACGCTCGACAGCAGAGGAGTATTCAGAAGAGAGATGAAAAAAGGAGGGAAAAAAAGGAGAAAAAGAAAATGTAACAAAAAATCCCGTCAACAAACCCAATCATCAACACGCATGGCAGACAACGTTAACGCTACATCAAACACATTAAGACTTGTCCAAGATGAGATATCGAGGTCTCTCGAGAAGCAGGTATAAATGGGGGACACGTAGTCGAAGTTTAAGAGGCATGCTTCTTCCTATAAAGGGGGAATTCAAGGTCAGTACATAAACCCACGACGAGAAAGAGACATCAGCTGGTAAGTGGAACTTACTTCTTCTTGACTGGCTTCGGTGGCCCGAAAAGACCACCTAGAATGCCTCCTGGAGGCTTCGACTTGGAGGAAGACTTCTTCTTTGACTCCCTTGTCTCCACAACAGTTGGTCCCCCCCTTTGAGGCGGGGCATTAGGTCTCATGCCCCCGGGCATCATATTTGGGGGTGGCGGCACCGGTGGTCTGGGTGCTCCTGGTCTGAAGGCGCCAGGTGGGGGCACGCCACCTGGTACGCCCGCGGGCCTGCCGTGCAACGGATGGCCCTGTGGTGGCTGTGGGCGGCGGTCCATCGGCCACATGTGCATGGTGATGGCCGAGTCCGGCTGGATGACCTTCTCCCAGACTGTCGGGAGGATGATCTCGCCGTCTGGGCCGATAAGGTCGTAGTGGCCTTGCTGAACGTGGGGGCCGATAACCTCAACGTGAAGGAAGGCTTGCTTAATAAGCTCTTCCATTCCCTATAAGAAAGTAGCGGGAAGCGTTAGTATCATGGCAAACACAAGTCAATGCAGTACCTCGTAGTAGTCTAGCTTTAGTATCACTTACCTGCCATGTTTGGCACAGATGGAAGGGGAAACTGAACTTCCGCCCGACAGCATCTTTGAACTTGATCGGGGGCTTCTCCTTCTTCTTCTCCTCGGCCTCGGCCTTGAGTTTGCCCTCTTCTTGGTATTTCTTTTTGAGCGCATCTTCCATCTTCTTCTTCTCCTCGGCATCCTTTGCTGCCTTTTCGGCAGCCTCCTTCTCAGCCTCGAGCTTCTTCCTCGCGTCGATCTCGGCCTGCAGTTTGGCCTCCTCCTCGAGCTTCTTGCGCCATTCGGCATCGGCGGCCGCCTTCTTCTCCGCCTCTGCCTTTTCCTCCGCGGCCTTTTTGAGATCAGCCTCGAACTTGGCTTTGGCGGCCGCCTCGGCAGCTTCGAGCTTGGCCTTGAAGAGTGCCTCAGCCTCGGCGGCCTTCCTGTCATCTTCTGCTTTCTTCTCGGCCGCTGCCCTTATGTCCGCTTCTATTTTGGCTTTGAGGGCGGCAGCGGCCTCGGCGGCCTTCCTTTCATCTTCTGCCTTCTTCTCAGCCGCGGCTCTTAGGTCCGCTTCTATTTTGGCGCGCGCCTCTAGCTCGGCTGCTTCGATCTTGGCTTTGAGGGCAGCCGCGGCCTCGGCGGCTTTCTTGTCCTCTTCTGCTTTCCTCTCGGCTGCCGCTCTAATGTCCGCTTCTATCTTTGCTCGCGCTTCCAGCTCAGCTTGCTTGAGTGCTCTGGCGTGGGCTTCTCTCCTCTCCTCGTCCTCCCTCCTTTCCCGCTCAATCTTTTCCCGAGCCTCCCTCTCGATCCGCTTCATATTCTCCTCGTGCTCCCGCCTCCGTTCTTCTTCGCGTTTTCTCTCTGCCTCCAGCTTCTCCATGGCAGCCTTTTCAGCCTCCTGTCTCGCTTTCTCGATCGCGATCCGGGACCTTTCTTGTTGGTCGAGCATCTCCTGCATACGCCTTTGGATCTCGAGCTCAGTCTTCTTGGCCTCATCAGCAGCCGACACTTCCTTCTCCTTGCTAGCCCGGAGCTTTGCAATTTCATCCTTCAGTCTCTCCATCTCTGGGTCAGGCGCGGGAGTTTGCGGCTTTTTCGCCACGGCCACCTCGGTAGGAGGCGGTGGGTGCGCCCCGTACGGATACATGGCCCCAGGGGGAGGGTACGCGGCGTGGCCGCCGTAGCCACCTTGGTAGGAAAATGGGACTACCTCTTGGAACGGGCTACCGCCACCGTAACCCTGCGGGGCGAATGGATGGGATCCGGGGAAGCCGCTGTTGTAGTTGTAGTGCGTCACTGGTCCGGCGGCATACCCTGCCTGGTATCCTCCTCCTCCACCACCTCCGGCGTGACTTTGAGGGTAGCCAGGCCCTCCGGAGGGGCGCCCATAGTAGCCGGGGTGGTTTTGAGGATGAGAAGCCCGGTAACCACCGCCGTACCCTCCTCCGTAATCCCCTCTATCGGGACGCCATGGATCCTCGGACTCGTCGCTGTGTGAATGCTGCATCGCGCCTGGTGGTGGCACTGAAGGAACCCTCGCGGGTCTCTCTATGCGACCCTGTTGACGGATCTGCAGGCGAGGACCGCCTCCGCCGTGGCCGCCGTAGTAGTCGCCGGCGCTAACCTGTGAGGCCGACTCGGATGGATCCAAGTCTTCGCTATCTGAGTAGCCGTCGAAGCCCTCAAATGGCCTCTCGTCGAATGGCCTTTCGTCCGAGCCCGAATTTGAATAATAAGATCGCGCTTGCTGAGCGTGGTTGTTGTGATATGGATGGCGATGAGATCTTGCATGAGGGTGGTTTGATCAGCATGTTGAATAGAGGAAGAAGTTTGAGAGACGGTACATTCCGCCTCTTCAAATGGCTCGGGGCAACCAAAAGAGAATCGACTCACGACATTGATGTTTACAAAAATGGGTGTTGTGTACCGTCCCCTCCACTCGCGACAATCTTCGCCGAGAAAGTCGGAGTAGGGGCCCTTTCCTCCTATACTTTCCGACACTTGAAACCCTGAAGAACGTCGACCCGATATATTGTCGGGTTTGCCGTCGCCGTCAATATCCCGTCAAGTTTTCCCTTTTCTGTTTGTGACGCAGGTGCGCACAAGTAATCAAGTCTTAAGGATAGATAATCGAAGTTGAAGTCACACAAATCGGAACGAGCTCGGAGGCGTTATTCACAAACAAGAGACGTTGATTGTCAAAATGGCGGTCGGTGCGTTAAGTTTTGTATGATTTCTGTCGGTAAACCTGTTGCGACGTCGGGAAGTGCGTGACCGCAGCTGAAAGCGACAAGGTAGTTACGGGTGGTTTATTTTTTTGGCCGTCGTTTTGTTGCCCCTCGTGGCAGGGGAAGACGGGGAGCGGGGAGGCTTTGTGTTGATATTTATTGACGGGCAAAACTAAATGCCTGTCTCCCCGGCTAGATTGGGTAGGTGGGAGTGGGGCGGGCCTGTTTGGATTTTGATGTCTTCTCTTCTAGACCTGAACTTTACAAGGGATGGGACTTGGCAAAGGTTGCAGGGAAGCGGGAAAAAAAATACGACCAGACTGAAGAAAAAAAAACAAATTAAGGGAGGTGAACAAACACTTCCGTCGTTCGTGTCAGGCGCAAGAAAGGGGAGGACGGGACTTGGGAGCTAGAACAGAAAAAAAAAGCGGAAAGAGGAGGGGGACCGTGGCGATCGATGTGACAAAACGGGGTTGCCCGGGTCACAGCGGTACCAACAAGAGAAGCTGTGCAGTCGGGTTGCGTTGCGGTGAGGAGCTGGGGTGTGGGAAGGTGGAGAGGGAGGACGAGAGTTGAGGACGAACGAACGAGGACGAGGGCAAGGATTGAGCCAAGGATGTGTAGCCTTCCCGTGGCCCAGACAGACGGACAAGTCGCAAGCTTCCCTGTCTAGCTTTGACTTTATCGCCTATGATAGTACAGATCGTGAGGACATATGCCAAGCATTTGGTAGACCCTTTACGAACAGGAGCATATAGAAAAAGAAATCCCGATATCGAAAAAATGGATCCTCAGCGCAGCAAAGACAGACAAGCGAGGAGAAAACCAGCATAGGAAAAGAAAAGGCGATATAATGCGACACACATCATAATAATATTATTACCCTTCAACCCGGCCCTGCCCTGCATGCAGGCGTGTTGTCTGTTTCGCTTTGTCTTTTCTTAGGCTTCATCAGGTACGAAGTACCTCTCTCCTAGCCTAATATGGGCGGGGCGGTGTGCGAGCTAGCCCACCAGCGGGCAACGAACCCGTCAAAGCCCGGACGTCCACGTCTCCCAGCTGTCTGTCTGGTGTCGCTGAGTTACACAAACGACATCATGCTTCTCTCTAGCCTGTCAGACCTGTGTGGACGTAGACTATTTTATTTTTATTTTTTTTATTTGCTTTTTTTATCATGATTTTTTTCCACTTCTACCTACTGTCTCGAGTACAAGTCGCTCGGGCGTGGCATGTAACACTGCATTCTCAGAAAGGAGGAGCGGCATCTGGCCATGAAAAAAATAGAGCGGGCGGGAGGTTGCATGAGCGGGCACTCATCATGTACGTACAGGTGTGCGCTGCATACCAAAGTGGATAAAAGTCCCGTTATAAAACAACGACATATTTCTAGGCATACGGATCATCCGGAAGAAAATACAGTTTGTGAAGAACCTGCATTTCTTCTGTAAAGAACAATAAATTGTGTGCCCTTGGCCGATTGCTTCTTCAGAAACCGTCAGCAGGTCTAGTTACTTTTTTTTGGTGTCACCGCGAGGTGATATTTTGGAGAGCACGGTCGTTTGTTTGCAAAACGGTCGACGGCTGGTAAAGGTCAGGTGCCCCAAAGGGTGCAAACCAACGGAACGGAGGCTCTGCGCCTTTTCCCACCTGTCAGCCCATGTTCCTCCAATGTTTCTACGGCACCTACAGTAGATAGGCAAGCCTATCTCACGACACAGGGACAACCTGGAAATCGACAGACACAGCAACAAACCAAAACAAAGCCAATCAACGTTGAGCAATTACTAGTCTACTAGGAAGAACCCTAAAAAACAAGGTGGAAGCTATTGGAACCCAATAGCAAAAATTTCCTGCGCTTTCCCTCCCAAGCCTCCCTCCTTGCAAGCAGCATCATCCTGCATCTTGCAACCGTCGTATTCCATCTCGTCGCAACCCAATCGGAGCCCAGATTGTCAGCATTTGTGCCCAAGGAGGGGCGAACGGCACCGGCCTGGCTGCACTGCCTGCGTCTGGCCCTGCATCATCGCCATAGTTTTTCATTAGATCCAAGACTTGTGTACAGCAACGGCCCTGGCGATCGAAGCTGCGCCCAGTTTAGGTACCTATCAAAAATCACGTAACCTAAAGTAAGGCACATAGGGCAACAGCATAGCAGCATGCCGCGGCCTAATGCAGAGCCGCCTGTTGCTGTTTGTGACTCCAGCGCTTAGTTACCTGCCAAAACACTCGTGGAGAATATGGATTATGGTGGCATTTGCTGCTGTCTTTTGAACCGGTTGTGAAGTTGGCAAAAAGATACAGCGAAGCTCGCAGCCAACATCGTCAAGTGGAGCCACGTGCGTGCGTGCCCAAAAGGTCCACATAATCAATCACATACGCAATAGGCTTTTACAAGCCAACAAAAGGCACGTAGTAATCTCTAAAGTCAGACTACATAGCCTGCAGTGTTTTGAGAGACATCCATGCTAGAGTTTTTGCCTTTCTCTGTAACATGAGTCAAAGTCTCAGTGGGCACTCTATGCATACTCCGCATTGTCACGAAAACCTCACTGCATTCCTGACTCCAAGCCACCAACAAATCCTTCATATACTTTGAATGTGCCTACACCTCAACAGGACGCATATGGCTTGAACATACTATAGGACATCTTATTTTGGAGCGGGGGAACTGTCCTGGTTCAACAGCTCCCTTGCCGCCACAATCTCGCTCTCCTCGTAACCCCTCCAATTGTGTTCGCCTGCAGACCACCGCCGCACTATTTCCGCCAGCTTTCTAGTGGCCAGTTCGTCCAGCTTTTGCAAGGTGGCACCGTCCGGCAGCGCCAGATCGTCCGCGTCATCTCCTTTCCGCGTCTGCGCGTAGGGTTTGTCCTTGAGGAGACGCGATGTCACCTGAAACCACACGCAAATGGGACAGATTAGCTTTGCTTGGTCGACAGAAAAGTGAAGAGGGGGGCCGAGTTTGGAAATTCTCACAAGTTTAAGTCCATAATATCCCCGCAGGTAATCGTCGCAAAGCTCAACACTGCGGCAGAACCTCTTGGTTGCCTCTGCCAACTGTTTAGCAGCAGCTCCATCGTTGGACTGTGTCGCTGTTGCTGCCATATACAGGACCTCGCCTGATCTGGCATGGATCTGGATGTCGTGATAACGTCTGTCAGCTTTGCAACTCAAACGTCTCGCGGACGTCTTCAAAGAAGGCGGTACTGACATTCCATGCGTTTGGCTGAAGCACCAAAACCTCCTCCAGCGCATATATGGCCTGGGAGTACATTCCTTGCGCCAAGTAAACGTCTGCCAGCTCAGCCCAAGCCTCGGCATCTGTCGGCGACATGTCGACAAGTGCCAAAAGGCCAGATACTGCATCCGGAGTCCTGTCTAACGATCTGAGCAATGCTATCCTCCGTTTTGCGATGGGCTGTATTGAAATTTCCCCAATAATCTGTTAGCACAAGTTCCAGCCCATGGAGATACGCATCTACGATTGAAAGGTCGTTTGTTTGCCAACTCACGATGTTGTTTTCCTCCTCGGCCAGTATATTGTCATACTCCTTTAGGATCGCTTCCAACTCTGTACTGTTCTTTGCAGTCGCCTCCTTGACCAGCCCCTTGAAGGCCATCATGCGCTCATTCTTGTCCCCAAACCTCTTTATCAACCTTTCCAGGCACTTATGCGCCGAAAGGTCATCTCCCGTCCGGAGGCATGCCAGCAGTAGGTTCTCGTAGGTAATCCACAGCTCGGCAGTTTCGGGGGCAGAGAAAAGTGAAAGTATCGGCGTCGATGATATGCTTTCTGGGAAGTTGTTGAGGATACTGGGCGCGAGAGTGGCTTGTTGCCGCGCCCCTTCTGGTGATAGGTGGCTTGGAGGATGGAGTAGTGAGGGCGGCATCTCGTCGGTCGGTCGGGCTTCCACAAGTCGGATGTATGAGGAATGAATTTGGCGCGATACAAGTGCGGAGCTAGGTATATATTTCGACGTATGAGGAATTGTATGGCGGTGAGATTAGTTTAGATGGAGATGTGTTGTGATATTGAAGAGTCTATCATCCATCTGTAGGGAAGCTAGACCCGAACGATTGGAGATTCACAGCAAGAACACCATTAAGCACAGTGTTAATGAGCTCATTGTGTGGGGGTGTACAGTGCGTAGTACCAGCATCTACGTGGGGTAGGTTTTCGGCGCCTTGGTCAAGAACCGATCAACAACTGAAGACACCACATCGTGTCTTTCAGACCACCTGCACTTGACCGATCTTCAATACTTCCAAAACCTAAAAGATGCATGTCCTCACCAGCCGATACAACTAGAGGGTTCAAAGCTTATCAGCATCATGAACGCGAGCCGTGGACGGAGCGTGACTTTGAACCTTTGGACCGATCCGAACCCCTCCTGACTGCCTCGACGGCCATCCTTCCCGATTGCCCACCAGCCTCAGGAGCTGGGATTCTGCCACTATGTAGGATCGCATAGCCACCGCGCATGATGCTCCAGGACACTAATGGTGTATTAGGTTTGAAAAATCACTTCTGGACCTCATCCGAGGCGTGCGAAACCATCGGGGCAACGAGCGCGAATACATACAAAACTGCTTGAAAGAATGTCGTGCCGAAGTAAAAAGCCAGGACATGGACCTCAAGGCTACGGCCCTGTTGAAGCTCGTGTACCTTGAAATGATGGGCCACGACATGTCCTGGGCATCCTTTCATGTTCTTGAGGTCATGTCCTCTCCTAAAATCCACCAAAAGCGTCTCGGCTACCTTGGCGCTGTCCAGACCTTCCGTCCCGATACCGAAGTCCTCATGCTCGCGACCAACTTGCTCAAAAAGGATCTCATGGCCACAGCCCCGAACACTATTGGCCTCCCGATTATCACCTTGCCACACATTATCACACCCTCACTAGCTCTCTCCGTCCTTGCGGACCTGCTGCCACGTCTGAGCCACTCCCACGCCTCGATAAGGAAGAAGACTATTGTGACGCTGTATCGACTTGCGTTGGTGTATCCGGAGACTCTGAGGGCGGCTTGGCCAAAGATTAAAGACCGCCTGATGGATAAGGATGAAGACCCAAGTGTGACTGCTGCCATAGTCAACGTGGTGTGTGAGCTGGGGTGGAGGCGACCACACGACTTCTTACCACTAGCCCCTAGGCTATTTGAGCTACTTGTCGAGGGCGGTAACAACTGGATGGCCATCAAACTCATTAAACTTTTTGCAACACTCACACCCTTGGAGCCTCGGCTGATACGAAAGTTGTTACCACCCTTGACGGACATTATCAGAACAACCCCAGCCATGTCTTTGCTGTACGAGTGCATCAATGGAATTATCCAAGGTGGTATTTTGGGAAGCCCGGACGACATTAGTGGGACAGAGGAGATCGCCACACTTATTGTTTCCAAGCTGCGTGGAATGATCATGATAGACGGGGATCCTAATCGTGAGTTACCATCAGTCCGGGTTGGATATCCATGGGTTCCTGCTCTTCAGATGTGCTGACCTCTTCTGCAAAACGTGCGCAGTGAAATACGTCGCCCTTCTTGCCTTTAACAAGATCGTGACGACCCATCCTTTCCTTGTTGCTGAGCAGGAGGATGTCATTCTCGAATGTATAGATAGTCCGGATATCACCATTCGCATCAAAGCATTGGATCTCGTTCAGG
This sequence comes from Pyricularia sp. CBS 133598, assembly GCA_004337975.1. Lineage (NCBI taxonomy): Eukaryota > Fungi > Ascomycota > Sordariomycetes > Magnaporthales > Pyriculariaceae > Pyricularia > Pyricularia sp. CBS 133598. The sequence goes on from RRCJ01000011.1 coordinate 685,771, forward strand.
GCATGGTCAGCGCAGACAACCTCGAATCAGTTGTCAGTCGCTTGATGAGACAGCTCAAGATCGCATCTGATGGCGACAGGCAGCCAAAACAGACCCAGACAGACTCTGACGACCTGGAAGATGATGGGTTATCAAATATCAACACCAAATCCAGGGCCCCTAACTCACCACCACCTCTCCCAGAAGAGTACAGGATAGACGTCATCGGCAGGATCATTCACGTGTGCTCGCTTGACAATTACAACAACCTCCTTGACTTCGACTGGTACATTGACATCCTCACCCAGCTTGTGCGTATGGCCCCGGTCGCACGACGAAGGGAGGACGAGGACGACAGCTCCGTTCCCACAACAAGAATGCGTGCAACAGATATCACAGAGAGGATAGGCAACGAGCTACGAAGTATAGCCGTAAAGGTCCAGGCCATTAGGGGCTCGGCAGTGCGCGCGGCCGAGTCTATCATATCGGGCCTTGGGTCAGAATTGTCAACCACAACCAAGGTGGTTGGCCCGGTGTCTTGGATTCTCGGAGAATACGCCTCGTTTCTGGCACATCCAGAGGATACCATGAATGCAATTTTGCAGGCTTTAGCAAAGACACAGTATCCCGAGGTGGCAGCCGTCTCTATGCATGCACTCATGAAGATATTCGCCCTTGTCGTTGGTGATGAGAGATCACAATGGACGGCTGAGCGTAAAGCTAAGATATCACTATTGATGACGCGGCTGCTGCATACTCTGGAACCATTCCCATCACACCCGGACCTCGAGGTACAGGAACGGGCTGTGCAGTTTACAGAGCTTCTCAAACTCACTGCAGAGGCTGTTTCTGGACAAGATGCATCTACGGATGAAGTTTACCAAGATCCTCCTCTGCTCCTTACACAAGCATTACCTTCCCTGTTCACTGGATGGGAGTTGAACTCGGTTGCGCTTGGCGCGCAAAAGAATGTGCCCCTTCCCGAAGGCCTGGACCTCGACCAGCCAATCAACCCCAACTTGGAGAGGTTGATAGCCGAGGCGCATATTCTTAACTTACCTGCAGATGAAGACGACGAGTTTGAGATATACTACCACCAAAAGCCTGTCCCAACAAGCGTGTCATCATCTGAGCCGGCCATCAAGAGACTCGCGGACGCGCCTGATGAGGTGTCTAGTTCTTACCAGAACGCCGGGGAAGAGAGCTATCTTGATCCCGATATCTTGGCTCGGAGAAAGGCAGAGCGTATGGACAAGAACAAGGACGATCCCTTTTATATACACAATACCTCATCCGGGGTCTCGAGAACATCAACGCCGATACACAATATTCTCAAAAGAGAAAACGGCTCAGACCTGGATATTGACTCAATTCCTATCATGGCGTTGGATTTATCCAAGGTGGACGTGGCAGCACCACAGAAACCGCCCGCCCCATCGCCAAGGCCCAAATCTCGACAGCGTGTCGTTGTTGCGGCAGACGAAACGCTTGCAGGGAGCGGAAGGTCGACTCCGGGGAACTACGACTCGGAGAACACAAATTCGGACGGCGGGAGAAGGACTGCCGCGGGCAAAAGCAAACAGCAGAAGAAGTCAAAGAACTCACTGCTGCAAGTCGACTCAAGCCATATTGGTGCGCTGAGCCTTCACGGCCGCGCCGACGAAGAGGCCGTCAGCAGCGTCGACCCAGAACTTCAGAAGCGCGAGGAGGCGGAGATGGCAGCGGCCATGAGGGAGGTGGAGCGGTTGCGACTCGAGATGCAGCGCGCCAACGAGAGGATCCAGGTAGCGCAGGGCGTGCCGGCCGAGGGCGTCGCCGTCGTCCAGAAGAAGAAGCCGAAAAAGAAGAAGGCCGTTCCGGAGGGTGAAGACGGCGATGCTGCCTCTTCTGTAGCGAAGCCGAAGAAGAAAAAGAAGAAGCCCCCGGTCGCGCTAGGTGGCGAGGGGGGTGCCGGTGCTGCTGCGGCTGAGGGGGAGGTGGTTACAAAACCCAAGAAGAAGAAGAAGAAGCCAGCTGCCGAGGGGGAAGGCCCGGTTGGTGACTCGGGATTAATTTGATTGCAGGTGCATGGAAGTAAATCTGAGGGGCGGCCTTGGTGCTTTTGCTCGAGCACATTTTTCGTCAACGGATATGAACAATCTTAGCTGTGTAAAGGCTGGAGGTAAATGAAGGGATTAAATCATGCAAAAACAATATCAATTTTCATGTGATAATCGGTTTGTGAGAGGTTTCGCCATTTCTGTTGTTCATGAACATTGATTTGATGTTAAAAGGTGGTTTTATTCATGCCATTAGTTCATGACCCAATATACTTCATTCATACTTGCGTAAAATGATTCCCTTAATGAACTCTGGGTGCCAAGCTAGGTGCAGCCCAAAACATCAATGAACATGGAAGAAGTCATGGAATTTATCAAATGCAAGTTTGAACCGTTCATTATTTGCGTAAACATTGAGTTTTATATACGAAGCCGTATGGGATATCACTCCAAGGTAGCCTCTAATGATGAGTGCATCGGTTCCTGGTTGAATTATACATTTAATTTTTAAAAAAAATATTTCCGGTTCTCATCATTGCAAACGCCCATAAACTCCCAGCCCAAGCCAAAGCCAAATAAAACAGCCGCTTGCTTGTGCCCAAATGAACAATGATTAAGGATGAGCGAGGTACGCGTCTTGGGAGAAATTACATGGTAGGGATGATCACATCATTATCATCGCATACCAGACCCAGGCCGCCTCACCAACAAAACCACACCCCTCCCTGCCATGTGTCGTCTGGCAAGTGGCTGTGGCTGCTGACGATCCTGCCCCTCCTCCTCTGCATCCCTTTCGATCACTACCCCATCACTACAATACCGCGGAGGCCGCGCCTAAAAGTTCTGCGGCACAGGCGGGCGCTGGTAGTATTCCCTTTCCGTGTGCGACATTGCACCGGAGCCAAACGGACCGCCGCCGGCGCCGGCGCCAACGCCACCAACAGCGGTGGAGTCGGACTCGATCCTGCCCTCCTCGGCCGCGCTGGTGGAGCCGCCACGGTAGCGCTGGGCCATGGGAGGTTCGGCCATGCCCTTTGTCCTAAAGGCGCCGCCGGCGAGGGGTCGAGAGTAAGGCTTGCCGTTCTTGGTGTAGACGGCCGGGTACAGGTCGACGTAGAAGGAAAAGACGTAAAATGAGAAGACGACGGCGATGATCCACTCGAGGATGGCGGCGGCGTTGAACTCGCGGAGGCGGTTGGCGATGCCGAAGCCGACACAGAGCAAGATCTCGACGATGATGAAGACGAGCTTGATCCAGAATGAGATGCGGAGGACGCGGTGGTCTCGGTTGCCTGGGATTTTTGGTTATGGTAAGTTTGGAACCAGTGGATACTTTTGTGGGGGATCGTCAAGACTCACGACCAAGACGCTGGTACTCCCAGCAGATAAAAACGGCACTTATTGTGTATCCACCGATGAAGAAGCTCAGGAATATATTGTGCAACCTGTTATGGCTTGCCGTGTCGAAGACGCTGAGCAGGATCAGGCCTACCGTGCCTACGACGGCGAATGCGATAGTCTATGCAAACAGGGGAGCCGTCAGTAAATGACACAACGTTGATCGGACCCCGCCAAGCATATCATGCATAGTCAAATCTGGGACGGGACTTACCAGTCCGGACAAGATTTTCTCTCCCATGGTGGAATTGGGCACGAGTCTGCCCTTGTGCCTCAGCCACCTGTCGGCGAGGAAGGCCGCGTCGAGGAAAATTGTTGTGATGACGCAGCCCGTGATGAAGAGCGGCTTCAGCCTGTAAGCACCGGCATCGCTGATGTAGGCGATGGTCTGATTCTCGCTCATACTGTCATAGTGCCTGCGATCCTCGTTGACGGTCCAGTTGATCAGCAGGCCGAGGAGGGTGGCGAGCCATACGACGCCCGATATTATGGGCAAGATCCAGTATGATAGTCGCAACATTTTGTAAGAGGTGTTTTGTTTTCTTCGGTTCTGAGTGGTGAACAGTTGTTTGTTGGTCGAGTATTACACCGGCAAGGTATGCCAGATCCTATGTGTGTGGGGTTTGTAAATGTAGAATCAAACCAAACGAATATGGGTTGTCCTTCAAACAAAAAATACACCAGAAACGTAGGCAAAGGCAAGGAACCAAGCAGAGGCACCAAGACTAAAATGACTGCTAGTCTGGGTTGGCGACTGTTGGCATCAGCCTCCCTATGACGGCACTGTTTGGCGTCGGCCGATATCTAGCGTGACAAGTTGCGACGAGGGCAAAGCTGTCGTTCTTTCTTTCGCTGCGTCAGGAGGCGCTAATGGGTTGGACAAGAACGCTTGTGATTCTGCCACTGTATTTGAAGTGATTGAGATGTTTTTTTAATCCCTTTGGCGGAAGACAATAAAAGGTGGTACTTTTATTCCCGATCAGGTTCTAGCTTGAAGATCAAACCCGCGGGCGACAAAATTCGTGGTGAAATAAGCAAAGAAATAATACAACAGCTGAGCCACGACATCCACGCCGTCGTCTTGGACTTTTACACCCGCAAGACACGTACTGAAGGTTGTATGGCGGAGTTCAAATGCAATGCCGGGGCGTAGGCTTTTTTTGAGGGTTGGAATCCGCGTACGCAAGCAAGTGTGGTAAGAAAAAAAAGGGTAAGCCAAAAAGCGGCTAATGACGTCAGTCTGCGCGCCTCAGCTGAAATCAAGATTGCGTAGAGGTTTATTTAGGAAAGACCCCGGCAACCCTGCAAGCCCTGCAAAAGACCCCGACCCCCGAACATGCTGGAAGACCCGCTAAATGTGCCCAAGCTCCCCGTAATGATCTCCGCAACAGGGGGATATTGAAGCTTGATACATTTTAGTTCCCTTCTTTTTCTTGTTCAGGTTCCAAGATTTTGGACTTGACAACCACAACAGGAGTCTTGGAGGTTAGGTACCGATCTAAGTTGCCTTGATCAACAAGAATCCACCAGAGTCTAGAACTAGACTACATAGTAGATCCGATCCCAGTCAGGCGGAGCAGCAGCGAACCCCCACCCCCCAATCAGGGAACTGCCGATCCTGTTCGAACAAGGAGACCCTGAAGTCTCTCATCCGACATATTGTACTCTTTCAACGCACCTTCTCTCCAATCTGTCCATTCTTGGTCGACTTCAAAAGACCCTGAGTATTGCAATAGCCAATGGCAGCGCATATGACCATTTGAGCTCCAAGGTCAACCCCCAAAAGAAGCGTCTGATCTTGTCGTCGTCCATGCATGCGGCCAGCTGGAAATGGCCCCGTTCCTTTAACAAGCGCGCTAATGCAACGTCATCGTCGCTCTACCGCTGCATAGCAACCTCATGTAGGCTGTCACCAGCGACGGACTAGATGCTCGTTAAACGGAACGACGCGTCCCATACCCTAATCTATGATTCCGGTAATGTTGAAAACGTCATCCACTAGCAGATGGTCCCCCTTGTCGTCGACGTGTCTCAAGTAGAGTTTCTCCTCCCCTTGTTGAATATGACCCTCTCTTCGCACCGGATGAGCGGCGTTGTCCTTTAAAGCGGTATACCAGGTAAGTATCGACTGGATACTCGGTAATGAGTGCTAGGTACTACTCGGCAAAGGCAGTACAATAGCTTGCCGAGGTGTCAAATGGTCCCTCTGGGGAAAGTACGACAAATCTGCCGCTTGCAACCGCCGAGACTTGGATATCGGAGCCTTGGAGTGTGAGAGATCCAGCCTTTGGGATCGGGTGGGTGGGCAGCAAGTTCAGCCATGATATTCGCTAGACCTCCCAAACATTGGCCTTGTCCTCCTCACTCGCCAGTTTGCCGTCTATGCCATCCCCTTGCCAAGACTTTCCTGGGAGCTTTTCCATTAATAAGAAGCTGAGACCGAAACCTTGATCGGTTCCATTGCCATGTGCGCGGAAACTTCAAAGCTGCATACTCGCTGTGTATCAGATATCCGGCCAACAGTTTTGGCAACCCGACTGCGCAGTTCACAACTCGAGGTACCCTCATGAGCCAGTTGGGGGAATCATCTTGGAAGCGGATGCGGGCGTGATATTTGGCGCTCCCCATGAGTGCGTACGGCCCTACTCTGGAAGAGTGGTCAATACTGCAACTTATGCCGTCATTCAAGCTTCCACCAAGCTCGCAAACAGTGTTATTGTCGATTCTTGCAATAAGACGATCGATCTCGGCGACGATATGCGCCACATGGGTCACATCGCCCAAAACCTGCGGCGAGTGGCGAGAACTTTTAGGGACTTACGGCCTTTCTCAAGACCTCCAAGATGCAATTCAATCATGAATCCCCGTTTCGACCACATCCGCCTCACCGGCACATGAGCGGAATGGGCCCGGAACACTATCAAAAAAGGTGCGCCGGGCTCGAAGAGCAGCGCAAATTGTCGACCCCGCAGAGAAAAGAAGTGGCGGAAATCTCTCAGCACTAGGCCTTGTCTGCAAGTGCCATCTGTTCTAGGAACGCGCCGGACTTTACGGTTCTGTACAGAGCAACGGATCCGGCTAGCATAGAATAGCTTCTTGATGAAAATGGAAACGTTGAGAACCTACAAGTTCTCCACGGTTACTCAGACTTTGATGGTACCAGGGTTATGTACTGCTTTACAATTGATTTCAATAGTAAGAAAGGATAGGAAACATCCAATATATACACGGACTGATACTTTCAAGTACCAACTTACCTAACTATCTATTACCTACCCACTTGAATGGATATGATTTAAAGTTCAGTTGTACAAAAGACTTGAAATATCTAACAGTCCTTAGTTGCCGCAGACTACGCGGAGTACGCAAAGGGACGCGTCAACAGCGAGCCTGTTTTCATATTACAGCTAAAAGAAAATCCCCAATTCCGCCATTGAGGTAGTCGAATCCACCGCGCGAATCACCGCAGATTCAAAAAATATTACTGGTCGAGCAGGGAGTGGAAGGAGCTGTTTTGAACATGCTGCACCGGCCGCCTATTTCCCAAACATTTAAAGAATATTGAATATGCGACACTTTTAATTGCCACCATCGCGAGTAACCCAAACAAAAGCTACAAGGCTATGACATCGCCCAGCGAAGTTACCGAAAGTTGCAGCGTTTATATTGGGTTCGCCCCAAAAGGGGCTGCTCGTTATCAGAACTCACTTAACTTAAGCGACACCTATATTCCCAGTTTTCTTTTATGGACTTGGTTCACATTCGTTTCATTGCCATTTAATTCATTGTTCTCCTGATTTTTCTGGAAAGCCGTTCTTAAAAGCCGTGCCTGTATAGTATTGTTAATCAAATTTCACCCCCGCAGTCCATCAAGTATTTATCTGGTGCGAATTCGGGGCGCACATCGGACAATGACCGAGATAGACGGGCCCCGCAAGAAACTCACCTGCGTTGCGCCGGCCTCCGCATTACTGGGGAATAATGCATAGAGGGAGTATTTATCTGATAGGAGTTTCATGGGTAAGTATACCGAACCCCTGTTCATAATAGATATGAAGTTACTAGGTACGTAGTATACACGGCCAGATTAAAGAGTCAGTATTGAGTTACAAACTTGATTCCCCGTGGAGTAATTTCCATTCCTGATTATACGGAGCAAAGTTGCCGACTATGACTCCGGAAGCCAAGGGACGTTGCATTTCGTGGGTAACAATATATAAGATGGGCTGATTGCATAGCAATCACCTCTGTAAAGGCTCACAGGCTGCAAGGCCTCTTTTGATTTTTACTACATATCGCCGTAACAACCCTGTCAAGTGCCTTATCTGTATCTAAGTACTGTTTTCCATCATATGCGATCCCGAGACGTACACTATGGACTCCTCATCTAGAGAAAAGAATCCCGCGCAGTCCCGCGAAGATGAAGAGTCGGGGGTCGAAAACTTACAAGGTCAAACGGAGATCAACCAGCAGCCAGACAACCCCCACCAGATGCTGAGGCGGGAGTTCAAGCCTCGCCAGATCAACATGCTGGCCATCGCCGGTGCTATAGGCACGGGGTTAATCATAGGAACCGGCACCGGCTTATCGCGAGGCGGACCGGCTAGCCTCCTGATCGCCTTCATAGTCACCGGTTCCCTCATATACTTTGTCATGACCGCCCTCGGCGAGATGGCGGCCTTTCTACCAAACGACCAGGGGTTCAACGGGTATGCCAGTCGCTATGTCGATCCTGCTCTCGGGTACGTGAGATGCTTTGCCCAATGTGCTTGAGAGGGATGTATCTGCAAAAAGCTCCGTAGCTAAGGTCGTTCGCTTCTACTGAGTTTACAGTTTTGCCACGGGATGGAACTATTTCTTCACATATGCCATCGTCTTGCCCAATAATCTGACTGCAGCCGGTCTCATTATTCAATATTGGCGGCCGGATCTCAACGTTGCGATTTGGGTGACGGTGTTTGCGGTTCTGGTGATAAGCATCAATGTAAGTGGTCTACCGAGCGAGGTCGGTAACTGCAAGCCTTGTGGTGCCAGCTTGCGTCTCATATGTATACCTGCTACTTTGATCTGGCATTGCTAATAAACGGGTCAAAGGTACTTCACGTTGGCAGCTTCGGTGAGGCGGAATTCGTTCTTTCAACCATCAAGATCATAACTCTCGTCACCGTCATGATCACCTGCTTGGTTGTGTCCCTCGGCGGCGCCCCTGCCCACGGCCGAGTTGGGTTTCAATACTGGAAAGACCCGGGTGCCTTTGCCGAATACCTTCAGCCCGGAACCCTCGGCCGCTTCCTGGGGTTCTGGGCCTGCATGGTCCAGGCGTGCTTCTCATACACGGGCACCGAGGTCGTGGGCTCTGCGTTTGGCGAGACGCCGAACCCGAGGGTCACCATCCCCAGCGCCATCAGGCAGACCCTGTGGCGCATCTGCTTCTTCTACATCATCGGCGTCTTGACCCTCAGCATGGCGGTCCCCTACAACAACGAGAGGCTGGTCGGGGCCACCAAGGCCCAGGTCAGCGCCGCCGCGTCCCCCTACGTCATCGCCATGGCCATCGGCGGCATCAAGGTGCTTCCCGACATTGTCAACGCGTGCCTGCTCGTCTTTGTCATCTCGTCGGCCAACACCGACGTGTACGTGGGGGCCCGCACGCTCTACTCGCTGGCAAAGGACGGCCACGCCCCGGCCATTTTTCTCTACACGACGGAGAGGGGCGTGCCCATGTACGGCGTCGCTGCGACGTCGGTGTTTGTGCTCCTGGGCTACATGAACGTCAGCAAGTCCGCGTCGAGCGTCTTTGGGTATCTGGTCAGCCTCGTGACTGTTTTTGGCGCCCTCAACTGGATCAGCGTCCTCACCTCCTACATTGGATTCCGCCGTGGGATGAAGGCCCAGGGTATCGATCGCAGTCTGTTGCCGTACCGTGGACCCTTGCAGCCATATGGTGCTTGGTATGCTTTGGGACTGACGATCCTGATCGTTTTGTTTAATGGTAAGAACCCCCCTAATGCCGTGAATCTGATTAGCCTCTGTTTACTCACATCCATCCATTCTTTTCGTCCACAGGCTACAATGCCTTTATGCCCAAATTCGACCCGGCTACATTTGTCACTTGCTACATCGGCATCGCGGTCTACCTCATCAACATATTCGGATGGAAGTTTCTCAAACGCACCAAGCGTGTCAAAGTGAATGAAATGGATCTCGTCACTGGTCGTCGTGAGTTTGAGGTAGTCGAGGAGTTGGAGAGAGTTGGCAAGGAAAATGCAGACAAAAACGACACCTTCATGGGCAAGATGACAAGAATATTCGAGAAGAAGACGAGGGATTGAGAAATCAAAGGCGCAACATGATGATATACCCGGCAATCACAAGGTTAATTTTTGGGTTCGATGAGGTCGAGACAGGCGCACTCGAACGTCTCTTGGCTTTTGCGCAAGTAAGATATGAGAATGCTAGACTAGAACGAGATGCGAGTAGAATTTCAATATAGCCACCACAAAGCCTGCTCATCATTTGACAATAAAAGGTGCATGAAAAGTATGTGTAAAGTTCAAGGTCAAGTGGTTGTTGGTTGTTATGGTAATGATCACCAAGGTGTGCGGGGATCAATAACCCCAACCCAGCGCCTGCACCGCTACATCGAAAGCTCCGCAGTCGCTAAACTATCTAGGTCTAATCCTTATTCCCCAACCCAGATGCTTGAACTGACATCACATCCCATCACATCACTCTGAAGCAAACTTCCGATTGTGCAAAACATTTGGCTGCTTAAACAAACAAAGCAACAATCACCGAAAAAAAAGAAGTCGTACGAGAAACTTTCCACAACCCAACCAGCGATTTGCGACCATGGCGGTGTCGCCGCTTCTGGCGCCGCCCGTCGAGGCCGCTTCGGCGACGCAGCAGCGCTCGACGTCGTCGCCGCTGAAGCGCACCCTCTCGGCCGTCTCCTCCGCAAATGGCACACCCAAGCCCACAAAGGCCGCGAAGCCCGGAGCGGGCCTGCCCGCCGACGACTTGATCGAGCAGATGAACCGGGCCGAGGCGAACAAATATGTGACGAGTATGCACTCTTCCCAACAAATCTAGCGACGGCCTATTGGCATTAAATCACCAGTCGACGACCTCGCTGACATGCCTCCAAACAGCAAAATTCCTCGGTGAGGGTACCTACGCCATCGTCCACCAGGGTTACGAAAAGGCCAAGCCGTCCAACATCGTCGCCATCAAGATGATCAAGGTCCAGAAGGAATACACAGACGGCATGGCCCCCGATGCCGTGCGCGAGTTGAAGCATCTGCAGGAGCTGTCCCACCCAAACATCATCGCACTGCGCTCCGTGTACTCGTCCAACTCGCAGAACCTGTGCCTGGTGCTAGAGTACCTGCCCCTCGGGGACCTCGAGATGCTGATCCGCGACGCCAGCGGCATCATCTACGGAGGCGCCGACATCAAGGCCTGGATGGGCATGCTGACGCGCGCCGTCTGGTTCTGCCACGAGAACTTTGTCCTGCACCGCGATATCAAGCCCAACAACTTGCTGATCGCCGCCGATGGCGAGGTCAAGCTTGCCGATTTCGGTCTAGCCCGCTCCTTCGCCGACCCCTACCGCGTGATGACCGCCAACGTCATCACGCGCTGGTACCGGCCCCCCGAGCTGCTGTACGGCGCGCGCCACTACTCGGGCGCCGTCGACGTCTGGTCCGTCGGCTGCGTCTTTGCCGAGCTGGTCCTGCGCAAGCCCTATCTGCCCGGCAACAACGAGCTGGACCAGCTGTCGCTCATCTGCGCCGAGCTGGGCAGCCCGACCGAGGACAACTGGCCCGGCGTGTCCAAGCTGGACCAGTTCACCGCGCCCTCGGAGCCGCTGTCGCCCGTGCCGTCTAAGGAGCGCATGATGGTGCAGTTTGGTACCGCCGGCGTCGACGGCGTCGACTTCCTCATGAAGACCCTGACCCTCGACCCTAGGAAGAGGATCACGGCCAAGGAGATGCTCAGGCACCCCTGGTGGCACTCGCAGCCCAAGCCCACGCGCAAGGAGGACCTGCCCAAGAAGAAGACGGGCGCCGAGCAAAAGTTCGCCGCCGACCAGGCGAGGCAGCCCGGCCAGGTCGACGAGAAGATGGCCAAGGTTGCTCGCAAGTTGGATTTTGGCGCTCCCAAATAAATCATTAATGGGCTGGGAATATCATGAATTTTTATAATCCAGACTTTTCTCTTTTTTTTTCATCATACAGCGTACAGGAGTTTTTTTTACTTGGGTTTTACTGCTCATAAAAAAAAGAAAAAGGAAAGGAAAAACGCGGCTGGGATTTGGGGATAGGTAGACTCTAGGCGTTCATGGCTCATTCAATTTATTCTTCATTATTATTCCCAAAAGGTTATATATAACGTGCAAAAGAAAACGCAATGTTTCTATGTTTCACCACCATTTCTACCAGCAAAAATGGCCACCGGCCACCCTTGATCACATGAGAGAACATTCAAGACCATACATGGCCTTTTCGACGTCCCTCTTGACCTGGTACCAGTCGGCCCGCCTCTCGGCAAACTTGTAAACCTCCTCGGCGCGAAAGACGCCACCGAACCGATCCCCGTCGGCGATGATGGTGGCCATCTCCTTGGAGTGGCGCGGGTCGATGAGGTAGATCTGAGAGAGCTCGCGCAGCGCCTTGAAGTAAGGAAGCAGGTCCGCGTTCTTGAGCGAGCGCACGTACTCAAAGTACAGGTTCATGTCCGAGATGACCTTGATGGCCCCGTCGGTGGACACGCGCTGCCGCTTGAGGTGCTTGCACACGGCCTGGAACAGCCGCAGCCCCACCTCGCCGTTGAAGACGTCCAGCATCGACTTCTCCGTCGTCCCGACCAGCATGCGCGTGTGCGACGACACGAGCTCCACCACCCGCTTTGCCGTCTCCGTCGGGCCGATGTCGAGGTCGCCCGCCATGTTGCCGCTGCCGCCGCCGTTCTTCTCCGCACCCGCCGCCGCACCGCCGGGCGTGGGGTTGTAGTCGGTCGGCTGCTGGGTCGTGGCGCAAATGTACTCAACCTCGTCCATGAGCACGTCGATTCCCTTGTTAAGGCCCGCGGCGACGCTCTCGTCGAGCATCTGCTCAAACTTCTTCTTGGCCAGGCCGCTGGCGTCCAAAAAGTCGTTGCGGTCGGCGATCTTGGGCGCCGCGAGCTGCTGCTCGTAAAAGACGTCAATCATCTGCGAGATTAGGTCGCCCAGGTTGACGAGCTCGATGAACATGACCAGGGGCGCGACGCCGCCCTTTTCGTGGTCCGTCACGTCGCGCGGGTTGTAGTGCGCCAGGTGGCCGACCGCCTTGTCGAAGCCCGGCTTGATGTGGCGGTTGCCGAGGATGCGGAGGAGGTTGACAAAGATGGCCTCGCACTGCTCGCGCGCCTCGCCGCCCACCTGCCCTCCCAGCCGGATGAAGACGGCCGCGCGCCCGAGGCTCGTCTTTGCCGCGTGCACTAGGCTGAGCGCCACTTCGATGCTGAATAGCGACTTGATGCCTTCCAGACGAGATGCCATCAGGGCTGCCTTGGCGGCCAATTCGTCGGTTGGTGCCTCGCCCTGTTCAGGTAGCGGACTGCCCCTCCGCTCAAACGCACCGGCCATGCCGGGACTTTGTGGGCGAGCTGGCTGTGAAGACGATGTGGGCTGTAGCGTGTCGCCATTAGACGACGGATTAGGCGACGGAGTGGCTCCCGACGATTTGCTACTGCCCCCGAACGGCGCTGTCAAGAGCTGTCCTGGTAGACTGGGAAGTACAGTCACCGGCATCATGACGACCTTTTTGAAGGAGCTCAAAAAGTCCTTCTTGTCCGCCTGTCGGTTAAAGTTGCTCATGTAAAAGGATTCAGCGCTGGCGTCCAGCTCCGACAGCCTGACCCCGAAGGCCTGCACCTCGTCCTCGGCGTTTTTGATGAAGAAATCCAGTTCTTCCTGCAGGTACAGATCCAAGTGCGGCTCAAACGTCCGCAAGGCCATCTCCTTTGCCTTCTCCTCAGACTCCTCCTTGGTCCCATTGGGGACCTGCAGCGAGCTGTAGAACAGATACGCCTGCTCAAACACGCCCGAGACCGCCTGCAGATACGACGCCAGGCTCCTCTCGTGGCTCTCGTCGAATAAGGGCGTGCAGTACTCCATGATGACGTCGTCCTTGATCTTATCCACAAACGTCCAAAACACCGTGTTGGGCTTGGGGAATATCTTTGCCATCAACGCCCCTTGCTCGTTGAGCTTGCTGGCCAGGAGTTCAAAAAATTGCCTTGAAGGCTCCAAGGAGATGCCCTCGACCCCTTCGACCTTGGTCAGGCACTCGACCGAGTCGGCCAGCACGTCGCGGTCCGTAAAGAGCGGGTGCTTGGCGATAAAGAGCTCGACGGCCGCGTTACCGCCGTTGAGCGCATCCAGCACGTGCGCATACCTCTTCATCCGGCCGTCGACGTCCCACAGCTCGTACCCCTGCTCAAACTCGCGCAGCACCGCCGTCTCAAAGATACCCATCATCCCCGTGACCTTCTCCTCCCTCTCGCGCGCCCCCTCGGCCCAGTCGCTGCGCGAGAACGTGAGGAGGTTCGAGAGCATGCGCGCCTGGCGCTCCGGGTCCCGAAACACGCGGAACAGCACCGGGTCGTTGTGGCTCCGCGCCCGCACGAGGTCGTAGTAGAACGGGCCCAGGGCGCCGTAGATGCGCGCGTACTCCTGCCTCGCCCGGCCCCGCACGCTCTTGACCTTGCTCAGCACCTCCAGCACCGCGTTCGAGTCCTGCATTGGGCTGTCGTCTGCCGCTGCCGTCGGCGACACCAGGTCGGCCGTCCGCTGCGCCTGGCCGGGCTGCTGCGGCACGAGCGCCGGCATGCCGCCCACGCTCATCCGCTCGAACCCGCGACTGACGTCCGCGACCCCACGGCCGCCTCCGCCAGCTCCTCCCCCTCCTCCTTTCCCATAGCCCCCTGACCCCGCCGCCGTGGCGTCAAAGATTGTGACCTGGGGCGCGCGCCGTTCCCTCTCGCCGGCGGCCTGCCTCCGCGCGACGGCCTCGTCCCACCGCCGCCGGGCCTCTGCCTCGTCCCAGCAGCCCATGCTCTTGAGGCGGGCGACCCAGCGCGTCTCGTCGTACACCATCTCCTGCATGCGGCGCGACACGGACGCGAACCGCATCAGGTCGGAGACGGGGAGGTAGTCGAGGATCGAGGCTAGGATCTCTGTGTTTGGGACTGACCGTCAGCTTGGGGCAGTTCTCTACGATAACAGGCAAGGCAAGGGAGGAAAAGGCAGTGGATGGTTACGAACCGGCCGGCAGTGATGCCTTGGTCTCTGACAGAGACGTCGCCTGCAGCGCGCCCAGGATGCTGGTGTTGCCCACCGGGGCACGGCGAAATTGTGACATGATGGGCTGTTTAGACTGGTCCTTTTTTCGCTGTGATGGTCTGCTATGTTTTTGAGTTGGGACGGAATAGATAACAACTGCCCAAGTCAGATTAGAATCGGATTGAGGCCAGCAACTATCTTCGTAGGAGATGCGGGTGGCGGTGGGCTGCCATGGTAAAGCAGCTTTGGGAGAAACAAGAAGCAAGTATTTATTTGGGTTTCAAACAAGTCAAGTCTGCAATTCGTCTTAGATTGATTCGGCTTAGGTGCTGTTAATGAGGTTTGAGCAGTATTCCGAGGTTTGAATTATTTTAGGCCGGAGATGACGGTAAAGACCTTCAACCTTCTTTCGAGGTTTGAGACGACGTCTTCTTCAGCTTGTCATTGTGTCGGGACTTGTCATGGATGCCCTGATGTCTCCTCATATTGGAGTGGTCCTTATTGGACCATTCTGCAATGCTTGACCCTGTGAGGTGGGGTAAGCGAACTCAGGCTTCCCCGCAGCGCCAGCCCCTGACGTACGTGTGTTTACGAAATATGATGATGTCTTTTAGAACCCCTGATTCTCCAGCCAGAGCGAAGACAGTCCTGAGCATTGTTGAATGTCACCATTGTGTCCCAAAAACTCACGAGTTTTATGGTAATCAAGTTGAGAGTACTGTAGACCCAACACAACCCTGCCTTATATATTCGGTCACCATAGACGCCTCGCTGCCTGTCACTTTTCCCACAAGCACCGTAGTATACAAACAATATTCCAGTAGCTGTTCCCTGTGCTTGGTAACAAGTAAATGGCGACAATGAGGTTAACCGTTGTCTCCTGTGCTGTTTTCCCTTGTATCACTCACTACTCCACTCTCTAATTATCGTCCATCCTTTGTTCCACAGCATCACCCAACAGTCTTCTCCTGACTACAACATCATTCCGCAACCTATCCTCTTCATCCTCCTCTTTATCGTTGTCGTCCTTTTTGACATGCCCAAAAATGCATGTCCAAAGATCATCGGCAGGAATCTCTTCGCCGGCTGCGGCACCCTTCTCCTTGCGCATGAGCTTGGTCAAGCTCGCCTGCTGCATCTCCAACGAGTTGGCCGCCTCGACTGCCTCTTCGTCTATGAAACAGCCGCTAGCCGCATTTTCTTTGATGACGCGGTCCATGTGCTCCAGACGCCGCTGCACCGACAGGTTATAAATGGTTGGCTCGACGGTGCCTTCGACCATGTATAGCCACACCGTCGTGTTCTGGGTCTGACCGATCCGGTCCACACGCGCAATCGCCTGCAGCTCGAGAGCCGTGTTGAGCAGCGGCTCACAGAGAATGACGTGATTTGCGTTGACTAGGTTCAGGCCGCTCGACTGCGCGCGAGCGTGCAAAAAGAAGCATTCGATCCCGGCCTCTTCTTTGAAGCGCTCGATGCCGTTGTGCTCGCCGATGGATGAATATCCAATCCGGTATTTCGTAAAGGCCGCCGAAAGAACACCAAAGAAGCCTGTATACTGCGAGAATATGATTGACTTGGCACCAGGTTCGCTCTGTCTCAGCCACAGAATATGCCGGACAATGGCGTCGACTTTTGTCGTAAAAGAGGGGTGTACCAGCTCCACGGACTGGATCTGAGCCAGTTTCTGGAAATTGAAAGCCGCATATATGCTGTTTTCAGCCCGAGTCTCACTTCTCGTGGGATGATGACCACTGTTTTCCCGAGTAGGAGTGGAGTCGTCTCCATTTTCGCCCTCGTTGTCGATAAGCGTTAGGTCTTGAGTCTTGAGGACAAATGGGTGAAGCTGGTGCCGTTGCACCCAGCGCTTGCACGTGGGACAGTTAGGGGCCCGTTTCAACCACTCGAATAGACACTCCTTGTCGAACTGGTGCCCGCACATAGTCATAACCCCGTTGGTTATTTCGGTCTGGCAAATAGGACAAATGCGGGATTCCTCTTTGTCGCCAGCAGTCTTTAGATTGATCACTGCAGAGGTTTGCGGTCAGTTGTGGGGGCTTGAACCACCCAAGACAACCAGTTCCCTTCAACATAAAGGCAGTACTTACAGTAGCGGTGTTCAGTGCCAACCTTTTCCACTATCTGAGCGAGCTTTACCTCCTCGTTCTTCAAGGCAGTCATAGCGTCAGTCATCGCGACTTCATCCCTCTCGCCGTTTTTGTCAAGTATAACATCAAACGGCGAAACATCGTCTGAGATGGCCTGAAGTTGTCGATAGTAATCAACGCGGGCGTTCATGATGGCTGTGAACTTGTCAATCTCCGACTCCAAGGCATTATGAGCCTTGTTCTGGTCCCAAGACTGGTCCGAAAGCGACTTTAAAAGTTTCTCGACAATGCTCAACTCCAGCTGCGCTCGCCCAGAGCCTTGCGACCTCAGTGATGTCGCCAAAGTCCTCAGCTCCCCAAGGAATCCCCTTATAGAGTCCGAACCCGGTCCCGGTGCGATCTTATCGCGAGACGCAAGCAGCTCAATCAACAGCTCCGGAGCAGGACCTTCCCCTTTCGCAGCCTGAGCAAGAGAGAGTCGCGTCTCGTCAACGACAAGCTTGGATACCTGTTGCCCGGACACGGCTGCTAGACGATCGGCGATTGTGGCCCTGATGACTTGGACATATACAATAATCTCCTCTTGAATCTTGGTAGAATCGCCATATTCGTCGCCAGTTACCTCTTCTTCTTCGTCAATCAATGGCTTGCACAGGAGTCCAATGAGCCGCTCACGCCACTCATCCAGCCAGTTGGCTTGATCGTTCAGAGTCTCACATAGCACCTGGACCCTATCCACAATAGACATGGTCTCAACGCCAGGATTCAAGTCGCATGTCATCTCCGGGATGACGCCAAAGTCTTGCTTCTTCGCCCGGGCTTCAATCCGCTTCATCATGCGCGTGGCTTTGTGGTTGGCGTCCTGTAGTATCTCCTGACGAATCTTCTTCGCACGAGCGTAATATTCGTCCTCGAGCTCGGCAAGCTTCTTGAACTCTTCCGAGTCAGGCTCGGTCATATCCTCGTCGCTCTTGATCTGGAAATACGCATTGCCAATGAAAAAGACCACCTTGTGCTCGATCTCAAGGAGTGATCTCAACTTTCTCTGCATCTCAGACTGGATCTCGAGAAGTGATTTCAGCTTCTGTCGTACCTTAATCAAGCGCATCGCGAAACTCTCATCTGGCTGAGAGGACTCGGAGAGAGAAGATATTGCGCTGGAGGTTGAAGAGTCCGAGTCCGAGCCCGAGTCCAAGTCACTGTCTGATTCCTCGGCGGCTTTTGCTTTCACTTTCACAAGCTTTTCCAGTTTTTGTCGTTGCTTCCGTTCCTTCTCAACGTGTTTCTGATGCTCCTGCAATTCTTGTCGCACATTCTTCACCAGAGGCTCAGTTTCTTCGAGGACTTGCTGCCAAATTTCCAAAGCCTCTTTCTTCCGGGGCGTATTTTCGAGTAGTTGACCCTGAGTGGTCTTGTTGACCAGAAGAGCACGCGTTCTGGTCGAGAGAGTGCTTCCGGCTTCGAGGAGCATGTGGTCAAGAACTTGCATCACAGTCCGGAGAGGGTTTCGAGGGAGCATTTTATTCCCCGCTCCCACATGTGGGTGAAGAGCAGCCTTCCGCAGTGTATCCAAGCAGTTCCGCATGGCAACCGTGTAATCGCTGGGGTCCCAATCATCGACTGTGGGCTCACCTTGCTCATTGAGATCACAATTCTTCACCAGCCGACGAAAGAGCCTCTGGTAGTACTGATCCTCGACCGCATTGAAGGGAATATTGATCACATAGCGTTTCTGGAGAGGCAAATCAAGCTCGTCCCTGACAAGCTGTTTCGAGTGGCGAAGGGCAAGCGTGTTGAATATAGCGTGGAAGTCACTTTTCCGGTGGACAAGCTCTCCCCATACGCTATGATGTGTGAAGGGTTCACAGTGCAGAAACATGAGCAACCCCTTGAGGTCCATAATGTCATCCTTGATAGGAGTGCCTGTTATTGCCCATGCGTTCACCCGTGGTATCGTCCGGGCGAGGATGGCGGCCTTACTCACGCCTGAGTCGACCTCTTGCGCCTCGTCCAGACACACTCGCCACCATAAGCACTGCACTAGAGGCGAGAGTGGGCGAGTATACTTTCTCTCTCGTCTTCGAGATCTGTCCGGGGGTGGTGAAGCAAAATGTATTTCAGCTCTGAGTTCGTGATAAGTCATGATGACCACATCATGAGACATGAAATTTTCGAGCATTGCCGATTCGCTTTGGGCGTCAATGGATTTCTTTCTGCACGATTGTTTCATGCCCTGGTAAATCATGACCCTCAATGATGGTGCGTGCTTTTTCAACTCCGCAACCCATTGCGCGCGCAGAGTTGTTGGGGTTATAATCAAGGTAGCCCTAGTACGCCCCAATTCGGGCTTCTGCAAGTGACCACCCATTCCTACAACAGAACCTGGAGGTTGAGGGTGAAGAAGGATGAGGCCGATCATTTCCAAGGTTTTGCCCAGCCCCATTTCCTCAGACAGAATGCCTCCTTTGATGGCGTCTACTCGGTATGGAATCGTATCAATGTCACGGGTGGCCACATCCAGCAAGTCGCTGGCGTAAAAACTGTTTCCGCGCATATCCTGGAGCTCTGTGAAGCTAGGTGGCACTTGCCGAGAGACTTCATACGATTTAACGGTCGTCGAAGCGGCACTTTCAGCTGAAGGTTCCCAGCGTACGCCTTCCCGTCCCAACAACCATCGAACGGCGCGTTTCTGGAAAGGGTACAAGACGGCTTTGAGCCCCTGTATGGGCATGTCAAAAATCTCCGGCTTTGTAGAGTGTGCGGCTTTGTAGAACTCCTGAGGTGATCCCTCTAATGTCTCGACGGGCAGGCCAGGAAGTAGAGCTGAGAGGAGTGCTCGCCTCGCATCATATACATATGCAAGTTCTCCAGATGAGCGCAGGGCATGGAAAGTCGTCATCGATTGCCATAAAAGCGTGAACTTGAGACGGAGGGTCACTTGTTCGCTCTGAGCAGCAAAGTACAGTTCGCTCTTCAGTCGGATCCTGCCAGCTTGGCGTCTTTGGGAAAGGGAGTCGCTGAAGGTTATAAAGGTAGATATGTCCTGCGGTATGCCTTTGGGCATATCGATTGATAGCGAAAACGAGCCATCCTCAAGATGCCGCCCCAGGCGAAGGGCTGTCGTGGTAGGTTCCCGGAACTCCTGTAACCTAATGCAGTCCCCATCTATCAATCTTGTAAAAGAGTGTTCGGGTGCTGAGCAAGATTGTTGTTTCCTTGAGATGACAAGTTCAGCCTGGTATAGTTCGATGGGAGGTTCGTCATCATGTTTGCGACGCTTTGCTGGAGGTTCTATCTCGACTACATCGTCATCACTAAAGTCTCGGAAAAAGGCAAGAGCTTCGATCGGGAAATCCCCTGTGGTAGAGCAACGTATTCGCATTAGAGCTTGTGCCTCAACCAATTTGATAATTGGGGTGGAAATCACCCACGAGCGATGTATATAGGTTGGCCTCTCTCAGATTGGTCAAGACTGGAGAGGCAGCAGCACTGCTGAGGAGTGCGTTGGGGGGCCATTGTATGGCAATGCTAACAACCTGGCTATTTCATTCTGATAGTATCGATGGGGAATGACCGCGAAATGATGATTAAAGGATGCGTCGTCGGATTTTTGGCTAGGTAAGGTAGGTAGCTACAGAGGGTTTCGGTATCAAGGGAGGGTTTTGCAATGTTAGCTGCGTTGGGTTTGCAACCAACATGACGCGACCAGGGTGGTCCGACCCGCGTTTAGTGAGGGGCAAACTGACTGATTGGAAGCAACGAAGTCACGTGATATATAGTTCTTGCTCCAACCATGTGCTGGCCCCTATGATATGCAGTATCTTAGTCAGCCTGTTGATTGACGTCACACTGTAAACATCCTAAGCTCACCCTACAATCAACTCACTTTCAAACCCACACGGGGATATCTGCACTGGATACCACCACTTACACGACTATTTGCAACAACCGCTATTTTCAAACGACATTTATACCATACTTTGCCTGCTCCATTTTGTATTTAACGTGATTAATAAGATATATAATCAATCAATCGCACAGGTAGTGTATCTGGTGATACATGCTAGGTAGGTACATACGTCCTGGAATGTATAAATTGAGTATTGAAACTGGTTGGATCTAACTCGGAGGGTTGATAAAGAATCGCGGATGTTATTTACCGTCGCCCTAACAATTATTGACGCTTCCAGAGAGTACATGCTCGTTTCTGCCGAACAGAATCCTTCTCCCAAGCCATGAACCGGTATGCGCATAGCCTGTCCAAGACGACAAATCTGCTGGGCTTACGCTCTACCCCGCCCAATCAAGAGTTTATCATTTGCACAGTTGATATCTAACAGTTTGCTGCTCTGGCTGTCGGTAGCCGTAAGTTTGCGGAGAAGGTTGCAGATCTTATCCCCAACCTCGGGCGTAAATGGATCACGGCAGGTCTTGATAATACGCCCGTGCATACTTGGGTGGGAACTTGGCCGTATCATATGAGTCCAATGTCACCATGAGACGCACAAGTCGTCCTTGGTTGCTGTAAGCCTGGCCAGATTTTATGGTCGGACGCAACAATAAGATGACTGCATATATAAAGTAGGGTAGGTTTGACAGGCCAATGAGACTTCTCCTGAATCTATGAGTGTGCAACATCAAGATATGTTGAGAGGGGATATCAAATTATTTAAGTAGGTATTTAGTTGGTCTTGTGTGCCATGTCTCCTCCTTTCTTTCTCATAGATGTCAGGATCTAGCCAGGTCAAGTGCAATTCTACCTATCATGTCTAACATCACGTTCAATGGCCCTTCTTTTCTGGTGGGAGGCCGAGAGGCCTCACTGGAACTGACACCAAAGATTCTGGGGGTGGCACTCCTTGCAACCCTGCTTCTTCTCCCAGTTCTATGGCACTCAAAGACGGCACCACCCGGGACAAAGCCAGTGCCAGGACCGAAAGGTGAGCTGCAAAGACGAACTCAGCGCATAGCCTGACAAAGAAGGGGGAGAGAAGCAATCACACAGAAGAGCTCACAACATACCCCCTCCATTCTAGGCCTGCCACTCGTTGGAAACCTCCTCGACATACCCAAGAAGCACGCCTGGCTCAAGTACCGAGAGTACATTGAAGAGTATGGCCCCATCGTGAGGATCAAACTCATGGGCCAAGAACACATCCTGCTAGGTTCCGAGCCCGTCGTGGACGACCTCCTCAAATCCCGCAGCGGCCTCTACAGCAGCCGCCCGCAGACCCAGGCGTGTTCGATACTGACCCAGGATCAACACGTGCTGATGATGCCCAC
The DNA here is from genome assembly GCA_004337975.1 of Pyricularia sp. CBS 133598. NCBI lineage: Eukaryota > Fungi > Ascomycota > Sordariomycetes > Magnaporthales > Pyriculariaceae > Pyricularia > Pyricularia sp. CBS 133598. The sequence continues at coordinate 707,907 of RRCJ01000011.1, forward strand.
CGGCGAGCCCCTGCGCGTGCGGCGCCGGTTCCTTGGGCAGCTGCTCACCAGGGGCGCCGCCTCGCAGTACGAGCCGTACCAATGGCTCGAGGCGTACCGCCTGGTGGTTGACATGGTTCGAGATCCCTCTGACTACCAGAGGCTGATTGAGCACTTTAGCGTCGCCATGGGCAGCCGCAGTAAGTCTCTTTTCCTTCCTCCGTCACCCAGCACATGTTGGTTTAGTACTTCTCAACTGACCTTTTTCTCTCTCCTCTCCCTACAGTGCTCTTCGGACAAGCCATGCCCGACCGCTCCGGCCCCCAGAAGGAGGTGATCAAGATCGCGCACACCTTCGAGTCGGTGCTCACACCGGGCGCGTTCCTGGTGGACGTGCTGCCGTGGATGCGCCACCTGCCCGACGCCGTGGCCCCGTGGAAGCGGTGGCTGAAGCGCATGTCGCGACGGGACGAGGCCTTCTACTACCGGATGTGGAAACGCACCAAGGCGGACCTCGACAGCGGCCGGGACGCGCCGTCGTGGGCGCGCCTGTGCCTCGAGGACCTGAAGCGGGCGGCCGTCGGCGGCAAGGGCATGGGCATCACGGAGCACGAGGCCGTGCACCTCATAGGCGTCACCTACACGGCATTTGGTACCACCGTCGCCAACATGCTGTCCCTGCTGCTAGGCATGACGCGGCACCCGGAGTGGTGGCTGCGCATGCAGTCCGAGATTGACGACGTCGTGGGTGCCGAACGCCTGCCAACCCTCGCTGACCTCCCGCGGCTTCCGGTGCTCCGAGCCGTCGTGTCCGAGATCACGCGCTTCTGGCCGGTGACGCCGGATGGCGTGCCGCACGAGCTGACGCAGGATGATGTCTACAAGGGGTATCACCTAAAGGCTGGTTCAGTGATCCACTATGTGACCTGGGCGTGTGGGCGTGATCCGGACATGTACCCCGAGCCGGACACGTTTAACCCGGATCGGTGGATCGACCCCAAGTTCCCCACCTACAAGGAGCCGCTGACTGAATTTCCAAACTTGATGGGCACGCTCATGTTTGGAGCAGGCCGCAGGCAGTGCCCTGGGATGATCGTGGGGACTCGAAACGTCTACGTCCAGACCATGATGTTGGTTTGGGCGTGTGATCTCGGCCGGGCGCGCGATGAGGCGACAGGCGAGGAGATCGTGCCGCCGCTCTATGACTACTGCGCCGGGTTCAACGTCGCTCCGAACCACTTCAAGTTCGATCTCAAGCCTCGAGGAGCGGAGCGCATGCAGATGGTAGAGGCTGCGTATGAGAAAGCGCTGGGGGAGGATCGTATGAAGGAGTAGTAGTAGCCTACCACCACTTTTCAAATTTGACTCTGTCTGTGTCCAAACCAATACCAGCGTCTTTATCAGTGAGGTACTTGACCATCTCGTCCGTCATTGTCGGCACGCCGCAAACGTAGACCACCACATGCTTAGGTTCCTGGCCAATGGCCTCAACCAGATCCGCCTTGGTAATCCTCCGCTGACGAAATGGTACATCGACCTCATTGCACGATACCACACCATCGGCTTCCACTTCATTTCCATTCATATCCGTGTAGGTCTGCTGCCCCTCGCCCTCCTTACCATCATCTCCATCATCCGCAGCAGCCGGGGTCAGAAACAGCTGCAGTTTTCCCTGGAGGGAATCCCTCGCAAACAGGTCCGCCAGCCTGTTGAGGAACAGCATCCCATCCGCCCCTTCCCTCCTACCTTTACCACCCGGTGCGCGCACCGAGTAAAGAAACTGCACTTCGGGCCCGCCATCCCCGCGGTCCTGCTCCTGCTCAGCCAGGTGCGCAGCCATGCTCACGAGCGGGTTAACACCCATGCCGCCGGCGACAAAAACCACACGCCGCAGCACCTGCGACGGCGCGACGCCCGAAGGCGGGTAGACGAAGCTGCCGCCGATGCGGACCTGAAGCTGCGTGCCGACGATGCCGGGTTGCTGATCCCCGCTGGACTCGTCTGCATATTCTTCATCGTCAGAGTCTTCGTTGCTAGTGCTGGTGGGTCGGCCCTTCCACAGGTAAGCCGCGGCTGGGTTTTCTGGCGACTTTTGCACCGCGAGCTCCAGGTACGGTGGGGCTGAAGAGCTGGAGCGATGGGCCCGACTGGGCGGTGAGGTCACGGTGAAGCCGCCGGCTTTCTCGATGCCTGGGCAAAAGACGTCGAGGAATTGGCCGGCGAGGAACTATAGCAAGGAGTAAAAAAATACACATCAATCGTCTCACCCTGGCTAGGGGATAGTTATCGTGTCAATTAGTGGTTGTCAAACATTAATTCCAGCTGCCTTATCTTTGGAAATCTCCAGTCGGATAATCCGTATTCGATGGTTTATCTCATGGATCTTGCCAATCGTGACGGGATGTAGTGCCTATTCAGCATTGTAATGGGTGAGAACCACCCAGGAAGCATCATCAGCCCAGAAGCTGGTCATTGAGTCGAACCAGGCAAAAAAGCCTACCGTTGCACGCGGCTCGGCGGCCGTTCGCTCCTCGTGGCTTTGTTTCATCGTTTGAAGGACGAAAATGACTAAGATCGGAAATCTCAAGACGTAGGGCGTTTAATAGATGCAGGGTGCAACTTGATTTGGACAAACCCCGTTCTCAAATTCCATGAAATGAAAAGAATGGCGAATGTTGGTTGCTAACGGCTCCACAGTGGGATGGATTAGCACCCACGTCACGGTGGATATGGGCACTGCCAAGCGAAGGAAAAGGAAAAAGAAAAAAAAATAGCCCATCAACAAACGTAAGCCTGTACCTTTACCCGTTTATTAATACTGATAGGTACCTTTGGCAGCGCCATGGATACTTAGCTAGGCAGGTATGGCACGGGAGGCCGGGCGGGCCAAGGAATTCGGGCAATCTAGGAATCCGCCGGGTAACGACGTCGATTGCGGATCTTCAGTTGCGCGCAAGGTTCAAGGGCATCCGCAAAATCCGCAATATCCGCAGCCGCCTACCTAGGCATAGTCTAGTCTAGTTCCAGTGCTAAGCCAAGTTAGCGTTAAAAGGCCGCCTTGAGCCTACATTTTCGTTTCCATTTCAGTCTGCACTCCGTGCTACAGTAATCAAAAACACCACCATCTATCTTTCCTTCGACATATTGTCCAAAAAATCACCGTCAAAATGGGTGTCACCACTGCCAACGCCGCCGCCCCGCCTCAGGGCATTGATTTGTATTCCCGCTTCGCCCTTGCCGGTGCTCTGGGTTGTTCCGTCACCCACGGCGCATTTACTCCTGTCGATGTGTATGTTTGAGCGCATTCTTCCACGAAACCTGCATGCCAGCCGATACTCATTAAAACAATCAACACATAAAGCGTCAAGACTAGGATCCAATTGGACCCTGCCACCTACAACAAGGGCATGATCGGTGGTTTCCGCCAGGTCATCCAGAACGAGGGTGCCGGAGCTCTTTTGACGGGTTTCGGCCCGACGTTTACCGGATACTTTATCCAGGGCGCGTTCAAATTCGGTGGTTACGAGTTCTTCAAGAAGCAGTCCATCGACTTCCTCGGTCTTGAAACTGCGCGCCAGAACCGTGGTCTCGTTTACTCGGTGTCGGCCGCTTCGGCCGAGTTTTTCGCGTCGATTGCGCTTAGCCCTCTGGAGGCTACCCGCATCCGTCTCGTTTCGACCCCGGGCTTCGCCAACGGTCTCGTCGGTGGCTTCACCAAAATCCTCAAGAACGAGGGTGTTGGCGCGTTTTACTCCGGATTCGTGCCCATCCTGTTCAAGCAGTACGTCATAGCTCCCCTGACTTTTTTTTTAAACATATAACTGGACCCAATCTCACCGTGAAAAAAAATCAATTCAGGATCCCTTACACTGTGACCAAGTTTGTCGCATTTGAGAAGGTTTCCGAGTTCATCTTTTCCCAGCTCGACAAGTCCAGCTTGTCCAGCGGCGGCCAAACTGCCGTCAACTTGGGCTCCGGTCTCATCGCCGGTTTCGCCGCTGCAATTGTTTCCCAGCCGGCCGACACCATGCTGTCCAAGATCAACAAGACCAAGGGTCTGCCCGGCGAGAGCGTTGTTTCGCGCCTGGTCAAGATTGGTGGCGAGCTTGGTCTCCGCGGCTCATTTGCTGGTCTGCCCACTCGTCTTTTCATGGTCGGTGGTTTGACTGCTGGCCAGTTCGCCATCTACGGAGATATCAAGAAGGCTCTTGGTAGGTTTTCTCCCCGTGAATTCTTCCCACGCTTACCTGCCTGCTTTGAACATGAAATTGACTTTCTTTTACCAATTAGGTGCCACCAACGGCGTTGAGATCGCCAAATAAACTGCGGATCGGAGGATGAGATGCAGAAGGGCGTTGTAATAGGTGCGTAGGTGTGGCAATTTGCTCATCTTTGGTGCAATGAACGCAGGTGCTGTGTGCTGGATAGACTTAGATCTCTGTCTTTTTGATGCATAGCGTTATATTCTTATTTGCAACTCTGGCTTTTTTTTACCTGATAGACACAGTGGTTTCATGACAAAGAACGATATCCGCATTGGACACCCCGAACGGGGGTTTGATCTCTTAATTCTTTTGAGGACATGCCAGTTGCTGTACTCTGGTGCAAATCGTGCGCGGGTCTTATGGCACATCAAGGGGCCGTTTTATAGCGCAAATCTAGGTATCTTTTCGCAGCCAACGGCAAGTTGACACTGCGTCTCAAGGCGGCTCTTGGGATTACGAATATAGTCAGGGCTCCATGAGGAGACTGACGTTCCGCAGTCACATCCTCACTGGCACCCGTTGGTGCTGTTTGCCAAACACGAGCCCGGATTGCGATCGACAACTTAGGGCTGAGCCGGCGCCGGCACCTTGTGCGACGGTCAAAATAGCTCCGGCCAAACCGGAACATAAATTCAATTGGCCCATCTTTCTGTCGCTCTCTCAAAAGGGTATTGGAGAAGTGCTTGCGCTTCGTACTTGCCCAGTGCCTGCCTCACTACAAGATACAACTAGTCTAGATTCTCGTGTCAAGCTCTAATCACAGTCACATACAATTATACCCACTTCAATATACAAGATCCGGTCCGCTATCCCCTGGTCAAACTCGATTGGTAGTGAGGGCCGGATTGGGACTCGGGGAAGAAGTTATGGATGCGCTCTTCGATCTCTGAGCTTCAGCATCTCCAGCATAAACTAACCGCAAACTTGGGCTCACACGAGAGCGAAAACTTTTTCGCCTGGCCTGGCAGTTCTAAAGGCAAGGAAGCTGGTCTTGCCCACACCTACTCTCTCCCATCTCTTGGCCTTCCTATCAGGTCTCCTCAACAGGAGCACGTCGTAAACATCGAATAACGTCTGCGGGCCAAACGTTCTCGTGTCCCAGTTTGCGTCCCCGTTCTAGTTCTCGTTTTCTGGCTGCGTGCTCGGCTCCGCTCATATCTCAGGCGACAACGGGCACCGCGTAAGTCACCAGCTCCAGGGTCCCGTCCTCGTCAGGCAGAGGTTCGATGAGTTGATCCGGCAGGTCTATGGGGTACGTAAACTTCATTCCCAGGTAATGGGCCTCGTTGCTGTAAAGATGCCGGTTGTGCACCCCGTCGCGCTCCAGCTTCCACACGTCCTGCCAACGGTTCAGGTTTTTATTCCGTAACTCTGTCATCATTTTGTACCCCTGAGAGAACCTGTCGTATCCGGTCCAACTCCTCTTCCGGTACGTCTTTGATATTCGCCTTCATTTCGCTGCTAAGGCTTTCCATGGTAACATGGGACGACAAAAGAAGAATAGCGAGGGGGTGACACATATCCGTTCAAGCCTACATTGTGCCGAATACGAGGGTCATAATGACCACTTATCAAGCTGCCACTTCTATTGATCAGCTGCCACTTTTGGACCGACCCAGTAAAATTATAGATCGGGGCGTTTTAATACCCAATTCTTACGCAAATCTGTCCCGCCTTGTGCTGAGCCGGCAACCTGTACCTTTGCTGCACTTACCGCCGAGAATAGAACTAAAAGTTATGTGGCTGTTGCTACTGCCTCTCCCTCCCAAATTGAAGCTATTCACAAACACAGCCCAACAACGGCCACACCTACTATACGACTTGGACTCGGGCTCGGAATTGTGGCCTTGTGCTTTGAATGATAACAAGAAGACAAGTGTGAGATTTCAATAAAATGTACGGTAGCGATGCAGGCTTTGTGCTTCAAGTGGATGCAAAACTAGTCTAGTATAACTAAAGTGATGTCGCTGAACAAATTGGCGCAAACAAGGTACCTTGGTACCTAGACATGGAAGATGGGGGCCCGTCGCACCTGTTCGAGATCCGGCCATCCATCTACAATGGTGCGCCTCCTCCCAGGCGCGGCAGCTGCAAGCCCTATGAGATTCAGTGAGGTTCATAAGGTAGCTCGATTGTCAGGGCAGTGAGGGTCTGTCCAATGACAGAGTGTAAGTGGGCACCTTGGTGTTCATATCTGTCTACTCTTACACACCAACATATCTGCTAACCTCTACCGTATTCTGCATACTTTTTGCTACTTCTACTTGCCACCCGTTGTTACCAGGCACATACGACCATACCCACTGGAATATACGGGATCCCGTCCGCTCTCCCCTAGTCAAACCAGTGAGGGCCGAACTAGTACTCAGGTGGGTGACCACTGGGGAATCCTCGGTGTTGTATGTTTTTGTTTCTTTCTTTTTTTAATTCAGGTTTATTTTGTTTGATTTGCATCAGGTACAGATGGATGATTAGAGTGTGGCCTTGAAACGATCGTTGCTTAGGGGCTGTGGTTCCTACCACCTGGGGCTGTATGATATGGGCCCCAAGTACACTACACGGCGCTCCCAATTGTCCTCCTTTTTGAACTGCACTCATAAAAGGATGAAATCTACTGAAATTATGTCTCCTAGGCATTTCCACTCGTTTATTTTCCATCCCCATGGACAGCAGTGATGATCATATCAACCGCAGAAGGATTAATGAGCTGTTGGTTCTCTACGTTTAGTACATGCAAAATGACTGGAATACGAGCGGGACGTTGTGTAAGGCAACTACTCACTGTACTCATATCTCCAAGCTGATCTTGTTCCCCAAGTAAGATCTTTCTGAGGACTCGCCGCATGATCTTGCCACTTCGCGTCTTGGGCAAATCAGGCACAATGTAGATCTTCTTGGGGGCCGCAAACGGCCCAATGCATCTTCTTACTTGCAGGATGAACTCGTCTCGCAGATTATCAAGCTCCCCGCTTTCGTTCTTGACAGACACAAACGCATTGACGGCTTGACCTGTCAAGTCGTCGGGGACGCCGATGGCTGCAGATTCAGCCACGGCCGGATGTTCAAGCAACGCAGCCTCGATTTCGGCCGTCGAGAGGCGGTGGCCGCTGACGTTGACCACATCATCAACACGCCCTCGGATCCAGTAGAAACCATCGTGATCGCAAGTGGCCCGGTCACCGGTGAACTGTTTGTACAGATTAGGCTCGGGTCTAGAGAGGTTTGAGAGAGAAGTGAGAGAGAGAGAGAGAGAGAAAAGAAAAGAAAAGAAAAAAAGGAAACCAGACTTACGTAAACGCCATCATATACCCTCAAGTATGTATCCAGAAACCTCTGATGCGCGCCCCTGACGGTGCGAGCCATGCTTGGCCAGGGGTGCTTGAAAACCAAGACGCCCTCGACGTCCCTTTTTGAGATCTCCTGGCCCGTCACAGGATCCAATATCGCCGGGGCGATACCGAAGAAAGGAAGGGATGCGCTGCCCGGCTTGACGGGTGTGACTCCAGCCAGAGGCGTGATGGCGTGCGACCCAGTCTCTGTTTGGAAGTATGTCTGTTCTGTCTGTCAGCCATTTATTTGCCCTCGGGACTTAGTTGTGAGAGGCGTGAATGTCTCCCCCCCCCCCCCCCCCCCCCCGACTTAACTTACATCCACAACATGTGCTTTACCCCTCCCAACCATCTCGAAATACCACTTCCAGACCTCAGGCGCAATCGGTTCTCCGACGGACCCCAGCACCCTCAATGCAGGCATGCTGGGGATGACGGAACCGCCGTCCCCGGCCGCACGCTTGAGCAGCCTGAGCGCCGTGGGGGCGGTATAAAAATGCGTCACGCCGTGCCTGCGTATGATGTCCCAGTAGCGCGAAAAGCTTGGGTACGTCGGGGTGCCCTCGAAAACGACCGTGGCGACGCCCAGAAGGAGGGGGCCATAGATGCCATAGGTATGGCCGGTGATCCAACCAAAATCACCGCCGCAAAAATAACGGTCGCCGTCGTGCACGTCGAATGCGTATTTTGTCGACATTGCCGCGCCCAAGAGATATCCAGCCGTGCTGTGCAGCACCCCCTTGGGCTTTCCGGTCGAGCCCGAGGTGTACAGCAGGAAGAGCGGATCTTCGGAATTCACCACCTCGGGTGCGATATACGGCGGCCATTTTTCCAGCTCTTCGTGCCACCACAGATCGCGACCCGGCGTGAAGGGTACGTTGGCAGCGCCCGTTCTCTTGTAAACAAGGACGTTTGCAACATGGCAACCATGACCTTGCAGTGCGTGGTCCACGATTCCCTTGAGGCCGATGGTCTTGCCGCCACGTCTCCCTTCATCTGCAGTGATGATGACTTTGGATCGGGCATCCAGGATGCGGTCGCGTAAGGCGTTGGCTGAAAATCCTGCAAAAACTGCCGAATGGACGGCACCGATCCGGACGACGGCGAGGAAGGCAATAATGGCTTCCGGGATGACTGGCATGTAAATAATCACCGCGTCCCCCTTCCTCACTCCCATTTCTTTCAACACGTGAGCTAATTTGCACACCTCGCGGAGCAGCTCACTGTAGGTCAAGATACAGCCCTCGCCCGGCTCGTCTGCTTCAAAAATGATGGCGGGACTGTCGGCGTGTTTTGATATGTGGCGGTCGACCAGGTTGTAGGATGCGTTGAGCTGCCCTTCAAGAAACCAAGCTATATCGCCGTGGGCAAAGGAGCCCGTCATCACGGTTTGGAAATCTCGCTGCCATGTCAGGTGTTCCCGGGCCATTTTGGCCCAGAAATCGTTGGGATTGACAATTGATTGATTGTACAGGCGTTCGTAGTCGGCAAACCCTAGGCACTTGGGCATTAGAAATTTTGTCTTTTTTTTTTCCATCAAAAGCCACTGACGATCTTGTCTGAAGTCTTACCATCAATATGTGTCTTGCTAGGGTGTTCTGCAGCTCCATTAGCATCAACGTTGTCTATCCGTATATTTGTGTGGCCTAAAAGCTTGGGCTCTCCTGTAATGGGGTCATACTCTGAGGTATAACTTGCTGAGGATCTAGTTCACTGCATCAGTACTCTGCAGTCATTATAAAACAACTTTCCCCAGTATTTCTGAAGTGCAAGGCTGTTTACGGTATATATCCACAGAAGGAATTTCGGTTCCTTGTTCGTTTCCCCTGTTCATTATTGCTAAATGGTATTGATAGCAAAGACCAAGTGTGGGGGATAGTTTTTGGCAAAACAGACTTGCAACCAAGAGTTTTCTACACGTCAACATCAAGTTGGACAAATTGTAAAAAAAAGCTTGTTGTTTTCCTTGGGGTGGAATAATACTGCAGTTTATGAGGGTAAGTGTGCCACAACCCCTTATTGCTTTTATCGGGTTGTTCAAATATACCCTGGCGTTTTAACTTGATTCAATTTGGAATGGGGGATTTGTTGAATATTTGCACCCGGTACGTGCCATCACCCTAGTTGGTAGTCGGACCGAGAGAGAGAAAAAAAAAAAAAAACGGCTCGAACCTCCGGAGCTACACGCGAGGCAGATCGCTGATCCTCGCCAACTTTACCAAAAGGTCAGAGTTTGTAGGGCAATTTTAGTCCTAACTTTGCCAAAGTTCAATGCTTGTAGGGCGATTTTAGCCATCATTTATAGTGTCGATTTGCATGCATGACCCAGCGATTCAGCAATGGAAAAAAACGTTCCGGCTGACATGGAATTTTGATAGTTCGACGTAACATACTATGCATTGTCAGTGACTCGAAATTCCCAAGTTGGATAATTTCCCCGTTGGACGGTATTTGCAAGGCTCAAGGCATAGAAACCTTAATATATTAGGCCGTATTGTACCACGTATACAACGCTGCTATCCATTCATACCGGTAGTTTATTTCCCCTGGTCAAACTTGTAATCCGTCACAAACATTGGTGAACGATTTGAATCTAGCAAGACAGGTAAAGAAAGCCTTTTGTACAAGGCAATAGCACAGAGAAATCTGGACACCAAACAAGAGACCGCCAAAAAGAAAGAAAAGAAAAACCACTTGCAAGCAAAAAACATATGCCCAAAACTCCATGCCTCATCCATCGACCGTCGGGCCACCACCCCCGGCTTTTGCCCTGCTAGGCCAAGCCGAGCAAGACTGGGAGAAAGTCCGCAACCAGGTCGCCAGGGCCTGCAATGTCGACCAATATGCCATCTCCGATGTCTACCCATGCACACCACTGCAGGAGGGATTGATGTCGCTGGCCTCCAAAGACAAGGGGGACTACATCATGGAGGGAACGATGGAACTCGCCTCGGACGTATGTATGGACAGGTTTCGTGCGGCGTGGGAGGCCATGGCGGAGGGACTCGAGGTGCTCCGGACGAGGATTGTCTATCATGACAAGTTGGGGTTTTTACAGGCCGTCGTCGAGGAAAAGATAGAATGGATTACCAAAGAGACCATGGACGGCTATCAAAAGGCGGTCGAGGACGTCACCATGGACTTTGGACAGCCACTTGTGCTGTACGGACTTGTCGGAAGCGCCAGTAGTAGTAGTAGTAGTAATAGTAGCGGCAGCAGTACCGAACGACGTCGGTTCATATGGACGGTTCACCATGCCGTCTGGGACGGATACTTTCTGCAGCGGATAACGGAGTCACTCATTTCCGTCTACAGAGATGGTGCGGCCCCTTTCAAAGGCCAAAGCTACAACATCTTCATCAAGAGCCTCATGGACCAGGATCGACAACAGGCAAGAAGTCAATGGGCCTCGTATTTTGATGGGTGCAACTCGGTTGGGTTTCCACAGCAAAGTAAAACATTCCCAATAGCACAAGACACGCAGCAAGCAGGAAAACCATTCGCCGTCCATCGCCTTTTCTACCCACCCAAGACGAACCCCCCAAAAAAGAAGAGGCCAATTTCGGTTTTGATCAACGCGGCGTTTGCCCTGGTCGTGAGCCACCTGACCAACACCACGGACGTCGTGTTCGGAACGGTCGACGCCGGCAGGAAGAGGGGAACCGTGGCTTGGCACGACATGAGCGGACCGACGATGGACTCTGTTCCCGTGCGCATCAGGGTCCAACACGACGAAAAAGTGAGCGAGTTCCTAGACGCCATCCAGCAGGAGCATAAGCAAAAGAGCCTATTCGGGCAGATCGGTCTGCAAGAGATCAAAAGGATCAACAGCACGACGCAAAAGGCGTGCGACTTTGGCACGCTGTTGGTGGTGCAGAGCCGCGAGAACTACTTGGTAGGGCACGAAAGCATCGGGGAGTGGGTGAAGGGCACCACGGAATGCATGCCGAGGACCTACCGGCTGAACCTGGAGGCCTTTTTGAAAGAGGACCACATCAAACTGGTGGCCAACACAAACGACGGCGTGATGCAGGAAGAAGAGGCGACCCGGCTGCTGGAATTGCTCAGTAGTGCAATGCACCAGCTGCTCGCAGCGGCGGCCGCCGACGACGACAACACGCAAACACTGGCAATGGTGGATCTTTTGACAGAAACGGACCGCAGCCGGATGTGGGAATGGAACTCGTCGGTGCCGGCGGCGGTCGACCGGTGCATCCACGACCTGATAGACGACCAGGTCAGAGCAAGGCCCAAAGGCACGACCGCCGTCTGCGCTTGGGATGGTGAATTTACCTATTGCGAGCTGGACCGGTTGACCAACCGGCTGGCATGGCATCTCATGCGGCTGGGCGTAACGGAGGAGTCTTTGGTGCCGCTCTGCTTTGACAGATCACGCTGGGCGGTGGTGGCAATGCTTGCCGTCCTCAAGGCCGGCGGCGCCTTTGTTCCCCTCGATCCGGCCCAGGCCGCTGAGCGCAGGGAGGACATGATTCGACAGACCGGCGCCCGCGTTATTTTAGTGTCCGAGGGGGCCGTGGCTGCTGCTCGTGCTGCTGGTGCTGACGCCGGTCATGGCAACCAACACCCGGACCCGGTCACCGTCACCATTGGGCCAGTTTTAATGTCCGCCCTGGCGGAGGGGACAACTAGCAAGCCCCTGCAGCTACCAATAATCAGTCCATCATCGGCCGCCTACGTAATCTTCACCTCGGGTAGTACAGGAAGGCCCAAGGGAGTGGTGGCGCATCATCGGGCCGCCAGCACCAGTTGCTGGTATCACGGAGCCACCCTGGGCTTTTGTCCAGAGTCTCGCGTCCTGCAGTTTGCGTCATACGCCTTCGACGCCTCCATAATGGAGATATTCACAACCCTGGTGGCTGGTGGCTGCGTCTGCATCCTCCCGGGCAGAGACAAGCTTGGAGACGTCGATGCGGCCATCGATGATACGGGAGCCAACTTGGCGTTCTTGACACCGACGGTCGCAAACATGCTCGATCCTGCCCGGGTGCGTTCCCTCGAGACCATCGTCATGGGTGGCGAAGCAGTGACGCGCAGTGCCGTGGAGCGATGGACGACGGGCCTCCGGAGAGTCTACAACGTCTACGGTCCAACCGAATGTACCATCATCTGTGCGGGCAACCGAATCGACGGCCACGACGACTTGGATGAGAAAAGCGGTTGCATCGGAAAGGCCACCGGGGCCGTCTTTTGGCTGGTGAACCCCAGAGACGAGACCCGACTGGCCCCCATCGGAGCCGTCGGCGAGCTGCTCATCGAGGGTCCCACCCTGGCACGAGGATATCTGAACGACCCCGCGCTGACGGCGGCGTACTTTATCGAGGACCCTCCCTGGCTGCTGCGTGGCAGCGGGGGCGACGTCGACCTGCCCGGCGGCCACCACCACCCAGGTCGCCGCGCCCGCATCTACAAGACCGGTGACCTGTTCCGCTACAACCAGGACGGCAGCCTGACATATGTGGGTCGCAAAGGAGACAACCAGGTCAAGATCCGCGGGCAACGCGTCGAGCTGGGCGAGGTCGAGCACCACGTGCGGGCCCGGGTGCCAGGGGTTCGCCAGGCTGCCGCCGCGGTCATCACGCCGCAGGGCGAGGGAGCCAGCCCCATGTTGGCAGCCTTTCTCGTCTTGAAGAAAAAGACGACAGCAGCAGCAACAGCAGCAGTAGCAGCAACCCTCCAGGTAACGCTAACGAGCATCCCACCGATGGTTCAAGACACCCTCGCCGAAAAGCTGCCCACCTACATGGTGCCGGCAGTTTTCTTTACCGTCGCCGAGCTTCCGGTGACCACGTCGGGCAAGACGGACCGCGGCAAACTGCGCGAGCTTGGTGCCAAGTTCTCCGCTGCCGAGCTGGCCGAGCTCCGGAGCGACGTTGAGGGCGACGGCGGCGCGCGCAACGGCAACGAGAAGCCAAAGAAGCGCATGCCGGCGACCGGTGACGAGCGCGCGCTCCAGCAGATCTGGGCTCGCATTCTAAACCTCGACCCTGCGAGCATCGGGGCCGAGGACAGCTTCTTCCGCCTCGGCGGCGATTCCGTCAGCGCCATGAAGCTCGTCGCCGACGCCCGGCGCTCTGCCGGCATGGCGCTGTCCGTGGCCGACGTCTTTCGCAACCCGCGGTTGACGGCGCTTGCTGCTGCTGCTGCTGTTGTTGCTGCCGCCGCCAGCCTCTCAACAAGCGAACACGAGGCAGCGCCGTCGGCAAGGGACGTTGTCGTAGAACGCTTTTCTCTTTTATCTAGCAGCAGCGGTGGCTCGGCAGACGACGACATATCAACATGCCGTGCGCTCCTCGCTGCGGCGTGCAACATCGTCGACCCAGACCTCATCGAGGACGCGTATCCTTGTACGCCACTCCAGGAGGGTCTCTTGGCCCTCACCACCAAGTCGGTCGGGTCCTACACCTACACCATGCGCAGCGTCATGGAGTTGCCGGAAAACGTCGACGTGGACAGGTTCCAACGAGCCTGGGAGACGGCCTTGCGGCGGTTGCCCATTCTCCGGACGCGGATCGTCGAGCACGACAGATCTGACAAGCTTGTCCAGGTTGTTGTTGACGAACCAATCCAATGGGAGGTGGTGGCACCCACAAAAGGCCTTGAGCAGTACTTGCAAGAGGACGCAGAAGCAGCCTCCCTGATGGGTCTTGGACAACCGCTTTCACGCTACGCTCTGGTGCGTGCCGGCGACGACGACGACGACGAGGTCGGACGTCTGGTAAAAAACTACTTTGTCTGGACCCTGCATCACGCGCTGTACGACGGCTGGTCGATGCCTCTGGTGCTGGAGCAGGTGCAGGCCGCTTATTATGCCCAAGGCGCCACCTTTTGCCCCAGTCCTGTCCCAGCAACAACGCCTTTTCGGGGTTTTATCAAATACATAGCCGCCATGGACTTGGAGCCTACTGGTCGGTATTGGCAGGCACAGCTGGCCGACTGCGAGGCGGCGCCGTTCCCTAAATTGCCGTCGCCCTCGTATCAACCACGAGCCAACCAGCTCTTGCAAAACAGCATCAGGGGCTTCCACTGGCCGCAGCACATGGACGTTACGCCATCGACCCTTCTCCGGGCCGCCTGGGCCATCGTGATCAGCCGCCAGACCGCCTCGGACGACGTTGCTTTCGGAGTCGTCAACAGCGGACGACAAGCACCGTTGCCGGGAATAGAACGGATGGTCGGGCCGACCATCGCCACGGTGCCCGTTCGAGTGAGGCTCCCAAGTGAAGAGCCGGTGGCCAATTTGCTATCCAACTTGCAGCTGCAAGGGGTAGAGATGATACCACACGAGCAGTTCGGATTGTCCAGGATATCTAAGCTCGGCCCCGGTGCAGAGCAAGCATGCCGATTCCAATCACTATTGGTTGTGCAGCCTAAAGTAACAACAGCAACAACAACAGCAGCCGGCAAGGATTCTGATTCTGATTCTGATTCTGTATCTATCCTGTTTTCCCAGCTGAACCAACAACTAGGATCCGGCAATGAAACAATCGGACAGTTTGAAACATACGCCCTCACGGTTTTATGCCAGCTTGGTGCAGAAAACATCGACGTTGACTTGAGTTTCGACGCCGGGGTTGTATCTCCAGCCACAGCCAATCTTTTAGCCCGACAGTTTGATCAAGTCTTCCACCAATTGTGCCAGCCCGAGTTATCCAACCTGGCCGTGGACCAAGTCGAAACCATAGACGAGCAAGACCTGCGGCAAATCTGGGCCTGGAACGCCGACGTGCCCGAGACGATCGAGGCCTGCGTACACGACCTGTTTGCCCAGCGGGCTCGTCGGCAGCCCGACGCGCCGGCCGTGTGCTCGTGGGACGGCGAGCTGACCTACGGCCAGCTGGACGCACTGTCGACGCGGCTAGCGCACCGTCTAGCCGCGCTCGGGACCGGGCCCGGCACCATCGTGCCGCTGTGTTTTGAAAAGTCCATGTGGACATCGGTGGCCATGCTCGGGGTGATGAAGGCCGGGGCGGCGTCGGTGGCCATGGACACGACGCAGCCCACAGCCCGGCTGCGATCCAACGTGGAGCAGGCCCTCTCGCACAGCTCGTCGCGGCGGCGGTTGGTCGTGTCGTCCATGACGAATCGAGCCCTTGCGGGGGAGTTGATGAGCCAAGTGGCCGGCGACGACGTTCCTGTGGTGGTGGTCGCCGCCGAGGCGGTGGCTAGAAATCATGATGAAAAAGACAACGATGGCGGCGGCACACCGCCACCACCGCTCGCGCGGGTTTCGCCGCAGGACATCCTCTACGTCGTCTTCACGTCCGGCAGCACGGGTGTTCCCAAGGGCGCCATGATCACCCATGCCAACTTCAGCAGCGCCGTACTGCATCAGCAGGTAGTCGTCGGTATAAATGAGCAAACCCGCCTGTTGGATTTCGCTTCTTATGCCTTCGACGCTTGCTGGTATAACTTTTTGGCCCCCATCATGTTGGGTGGCGTATCGTGCGTCCCGAATCAAGAGGATCGCGTGACGAACCTTTCCAAAGCCATCAGCCAAACCGCAGCTAATTACATACCAGTCCCTCCCTCGGCCGTCCGGGTGTTTAATGACGCAGATTTCGGGCATATCAAAACGGTTAAATTTGGCGGGGAGATGTTGGTAGCGAGCGACGTAGATGTCTTGTCGAAAAGAGCAGTCAACATCATCAATGTTTACGGTCCCGCAGAATGTACCGTTATATCCACCATCCAAAGGGTGGCGGTAGACACAACAAACTGCCGAGGTGATCCTGGCATCGGTTATGGACATGGAGCAGTGACGTGGATTGCCCGACCGGACGGTAAAGGTCTGGTATCGATTGGTGAAATCGGGGAACTTTGGATCGAAGGCCCAGTGGTGGGTCAGGGGTACCTGGGCGACGCCCAAAAGACGGCAGCTTCATTCATCCAAGATCCAGCATGGCTCGTCCGAGGAGGACCTGATGGAAGTTCTCCCGGCCGCCACGGCCGACTATACCGCACCGGAGACCTTGTCCGGTACGATGCCGACGGGGTGCTGCATTTCGTCGGGCGCAAGGACGACCAGGTCAAGATCCGAGGCCAACGGTTCGAGCCTGGCGATGTTGAGCACCATCTGAAGGAAATCATCATGGTCACTCACCCTGGCGTTGGTGTGGTCGTCGTGGTGGTTCAGCCGGACGAAAGCCAGACCAAGATTCCGGTGGCCATCCTGGCTTTGGGAATGACGGTGGACGAAAAGAGCACAGCAGCACTGGCACAAATCATGACCAATGTCGACACCAAACTCGCCGACCGGCTGCCGACACACATGATCCCGGGCGCATATATTCCCATAGAAAGCTTCCCACGAACCGCGACAGGCAAGACCGACCGGCGTGGTTTGCGCGACATGGTCGCGGCCAAAACCCTCCAACAACTTGAAGCTCTCAACCTGGCCCGGCCGTTTAAAAACAGAAACGATGGCCGCAGGGGAAGTGAGCCATCGACGGAAGCGGAGCTGCAACTGCAACGGCTGTGGGCGGTAATACTAAACATTAGCCCAAAGTCCATCGCGGCCGAAGACAGCTTCCTGCGCATCGGTGGCGACTCGATCGCGGCCATGCGACTAGCTGGGCGGGCGCGCGAACAGGGCCTGCTGCTGACGGTGACGGACGTTTTTCAATATCCCCGCCTTCAGGATCAAGCACTCGTCATGCGTACGGCACGGTCTGCCTATATTGCACCGCCTCCATTTTCTCTCATTCCTGCCGCGTTGGCATCATCGTCAACCCCACAAACCATTGATCGCTTTCTACCCGGCTTTCAGGACCAGAGGGCGACTCTTGTTGACCTTCTGCCCACCACAGACTTTCAGAATGATTACATACAACATGATATTTCCATGCCCCTCGGCAGGTCTTTTCATTTCTCCTTGCGCTTTCCCCCTTTTGTTGATCCACAACGCATCGTTGAGCTGTGTCAGCTCATGTGGCAGCAATTTGATATACTCCGAGCCGTATTCATTCAAAACCTTGTTGGCAAATGCGACAAGAAGGATGATAATACCTTTTTGCAAGCCATCCTTGACGGAACCTCGCTTGATCTTTCTGTACGCCACGATGACGATCCCGACCAATTCTCGCGTCGGTGGTGTGCAGAGGATTTCCAAGTATTACAACTCGGCCAATCCTTCACCCGAGCCCTCTTGTGTTGCTCTTCAACCGGCGGCGGAAGCAGGCTCGTGTTGCGTCTATCGCATGCACAGTATGACGGGCTCGCTCTGGCGCAAATAGTCCAGCTGTTTGCTTCCGGCCTGCAGGGGCAAGAACAAATACAAAAGACACCACAACCAGCGCAGAGGGTCTCGTTTGCAGGTTGTATACGGCAGATGCAAACGCATCAGCGCACTTCCCTTCCATATTGGAAAGAATTGCTAAGGGGGTCCGAAATTACCCAGCCCCCTACCTCTGCTCTTATAACCAGTATTGGCACCCGCACCCGGGTGATCGACCCGCCAAAAATGGATAATAGCACCCCGGCAGGTGTTTTCGTTGCCGCCTGTGCCCTCGCAATCTCAAGGGTCACTGGTGTTCGAGACGTTGTGTTTGGACTTCTCGTGTCGGGCCGATCCACGTTGCCAGATCTTTTGTCAGATGTTGTCGGACCATGCATCAACATGATCCCAATCCGAGTCGACACCGGCGCGTTTTCGACGATCCACGACATGGTTGCCTTTATCCAGGACCAAATGGTATCGAGTATGAAGTTCGAGTTGTGCCAGTTTTCTGACATCAAAGCTTGCATGGGTTGGGATCCGTCGCTCAACTTTGGCTTCGAGGTCCAATTCCAAAATATCAATGAAAACCCCGGATTTTCCCTGAATGGTGAACGCGTCGAATTAAACGAGCTAAGTTTGGGCCCGCGTAACGAGCCATTTGATGACAGGCAATTCGTTCACATCATGGGAACGCCGAAAGAAGCCTCGTTGGAGCTGAAGATCACCGGGCGAGGTTGCGATAAAGATGTGACTGCTTTGTTGATGGAACATGTACACATGGCAATTCCTGCCGAGGCAGAAAGTCCAGTGGCAAAGAGCGAGATGCGGACGTTGAACAATTAAAAAAATATCTTGTCCTCAATTTACCTCTGAGAAGCTGCACCCATATAGAATCCTTCGTCTCGTTAAAGGAGACGATGGGGTTGCAGTGGCTGTACATTAAGTCGCCACTTGCGGAGGACTCACTTGCTCATGTCGATCACTACCGTCACAAGCGACTTGAAACTATCGTTCTTGGTGGTTCTTCTGCATATTTCTGTAGGTATGCAGCGGTATTTGATGCTGGTAACGCTGGCTGGCTGTTAGCGGCCGCACGGCTGGATGGTTTTTTCTTTCTCATGCGCGAAACATATGAGGGATGGCAGCGGCGTATATATGTGCACCAGTCCATCTTCTTTGGCCCGCATAATCTGCAATACGAGCTCACTAACTAAGGTAGGTAGGTAGGTAGCAACACAATCGAGCGGTCCCCAGTACGAGATACGCTCTTTACACTATCTTCTACTTTCGGCCCTTATATAATCTCTTGCAAGATACAGTCTAGCACAGCTTGATTGTTGATCTACTGTAGGTGATATGCCAAATTAGTTATACAAATCCGACTTTTGCACAGGGGACATGGAAAGACTCCGCAACAGCCGCTCGCTGTCCCCGTTGACGACGGCGGCTACCTGGCCAAGGCTCGAGACATGGCAGCGCTCACCACGACCTGAGAAGCCTTGTTGTGAATTGCAGCCTGGTCGAGAACAAGCCGCCGAGCTGCGCGGTTACGGCCCAGCGACCCTCGCGAGAGCAGCATGCCCCAGATGCTATAAACGCTGCTGTCGTTCCCCGCAATCTTCCGTCACATGTCCCGGCAGCTGCCTATGACTACCGGCGGAAGGGTCTCCTACCGGCCGAGCCTTCTCTCTACCACATCGCCGACCCAAGCCTTGCCGCAATGGTTGACGAGAAAGGACCAGGAGACCTTTTGCACATTATTACCACGGAGTACTGAGGGATCCGCCTAGGCCAACTGTTGAATATTTATTTCCAGCTGACGCAAATATCCCTCCAAATCGTAGGCGGGGCTGGCGGGGAGCGAACGTTGGACCCCAACATTACAACTCCTGTGGAAATCAGCTCGAGCGTGCTACATTTTGGCATTTTAGACGTATGGGCTGGCCTTTGCCTCACCTCCTGCGCCGTTATGTTTGTGGCGGGTATGCTTAGCGTCGCGCTCGTCCACCGAGCTCGTAGCCCGGAGATATTGGCATGTTTCGACGGTGTTTAGAAATTCGAGGTATATCCGGCTGGCGGAGGGTTTCGACCGGCTGACAGCGGTTAAGCTGTCAGCCGGTATGGCGGATGAAAGGATACGGTACGGTGTTTTGCGTGGCGGAGACGGTGAGGAGTTGAATATGGGAGTTGGACGCGAGGAGGATGTTACTATTGCAATGCCTTTACGTTGAGGTCAAAACCTCTTAGAGCCAGATATTTTCACCACTCAAACTTCTCCCCGACCAACTCCTCGCTCAACTTCCACAGCCTCTCCGCCTCAACCTCACTCGTCGCCCAAGGCATAACAAAGTCGACAGATGGGTCGGCGACGTGGCAGTCGACCAGGTAAGCGCCGTTGTGGTCTGCAAAAAGAAAAAGAAGAAGAAAAAAGATTAGCAAACCGCACCTGCTTACGGCAGAAACTAGGAGGAAAAAATAACAACATGCCTTTCAACCCGGGTTCGAACGCGGCATAGATGTGCGTGGCCACCCCCTCGTCGAGGGTCTTGAACACCTGCGGCTCCTTGGGGTAGTATCCAACGAACTGGTCGTACTTCTCTGCTCGTGGTTAGCTTTGCACGTCATCTCTCTTTATGTCATGGAGGAAGAAAAAACAAAAAGCAAATGTTGTGGAAATGGGCACTCACTCGTAAATTCAAGCTCTGCGGCAAGATCCATACCGTCCCCCAAGGGGGTGATTATGCCTCCTGGGTGCAGGCTGTTGGTCACAAGCCCACGGCCGCCCAGCTTGCGAGCCAACGACAGCGAGAAGAGCATGTTGGCCGTTTTGGACTGGCCGTAGGCGCGCCATTGGTTGTAGATTTTACCGTCCTGTGATTTTTCCCACTATTCGTCAGGACAGGGCTCTTCTGGCTCCCTTCTTCTCGGTCTCGGGAAAAACATTGTAACAAAAGAAAACAAACCTCAAAGTTCAAATCCAGAAACCGAACATTGCTCCACTTGTGCCCTATGCTTGCCACATTGACCACCCGGCCCTTGACGGCGAGCACCTTTGGCAGCACCAGGTTCGTGAACAAGAACGGGCCCAGGTGGTTGACGGCGAACAGCTGCTCGACGCCGTCGATGGTTTTGTACTCGTTGGATATTATGGCGGCGTTGTTCACCAGGACGTCGACGCCCGGGACGTCCTCCCACGCCAGCACCGTGGCCGCCGCCTTCCTCACCGACTGCTTGTTGGCCAGGTCCACCTCCAGGATGCGGATGGGAACGTGGGGCGCCGCGGCGCGGATGGCCCGCGCCGTCTCCTCGGTATTGGCGACGCTGCGGCCCGCCAGGATGAGCAGCGCCGGGGAGGCGGTGGCGATGGTGGTCACGAAGGTTCCGCCCAGCGTCTTTGGGGAGACTCCCGTTGTCAAGACGGTCTTGTTTGCGATTTGGGCAGCAAAGTCTACCGCCAGGGCCGACCCTGTAGTTTTTGCGCCGTATGTCATTTTTGTTTTTGTTTTCTTGCGTGTTTGTAATTTTGATTTGAAGGGTGTTGGATTGGACTCTGCTCTTGTGCTTAGATAAATGGGTGGCCTATACCTTGGAATCCTCAAAGCCGCATTGCTTGTGGATTAATATCGTGTTTATATGTCGGAGATACGGGGGTTTACGAAACCCCGTATTGAACAAATGCTGTATCTGATTTATAATCGACGACATTTATAATCCAGAATGAATTAACCTTTCGGTTCTGCAAGGAGTAACTCTATTGTTCAATCTTTAAAAACACCACAAAGATCAACCTAGGAGCGCTCTCCCTGGAACCATGCACCCTGTTCTTTTCAGGAGAGGCGCGCGGAGAATATGAGGTTCCTGATGGTCTCGATATCCCTGTTGGCCGCCAACACATTCGAGTCCATCACGGGGACCGGGTCGATCCACGACTCCACCACGGCCTTTCGGCCAAACCTCGCCGCCGCGCGGGCCCAGAGCTCCTCCATGCTCTTGATCGAATGCCGGTAGACCCGGTGGCCCTCGCGGAGCGACTCGTAGCGGCCCTCGCGCTCCGTCCCCGTCGTCCTGCCCAGGACCAGGTCGCCGGGCCTGCCGCTCAGCAGCTTGAGGATCAGCCCGGCGAGCCTGTCCTGGTCGTCCGTGTCCATGAGGTGGAAGACGTAGTTGCAGGTCACGACGGAGAAGCTCCCGCTCCAGTCCTGCAGCGCTTCCGGGTCCAGCGCGTCGGCCTGCCGGAGCGTGATCTGCACGTCCGGGTCCCTGAACAGGAACTTGCCGGCGTCGAAGAAGCGTTCCTCCAGGTCTACGCCGTACAGCATGTTTTGGGGAGCCCCGGCGTGGATCTTGACATGTTTAGGGTGTAAGTTAGCACTATTGAAAAAAAAAATGCCTTCCTTTTCCTTTCATGTCTTCTTCTTTATGGCTTGTCCAGTTGGGGCAAATACAAAAAAGGGGGAACTAACCAAGCTGCGAAGGTCTTGACCGATGGCACAACCAATGTCCAAAAGTTTCTGGCCCTGCTGGGTGCGGCGAACTACTTCTTCAAACTCGGCATGCTTTCTCAGCTGCAGCTTGAGAAATACCCAATGACCAATGCAAGGATATGGACAACAATCCCAAGCTAGCTTACGCTGGTTTTTGAGGGAGAATGTCAGCACGTGCACTAGGGTCTTGTTGAAATGTGAAAACAAAAGTGTCCAAGAGGTTGCTCACAGCTTCCACGAGGTGTTGCTCCAGCTGCTCTTCGGGGATCTTGGAGTATTCGAGAAAGAGCTTCTTCGTCTCCTCGTCAAGGGGGAGCGGAATCTGCTCCCTCCATCTAGTTGTGTTGGTATCCGTGTCAGTTGGCAAACCTCGCGAGGCTGCGATTTGACTTGCTGATGAGGCTACTGCAGCCATGTCTACTGGTTTTAACCGATATATGGGCAGTATAGAATATAGGGGGCTATCCGAGTCACTAAACTTGAAGAATGATTGCTTGGAACCACTTTTCAATACGTTGGAGGGGAACCGTGAATAGAACATGAACCGCATACTACTTATATCCTACGACGCAGTTGGTTTTACCCCCTTCATCTGAACACTGCGCCGAAGCTCCCGTGAGAGTTTCGACACGCGGCCTCCAATTCGGAAGGCGTCTAGTCCAGCCTAGTCCCGCCAGACTATTACCAAGTACTGAAGATCTCAGTACCGAAGACCTGAACCTGTCGTCCGATGTATAGGCCAAGGTCTAAGATCGACCTGCAAACTCAAACCTATGGCAAAGTTTGCGAGGTAAGCAAGTTGCAGTTGATTGGATATTCATGATTGATAAGGACCTTCTTTGATAAGAGGAAGAAATTTGACATGCCTACAAAAATACCACATTGCACCCCTCTTATTCCGCCATATGAGGGTCGAAAAGTGTGAGAAAACTAGAACTATTCTAGTCCTATCTAGTATCGGCATGGAGAACCAAGGAAAACCAAACGCTTCGACAAAAAGCCACCGCATTAGCTCCAGACCTCAGACAAACGGTTTGCAACTATTCTAGACCTATACTAGGTCCAAAATAGATCTTGGTGCGTTGCAACTAGTTCGTCAGGGACTATAAAAACCCAAGGATGGAGCTTACGTATGTCATTCATCGAGCCGCAACAGATATCCCACAAAAGGTGTAGCTCAAATGGAACTAGGACAAGCCAGAGAGCTCCCGGTGCAAGGAAGCATATCAATAGCCAAAAGCCAGAGTGTCGGTTCGATTCACCCAAAGATCAACAATAAAACAAAAAGTGTCTTGCAAACGACACACCTGGCAAAAATGCAGCTGACACATACTCTTCTATGACACCCCATTACGGGTATAAGCAGAGTCAGGTAAGAAGAGCCAAGACCAAATCCAAGAACATTTTGACCAATTCTTACGATCATCTTGACAGTTTGACGATGACCAAAAATTCAAGAAGTGAACAAAGAATTGACATAGAAAAAGACATTTCCCATCCCGTTCCTCATATTAACATTATGGAATTATCAAGCCCGTTGAACAACCAAGCTCGTAACGCCTCCCATTCCTCGACATCATTTTATCAGGTCTCCAATACGTCCAACTCATCCTCTGTGGGGGGCATCGGAGTCTCCCTCAGCGGGATATCCTCTCCCTTGTCCCACGCAGCGCCAGGTCCATTGTAGCTCGCCTGCTCAATGTCCTCAGTCCCATACTCCGTCGTTGTCGTCGAAAGCCGCGAGTCGTGTCGCGTGGTCCGTGGGACAGCAGCCTCTCCCTCCCCCAGAATACTCTGCACAGGGCTCTTCCTGACCGGCATTGGGCTGTGAACCGTCGGCACGGACGCATGCATAACATACGTCGGGCTCTTAACCGGCCCATCCTGGTACACTTGTTCCATGGTAGCCTTGCCCTTACCCTGGGGCCTGACACTCCGACCATCACTGACATCATCATCACCATCATCTCCTAATTTGAGACTGTCGCCAAGTTTCTGCAACAGCAACTCAGACTGCTGCTTAGCCAGTTTATGAAGCTGTGCCACCGGATCCTTGTGATGGCGTAGCACGTTAGCCAAGTTACACGGGCAGTACGCAGGAGTCCACCGCGTTCCATGCACACATACCCAGTCAGACTGCCCTGGCACGCCTTCGGCGGCCGGGAACAGCTGACGACGGCCGCCCTCGGGCACGGCGCCGACTGATCCGCCATTGTTGGGAGAGTCAGCAGCGCCGCCCCAAAAATTGCTTCGCCGCATGGGCGCCGGCGTCACCGGAAGGCTGGGCCTATCGACGGGGAAGTCGGTGAGTTTGGTTGATCCCCGTCGACTCAATGCAGCCTCGAGCTCCTTCTGGGCCTCACGGGTGTCGTCGAGGTTGCCCAGACTAAGTCCAGCGGATTGACTGAGGTTTCGCCTCTTCTGGCTCTTTTGGATTGCACCGACATAGCGATTGATACCGGGTACATCGTCCCAGGCATTGGTGAGCGAAAACGACTCCCAGGGGTTCAACGTTTGCTGAATTGGTGGACTGGTCGGTATTGGCCGCGGCTCCTCCGATACTGGCTCAACTGATTCCTGGAAATCGGCAGTCTCTTCCGCTGTCGGAGACTTCTCAGCCTCGACGGGTCCGACATCATCATTAATAAAGACCCGCGACGCCTGAGGTCTATTCATTTCCCATGGGAAGATCGCTGGGGGCTTCTGCTCCGGAGGAGCTGGTGGATGTTGAGGGACTTCATAGTACATGTTCTTTGGGGGACTCGGGTAGCGCTGGGGTGGAACAAACGCGCTAATGTCTGAAGACATCTCGTAATGCATCTTTGGGAAGTTGATTGCTTCCGGCTTCGATTCCGGTGGAGGTGGTTGCCTGCCATTTTTTTATTTAAATTAGCAACGGAATTATCCCGGTGGACATGGCGTCTGAACTAACCTTTGCGCATCCCAACTGGGCTCCATTGGCGGAGGTTGAGGCTTTTCTGGCTCTGGCTCGTGCGCTTGGTGAGGCGCTTGGTCTTGCTGGTGCTCCTGATAATGGCCTTGGGGAGCGTTAGCTCCAGGTCTGGACGCTGGAGAAGCAGTGCTGAAAAAGCAAGGGCTGGTATGGCTTTCCTCGACTTGAGGAACATGGGCATGGGAAGTGCCAGGGCTTGGACCAGGGATGTGGTAACCTCGATTATGCTCGTCTTGGTGGTGGTGGTGGTGGTGATGGGAGTCTCGGTGCTCGTGGGAATGAGGGGAATGCTCAGTGTGATAATTCGACAAGCTATGCTGACCGTTGTCATGTATATGCTGTTCTTGTTGTTGTTGATACTCTTGCGGCTGGTTTTGGGTAGTCGAAGGAGATTCGTGAGACCTCTCTGTTGGTGAAGGCGGCTGTAAGGATATTTGTGGCTGTTCCCCGATAGCTACAGTATACGTGGACGGAGGTTGGTATTCTCCTCGAACAAAAAGCTGGACGATTTCCGGTGGCCTCTGAACTTGCGGTTCATGAACAGTCTGCCCAAGGTGTGGGTTAGCAAGAAAATGCCCAAAAGAATAGCAGAGTAGGAAATACCACTTCTTAAAGCAACATACCGGCGCACGATAATGTCTGTCGTAAACAGCCCACCACCGGCCTACCATCTCGTCAAAGGCGCCGCCGCCAACCGTAGAGTTCCTTCCTTGTATCCACGGCTTTTCAGAGCCAATGAAATGCACCATGTTAATGCTCGACTGGAAGTGGCGGTACGCGGGGACGTATTGGTAGTGGGCCGAAGGGGTGACGTTGTATGTAAACGAGATGCGGTTGTACGTATGCAGGAAGTGCATGTTGATAAGACCCTGATCTGCGCCGTCAAATGAAATTCCCCTCTCCGCCATAGCCATCATCGCATAGTAGTCACCCATGTTTGGAGTCAAGACCATGACACCCGTGTTGAACAAGTCCGGCCATCCTATATCAGGGGCCGCCGAGAAGGGGTGGGTGATCGCAAAGAGCTCGTCGGGTGCCCTGTACGCAACCACGTCGGCGTCGATATATACCAGCTTGCTGAACTGAGTCTGCTTCCACAAGTTGACTTTGGTGAAAGCCGAGTGGAGGTCGGGTCGGTTCATGAGGTATAAATTCGCGGGGCGCTCATTACGTATGCGAGGGACGGGAATCACATAGTCGTAGACAGCCTGCGCGGGGAATTGCCAGTAATCAGTAAGAGCCTCATGCGCCTTTTAGCCACTTATAGTCCCCCTACCTTTAGTTGCGTGATCACCTTGGCCGCCACAGTGTCGAGAGTGACCATG
Organism: Pyricularia sp. CBS 133598; assembly: GCA_004337975.1. Lineage (NCBI taxonomy): Eukaryota > Fungi > Ascomycota > Sordariomycetes > Magnaporthales > Pyriculariaceae > Pyricularia > Pyricularia sp. CBS 133598. The sequence goes on from RRCJ01000011.1 coordinate 734,479, forward strand.
ACGGCCAGCTTCCTTGTGGTGCCGGCATCGCGAAGCGAGTGGGCAAGAACGAGTGCACCTGGTGACACGACCCTATTAGCAAAAAAACGTGGTGGATTAATTGGGATTTGCAATAAGCTCACCTGGTAAATAATTATCGCTCAGCAGGAGCTGTTTTTGTCTCGGGTCGTTGGTGAACGACCGATCACTAGTTAGCCGTGTTTACTTGGGACGCTGCAGAGTTCGGATCGACCAATAGCATACCGTAATGTAGGCTTCCTCGGCGCCTCGCACAGCCATGGTTTGTGCAAGGGAGATGTGATTTGAACTGCCAAAACGAAGCTGAGGACCTGAAGAGAGAACAATGACACAAGAAAAAAAAGGGTTTGAGGAATTGTAAAAGCAGGATCAATGCTGATATGCAGCAAGACAAAAGGCCGACAAGACAAAGCGATAAAAGAGAGTCAACGAGGGGAAGCAACTTTGTTGTGATGATAGCGATTGTGCCGAAGAGTGAGAAAAAAAAATATTGGAAAAGGCGCGCTTCCGTAGTAGGATCGACAAAGCGGGTGCTAGCAATGGCAAGTGCGCCCGCGGCTTTGCAAGTTGGTGAGCCGGGTGTTTTGCGCTGGGTGGAGTTAATTAGATGCAGCGCAGCATCCCTGTAAATCGAAGAGAGATGCGACAAGCAACAATTCCAGGTGGATAAGGTACCAACCTAGGTAGACTAGCTCAGCCTGGTTAGGAGTGAAGCAATTCTTTATCGCCAATCTCGGTCGGGGAATTCAAATATATGCAGCAATAGTCCCCAACAGAGATCGCATTGCATGAGTTTAAACCAGCTCAATCTTACTTATCAATTGACCATGGAAGACGGCAGGCCTCAGGGCTGAGGGCACTAACAATAATGAGAGGGAAAACAAAGCACGTTGTCACTGCACGTCAGGGCTTTTGATATGAGGTCGTAGCACAGTTGCTTTGACTACGCGCCAAAGCTTCCCTGTTCATCCCGTCACATTGATTACGGCATTCTGCATCCTGCATGCAACACACAAGACCTTGTCATGTGTACTACAGTTACTTTACATATAGAATGGGGAGACGCTGAGAAGTGGACCCTGGCAAGCCTGGGAGGGCCCAGACTCATTTGTCTGCCACGAACGGACGCCATCCATGTCTGCGACACAGGTTAATTATAGCTGCCATCTAATGCCTTTTTTCGAGATTCCATACTTGACTATCCTGGGACTAGATCTAATTACGTATTAGGCCGACCTACGGAACGACAACAACCAGCACGGTGGATATGTTCTGTCTATCGCCATTGCAGCTAGAACTAGAGCTAGAACCTTCCGTAAAGGTACCCAGAAGTTAGAAGAATTCGTATCGGATCCCACCCTGGGCATCCAATCTTTCTGCCGTGGATCCCATCAACAAGGTCCCTTGCAAGTTTCGCAGTAGTCAACGCAACTCGAGGGCCCATGACTCGCAGTATCCGGGGCATAACGGGTCCTCAAGGTCCCAAAATATAGCTGATCCGCATCACTTTGCGTCACAACCTCATCCAGTGAAATAGCTACCCCGCATTACATCTACACAAGCGAAACCCAACCGACGGCTATAAAGAAAAGCTGCAGCTCGGTTTTACCAGCGTCAATCCGATCATCTTGCCCGTCAGGAGGACGACGGTTAAATCGGTGCAGGTGAAAGATCCTCGTTGTTCGCTACTGACATCAATTCACGACCAATCAGGTATTTATCTGACTTTTTGACGGATTCTAAAGGACATCAGTTGACCCTTTCTGCGCATCATGACGTGTTGGGCCGTCTTGCGTCAAAGTCAATCGTCTGTTCCAATGTCTGCAGGAAGACACTTGGCGCTAATGCAATGGGACAAGAAAGAATTGGACTGATAATACTCGTCGTTGCAGAATAAGACTGAGGTATCATCAGCGCGATGATCCTTTGGAGAAAGAATCCTTGATTACTCGAATGTCTCAGTACCAGTGCCACCACTGCATGAACCCAGAACGCCTCATCACATACTAACATCAAATATCCTTCTTGTAGCCATGCTCCGGTTTATGCGTGGTCTCGTAGTCTACGTGAACATAGGCTCTCTCGACGTCCGGCAAGCTCTCCAGCTTGATCTGCAAATCCTCAGCCACATCGTGGAGGACCTGCAGCGACGTCTCGGCTGCCATCACAATATCAACCTCAGCGATCAGTCTGGGGCCAGAGTGGTACACCCTAACCGTGTCGATCTGCTGGATTAGAGGCGAGTGTGTCAGGCAAACGTAGGTGATGAGCTGCTGCGTCTCGACGTTGGCGACAACGCCAACGAGCAAAAGAAACTCGGAGAAGGCAGTGCGCAGCCATAGCCACGAAATCACCACAGACAAGATGATCGCGCCCATCGGATCAACCCACCAGATGAGCTTGGACCCGCCGACCGAGGTCAGAATACCGAAACCGTTGACAAATAGATCGTTGCGGTGATCTTGCCACAGGATTCGAATTTGCGAGTAACGGTTACGCAGGGCCCACGTGTACAGGAACAAGGCGAATTTTGTGCCGAAAGCCACACAAACCGCGATTACTGAAGGTAGGTGGAAGCTGTTTCTGTCGTCAGATCCCATGCGCTCAGAGAGCTCCCGAGCCGAAAAGGCAATCAAAATCAACGACACCGAGATCATCAGGAAGCAAAAAATGATGTTTCCAACGGTCTCAAGGCGCGCCTTGCCCGACGGGAACCGCGATGGATCGACATGGCGAACGGCTCGGGCGGATAGGATCAGCGTAAGGTTGCTCAGCGGATCAAAAACGGAATCCGCCATGGTGGTGAAGAGAGACAGTGATCCGGAAGCGATGGCTGCGTAGGCTTGGAGTATCGCAAGAATTATATTGGCGATGAAAGAGCCCCAAACGCCAATTTGGAACTGCAGCAGCTCCTCTCCAGCCTCTTGGCGCGCATCAGCTCGATGGTCTTCCACAGACTTGAGCATGCGCTCGATGGTAGCATTCTGTCTTTCGTAGAAGCCCTCGACGCGACGTGCCTGGATATTTGATTGTATCGGCCGCGGGACGCATTTGCTCAGGATTCCTCCGTGCGGAGTCTTGCTAGTCCGTGTCGCACCACCTGTCGGCGAATCCGTTGGCCTCCGCGACCGAAGCTTTCTCGAGGTGTTAGCTTTGATCTGCTCGAGGTCGGAGGGCGTCTTGTAGGCGAGTGACAGGCCGTAAGGATCACTCTCGAATGTATGACGCGGAATCTGGCCCCCATTGGCGATTGTGACTTGGCTCTCGACATCAGCACTGTTTACGTTGGCAGGATGCCTGGCGATCGCCACTGCTCCATCATGTCTGCTGGATTCTAGGCCATGTTCTAGCTCCACGGAAGTACTGTTTGCATTCTGCTCATTGACATTTTGTCGGTGAGAACCGGCAAATGGACTTGCGGAATGCGCTCGCGATGGCAAGTTAAATGCATGTGGATGATGAGTGATGGAACGGGAAACGTCCGGATCCATTGTTGTTAGCAATCTGCTTGTATGGAGTTGAATGGTGTGTGTCTTGGATTTGAGCTCAAAAAGCTGTGCGACAGAAGATTTAATCTCACGGAGGGCTGGTGGGTGGCGGAACAGATGGGCCAGTTGCGCAGCTTGTTGACAGCGGGTTGACGGGCACAATTTAAAACGAACCCAGCACCTCTTCTTCGCACATGATTTGATGGCGGTCTGCCGAGGATAGCGACCAACTACCTCACCTAAGTACCTAAGTTCTAGTCGGGTTATCTTGAGAATTGAAAGCTAAAAAATCAGTGTTTTGTTGGGTCCTCCTCCTCCTCCTCCGTAAAGCTAACTCACCGACGAGGCCTCCTGCATTGGCAAGGAAGTAGCTTGCTTGAGCTCGATTTGAGCTTGCCAAGCTTCTTGGGGGCCTTGATAAAGGCAATTCTAGCCGACCTTTCCAACGCGTTCCCACTACTTTGGGAATGATCCACAACGCTCCTACAGGTCTTGCGCTGCAAAAAGCAACCTTGCACAGCAACTATGCTGATCTTCTGAAATTGAAGTTGTACCGGATTGGGGGAAGCTGCAAGGCGGCTGGCTACCTGCCGAAAATGATCAGTTGTGTGTGTCCCTGGATGTGTCGCTAATCGTAATAGGTACTTATTGGCGGGTTGTTTTGATGCATGTACTACCTACCCGTCTTGCCGTATAGTTACTCATATATACCTACTGTCAATTGACTACGAGATGACATATCTGTAAGAATGATAAAATTATCCAAATGTTTAGCTGTCTCATAATTACCAACCTAGGTAGGCAGGCGGCTTTGTTGCTGAACGTTGGGGTGGCTGTCACGGGAGTGTTGAGATGTGATTATCAGACAGATAATTTCAGACGCAAACTTTGCCTTTGCAGATCCGTCTTTTGAATATTGCAAGATTTTTACAATTTTTAATAACAACACACGAGACGTAAAAGTTTCTCACAATTCGTACACACCTACCTACTTGACCTAGGTACGTAGTAATACCTATAGTACCTACCTAGATACCACGTACCCGCGGATAGCTGGGAACCTGTCGTTGAATGGAGAATAAGACGGGAATCTGCGGGGTTGGGACGACTGACGGGAAACCGGATGCGACAAAATTATGACAAGACGATTTGGCCCAAGAATCCAGTTCAAATTATACTTATATCAACACGTGCCAGTCCCATGACTGATTTTCAGTTGCACTGCTATTGTTGACAGCACCAGCTTACACGCATCATCGACTGAGAATCTTTGCGTCTCCTTAACCACAAACAACAGACCTGCATTATTTTATAGTACACGCCTCAGAATCCGGCAAAATCTGCAACATTTTACTTACATGGCTAGATAGATATATACCTAAAAGTAACTTTATTGGTTTGAATCACTCGCATCTCCCTGGCTAAGCATAATGACATAGCTCGTAGTGTAAGAAAGATTTCGGCAATCATGGCTGACAAAGAAGATCACGAGAACATTTGATAATGCGATAAGATAAATCATAGATGTGGCAAATAGCACCGAAGGGCTTTTTTTGGATTAATGAGCTCGGCTACTGCCGGGCCATTTTTTTGGTTGCCAACTCGACACACAACGGCTTCTATAAGAGAATATCAATCTTCCTCATCCGCTTCCACCCAAAGGCCACCAATCTCTTTCCTCATCTAAGGGGACAGGTTGCAGCCGAGAGCGGCGTTGCAGCTGCTGTCAAGGCAAGACTTGAAGCCACTGCCCTTGCTGTTAAAGCAGTCCTGACGGCAGAGGACACACTATAAAATCGGCAATCGCTTTTTGTCAGTTTTCGGTTCTGCGTAATCCAAAACTCGATTGAAGACTTTTCTTTCTTTTGTTCGATTCTTGCGAGAGAAGAATTACATACCTCAGTACGCACAGCCTGGCGGGCCTCGAGCGAAGAAGAGTCGACGGCCGGTGCGGCGAGGGCGACGCTGGCGAAGAGGGTGAAGAGGATGGTGGAGAACTGCATTTTGTTTGTTCGTTTGTTGATGAAAAGGATCAAAGAACTTCAGCCAGTGAAGATGATGAATAAACAAAAGACAAGTCTAGCTTGTTGAGTGGAGGATGTTTGTGTTGAGGAAGAAGTGAAGACGTTTGTGTGATGAGAAGAGAGAGTAAACCGGAAAATTATCAGCAGTGACGGTCAGCTCCTTTTATAAATGCTGGACAATGGCAATCGTCAAATATTGCCAAGATACTCACAGACTCGAGGTCCTCTTAGAAAGAGACCCTAGACTTCAGTCATGACATAGCAGGAGTAAATATTGGCATTGATTTACGTATCCGCTGGACCAAAACAATATTTGCTCAATACTCACCTATCCTCCTGCGAAACAGTTTCAGCTGGGTAGGTATTTTTATAAAGTCCCGATGGATTGCATTGCGTGTTTCCGCAGATCCTTGTCCACCTTTATTTCCATATTCGGCCAAAGGACGTCAATAAATTTCTCTTTGTTAGTGGAGCTGTAACGGGCCACGACGGTTATTCCTACGACTGTAAACCTGTTAGAGTTTTTTTTTCTCTTTCGGCCTTTGCAACAAATTTGACGAGAAACGTCACATCTATATCAAAGGCATTTTTTGTTCACCGCACTTTGAAATCTTGATAATCCATATTGTCAGCTGTCGGAGCTTGAGTTGCGAGTCAGAATCTCGCTTGGCGAGACTCCAAAGTGTACCGCACCTCTTGGTATGGTCTCGGTTTCGACCCTCAAACGGGCTATATAAGTCAATGCATAATAGAAGTGTGGGGAGATGGACCTCCGATATGCAAAGTGGAAACCGCGTGGCTAGCAAGGTTGGTTGATAAAAGCGACGGCCAAGCGGGTTAAGCTTAAAAGAATGAACCAAAGATGGTCAAATAAACGCAGGAGACGACTGAGAAAGAGAAGACCCACGTTGTAATTCGTTGGCACCTGAGAATTTCAATGGATACCTACCTATTCATGTTCATGTTAAGCGAGATTATAAAACTTTATACTCAGGAATGAGCCTCTCGAGGACTTGGCAGATGCTTTTCTTCTCAAATGAAGCATCACCGATTCAGTCTTGTCCATGTTTGGTCACTCTTCCATGTCAAAATGACCCACTCCTCGAATCGACCGTACGTGGTATTAGTGTTTTGTCGTGTTCAACATAGCTGCTATGATGTTTAGATTTTCGCAAGTTGCATTAGTAGTTTAAGCTTGGCCACCTTAAAGTCGAGTATTGTCACCCCGTTTCATGTAACCATAAGCAGAGAAAAACTGCTAGGCTTTTGCTGTGATGCTCCCCCCGCAAGACTCATACTAGCCCCGAGCCTTCGGTCACCAAGTTGATCACCTGGTAAATCTCCCCGTTCAAACAGAGTACCCAGCTTTGTTTAGCGCTATTAGCTCACGGAGGGCTCGTGGCACTCGAGAGGCTGAATCGATATCAAAAGTTACAGAGATCCTGCAAGTACAGAGTCTTCTTACCCGAGGAGGGATGCAAAGTCTCACAAGGGCCATGGCCGATTCTGCTGCTGTTAGAGCGGTGTTTACCTAGCTTAGCGTCTGCTTTCTGTGTGAATGGTATTCACTGGACGACCGCAAAACGTGAAATCCACCAAGGTTAGTCTTTCCATCCGTAAGCCGGACAATTTCGCAAGACTTTGGATTAAAAGTCCGGGTCGAAGCAACGTCAGCTGGGTCAGGGAATGTTTTACTATGCCCTGTTACTGATGAGACTGGTGACAGCCGTTTTTATATACACAATACGTCGCAGTGCCGGGTGCACCTTGAGATTCGCATGCGTCGAACTTACCGTAAGCATACCACGATTACATTAGACCCAGCACTAAAAACCGTACCAAAACGACCTGAGAGGGCCCAACATGCCGATTTGGGTTGGGTGCTCTACCTCGCTGGTAGACAAGGCTGCCACATGGCCGGGCGCGGCGAGGATGACCAGTTTCTGGCTAGGATCAGGGAGGAAGGGTAAATGTGCCTGTTGAATGTCCTTTTTGCGCAGTACCACAGGGATTTTACCGTGGTAAGACCAGAGTTCAGGTGCATAGTACTGGTGTGCCCACCTCGAGAACCCTGTCATTTCCCCACAGGTATATTCGAGGTTGAAAAGCAAGCATCTCAGTAAAAGTGCTAGTTTGGTCCTTTTCAGGAGACCACGGCTTCTTTCAAGGCATCAGCGACATATTTATTAACCCTGAGCCGCAACCGGCCTGGCCTTGCCAGCTGTAGGACAGCAATCAGTAAGCTCCACCAGCATAACGTGCTTGTTGATCTGGGGTAGCTTGACCCGAAGATTACTGGTGTCTTCTTTCTCATGTCTGTGTTCTTCTCTTCACAAGGCTTGTAATCTGGTAAAAAAACATCGGAGATCCCTTTTGACCATTATTCTTTCGTTCTTTATTGGTGAGCGCCGACATGATGCTTTCCTATGCTGCCAAAGTTATAAAGGAGATGTCTGCCACACGGCCTTTAAAGTCAAAGATCCGAGCCAGCCGGCGGCAACAAGGCCAGCGGGTTGATCAACTTGGGCCCGGGTAGCTGTTTGATGTCTCACCGAGTTATTTTGCACATCTAAAATAAATGGCATCTTTCATAAGGTCCGACTTGAATAAGGTGATACTTTTGCAAAATCGGTTCGTCGCCTTGGCAATACGAGTTTTTGCAAGACTGTCGGTGCGAACAGTCTTGCTCTTTCGGGAGAGCCAGGCCTGATTTCGCGTGAGCGATTATATTGTCAAACATTTATCTTGGTCAAGGTAGAGACACATACACTTATCAAGTAAATGCAGTGGCGCAACAAGACTTTCAACAAGAGATTATCATACATTACCGTAGCCAGATCAGTGCGAAGTTGTGATCTATTTCCTGCGTGACAGCAAGTTTTTTATCCTAGCTCCGGCCCGAGCAACCGCCGTGGGTGGCTGCGTCCGTAAAATCCGTAGAAATTTTGCCTTATGTGTTGTAAAGCTGTCTGAGTCCTCCTGGAGGAGACAAAGATGAGTGTTGTGCTTAACCAATACGATATTGATGTTGCCTCCCCCTTTTCATCCCTGCAGCTGGTCTTGTACAAAGAACTTGGCTGTGGGTTCTCAATGCATCATCTAGTAAGCAAACTTCGGAAGCGCACAAGGTCGCTGCGCCGTCACTGATAAGGCTTCTTTTCATGACCCTGTTTGCATGACCTGCATTTCATAAAGGATATCTCGGAAAAGCTTTTGCCTGCAGCCAAGCTCAAATATCTACAAGATCATACCACCATTGGCACAAACGACCTGACCCGTACACCAAGCCGCGTCAGGGGTACACAGCATGCCGACTATGCCAGCAACCTCGCTCGGGTAGGCAGGCCTGCCGCCGCTCGTCTTGGCATCCTCTACCAGCTCCTGGGCGTCGATGCCCTCCCTCGGCCTCATCAGGGGCGTGTGGTCGATCCAGCCCTTGATCTGCGCCTTGAACTCGTCCGTGTTGGATGCGTACATGGGCCCGAGCACGGGACCCGGGTTGACGGCATTGACGGTGCAGCGCTCCGAGAGCTCGCGGGCCCAGGTGCGCGTCATGGCCTCGAGGGCGGCCTTGGTGCCTCCGTAGACGCTCTGGCCCACGAAGCCGGTGGCGCTGGATACGGAGGACAGGTTCACGACGCGGCCGGAGCGGTCGGTCGGCAGGTACGGCTCTGCAGCCTGCATGAGCAGCAGCGGGCCGAGGACGTTGACGCGGTACGTCTTCTCGAACTGCTCCGTGGTGAGGTCTGGGATCTTGTCGTTGAGGGCGATGCCGGCATTGTTGACGATGATGTCGATCTGGAAGGGCCGGTCGCTGTTGACCAAGGCAAACTGCTCCTTGGTGAGCTTGATCAGCTCAGCGGGACCGCCAGGTGTGCCGAGGTCGGCCTGGACGATGTAGGTCTTGATGCCGTGTTGGCTGATTAGACTGTCAGAGAGTTCCTTGGTGATGGACTGAGACGACGATGATGTGTAGTTGAGAATCACATCGCTGCCCTTTGCAGCCAAGTTGGCAGCGATGGCGGCTCCGATACCTGATCTGTGAGTTAGCAGCTGCACTTTTGAGACCTCGCTATAAAGCGGTTTGCAAAAGGGGGCAGTAAATGAAATGAGGCTTTTACCTCGGGACGACCCCGTCACCAACGCCAGCTTTCCCTTCAATATGCCCGCCATGACTGCTGGATATCCCCGCTGATCTAGTGATGAGTAATGTGAGACAAAAAATATCTATTTCTTTGATCGATGACCGAGAAAACTTGAAGTAGGGCTTTGATGAGGGGCTGGATGAACGATTGTATGGTATTGAGAGGATGAAGACTATGAAGATCTAGCAACGAGGAAACGCCCCTCGACATTTCAGACGGCATACAAGCTCATTTAAGTACACGATGCCCTCCGCAATTATCCACCAGCCGATACGCGACGAGACGGTCGCACCCGATGGGAGGAGGGCACATGAGGCAGTCTGGAATTAGTCGATGGAGTTTGGGGGTGCTATCAGAGGCCCGGAATGCCCCGCACTCGCATAAGGTACCGTTCAAGCTTCACTGCCCCGCGGTTGGGTTGGCTGGCCCTGGCAACCGGCTCCACAGCTACTGAGCGCTCGGCCGATTTCAGGCCGACATCCGACTTTGTGCAAAGGTGGCGGACCCCTGTTCAATTTCGACGCTTGCCAAGCCCAAAAAAAGGTCACTCACTGTTCGGAGACTTGCGGGCGTGTGTGCCGTTAACAGAGCTCGAACTGCATTTTTGGAGCTCCACGAAACGAAGCTATCGCCAAATCCCGTCTGTCTGCAATCTCTTGTCCAGACGTAGGTTTGCAGCTCTCGAAGAGGACACGAGCTAAACACAATCGGCTTTGAATCGATTGAACCCTACATTTAGCCTTTCGCACACTTCATTACCTAGGTGCAATAGTGTGCAAACCGAACCAGACCCCGCCATCGTCACCAAAAATCAAGTCATCGACGGCAGCCTCCCATCATCACACCACATACCGCAAGTGTCTGCATCAGGATACACTGCTGCACCTCCGTCACAATGGATATCCGCGTCATCCGGTCCAGCGACATTCCGCTGATACAGCACGCCAACCTCGAGAACTTGCCCGAAAACTACTTTCTCAAATACTACCTCTACCATGCGCTGTCATGGCCGCAACTATCATACGTCGCCGTCGACATCTCACGACCCAAGAAGACACCATACGACTACCCCAAGATCGTAGGCTACGTCCTCGCAAAAATGGAGGAGGACCCCTCGGACGGCATCCCCCACGGCCACATCACCAGCCTGAGCGTGATGCGCACGCATAGGAGGTTGGGTATCGCCGAGAAGCTAATGAGGCAAAGCCGTGAGTTACCCACCTGGGTCCCTGCGAATGAAACATTGAAACTGACCTGGGTTGATTGGTTAAAACAATACAGAACAGGCAATGGTTGAGACCTTTGGCGCACGATACGTCTCGCTGCACGTGCGCGTCTCCAACCAGGCCGCCATCCACCTTTACCGCGACACCCTGGGCTTCAAGAACGAAAAGACGGAGAACAAGTACTATGCCGACGGCGAGGACGCCTACTGCATGAAGCTGGACCTCGACTTCATCCGGGACCAGCTGCGCGAGGAGACCGAGGAGGAGGCCGACGGCGAGGCCCAGGACGAGGGCGATGCCGTCGGTGACGTTGGCAAGGACCCCAAGACGGCCAAGAAGGGCAAGGCTAGCGAGGACAAGGACAAGATGAGAAAGGTCAAGGTTGGGAGGGCGCTGGGTGTGGGTGAGCTGGTCGAGAGGGTGGAGAGTAAATAGAGAGGCTGGGTTGCTTTGGATGGGTATGCAGATGCTTCGTATCTCCCATACGCTGGTATCTATTTATGGGATTATGATGGTTTGCTCAAACTTCCCTGAATGGACCTTGAGCCTCAATCGCATCACATGCGTCATTACAAGCCCAATGACAAGAGAGCAATCAACACAAACACGCCAGTATTTGGTGAAGAAGAAAGCATGCAAAAAGAAATGCTTCATAGAAACCACCCGTCCTTTCAAAACTGGTTGTCGGGCTTTTCACTATATCGACAAGCTCACATGGGAACTACTGCGGGCGCAACAAACATGGGTGCTCAAAAGTAATGCCGAGGGGGTAGACACAAAAAAGAAAACAAAAACATACAACACCGAGGATTCCCCAGTGGTCACCCACCTGAGTACTAGTTCGGCCCTCACTGGTTTGACTAGGGGAGAGCGGACGGGATCCCGTATATTCCAGTGGGTATGGTCGTATGTGTAAGTTGGTGCTTGCTCAATGGATTATGACTAGACTAGCCTTCTCGAAAACCGGTCGCCTTTTTTGAGCATCACATGAAATCTATTAACAAGGGCCATACAGGTGAATGACATCCAAGATTTTGTACATTACAGTATTATCGCGCTCCAAGATACCCCACTCTATTTAGTACAAGGCCAAATAAATTTAGGCGGCAATAAATTTCGAAAAGTATATTCGCTATAGCATCGGGTGGGTCAAGTTTAGAAGTCCAATACCTATATAATCGTGAAGATTAGGTATCTTGGGTATCAGTCTGGCCCTACAAAAGTACATCCCCGAACCCCACGCTTACATGCGGAAAATACACGAATAAAAGTCTAAACATTAGATAAGATCCAAGGCACTACACATCAAATGCTGATAACCTGGTCACCAGTCACGACCCTGCATCCAAGGATAGTGGCACATGGTCACAACTCCCTGGAGACCAGCCGCAGCCCATCTCCAGCTGCCTCCTCCATGCTATAATCTGAGCCTCCCGCACCGCATCGCGGCGGAAGGCGTGCCACTGTTCCAACAGTTCGCAGTACCCCAGCGCGGACCGAAAGTCCTTTAGTTTTATGCACTCGTAGACAGCATCCAGTATGGTTTGCTCCGCGACCGACGAGGCCCTGTGCATTTCTTCATCCGCATCATCCGGGCCGTCATAGGCCAGCCGGCTGCCGCTCACTTCCGTCACCCTTTGGTCGCAGCCCCCTCCCTCCGGACCAGGCAGGTGAAAGCCCAGCAGCTTCACCATATTTCCGGCGAGCTGCTCCGGGCTCACGCATTTGAGATTCATGACCTTGCACTCGCGAAATAGGTATATTTCGTAGACCGAGATTGCATCGCGTGTACGGATGTGACCATCGCCAAATCGGTGACTCCATATAGAAACCATCTTCTGCAGGCCTTGGCCGTGCTGGTAAGCCATGAAGTCGTCGGAACCCTCGGGGTACATCAGCAGGAGGAGCCACGTCAGGTACGAAACCTCGCGCGATGGGGCGAGCTCTAACATCTTGGTCGTCAGCCAACTGTAGCTCTCGGATACAATTTCGGCGATGGCCAACCTGTCGGCCTCGGGCTTCCCGCTGATCTCGATCATGTGGGCTAGAATTCTCCGCGTCGGGTGATGCTCGGAGGGCACCCAGACCACGGCCAGCCGGTAGGCCTGTTCCATGACCACCTTGAAGAAGTCGGGCAAGTCCTTATGAAACAGCCGAAATATCCTCAGCATGCCCGTCATGGCCACCGGTCCGGGGCCGGGACCCCATTGACCTCCTCCGTCATACTTGCCTCGCATCAGCGGCTCTATCTGCGCCGAGGTCTGCCGCATAATCTCACCCGCCATCTCTAACTCGCCCGCGTTCATCAAGTGGGGGATCTTGCGCGCTGAAGTAAGAAAAGTATTCAAGTTATCCCAACCGTCACCAAGTATGGTGATGCGACTTTGACTGCCGCATGTACCCTCGACACAGTCGTAGATGATATCGCGCGTCAGCTGGTGACCTTGCCGCGAGACATGAAGTGTTGTTGGGGATGGCGAGTAAGCATGGGCATATCTGTCGTATGGCATCACTTGCGAAGTCAAATAATGCTTCATAGCTGGTTGCGCATTTTCTACATTAAATGGTGCGTTGTCGTGGTAAAATTGAGTGGCAGGGTAGTGAGTGTTATTAGAGACGATCCCCTCGGTGGATTGTGACCATATATGGTGGTGTTCGGCAGGTGACGTGATGGTCTCCGAGTGCGTCCGTGAAGGCCAATGTTGATGCTCGGTAGCTGGCGAGTATATTTCGAGTCCAGTGTCACTGTTACTACAAGCGGTTATAGGTAGTGGCGATACAGAACTCGGTGTTGCCTGTGGTGTTCCCTTGAGTACTGGCCCTTTCTTCCCTGCAGCTACGTTTGATGAGCTAGGATTACCAGGCCTGAAGGGATTCGTCTGCTTGGGAGGCGATGCAACTTTGGGCTGTGTTGTGAGAGGCTCAAGATCCCCCGACCTCATGGTCTCCAGAAAATAAGGTACGATCGGCCCGTAGGCCGGCTTGGAAGCTGACTGCGGTGATGATTTCGGTTGACTCTCCTCCAATAATGAAAGGTCAAGGGGCTTTATTGGACCCTTTCGCTCATCGAGTGGCCTCGGTTTCTTGGAGGTGTTCTTGTGCATGCCCCACTGGGACAAGCGGGTTTTATACATCTTGGGTCTAAATACGTTGGCGCGGTGGCGTCAGATATAAAATCGGATAGATCCCGTATCGCCCGCGCGGCGTTTGCACATTCGTTCAAGCAAGCAAGGCCAGCTCGCTCTAAAAGATGAACAGGCAGGTGGTTGGGTTATGTGACTTACGTTGCGCTGAAGCCGTGCTTGGTTTTGAGCGTTTGGATGACAGTATTGAGGGTTTGGTTCCTGACTATGTACTCATTTATAATGATATCCTTGTAGGTTTCCCAGTCCTTCTTTTTGAGTGAACGGTGGACCATGTCGCCGGTCTGGGGATCGCGATACCTGAGACCGACGGACTCAGTCCTTGGCTTTTTGGAAATATCATGACGCGTAGAGATCATTTGAGCCTGGGTGGAAGACTCTCCGGGTTGCAGCGTTGATACAGAACTGCTGCTCAAGGGCTGCATCCCAAGAGCAGCTGCACTTTGGCCGGCGTTTGCAGCCGACTCATTGTGCGAAGTCTCCATCCAGCTCTGGTAAACGGTTGAAGATGTACAATGTCCTTTTGGGCAGTAGAGAACTGCTCCCCGTCACTCATTACATGGTGTTGAACCAGTGTACTAATGTGGGCGAACCATCTGCCGAATTTCCCAAGGGTGTGGGAACGACCCGAGTTGATTTGGTGGCAGGCCTTTGGGGTTGAAGGAATGCACGCCTAGACCCAGTACAGGGGAAAAGACAAACAGGCAGCACCTGGGGCCAGAGCCAAGTTTGCTCGGTGGAGCAATGGCCCAAAGAATTCGCCAAAGTCGAGTCGAGTCGGCGACGACAAGCGCGAGTTCCAGTCACTAAATCTCAAAAAGGACTCGAGCGACAATGTAGAAGAAGTCGATGGTTTCGGTGTCTAATTCCGGTGCCTAATTCCGGTGCCCACGGGTACGTGGGGGCGGGCGCTTGTGCTTGTAGTGAGTGGACTTTAGCTCGTGGGTTTTTATCTTTATTTTTTTTTGTGTCTTCTTTGTTGTCGGCAGGCACTGTCTGGATTTGATCTCGTGCGCAATTGGCCCCTCTCTAAAATAACTGACGTTTCCCCGTCTTGCATTTATACCAGTAGTCCCAGGGCAAATGACCCTATCCTACTCACCTGTAGCTAGGTAAGGTAGGTACTGCCTGGCCGTTCTAACTGCGCTTCTGTCCAACGGTAAGCTTCTAGATTAATCGGATGAATTCAACCAGCGTCGCAGAATCCCAAACGGAATCCAGCCATTGCAGCAAACTTTTCGCGCTAGTGTGCTTGACATTTCAGCCGCTCTGCAGTATTCCGTAAGCTAAACAGACAAACTAGCCTTGCCAGGCTGTGTGTGCGGTATGTCCCATATCAATATTAGGACCCATTGCGGCGTTTGCAATACGACCCAACCAAAGAGAGGTATTTTACTTGGTAAGTGTTGTCGATCTTTGAAGGAGGGAGGGAGGGAGGGAGGGAAGATGACGGCACAGACAAAGAGCTAGTGTTGCCTGCCGGCGTAGGTGCAAGTTTTTGGTGCCTGAGCTTGAGCTACAAACCGTCCTTGTTGATCAATATCAAAATGATTTCTAATCGGTACTATACGCAGCAAAGCGTATCAGGAACAGCTCCGGTAATAAAGCGCCCTCACAATCTGTCAGGTACAATTCTTGCGTACACTACTAGGTCTAGATCTAGAACTAGATAATCTAGTGCAGGAATGCTAGATCTATCTAGCCTGGTGCATCGTTAGTCCTAGGTAAATCTTAAGGTAGATACAGTAGGTAGCCTGGTACAAAGCTTGCCTAGGCCCGCTGCCAAGAGTTGATCGCCTGCACTGAGTCTAGTCTAGGTTAGACTGCCTGGGGAAAAAATCTCGCAGGACCTTTGTAGGCGCGCATTAGCGCAGTATTGATCGGAGCTCAATTCAGCCGTCGGAGGTGCAAAGAAGAATGGAAGATGTGGGTAGGCGACTAGGTACTGACGTAGATTTCGTCAGTCTCTGGAACTCCAAGGTAAATTGAGAGTTTGCTGTAGCAGATTATGTCGTCAATGCTTGATTCGTAAGGAATTTTTACCAAGGTACCTAATTACCGTAGGTAGTCAGCATCGAAACAGACCTCATTTGCGGGGGTGCGTAAGGGAGTGGGAAGACTAACTGTAGATTATAGTCTTGAAATGTAGGGATTGAGTCATCAAGCGGCTTCGATAGCTCAGTGGTAGAGCGAGAGATTGCAGTGCAATCGCAACTATCTCTAGGTCACGTGTTCGAACCACGTTCGGAGCTTCTTTTTGTTGTTTATGGCAACCCCAACCAACCTACTACTCTTTTTGCAACTTTCTTCTCTTTGTTTTTTTTCTTTTCTTTTTGCAACTGCTCGCTCGCCTGACCGCCAATGAGGAAACAAAAATCCTCCACGACAAAACCTTTGGTCAAGAGATCGTATATTATTAATCAACCTTACTTAACTATGTGCGACGAAATGTTCCGGAGATTGGGATGGGAAATGCACCCCAAATACAAAAGAAAGACGACCGAGGTCCAAGCAATGCATCAGAACCGTAACGTATCTGTGAGAAAACTCTACTAAAATAAACAAATAAAATCCCGACCAAAAAAATTAAGAAAATGCAGCACCCTCTACACCCTAACACCAAGTAGTCGCTCAAACACGGAGCCGCCTGACGCGCGAGATCGGTGTCGACGCCGGCTGTGTGCTCTCGGCGGTTTTGGTTGCCCAGTACTGCTGGAGCGCCGACTTGACGCCCTCTGGGTCAGGGTACGGGTTTGCCTCCGCCAGCGACCGCAGCCTGTTGTCGATGGCCTGGGCCGCGAAGTTGCCGGCGCGGGTGCTCATGTCGTCCCTGCTGTACGGCTGGGCCCTGAACTCAGCCTGCATGGGATCGACGAAGCGGCCGCTGCTGTCGTAGCCAAAGTCCGGCAGCGACGTGACGTTGAACACAGCCATCATGTCGTTGTCCTCGTGGATCAGGTTGTGGCAGTGGAACATGTAGACGCCGTCCCAGGGGGCGTAGTGCGCCTCGACGAGGACCTTTTCGTTCCTGGCCAGCCACACCACGTCCTTGAGGCCCTTTGACTCGTACGGTTCCACGACCCCGTTGCGAAGCCCACCCTGGCGGCTGAGGATTCTAAAGTCGACAAGGTGCATGTGGATCGGGTGCGTCCAGCCACCAGAGACGTTCTCGAGCTCCCAAATCTCGACGGTACCGCGCGGGACGTTGGCCAGCACGCGGTTGTTGACGTCCGAGAATCCCACGCCGTTGATGAGCCACTCGGACCTGCTGCGGTGGAAGCGGAAGCTGTGGTCGATGCCGTTGCCGGCAGAGGGAAAGTTGACAGCGCGGAGGCGCGAGGGGACTTCGGATGTGTCCGGCTCGGCGAGGGTGGCCGCCACGTTGATCTTCATGACCTGTCCCGTCTTCTCGTAGTTCCTGTCCGTGCCGAGGTTGTCGACGTCTGGGATATTGCGACTAGCGGATGGGCACGGCATGGTTAGCGTGTGACCTTGGATGTTGCGTTTTTACTTGCTTCTTTTTGTGATCGGCAGAATGCATTGCGGCAGAATTTGACTTACATCTCGATCGACTGTCCTGCATATTGAGAAAAGTCAAAGACAACCTCGTAGCGCTCTCCTGATGAGACATACTAAGATGAGGCGGGAAGTTAGTGTCAGGTACGTTTTCAATTCGGCTCAACAAACCGCCCCGAATGTCCCCTTGGATATTGAAACAGTCCATGACTTACCACTTTGTCGGTAGTAACCGACTCGGTGAACAGTCCACTGTCACTCGCAATGACCTGGAAATTGAGTCTTGCACTCAAATCCTCGGTCTTGGTAAAGTACAGGGCAAAGTTCCTCGACACAGCCGCGTTCAGGAATCGCAGGCGGTACTTTCTGGGCTGCACGTCGAAGAATGGCCAGGGCTGTCCGTTGACGTGGATCACGTCACCCCACAGGCTATCCCTCTCGTTTGTGGGAGAATACAGGGTGCCGTTGCTGTTGTACTGCTTGGAGTTGAGCATCAGGGGGATGTCAAACTTGCCATAGCCGCTTGGGAGGTTGAGCGCATCCTCTGCTGGGTCGGTGACCATATAGAAACCGGCTTGACCGAAGTAGGCGTTCTCGGCAGTCTGATGGTTTCCGATCTATTGTCAGTCGGTGTTCTATCAATCGTCCCTTAAAAACATAAAAAAGGAGGGCTTCATTTCTCACCTTGTGCATGGCATGATCATGGTACCACAATGTGCGAGCTGACATGGTGTTGGGGTAGTAGTAGTCCTTGTACTGGCCGGGGAACGTCAAGTCCTCTGCCCAACCATCCCACGGAGCTCGCGAGTACGATCCGTGGAGGTGGACGGCGTTCTCCTGGTCGGCGTTGTTGGCGAAGCGCATAACGGTCTCGGTGTTGCGTGGTACGATTATGGTAGGACCGGGAGACATGCCATCATATCCGATAAGGCGGGTCGGGCCCAGGTCGGGGTAAATCTGCTGGGTGAAGGGCCTGATCTCCACCTCGTAGTATTGCATCGGTCTGCCGGTAGTCGGGTTGGTGATGCTTCTGCGAGCGAGTGTTAGAGCATTATCTCCCCTCACGATGTGGTCATCTCTCTTGGAAAGGAGGGAATTTGGGGTAAACCTACCGCTTCGGCTCGAGAACAGGGGGAATTGGCAGGGCCACCGAGTAGAGGGATTTATACTCGGGGCTCACCCAGTTGCCGCGTGTGACAATGGCATCGAGGGGGTCATCCTCGATGACGATGTCCTTGGCGGCCTTCTCGATAGCTGAGATGTTGTATACAAAACCCGGCCAGTCCTCCACGCTGACCTCCACGGCAACGATGCCGCAGAACTGGAGGAACTGTACAACTTTTCCTGGGAAATACATTTTGAATGTTAAGAGCGAGTGTCTGAGGGATAAAATAACACAAAATTATATCTACAATAGATCAATAAGGGAAAAGAAAATATTAAGCGAAAGACGACCTAGGATAACGAGTGACTAGGTGAGTCGACAAAAAAAAAGAACGAGTGTCGAGGCTAGACACCTATAGGTAGGTGGGAAAAGCCGATCCGTGAGATGAAGGGATAAAGAAGAGGTGACGAAAAGGAAAAGCCCGGTGAGGTCTGTGAACCTTTTATAAGTGGGAGGGATAAAAGGGGTGGAAGACATGGCGCAAAACTTGACAAGGAAGAAACTACACCCCCCCCCCCCCCCCCCCCCCCTTCCATGAAATCGTGATTTTCACTCTTTTCTGCGATCCTCCTTCGCCACAATTCTTTTTCTCCACGTCTTGTTTTCTCTCTCATGCCTAGACGAGCTGAAATAATCACGGCATGGAATTATTATCTTACTACCCACGGTGTGAACTGACAATATAGGGTGGGCTCAAAAGTCCGATCGATGAGGTTCTTGATGAGTTATTTGCTGGTTATAGCTCAGGGTCCAAAAAATATGCAGACATGGTCACACACACACACACACACACACACACTATCCATGACGGATAGACTCAGCTCAGGCTCAGAATTAGAAGCCGTTGAGTTTGAAATAGAAAAAACAAAAACTTGACAGCAAAAAAAGGGGGAGTGTACAGTATGTCTCCGTCGGGCAAATAGAGGCTCTTTCCCTTTCCCCCCTTTGGCTTGACAAGAGATTTGAAGCCATCCTGGGCAAGTGTCTCCCGTATGCCGGAGAGGCACCCATATCCACAATGAGGAGGGTCTCCTGAAGTTTGTGGCTGGGAAATTTTTATATTTGCTTGGCTTTTGCAGCCCGTGTAGTGGGATTGGCGCGGGAGCTTTTTAGTCTCACGGGCCTTTTGCTTACGGATTCGTTTTTTGTTCTTGCCTCTTCTTTATACCCAGACTTTTCTTGGTAGCAATTTCACGCACGACATCCCAAAAATTCTCACCCCGCATGAACATGGGGAGGGAACAGATCTGCGAGATTTCCTTGGGTACCTTGGATCATGGCAATTAATGCTGCGGCTGACGTGCGTGATGGAAGCATCCCAACAACCCCAAGCCTGATCACACACCGGAAATCCGACCGGCAGTGTTCTTTTTTTTCAAGCAATTAATGGCACAAAGAGCATATGTGCAGGAACTCGAGCAAAAAAACATGTTGCGTCCGGTTTGCGTTTGGAGGGGTTCAGAGGGCAACTTGACCCTTGGCTGCATCAAAGATCATTGACAAGAGGTGCTGAGCTGAGATTGGCACAGCTTGGAAATCACAGATCATGTCTCTTGGGAGACCGGCAGCTGCGGTGAGCTGTCTTTGCGGGATTGCTTCTCTGTGGTTTGATTTTGTCTGTAAAGGACACTCGGTCTTCGAGAATCTTTCTTTCGCAGCCTTGGCTGAGAGGCGTCCTATCACATGCTGATACCAACCCACTTGGCACATGATCCAAACACTGGCTGGGTGGAACATGATAAAATGAGATATGGAAAACAGATGATTGTAGGTACCAAATGTACCTACATATGTTCCTGGAATGGTGAGCAGAGCCCGAAGATGCAAGATGCCAGGGCGCCACAGGTCGTATCTTGAGCCTCCTGCCGCGGCACCCGGCCATGAAGCAATCATCATCATGTCGGCAAAGGTGAGTAGCCAGTGTTGGATAAGGCGGGAGTCTAGATTCTGTTATTGTTTCTACAACTTTCCAAATAGCTGCCGACCTGACATTTCTTGGGAGATGATATGAATTTTCTACAGTAGGTAGACGAAAAAAGATGTAAGTTAACAGGAAGTCATCGGCTATGTCGGATCTGAATTCCAATTGTAGTTATGCTTTAGCATAGGTGTCAATCATGCATCAGCCATGCGGTAGCATCCCGAAGCCATGTGCCCGAAACCCCGCCCAGGGGCCGATTCTTTCTGCTTTCTCGGGCCGTTGTCATTGCAAGCAGTAAGGCAGTAAAACTGTACATGATTTTGGGGACGGATATAAGCGCACAGTAGGCATGCATGTAGAAGTAAACAAAAGAAATAAGAGAGGCAGTACGGTAAGAAACCAAGCATAACTGTTCTTCAAGAGATGCGATGCACCTAAGGTGGTTAAAACGTCACTTGTCGGCTTTTTTGTGCCACCCAATCTCGTGGAAACCACACTTGTCTTCGCATCCCTGTTCGGGAGCCGATGTGATCGGCATTACCCAAAGATTCTTGTGTCTCGGTCGTTATTGCTTTTCTATCCTTGATATTTCTTCTTTGCACTTTCACTTTTTCCCCATGTCTTGAGCCAGTCGGCACTCCTTTCCAGCTGCAAGGTTGGAGCTTTTGTAAACAATGATTATAATTTCATTAAATGCTAATGATTGCAGTTGGCTTTGTCGAGTTTGATAAGCTCTCCATTCAACCAGTGTAGATTTTGCCAACCATGAGCCTGGAATGAGCATACTTCACAGCGTGACAATGGATATTGTGGCTGCGTGGCATTGTCAAAAGGGCTTTTTTGTTCTTCTCCTCGTAGCGCCCTTGGCGATGATACGAAAACAAAAGTCCCAAGCTGCTGGATGACCCGGGGCTGGAACACTGGTGTGATTTTTGCTGCAAGATTGTGACGTGGCTTATAGCAATCTGGGATGGAATAACTAGCTACGGATTTAACCAGAAAAAACCTTATCTTGTATGCGCATTGGTTTTCATTCGCTTTTTAGCAAGGTAGTAGTAGTTATCAAGGCACAACAAATATGGTCATAATAATGTTGATATATTAGAGAGGTGGACATCTGTGTATATATAGTACGCCGTAGTATGTATTTAGCCCTGTACCGTGTCATGTACCACGTCAAAATGAGATGACAGCTCCGCTAAGAAATCCTAGGGGAGAATGCTGACAATCCCCCACAGTCCTTGTCGCAGAGGTCGGTCTTGCTTAAACCTTACTGCTGCGAAAATTGTACAAAAAGAAGCTGGCCATTATGATGCTATCAATGACGCTCTTACATAAATGCAAACGCAGCATGT
Source organism: Pyricularia sp. CBS 133598 (assembly GCA_004337975.1). Lineage (NCBI taxonomy): Eukaryota > Fungi > Ascomycota > Sordariomycetes > Magnaporthales > Pyriculariaceae > Pyricularia > Pyricularia sp. CBS 133598. Next base: position 756,480 of record RRCJ01000011.1, read on the forward strand.
GCCACAACCAGACTGATCTTGACCTTGCTTGGAATGGTTGGGTTGATAACACCTGCTGTTTCTTAAACCTTTTCCCCCTTCTTTGCTGCGGTAACTCCGCCACAGCAAAGAGACAAAAGAAAATATACGAGTCGCGGACTTGTATACAAAACAACACGGCAATCCAGGCACGAGGCTTGACGGCGCTTCCATTGACGATAGCCAAGGGCTCAGGGTTATTGGTTTTTTTTTGGTTTTTTTTCGTCCCTATTATTGTCCCTGCTGTGTCTAGTTTATCACTCATATTACATATGATACTCCCTGATCCATTCAGAGTCTTTTCAGGCTGTGTACATGACTTGACCGCTCGGGTTCCCATTCATCCGGGTTAAACCTGGCGGGTTTCTGTTTTTTCTTTCCTTCTTCAAGTCATGTAATATAGACGAACCTACGCACTTACCAACCTTACTCTTGCTCTAAATATAAGAGACGAATATACAAGCACACCCAGACAATTGAGTACAACAAAAAAAGAACTAACACATCGAGACTTCAATACGGTCAGTAATATCAGATTTTCAATGCTAGGCAGAGTCAGTGATTTAATTATTAGGTGGGTCCTTTTACAATAATAACAGTCGGTAATGCCTGTTTTTCTACGAAGACTACCTTGATCCTAGTAATATACTGGAGCTAGTTTTACTAGAGGAGAACTAGAATTAGAGCTCGCCATAAACCTACATGTGTTATTTTGATGGTATATTCTGCACCCCAGGATATTAACCTTCATGAGTATATAGTTGGATGTAATCCCAACTTTCCACTCTGTTAGGAATTATCCAATTCATTGCCTTTTGCTGTACACTCTCTTTTAATCTCTTTTACTCTCTTTTACTCTCTTTTACTCTCTTTTACTCTCTTTTACTCTCTTTTACTCTCTTTTACTCTCTTTTACTCTCTTTTACTCTCTTTTACTCTCTTTTACTCTCTTTTACTCTCTTTTGTCGTACACGATACAGTACTTCGATCATCTCACTTCTTACCACAATCCGCCTTCTCCTTTTCTTTAAATCACCAGAAACTATGCGATCCAGCAAACTCGCCATCGTCGCCGTCGTGGCCCTTACCACATCCGCCGGCTCCCCAAAGTCTCCTACCGCGCCCGGGTCCCAAAAGGCTCCTTGCACTCCTTGCACTCCTTGCAAGGACCCCCCTTTGTCTACAACTACAACGTATATGAAGAGATACAATGGTATGATGTCGCATGCTGTTGGTTCCCGTGGAAAGTAAAAAAGTCTCCTTTACTTCCGGAATACCTTGACCATATTTTTTCCCTGCCACCTTGCTCTGTTCGTCTTGGGACACGTGATGAGGGGGTCACGTGGGCGACTCCACACGGCCAACACCCGTTTCAGAGACGCGAAAGTAGGCAGTTCCAACGGAACGAGAGGAATTTTACTTGCACGGTCAGTAGGAGTTGCAAGGTTGTGGATTGTCGCCTGGAAGATGGAACAAACCGCATTGCCGGAGATTGGCTCAAAAGGTCATCCTATGATCGACACAAGAAACATCTGATGTATAGACCTGGGGTAGTACCTATAGGTGATGACTCTTTGTGGCCAAACAGAGAGCCGAGTCCCAAATGCACGCGGCAAATACTCGAATAGAGTATACCACAGAACCCGACAACCCCTGACGACCGTACACAAGCTCAAACTCCAGTATCCTAGAGAAGCTCTAGAACGGGTTTATCCAAAAATACAGTTCTCTTAGAATATCTGTCCGAATTCAACCACTCTATCGATGAGGAACCTCCTGAGACCGACTGGCCGTCTGATTGATCGTGTCCACCGCGGAATCCTGGATGCAGAAGCATTTTCTTGCCCTGTTCTTTTTTCTTTTCCTTTTCCCCCTTTTCTGCCTTTTTTTTCCTTTTTTTTTTGCTGCCAATACACTGCAAGTAAAGTCGTGGTTACGCTGAACAGGGACTCCTCCATCGCCTATTCACCTGGTATCCACCAACGATGACCTCGCTGGGCCTTGAGCAGCGGTGTCTTGGCATATATGTCTAGGAGAAAGGGGGCACGTCATATTAAACCCCACAGGCTGAGCGCGGTACTGATGGGATGTTGCGTTGACGTTGGCTAAGCTATATCTTGTTGCGATGATGCGCCACTTATATATTACTTTGATCGCAACAGTCCTTGCTTCTTCTTGCCGGTCTCTTTGGTGCCCAATATCCCCCCACTTAGAAACAAGATTGTACATGAACGTCAGCATCCCGAAGGACTTCAGCATGAGCAACACATCCAGGGCTGGATCAATTAGAAAACCCGTAAAAGTGCTGTCACCAGTTCTCGGCCATACTTGATCGAGAGTAAGATTAAAAACCGGAGCAGCCCAGAATTGACCCATGAACAATGTTTGACAATCATCAACATTGACGTCAAGGGGCATAACCATCCAGACTGGCCTTTTGATCTTGTAGAGCCCCGAGCATATTCTTCGCATACTGGCGCGGCGTCTTCGCGTGGTCGTGTAGCTTCGTCGACGCGGGCTCTGGACTTCCTACGCAACTTGCCTCGCCGCCAGTAAAGAAGTTCGAAATCAGCTTCCTTCAAGAGCCAGAAAATGACCGGAGTCTATGTTTTTTTTTCTTCTTTTTTCCTGCCAGACTGCTGCTGTTCCTGCCGCCGCAACAACACCGCTTCACCCAGTAGCGTGCCATGGAGAGTCCATGGAGAAATGCAGACCTGATCAAGGCCGTGGGAAGGCATCTCTTCTCCTTCCAATGCGGAAACAAATTCAAGCAGCTCAGGAGTAATCAGGCGTCTGGGTTCCACCCCGCCGTATGGGGCAGGCTAGATAGGCAACAAGGGTCCATATGGATGTACTGTTGCCAAAGCAGCTACCTACACGAGTCACAACAGGGACAGAAGGTGCAGCAGCCAGAGGCCCAAAAATAATTGGACATTTAAAAGCAAATACGTCAGCCCACAAAAGACCAGTTGTTCACCACGTGCGATTTCACTAAGAAATTACCTGGCTCTTATACAGCTATAGTACCCTCGATCTAAGCGAAGCAACGCCAAATTACCTCTTGCGATCCTTGGGGAGCTTCTTTTCTTCCAAGGCTGCAATGTCCTTGGCCTTGTGGAAGTGCGGTGCCAACTCAGCAAGCCATTTCGGTTCGATAGGCATGCAAGACCGCATGTACTCCTTGGTGGTCTGTACTAGTTCGTAGTAGATGACCATGCGAGGCGGCGGGTCCTCCTGCATCATCACCGAGCTGGGATGTATATAGACGGTCGTGTTGTTCTTGACCGTCCGGTAGCTGTCTCCGCTGCGCTGCATGCGTGCCGCGTTGGGGAAGAAGCCCGCAGTGATGGCACGCTTGATCGGTGGCATGTTGGAGATCCCGCCGCACGTTGACAGCGTAACCTCGACCCGCTCGCACAGCTTGCCGAGCTGTTCCCGCACATCGCGAGCCCGTGTTAGCGACCGCTGCTGTAAGAAATTCTCCTTGGACCAAATAGGCGAGTAGTCACTGTCTAGCCACTGGTTCCAGATGTTGAGTAATGTAACGTGATCTCCACCCTCCTTGACCGTGAATCGACCACGAGCAGCGTCTGCGTGTACCTGCTTGTCCTTGGGTCGGAAAAACAGGGCCGATGCTTCGCTCAACATGGCGACTATCGAGAGGACCTCCTCCACACACCCCTCTTTATCTGCGGCCAGGACGGCCTTAGCCAACATGGGATCCGTGGGGAACTCGGCCATTTGTCGCCCAAGCTTTGTCAGCTCGCCTTTGTGATTTAAGCCCTGCAGAGCGAACAACTGGTTCAGCGCGCCAATGAGGGCTTCAGTTGGCGGCGGGTCCATAAACTCGAAATCAAGGAGCTCGTTGATGCCGAGAGACTTGAGTTGAAGGACCACACCGTTTAGGTTTGTCCGCTGGATCTCTGGAGTCGTAGACTCTTCCATTTCGTTCATGTATGCGTATTTGGTGTACAGTCTGAAGCACTTTCCGGGCCCAACTCGACCGGCACGACCGCTCCTTTGATTTGCTGACGCCCTTGAGCAGGGAACTACCACCAAGTTCGACATGCCTGTGGCGGGATTGTAGACATTCTCTTTCACGTAGCCCGGATCGATGACATAGACAATCCCATCAATTGTCAAACTGGTCTCGGCAATGTTTGTAGCCAAGACAACCTTCCTCGCGTTTTCAGGAGTAGGCTCGAAAATTTTGGATTGCAGTTCTGATGGAAGGTTTGCGTAAATTGGACAAATGACGAGCTCCTTGACACGGCTTCCCAGTTTCCTTGCGGTTTCTGTGATTTGCATTTCTGCAGCCTCGATCTCGTCCTGACCTGTGAGGAAGATGAGGATGTCTCCCTTCGGTTGCGTAGTGTGAATCTGGAAGACAGTGGTGATGGCTGCTGACAAGTAGTTGGCTTCGGGTGCTGGTGTATAGTAGATATCTACAGGGTATCTCCGGCCGGGAATGTTGAAGATGGGCGCGTCGTCGAAATATGAAGCAAACTTCTCTGCGTTCATGGTGGCAGAGGAAATCAATAGTTTGAGATCCTTGCGCTCCCGCGCAAGATCCTTGACAAGGGCAAGCAAGATGTCGGTATGAACCGTCCGTTCGTGCGCCTCGTCAATCATCAGCGCCGAATAGCTTGATAGGTCTGGTTCCGTCATAAATTCTCGAAGCAGCATACCGTCCGTCATGTATTTCAAGATGGTTTTATCGCTGGTGTTGTCCTCGAAACGGATCGAGTAACCAACTTCGTTTCCAACCTTGACTCCCATTTCGTCGGCTACACGGGCTGCTACACTCATTGCTGCGACACGTCGTGGCTGAGTGCAACCAACCCTCATGCCGTCTTTGGTGTAGCCAGCCTCGTGAAGATACTGCGGCAACTGTGTTGTTTTTCCACTTCCAGTCTCTCCAACAATGACCAAAATTTGGTACTGCTCAAGCGCAGCAAGGAACTCATCCCGATAGACGTAGATTGGCAGGCTCTTTCGAGTCTCCTGCATGGAAAGCTGTCTCTTCTCTGCAGCATCGATCTGGGCCTGCAGATACAGCTGCTCCCCAGTCAAAACCTTCCCCTCGCCAGGCAGGCGAGTATCTCTTGTCCATTGGATATACTGGTCCTCATCCATGACATAGTCGTAACCGGCCTCGTCCCTTTCGGCTACCTTGATTTGAGCCTTGGCCTTTGCGGCCTGTTCCCTCTCCCACTCCTCATGTTCGGTGACGAACTTCTCCTGTCCGTACTCATCCTTTTCCACGTAACGCTTGTATAGAGCATCCTCCTTCTTCTTTCTATCAATTTTGCCCTTCTCCGTGATGTAGTCTTCGGGCATGTAATACCCATCACGGTGGTCGTCGATGCGTAACCTCTCCTCAATGAGGGCCAGTAGTTTTCTGTTTTCAGCAAACTCTGCCTTCTCCTTCTCCGATAATGCCACGCCGCTTCGGAGCTCAGCTGTCTCCTCGGCGACCTGTTTGCGAAACAAGGCGATCTTTTCTGTTTCACGCTTCTTGAAGTATTCCTGTCGTGACCTTTCTCGGAGATCGGCGACAGCTTCAGTCCTCCCCTTGGCATCATCCGCTAGTGATCGCCTCAGTGAGGTAGCAAGGTCCTCCTTCCCGCCTTTTTTGGACCTCCCATCATCTCTCTCCTTCAGCCGATTCGAAAAGGCCTCCCTCTCCGCGCGGTCTCGTTGCGCTTGCAGCTCCTCGCGCGCGCCATCGGACAGGTCCGCATCCTCCGCATCGTCTGCATGGCTGAGTTTGACACGTTTGGAAGCAGACTGCTCAAACTCGGGCTCGTCTGCTTCGTCGTCCGTGAGGGGCTCATCATCGGCCCATCGGTCCTCCTTGTCGTCCCTTCTGCTGCTCTGCCGATCGTAATCGCGACGACTGTCTTTGGCGCGACTTCTGTAGTGTTTGGATGAAGACTCACGGGCGGGTGATCGGGAACGGCTTCGGCGGTGAGATCTAGAGTGACGCGACGAGGACGAGTCTTTCTTCTTGTCGCGGCGGTCCTTTGAGGACTTCTTCACCTTTTGAGGGCCTACCTCGTCATCCTGCATAGGAATGAAGGCATATTTCTTGTTGGAAGACATTGCTGCAGCGATGGTTAATGTGTCGTTGTCGCAGCTGTCGCGCTGATGGAGGTTTGAGTCGGTAATGCACCCTAGCAACGGACACAAGTACACCCAGCTAAGGGACTTAAGAGGTTCGAGGAAAGAAAGTTTGAAAGCTTATTATTATCATTGTCCCATCCTTGTCGACATTAGCCAGGTACGACCAGGGTTCGGGTTACATAGCTGCCAAGTGCTAAAGAGAATATTCCCCACTGCGCCGCTCCCGGTCTGCGCTAGTCCATATCTGGCAACTCCATCTAGCTAGGGCGGACCTTGACACGACACGCTGGTATTTGGAGGGAGGAATTTCCATATATTTTTTGATGACAGATTGAGGGCAGCTGTTATATGTCAACTTGTCCCCGCTGTTTGCTATCTTGTTTTCCAAGGGCGCACCCTCTTTTCTCGCTCGTCTCCCGTCTCTCTTTGACTTAAAATACTAAATTTGTCAAGTTCAAATTTTCCTTCTTGACAATTTCTTTTTTATTGTATTGTCTTTTCCCCCTCTTTGCATTTCTCTTCGCAAGGTCAGAGGTTAGGTATAGATAGCGTAACCCAAGCGAGCAGTGAACCTTTGATACCATGCTGTTATCAAGGGCAGCCTGGCTGCTGTTCTCGCTAGTCCAAGTGGTCTTCGCGGCCGAGGACTACTACAAGGTAACCACCCACCTATCCACCTATCTATACATCATCATCAATGACTGAGCTACCCTGGTCGCTTATATGCTCACCTCTCGTCCTCGTCCTAGATTCTTGAAATCGACAGAAATGCCGACGAAAAGGCCATCAAGATCGCATATAGGCGACTGAGCAAAAGATGGCATCCGGATAAGAACCCGTAAGTCATGTGCTCAAAGTCCACATGCACTATCCCGCTCAGGCGATTTCTGACACATTTCTCCCTTCTTTGCCGCAGCGGTGACTCGACAGCAGAGGGCAAGTTCGTCGAGGTGTCGGAGGCGTACGAGGCCCTCATCGACAAGACGACGCGCCGCATCTACGACCAGCACGGTCACGAGGGTCTGAAGCAGCACCAGCAGGGCGGCGGCGGCGGCGGGCACCACCACGACCCCTTTGACCTCTTCTCGCGCTTCTTTGGCGGCGGCGGTCACTTCAACTCTGGCCAGCGCCGCGGGCACAACGTCGAGGTCAAGCTGTCCGTGTCGCTGCGCGACTTCTACAACGGCCGTGCCACCGAGTTCCAGTGGGAGAGGCAGCACATCTGCGAGGAGTGCGACGGCAGCGGCTCGGCCGACGGCGTCGTCAACCAGTGCTCCGAGTGCGGCGGCCACGGCGTGCGCGTCCAGCGCCACCAGATCGCCCCCGGCATGTACCAGCAGGTCCAGATGCAGTGCGACGCCTGCGGCGGCCGCGGCAAGTCCATCAAGCACAAGTGCAAGGCCTGCGGCGGCGCGAGGGTCGTGCGCAAGCCCACCACCGTTCAGATCAACATACAGCGCGGCGCGCCGCGCGACTCCCAGGTCATCTTCGAGAACGAGGCCGACGCGAGCCCCGATTACGTTGCTGGCGATCTCGTGGTCACCCTGACGGAGAAGGCGCCCTCTCTGGAGGAGGACAACCCGGATCACGTCGATGGAGTGTTCTTCCGCCGCAAGGGCGACGATCTGTTCTGGAAGGAGGTCATCTCGCTGCGCGAGGCCTGGATGGGCGACTGGAAGCGCAACATTACGCATCTTGACGGCCACGTTGTTGAGATTGGCCGGAAGCGGGGCGAGGTCGTTCAGCCTGGTCACGTAGAGATGGTCCAGGGCGAGGGAATGCCCAAGTGGCATGAGGATATTGACAGCGTGTACCACACCGTCGAGTTCGGCAATCTGTTCGTCGAGTACACCGTCATACTACCCGATCAGATGGACAGTGGTATGGAAAAGGAGTTTTGGTCAGTCTGGGAGAAGTACAGGCAAAAGATTGGCGTGGATCTGCACAAGGACAGTGGAAGGCCAGACAAGCCGGTGATGGCCTCAGGTCATGATGAGTTGTGAGCGACGGCGTGGTTAGACTGTAATTTAATAGAAGATCTATCAGCGGAATGAAATAAATAGTTTACTGGGCTGAAATATTTTTGTGCGCTAGTTCTAGGATTATATTCTATGTTTGTTATATGACGGCGACGTTCGACTTGATTTCACAATACTCTATAAAGCTGTATATATCATTACATAACGAAAGCCACTGTCGTCGCTCATCCTACACCATGATACAAAGGGAAAGATACTGCTACGGGAATTGGTCATTCATAGGGTGCCAATCGCTGAGGAATCCAGATGGTCAGTCTCAATCCTTCTTCTCAGCCTCCTTTTCGACCTCCTTTTCAGTCTCCTTGTCGGCCTCCTTTTCAGTCTCCTTGTCGGCCTCCTTCTCAATCTTCTTCTCAGCCTCCTTCTCGTCATTGGTAACCTCCTTCTCCTTCTCGGCTTCCTTTCCCTTGTCAGCCTCTTTTTCCTTGTCGGCCTCCTTCTCCTTATCATCCTCCTTCTCCTCGTCATCCTTCTTCTCGCTCTCGCCCTTGTCTGCATCCTCCATCTTTTCCTCTACCAACTCCTTAGCCTCTTCGACCTTGGCAGCTGCATCCTTCGCAGCGCCATTGGTCTCAGCGAGCAGCCCTTTGACTATATCGAGCGTCTTATCCGGACTGCCAAGTTCACCGGCGAGGACCTTGCCAGTCTTGTCAATGACAAAGACTCCGCGGGCCGCTTTTCCTGGACCCTTCTTGAGGGAGATGGCCGCAAGCAGTGTCGCCTTGGGGTCGCACAGAAGCGCATATGGTAGCTCCTTCTTCTCCACGAACTTGGCGTTCTCCTTGGGAGTGTCAGCCGAGAGGCCATAGATTGCCAGTCCGCCAGCCGTTAGCGGCTCGTACGAGTCGCGGAATAGACATGCTTGCTTGGTGCCTATTCGCACAGAATGTCAGCATTCTTGACCTTGGATCCACGTCCACCGCGACGCCATTGCACCCATGCGCCTATGTGGGGAGGGGGGTTCGGAAAAAGTGCGCCATACATCCTGGTGTCAATGCCTTGGGATACGTAAACAGAACGACGCCGGCCTTGCTCTCATCGACCAGCTGCTTCAGGGTGACCTTCTTGCCGTCGTGCGTCTCGACCTCACCCCCGAAGCCATCGAGGTCAACAACATCGCCCACCTTTGCGGGGGTCGAGGCGACGGCCGGCTTGGCCGAATCCTTGCCGTTCACAGGGGATTTCGACTTTGCGGGCTTTGTCTCCTTGGGCGGGGTGGGAGCCTTTTTCGCCTTGGTAGCCTCGGCGACCTTTGGCTTGGGCGGCGAAGTCTTCTTCTTCGCTGGTGGAGGCGGCGCGGGTTGCGCGGGAGCTTTGCGCTTGCGAAGCTCAGGGGCCATTGCGCGATTATGTGGGGAAGAAGATATAAGAGCAAAGCTCTCTTGAGAAAATAAATTGTGCTTCGCTGTAGCGAACACTGAGGATATGGCTCACGAAACCAAATGTTTGCGACAAAGCGAGAAGAGAGAAGCGCAATGGGGGATTTGGGGTTGAGGTAATGACTGTACAGAAGTGTAAAGTCGCAACAAGGAGAAAAGGGAAACCAGTCGGGAAGCCAGATCTGGGGAGGTCGAGATCGAGGCGCGTGGAGTGAGCGACCGTGGACCAGGGGTGGATGAAGCTCGGACCACGGCGCAGTCCACGAACTGGGGTAAGCTTTATCGAGCTCAGAGCACGGGAGGGGGAAAAAACCAGATGACAAGGTCAGGGGCTGGAAGGACCTATCCGTGACACTCAGGAAGGAAATGAAAAAAGGCAGGACTCCATTCGATTGGGTTCACGATGGGACGGTCGGCACGGTACTTCGTGCGGAAATGTCCAAAATCGACATTGCCTTTTGTGCTTCTCGACTCGCGGTTCACAGCTGAATATACGCAACGAGTAGTTAACTCGCAGTGCGTGTACGAAGTACCTAATTTTATGGCTCGCGATCAACGGTGACGGATGGCAGAATTTGGTTTACGTCAAGCGCCCTTTCTTTCGAGACGCGCGTACCAAAAAAAAAAAAAAACATCGACCATCGTTCCCAAGGCTGTCAAGGTAGCTTGGCTGCGTCTGTATGTTGTTGTCTCGCATTTGAGCAAGGTTTGATGGTAGAACAGTCCCGGAAGGAGGGTAGTCAGGTACCTAAATTTGTTTAGCATGCGCGAACTTCCGGATTCTCTTTTTTTTTGACCCGCAATATCAACAGACGACGAATTCTGGCTGTTGATTTAATCTAGTCAGGAATGACTTCAAGATTGCGATTCACAAGAGTGCAAAGCTTGCTCAGCTATGCTGGCAATTGATTGGTCTTGAAAATGAATTTCCATACTGTCAAACAACATGTAGGTTTGGGCGATAGGGTAGGTAGTAAGTAGGTAGGTACTCAGTGTAAAGGTTGATGCACGATTCGGTTTGTACCTGAGAGTTGCGTCGGTTTGTGAATTCCAATGGCTAAAAGCTCAGGTCAAGTGGGTCTTGCTTTTTCACAGTATCTGTTGGCAAGGACCGGCTAAACCCCGGCAGACAGGCAACCTCTCAGCGTGCTTCAATTCGTGATCCATCTTTCCATCATCGTCTGGACGCCTTGGAAACGAGCAGCGCCAAGTACCTCTACAGCCTCACTCACAAAAGATTATTACACAATGGCGTCTCAAGCGGCAGCCAAGGCTGCCGGCGGCGTGATGAACATCGCAACGGTATGTCCAAGACCCTCAACGCGGTTCAATTGGCGAGGCGTGCAGCCTACTGCCAGATTGTGATTCCGCTCGACCTTGACCTGCTCTGGGCTGTCCACGCTGCGTTGCCTACTTCCTAGGCCGTATGCAATAGTAATAACGGACGCTGACAACCGACCCTGCTGGCTCACAATCCAGAAACAAACCCTCCAATCGACTGGACTCTGGGAGAAGCTCCGCAAATCTCTCGCAATTGACCCGAACCGCTCCAACGGCGTGCCGCTGAACCCGCACTTCCGCTACCCGGCCCCGGGCTCCAACGACCCCATGACCTATGACGACCCCGTCACGCTGCCCGCCGGTGACATCGCCGACAACCCATACTGGAAGCGTGACCACCGCCGTAACTACCCGGCGCTGTCGGTCGTCAAGCAGGCCGACGCCGTCGCGCTCCTGACCGTCGGCAACGCGGCCGCCCCCAAGGCCGAGCTTATAGGCGAGGCCGGCGAGAAGGCTCTCGTCCAGGCCAAGGAGGCTGGCAACAGCGGGCTGGCTACCTTCTTTGAGAAGAGCGGCAAGAGCGCTGCGTTGGATGTGCTCGTCGGCGGTCTGCCGCCCACCCCGGCCGGTGAGAGCCTGGTTAGTGGCAAGTGGGATGTGCACAAGTACGAGGTCTCTGAGCAGTCATATTCTGAAGAGTAAGTTTTCACGTCCGGGCTATATCGTGATAATGCACGGAAATGATCTAACATCGTTACAGGTACCCATCGAGGTCTTTCAAGTGAGCAGTCGGCTGTGGGAGGCCTTTTGTGGTTGTACATAACAGAATCAGGCAGCATAGATTTGGCTTTTGAAAAAAAGATTCCTTGTGTTCAGTTCTGGTTCTCTTGTGCTTGTGTTTAGTTCTGTTGTGCGCAAGTGGGTATCAATGGCCACTTTAGCCTCGATAACTGGCAGTATGGCGAACATGCCTTTCCTTCTAGGTTTGTCTGTCCACCATCCATCACCTCACACTTCCAGATTTTCTCGGCTTACGTTGCTACCCAAGTTAGACCCTGTCTCCTTGTCGGCAACTTGGGGAACCTGATCTCCCGTCATCCGCTCTATTATCCTTGCCTTGCCATGTGCCCTTTTTACCCTGTCGTCGAAATCATTGACGGCCTCATCCGAGTTTTCTGTCGCAAGAGTTTCGGGTTCGACCAGGGCGTGCAGAGTTACAATGTTCTTCTTGAGTCTTGGATTTTCTGACAGCAGAGGAAGCTGGGATGGAGACGGCTGTGTTTGTTGGCTCTCCGGGGCTCCCGATTGTGCCTGCTGGGCTTGCGGGAGTCGACTAGCCCAGACCAGTGACCTGCCGTATAACCTCCCGCTTTCCATGAACTTCTCATATCCCTTCTCCAGCCCGAGCCCTCTTCCTTCCATCTTGCCAGCTTTGGCGCCATCTGCCACTCCTTGCTGATAACCTTCTTGATAGAACTGCTCTTCAAGGTTCATGACATCGTCGAATGGATCTGCCATTTTGGAAGTACAAGATATCCGTACCGCTCCTGTTAGACTCCCCGGTTGACGTTTAGGGCTATGGTACAGAGGGAGTTATACAACTCTGTGGTTGACGGGCACTGAAATTGTGGTTGATCTTTTTTGGAGTCATCCCATCGGGAAAGTTGATTGAGGGGCGAATCCAGTAAAAATCACTAATCATGACGGAGCAGTCACGTGCAGTTCATGTTTCGGGAACACCATCAAGACTATCAAGACCATGCCAACCATCCATATTACACTGATCGTTGAAGACGGAATCAACCAGGCCATTTTCGCTGAAAATCTCAGGTACCATATTGGTTACCGGATATTGTCTCCATCTCCGACCCCTTTCGTCTCAGTTGAGAATCAGCTACAGGCTCACCGACCTACCTTAACCAGCCTCGCCTACGTCAGTCATTGCGAACAAGAATATATGTTATTACAAATCAGACAAACGAGGAAAACCATCATAATGTTATTTATATCCCTTGGTATCATTCAAACAAGCAAACAGGCGTCATAAGTGGTGTTCCCACACCGTTTTCATATCTTTGCTATTGCCCACCTACTTGCCACCTTCCACTTGCCATATTCTTCTACCGACGTAGACACTTGATATCTCTACTCATAGCTCATACTACAATGCTGTTCCAGCACATACGACCATACCCACTGGAATATACGGGATCCCGTCCGCTCTCCCCTAGTCAAACCAGTGAGGGCCGAACTAGTACTCAGGTGGGTGACCACTGGGGAATCCTCGGTGGTGTATGTTTTTGTGTTTTTGCTGTCATGTGCATATCATATGCGGACATGATGTTAAATCATTTCTAGTTCTAGTTTTTTTTACATGCCGTTCCTGGCTGCTCCCACGCCATTGGAAAAATATAAGATGCCGAATCTTATAATTCTTGAAAGACTGGTTGCATGCGCAATCCAAGCACATTTTGTTAGATGCACGATCTGCGCCACCGGTTGTTTTCCCTTGACCAGACTCGGCCCCCATTTCTGGGCGCCTACCTAGACTATAAGCCATGGGACAAATCTGTTAATTTTGTTATCCGGCTGAGGGCATGTCCGTCAAAGCAGATTCCTGGTGCGCACATAACCTGACGCATGGTTTGTTGTTGCCAATGTGACGATATGAAGGTTTGAGACCGGGAGCACACAGTTTCTTCTCGATGATAACTGCAAATCTCGAGACATACCTCGGAATTGTTCCCTAGCAGAGGTAAGGGCTCTTGATGATGGTGAGGGCCGCATAGTGACACAAAACAATTTATGTACCCGATTTGTTATTTTAGGTGAACGGGGCCTAAGATGAGCTCATCTTGGCCGTTGGCAACAAGGGCAATAAAATCCTAGATAGAAATTTAGTCAGACAAAGGTCCGCAAACATCTTTGACCGCCATGTCAAGATGTCTCCAGTAACACATGGCACATATACTACAGACTGGACCGGTAAAGGACCCCAAGGCGTGAGACCTGGAGATGGCCTCACCATTTCAGGGCGGCCATGCCTTCTAAGACTTTCCTTGGGGCCCAAGAACCACTGCAACCAACAATTATCGAGTGTACGATCCCTTTCAAATCCAAGTGTGACTATGCTCCATATGTCCTCCAAGCCCAACTACAAGACTGGAGCCGCTCGCACCGAACCCTTTCTTTTTAAGTTCCTTGAGCGACCCGTCCGCACATCCACTTGGTCTTTCGACAGGTGATGACTTGCTGCTGGCGGATCGATTCTTGGCGCGTGGGCTCCAAAGCTTGGTTAGGAAGTTTGTGCTGGGCTGACGCTGACCTTTCATGCTCTCAGGGGCCAAAAGTGAACCGCCAACCCACTCTGACTCCGATACGCTCAAGGTGCCGAAAGAGTGGACGGATGGATTGACCCTTCGCCTGCTGGAAGATAATGCAAAGTTTGAGGAGAAATCCAGTTCATCTCCGAGTAGTTGCTTCGCTTTAGGACTAACTTTGCCCGCGCCAATGGTGTCTACATCCCTGCGTCGACGTTCCTCTTGCACTGGTGTCAGTGTCATTTGCGCTTGTTCCTCTTCATCGATCACAAAATCCTCAAGATCACGCGGTGGTATGCTTTGATGAGGAGATCCTTGGAGGTCAGGTTGGTAGAAAGTCGTAGATGAGGAGATGGAAGTGGTGTTATGATCAGAGCCAGACACTTCGGGGGTTTTGGCCAGCTTTCCTGTCTCTTGGGTTTTGGAATTATCAAACGCCATTTGAATTGTTGACGGTAACGTCTTGGACCTGGAGGACAGCCATTCTGCAGGCAATGCCATAGCAGTCGTTTTCCGTGGCCATCGGCGCCAGAGTTTGTCTTCCTTCTCCTTCTTCTGCGAGAGCTCTACTCCTTTGGCTACGCCAAGCTCGAAGCTTTCGGAGACAAACGATTCCCCGTCAATGTAGGGGAGCAGTGATGGAGTGATTGATGGCGCTCTAGATGACACAGATGATCTTCTCGATGTCGCTATCGAACCACGGGATATCCGGGGATCGACGTCGTCTATTAGGTCGGGCGGGGGAAGCTCTGGCAATGGCCGGCGCATGAGAAACTCGCAAGCAGTACTGTCCCGCAGGGCCTTGCTAGGTTGAGGAATTCGGTTACTGAAAGACGCTGTGGTAGGCGGCTCTAGCTGTGGCGGGCTGTTCAGTTGATAGTTTCTGGCAGCAAAACTGTTCCTTCTTTTCACTGTCGAGGCAGCAGTGCCATCTATGTGTGGATAGTCGAATATGCTGCTATCCTCGTCGACCAGCATATAGGTTGATACCCTAGGAGCGGAACTGCTTCGAGAGTGTTGAGTGTGTGTTTGTTGGCGCTTCTTGTGGACGCCACCCCCAAACTCCTCTAACTCTTCCCAAACAGGCTTTGTGGATTCAAGGTCAGAGGAATCGAACGTATCGTCAGTGGTAGATGCAAAAGCTTGTAGCTCTTCTTGTGGGATGATGTGTAGTTGCCTCAAGTTCTGCCACGAACGGTAATGGAAGTCAAATGTTGCAAACGGGGCCTCTTTAGGGTCATAAAGATGGTAGTCGTAGTATGCTGCCTCCTCTGGTCTGTCCACCAAGCCGTCACTCAAGACGCTGGAATTTAGGTCAGTTAAGAGATACAAATCGAAATGGGCTACTTAGGGAACAGTCATACCCAACACCGTACCTGTCCTGACTGCGATACGGGTCTAGAACGGGAGTGCGGCCTGTTCTTCCTTTGGCCCTGAAGACCTGAACCTCGATGAGTCCGCCATCATCGGCAACAGATTTGACACTACTGTTCTGGCCCATAGATCCGGCATCAGAAAGGAACCAGAAGTACCTCGCCTCGATTCCTGGCTGCGTCATGACAGTCTTGCCGTCTTCAGAGAAATGTTGGTAATGCCTGCCAGGTCCATACAGAGCTCGGTAGGCCGAACCACTGGTGACTTTGCGAAGATCGATGCCCCAAGCCACAATGTGACGACCGTTAATGAAGACTTTGAAGAAAAGATATTTTGTTTCTGGAGCTTCGGGTGTCGATGGGGGTATTTTGGTGACTCTGTAGTCAAAGAAAAACTTGGTGTCTATCAAGTTTTGTCAGCGTTCGCATGGAAACGCCGGTCAGTAGCTATAAATGTGATGTATAAATGGAGCCAAGTGAGGGCCGAGTTCTTTGGTGGCTACCAAAGCGGCCAAAAATGGCGACCTCTCACTTGGCCGCCCCCAACGGACCATCCTGATATTGCTCTTCAACGGCGGGGTAAGAAGTCAGCCGACAACTCACTTGGTTGTGATGGTACATATACCGAAATTCGAGGGTTAGATTTGGGGGCACACGACCGGCTGGCGGACCTCGATCGTCTCTTGTCGTCGGGCCCAGCATGCTGCTGATCTAGTTTAGCCGTAGACCCATCAGGATGCGGGAACTCGGGCAGGCACGCCGAATTACTATCTGTGACAGTGACGAGGGAGATTTCAATCCCCCGAAAAGAAGGCATTTGATGGGCTGCATTAAAGCCACCGAGGTGCGCTAGGAACGAGGGCCGGTATGTGGTTGAATGGTGAAGTGTAGCGCCGATGATAGAAGGCTAGATGGATTGGATACAAGTGGCCCAAGGAATAAACGTCAAAAGGAGCGCGTCTTCGATTGATTAGACCGAGTGCCAAAGGGGAATTTGGGTGATGGGCAGTTGTTGCGTGAACCAAAGGGAAACAAAGTGGGTGGAAGATATTGGCTTGTGGTTTGGGGAGGAAGGAGCGAGCCGGCGTAGACTCAACTCAAACTGCAACAAATCAAGTCGAGCTCTTCAAAGCCCCAGGTGCAAAACACTTCTGCTGCAAACTGCCTTGCAGATAACTTTTCCACTTGCTGAAAGGTGAGGCCAAAGTGAGCTGAACGCAATCGCCTTCTTGAGTGGGGTCCCTGCGTTCACAGTTGACACCAACGCCGCGGCCTCCTTATAACAAAACAAAGTCAACCCCCAACAATAAGCAAACAGGCCCGAGGCTACACCTTACCATGTAGCACGGTACTCCATCAAAATTTGTTGTCATACCAGCGAGCGAGGAAAGCCCAAAATATGTCTGCACGTAAAAGAATGCTCCATCAGAATTGTGTGTCAACAGTTCCTTTTTTGAAATGTACACGAGAGCAAACCCTGTTCAGGATTGCTCCCTGCCCACAGCTCCCTAGTAATAAAATCCTCCTGCTCATCGACCAAGCACCTTCTTCGTGTCTTCCTCCTTTCCTATTAATCCCAGGTTCCGTATCTGCCCTGCCGTTGGAGGATCTTCCCTCGGGTTGGCATGCTCCGCCCTGCGGTATGCCAGCTGGAGGGCCTCGACACGCGCACGCTGTCCGGATAAAAGTTAGTAATCCTGCGCATTGGCGAGTGGATGATCGAAACTGGGATATGAACTGTGCACAAGAAGCCATTGTGCATCGAAGGCAAGAGAGAAAGCTGTTGTTCCGCACCTCTTTCTTGTGGTGCAGGCACTCGTAGTAGTCCTCAAGGGCCGGGGCACACTTCTTCTTGCCCGAGTCATCCTCGCCGGAGGTGTTGACGACGTAGCAGGCGAGCAATTCCTGCCAGAAGGGGAAGCAGCGGGAGGGACCTGATTTGTTGTCGTCAATTGCCGAGCTCGAAGCAAAACGTTTGGGAGCCAATTGGCCCTTGAGTTGGTCACCTACCCCCGGTAAGGCCGTATCCTGACGCCATGACAAGTGTTGTGAAGCTCCCTGCAGGAGTTGAGAGAGGCTAGCGGAATTGATGCGGCGTCGTAAGGTTGCGATTGACGAGAGGTCGGCAGTAAAGTTGCGGCTTCGGGGACCGTGAATTGAGCGGAGCTCGCCTCGCGCCGCCGATTTCCATCCTAAGGCCACCAGACTAGCGACGTCAGGGGTGGCCCATGTACTTCGTGTGCCTGTCTGCGCCACAGCCAAAGCTCAATCAATCACTAGCCACACTTATTTCGTCAACAGCCCCACGTCGATGATTTGCATGCCACTTTGGTGCTTTGGGAACTGGCCCGATGGATAACAAGAAGCTACGTAGGTAAGTACCACGACAAAGCTTATGTGCTGAATAAGATCCCGTACAACAAGTTCGGAATCAACCCTACCGTTGGTGAAACGGAAATTCATGAAAGACACTGCCGCCATGCGAAGCTCATGACAAGCCAATTTTTCTTCCATACCAAGCTCTGAGCGCCATGAGAAGTACCTCTAAAAGGCAGGCAAAATGTCGGTCCCTTCGGCGCCCCATATTGTCCTGCTTGCTGCCCACCTAGCTGCCAAAGCCGATATTCCCGCCCTATCATACCTGGCATCGTTACATGACCAGATTCTGCGCAAGGAATTGTTACTGCGCATCATTCTTACATATCTTCCCGAAACCGTACGGAGCGCCGAGTACGTCGACTTGGTGGCACAGATCGAATCTGGCCAGTACCCCTCTCCAGACGACCCTGACCGCAGCCCCGTCGAATTCGATGCACCGCATATAGAAGAGCTCTCTGATGAGCAGGCCGTAAAGAAGGCCAAAAAGCTCCACTTGCTCAAACTGTCTTGGGAGGATGCGCCGGCCGATATCGATCCCGAAGATCACCTGTCGCTCTTCCTCCTCCGGCGCGCATACCGGGTTGATGAGGAGGCTGGACTACTGAACGAGGTCCCATGGTTGTTTGCTCCTTTCATGGACCATTCGCCATACCTACGAACGTGGTTCATTTCAGTTCTCACACCGCTCTTGAGGCGCAACTGCGAATACTATCTTGGCGATCCCGTACCTCAGACTCTAGCGGAGTTTGAACGCCTTCCCGACCGTGTAGCCGCCAGGCTCCTCCTTTCTCAGACTGGCGCTTCCAAAGACGACCAGCAATACGCATCCATAGGCAGGGATCTTCGAGGCCTGGTTAGCCCCTGGCTCTATAACGACTCAAGGTGGACAAGTCGACAACACGGCCTCATCCCCAGGGGAGACCAAGAACAGCTGGCGAAACCAGAGGAACTCTGCCCAGGATGGGAGGAGGTACTTCAATGGCTTGTCACCCAGGCCTCTGGGTCCTGGAAAGTCGCCGTCAGCGCTATAGAACAGTGGGACGGCCCGGGGGATGCAGACCTTGGCGCCTACGAGGGCATAGCATGGTTGGAGGAGGAGGAGCAGCAGTACATGGAGCGCAGGTATGCGCGGACTGCTCTGGCGTCTGCATATATGGTCCCAGAAGCGTCGGTGGATGCATTAGAGGGCGTTCATGGTATCGTAGAGAAAATCATGTCACTTCTTGATGAGGATCCTGCGCCACCTCTGCCCACCGCCGCATCACTCCTGTCACCCATGCCGAAAGACCTGCTTGGAAGCTGCAAAGACGGCATAATGGCTTCGAAGAATGCGGAGCATCTCCGCGGGGATCTTCTCGACGAAGCGAACCCGCTCACGAAGCCTGCCTCGGCTCCTGTGCAGCTTCTCTACGCAACGTGCCTCAGCGCCTACATCTTAACCAGAGCCGGAAGCCCATGCACTATCAAGCGGGCTGCGGAGCTTTGTTTGATGCAAAATGAGCGTGATCAAAAGGCAGAGGCAACAAAACTCATACATGCGGTTTGCGGCGGCAACGCCCCCAAATCAGATGACAAGTATTGGATCCGAGCAAGGAACGAAATATCATGGCTTCGCGACTGGGGGGCGGAAGAGTATGGCACACCGTCTTCTGTTGATGGGTGCGGAGTTTTTGGCCGGGTGAATAGGGAGTTTCTCGAAATCGAGATTCTCAAAGGTCTTTTGAACAACACCAGTATGGACTCCCCGTAGAAGCCAAATTCATCGAAGAATACTAACAGTCGCACCTCAGGGTACTCTCTTTCGCGGTCATTATATGAAGACTCACCGGATGCGCCAATCCCACAGAAAGCGCTCCAGGACACGATATTTGCTGCAGCAATGAACGCATACGATAATGCATCCAACCCCAACAGGACAAGGGGTGGATTGAAGAAGTGTAATGATATGTATGTTTATCCCCATCAATACCAAGCCCATCAATACCCCAATAAAGATCAACCTAACATCCAAAAGCATCAACGCTTTCCCTAAAACAATAGAAAAGTCAACGCCTGCTGCCCAGAGGTTGGAAGCACTTCTAAAAGCCACCCACTCTCTGAGCGACTACAGGCTGGTCTTGAAGCAGGGTGAGCCATTCACGCCAGTCGTGATGCGCGTACATCCCGACCCCATCTCTATAGTCGCCAAGGTCCTCGAACAAAATCCAAAGAGCTACACCAACATCCAAGGTCTGATTGACCTAGGAAATCATATGGTTGAAGCGGGCCTGACCGTCCGCGACCAACACGGCCACTCGGTCCTGACACCAGAGCTAAAGCCAATCGAGCGATCCATGGCAGAGAAGCGCATCACAGCGATGTGTGTGGATGCGGCCTTGACCGAGGATGACTTTGAGACAGCATACTCGTATGTCGTGAACCGACTAGCTTCCATAGCAGCCCCGGCAGCGGGCAAGGACGCCATAGTGGATGAGTGGTCTTGGAAAGCGGCTCTCCAGGCCGGCAAGTACCGGCGCACAGCAAAGACCCTGCGACCAACACATCTCGGCAACACCTCCAGCAACCCAGAGATTCGGCACTTGGAGCAGCGCATAGAGTGTCTCTCTACGGCGCTCCGCATAGCCCCAGCATCCACCTTACAGGAGATCCTGAACAGCTTCCGCCGCTGCGAGGAGGAGCTGGACGTGGCCGTGCGCGCCGAAGCAGATTCCGAGAACGCGTGGGACGACAAGGGAGATATGACCGCCATGCCGGGCGGGTACTCGGCCACCACCGCCGCCAATACCACCACGCGATCGCAGCCTACCAGTTTCTCGTCCGCAGCGCGGAGCAACCAGACAGAGGAAAGTCCGCTGTCGCTCTTCGACCTGTCCCGGGCCACTGCGCGTGCGGCCTCGAAAAACTTCTCCGCTCTGTCAAGCCTGAAGCGTTCTGGGCAGCAGGCGGCCAGGTCGCCGACTGACCACAATGACTCGTCGCTTGCCAGCTCGATTGGCTCGCTGCATGATGGGACTTCCGACTCGGCGGACCACCCGCGGGCAAGGAAGCGGGATCAGCTGAGGGAGGCGGCGCTTGGTTCGCTCGTCAGTGGTGTTGGATGGCTGGTTGGTGCGCCGCCTGTTGATCGGGGGCAGGGTTCTGACAAGGGCTGACAGATGGAGAAGGAGGAAGAGAGTAGTAGGAGATGATGCCATGCTTATTATGGGAGGCCGTGGCAGTATAGATAGAGATTGGATTCACGTTTTATGTATCAATGACAATGATCAAGATTCCTGCTTGGAACCTGTACGTATTCGTTTTGACATGTTCATTCTGTTCCGAACGGGCTGTATGGTGGTCACACACCAGCGTTGCTTCAGTATTTTTTTTGGTTTCACACCGGATACTGGGAAAGCAGATGCAAGGTGATTCCAGAAAGAAAAGGGTATTCTATATGCGCAACCCAGAAAATTACTATACCGTGACAAACGGCGAACTACCAGATTAGAACAAAAGATGATAAAAAGACAAAAGCCATACAAAAAGGAAAAGAAAAATCAAACTCTACTCAAACAGGTGCTTGGCTTTGACCGAGACCCAATTCAGAAGTCCAGCCTCCCAAGCCGCGCTCTCCTCATTTATCTTCTTCAACTCCCTAGCCTCGTACGCAGCCACATCATCCTGCACCTTTCTCCTCTTGGGGTCAGTTTCGGCGCCGTCCGACGGCCTGTCCCCTCCATCCCTGGACGCGTCGGTGCCTCCCGCGCCCTCCGGCTTGGGACCGCCGTCGCCCTCCCGCTTCCTCTTCCTGCGAGTGGATTCCTGTTCCCGCTCAGAGCCAACGTCCGGCGGGGGTGGACTCCGCGGCGTGTTGAAACGGATGAGCCCTAGGGATGGATCCCACCGCTGGTCAGGGCCAGTGGTCCGTCGGGGTCCCGGCCGCAGTGTCTCTTCTGTGTTGATGGGTAGGTTAGCTTGAGTGGACGCTGCGGAGCAAGAGCCCGTGACTGGACGGGATAGTCTGACGAACCTGTCAAGTCGATGGTCTGCGCAGGGCTTGTCAAATCAATAACCGCCGGGCGTGTCCAATCGACAATCTCCGGGGTCCTTAGCGATGGACGTTGTTCATCTCCACCCTTTTCTGAACCAGCGTCAAGATCGACATCAATGCCCGTTAGATTTGGATCCGGCTTACGGACAGCCCCATGGTAAGGCTGCGTCGAGTCGAAACCGGTATTCCCTCGCAGCGTCTGCCGGTATGCCCATTCCGCATACCGCTCGGCCTCGGCTACCTGAGGGCCAACGGCATCCTCTCTCGTATTGACAGACAATCCCCTCAGTGCCTCCTCCAGCACGCCGGCGCAATGCTTTGCCCTGGCGAGTTCGCTTTGCACAAGCTTCAGCTCCTTGCCGGCGGATTCCTTCTTATTCGTGCTTCCCACAAGCCAGAGTACTAGCCTTGAGTACGGAGGCGTGTTGTGTGGCAGGGCTCGCATGAATTTCAGGTGCATGAAGGGGTGATGGGTGTTCCATGCCTCTGTCGTCGCGGCGAGGTGTCGCTTGGCGGCCGCCTTGACTCGCTTCCAGTTTGCCTCACGGTCCCCGAGGATCTTGACCCAACTCTCTATCCCGGCTATGCGTTCCTTCAACTTGTCCTCCTTGGACAAGGGGAGTGC
Organism: Pyricularia sp. CBS 133598; assembly: GCA_004337975.1. Taxonomy (NCBI): domain Eukaryota; kingdom Fungi; phylum Ascomycota; class Sordariomycetes; order Magnaporthales; family Pyriculariaceae; genus Pyricularia; species Pyricularia sp. CBS 133598. The sequence goes on from RRCJ01000011.1 coordinate 779,050, forward strand.
CGGCGCCGTGCTCGACAAGTCACCTCCCGGGGCGTCAGAGTTGGTACCCCCTCTGAGGCCACTCGGTATTGAGTCCCCGGCCCGCACGTGCAGCGAGCCTGGCGCGTCCTCCTGCCTCATCGCCGCAGTCCAAGGTCCCAGACCTGACATCTCTTCATATTCTTTGTCTTCCTCTTCTCCAAAAGACGATTCCGATTCCGACTCGGAAGACGGCGGTCTCAAGTCCTCAAAGCCGGGGTTGAGATTCGGATCGTACCAATCCGACACAGGACGTCTGCGGGCGTTGGGGCGGGCGGAGCGCCGCCGCCGTCGCGCGGGCGTGAGTTTGGTCCTGCGCAGGCTGACCCTGCTGTTGTTCATCTTCCTGCGGAGGATCGCATCAGATTCCTCCGTCGATTCCGAGGCCTCACGGCCGCGTTCCTTGCGATTCCGAGCCTGTGGCCGCAGCATGACCTGCACCGAAGCTTCTTGTTCTGTTGTCGTCGGGAGTGGTCGGTTCGATTGATGCGATTCGCCCGAATATGATAGCTCACATTGAGATCGGTCAGATTGTCGATGTTTGTGAGGACTATCATAGAGTTGCTGAGTGTCGAGTCGAGTCGCAATGGTTGGTTGCTGCGATGTGGCCGGTGCTGGGAGCACAAGGAAAGGGGGCATGACGGGGCAAACATGATGATATTGTTCGATTCAACGCCCTCGGGCGCCGAACCGGTTCTTGTTAATTGTTTGCATATTCGGTTTCTTTGATTACAACGGATACGTCTGAATCTTTATGTCGTGCTGCATGCGGTGTCCTTTGTTGCACTCCATTTGTGTGGTTGCGGTACCTCATCAGCATATGGGTGATTGCGCAGGGAGAACAAAGACATGATTGCTCCTCAGTCTGTTGGGCCGGTGACGAGAACAATACGGTTGCAGTAAACGTTTGGGGAGTATTGCCGGATGAGACAAAGAGGTAGAGTGTTGCGCGCCCAGGGGATTCAAGTATAACTGAGCAAAAGTCGCGGTTCGGGAAAACCAAAAGTCAACGAAATCCACCGACGAGGCATGCGAGGAATCATGTAACTTTATATTAGTATTAATGCTCTATGCTCTATATCTTTAGTCAGGTCGCACTCCACAACCATGTTGTCTCCCTGGTCAATTTGCTTCACCACATAAAGGTTAGTCCAGTTGGAAGTCAAATAAAAGAAATCATCGAGAGTTTCCTCGGCAAAATGCCCTTGGAGCAGTGAATCAGATTTCTGGTTCTAGCAGCCGCCGAGTATGCCATTGCTGCAAGGGAGGCATGGACGGTTGAACAATGGGAAATAGCTGTCCCGAAAGCAGTCAAATTTCCTGTCGATGGCGCCCAGGTAGTAACGCCACATTCCATCCATACCTAGCCGAAGACAGCCCCAGTGGCATGTCTGTCTCGGCAACGATTGGAACCTATTCCAAGGTGCATGTCAATTTCACTATTTCAAGGTGCAGAAGAGGGTAATACCGTTGTACTGTGTCTCTTGAACACCCTGGTCGCGCGCAGCAATTTGATGACCATTGATCTTCATCGCTTTCACCTGTGGACATGCCGAGACCACCCAGAAAAAAAAACATAATCGAAGCTGTTGATGTATGCAATAGATGTGGAGGATCTTTTATGGTTGCCAATATGTGCACTGCGGCGTGGTTTGGAAGTGAAATATCGAACTCGGACTAGGATAATCAAGTGTTGAGAACTGGCGACTTTGTACTAGATAGTCTAGATGATTACCTGGGGCGGCAAGGGCAGGGCGAATCAACTTTTGCCAAGAGTGATGCGCTTGGTGGTTTTCACAGGGGTTGGGATCGCGCGAGTTATATATAGAATGGTGTGTGGCGTGTGCTCCCTCTCTTCGGCTGACGGTGATAAATGGTGTATTGGTTTTGATTTTCTTCAAAAGAAGTACTGGTGCGGCGTGAAGTCTACGGCGGGGCTCCCATCATTTCGACTGGACGTAATTGCTGACATGGGAACAGAGATAGAGACGGAAGCTGACGCGTCCTAGTATCCGAAAGACGACGAGAAAAAAAGAGATATAATCGTACAGATGGTTCAGTGGGTGTTGACTTCTTGACCTTTTTGCCGCTTGGATTTGCTGCAAAACCCATTTCCGAAATTAAATCCTCGGTTTCGAATCCGAAGCAAGCCGACAAATGATGCGTGAAGGAAATCCAACGGGGCGAGCAGAAACTTGAGCCAGAACGTCGACCACAACCCTCCCCGGAGGTCGAAATGGTGACCCACAGGAGAGTGTGAAGCTATCAAGGCTCTTTTTTTGATGGTGTTGACTGGGGGTGCAAGGCAGATTAGGTGCTGGCTGGGGAAATTTGCTGTAAAATAAAAAAATTCCAGAGACGCAATTTTGGGGTTGCCCGATTTCCCTGTTGTTTCCCTGATACAGAAATGAAATAGATAATGCTGATTCCTACTCGTCGACACATTGCTGCTAAATCTAGCGTTCCTCGCCAGGATGTTTTTGTTTTAACGGCGATCTGCTACCGACATATTCATGTTAGTATGTTCATGTACGCGTTATGCACCAAGTCGGAATGTAACCCACCGTAGGAATCACGGGGCTCGCCACGAGGGCCATCATAGCCAGCCGCAGGAGGCTCCCTGGAACGAGGTCCTTCACGGTCGCGGTCAAAGCGGTCACCACCGCGCTCGCGCTCACGATCCATGGGAGGACGGCGGTCGTCACGGGGACCGCCATAGCCGCGGTCGCCACCACGGTCTTCGCGGTAGCGGTCGCGTCCACCGTAACCATCGTCGCGGTCACGGCGTTCGAAGCGGTCCTCGCGGGGAGCACCACCATTGCGATCGTAGCCACGGTCATAGCCACGGTCGTCACGGTATCCACGCTGGTCGCGATCGTCGTTGCGACGGTCGTAGCCGCGGTAGCGGTACGGGTCGTCGCGACCGCCACCATAGCCACCGCCGCCATATCCGCCACGACGACGATCGTCGAAGCGTCCACCACGGCCACCACCACCTTCTGTTCAGGGTGAATAACGAATTAGTCAGCGTGAACCTCCAGAAACCGAACATCAATAAGACGAGAAAACATACCGCGCTTGGGAGGACCGAAGTATTTTCCGGGCGTGGGTGTCCTAGGACGAGCACGACGGGCCTTCTCGATGCTCAGAGTACGACCTTCAAGCTCCTCGCCCTGGAGTCCCTCCTTGGCAGCATCAGCCTGGTCGGAGGTTACCATCTTCACGAAGCCAAAGCCACGAGACTCCCTTGTATGGGGGTCGCGCATGATCTGGCACTTCTCAACCTCTCCATACTTCTCGAACATACGGGTCACTTCAGCCTCAGTAAGACGTGGGTGAATGCCGGTGACGAAGAGATTAGAGCCCGGGTTGATAGCATCTCCGTCGCCATCCCTGCCGCCTCCGTTGTCTCGAGGAGGAGCACTGTGATCAATTGGTGGCATGTTAGTAAGTTTCGTCGTAGTCGGGTAAGCGATGTAAAGTAGGAAGAAACGTACCGGTCGCGTTCGCGGTCGCGGTCACCGTTGGCGGGAGACGCAGAACGACGGCGTTCAGTCACTTCGTCATGACGAGGGGACGCGCTGCGACGTTCATCGTAGGTGCGAGCAGGCTCTTCTGTATGTCGATAGGGGGCTTGTCAGAATCAATTGAGTCGAAAGTCTCGAGGTTGTTGCATCTCAAGGCACGGCTGAGGATCGAATTGAGAGAGAAAAATTTAAGCAGTATCATTCCCAGAGGACGAATGCCGCTAAGCGAGTGCGTCATGGTAATGGGGGCATCTGAATTGATCATGTCGGATATCCAGACTTCGATTGCGTTTGGCCACGGCGAATCAAGGACCAGAGAGAAAAAAAAAACACTGTTGACGTGGGTTGAATAGAAGGGATGGGGTCGGGACGAACCATCAAACCGATCCACATTCGCGGAGTCGTAGTCCATCGAAGTAGACGCCATTTTGTTCTCTGCTTCTTGTGTATTGAGTTGTCCGGGACGCGGCCTGTGATGCTATTGACGGCGACGCGATTGATGTGTGGAGATTGATGCAGTCAGTGGTGATGCACCAGATGGATTGCGTGGGCAGTAAAACAGAGTTGTTCGAAGCTCAAGTGGGTCAGTGCTCGGATTAGTAAGACTTTATGGAGCACGGTAGCGTCCAATCTTGTTCAGGGTGGGCTGAAAACGAAAACAACGAAATGATCGAGAGCGGATGGGAGTTGATGAATTGTGCAGGCGGCTGGAGGAAATTGGAGATGAAACCGGTCTTGGACAGGTTCTAAAGAATCAACCCAGGTTGAAGTTACGAAAATTTCTATTGCTTCGTGTGGCCAGGGAGGAGAGAGATGCAAAGGATGAAAGGGAGAGTGAGAAAAAGTTTCGACGTCTGATTGGGTCTAGCGTCTTGGGTAAGGAGCAACGCTAGTCCCAATGTAGTAATCCTCTGCTTTTGGCACGATCTCGCCTGCCTCAGATGAATCAATGTCTTGTGGCAGGGACGGGCTTGTGGCATGTGCGAACAATCCACGAGCATGAACCAGTCTGGTTTGGATCTAGACTAGACCCGGAACTAGGGTCTATGTCAAGACTAGTATGCTACCAACACTACCTGTACCTACCTACCTTACCTTACCTTACCTAACCTACAAAAGTTGCTACCTGCCTCAACTTGCCTATCATACCTCAGCTAGATACCTAGGAACCTAATGTCTCTGCCCACTACAAGTCATCTTTGCAAACCGATCGACGAAAAAGATGCAACGAACACCAGCTAGAAACAGGGTCCCATCTAACCTAACCTAACCCCCCCTCAAAAAGCTTACAATTCATCCCATCCATCGTCTTTATCATCAGCCAAAGATTTCTCCACATCGACGGCTTCTTCAACCCGATTGTTCAAAAACTTTAACCCCTCCATTGCTCGTCCCCCACACGCTCTCTCCAGCGCCAGAAACGCAAAGTGCCCACCGACAACCGGTCGCGCCTTGAACTGTAACCCGCGCCCGAAACCACCCGTGCCCTCCGTCTCGTACAGGTCCGTAAAAGGCCGGTTCGTGCTCGTCTGGTCCACCCAGAGTGCCACACTGTCGAGCAGCGCCTTGCGCGTCTTGTTGCTGGCCACGGCCGCCGCGAAGAACTCCCAGTCGCTCTTGGTGTAGCGCGCCCGGCTGTCGAGCGGGAGGCCGTATTTCTGCATGACCGCAGCGTACCAATCGCTCTGCATCTTGTAGATTTCATCGGGGATGAAGGGCTTCCACTCCTTGCTGGGGACCACGTCGTCGTCGTTGGACAGTGGCATTTGCTGTCCACTGTGGTTTTCCAAGATTGTCTCGGAGCTTGTCTTGTTGCTGGACGGCGGCACATGGAAGCAAAGCAGGGATTCGGCGTAAAGGTTGTAGAGCGTCGTCCACGAGCCGTACCAGTCGTAAGCAAGTTTGGCGTGTGTTCCATCGCGCGAAATCCCCAGTTTTTGCCACTTCGCGATATATTCTTCTGCAATATCGCGATAGTATTTTTTATCAACTTTGTGGTCCAGCATCTCCGCAATGTCTGACATGGCTCGAAGGCCAATGATGCCCTTGAGTGCTAGATTTGTCTGGTAAGGCAGCCAGCCTGCAAAATCGTCTGTTGAGAGCTGGTTGGCCGGCATAAGGGCTTCCTTTACCAGCCAAACCGACCATTGTTGCAATAGCTTGTACGATCGCTCTGCCCAGCGTTTGGATTCCTCCAGTCCACCTGTGCCCATTTCACTCCAAGTTTTGTCGATGCCTTGGGTGTCCACAACACGACGCTGAGCTTCGGAAATATTGAGCCTCTGAGTTCCTTCCATGACAGTCAAGCCATTTGAGCCCGGGGCTGCGTCGTAACGGTAGGCGTTGACCAATGCCAAAGCCATTACGAGCATGTTTCCACACTCCTCCAACGGCATGAACTCGTCTCTGCCGTCGCCGTGCCCCGTCATGTTGGGGAAATGATATCCGAGATCGTGCATACTATAGTCGTTGGGGTATTGGCCAGAGAGCTGGTGCTCCAAGAGTGGTTCCAGGAGGTAGGCCAGCCAGCGCGGGTTAGTGTAGAGGAAGAATGGAAATGCTGGGAAGATAACATCGACAGTCTGGCAGTTTCCGTTTGAGGAGATCTCCTTCAAGAACAACAGCGGACTGTCAGGAGTTCCAGAGAACTCGGTGGCGCCAAATACTTGTCTGGCCGACAAGGCAGCAATCTCCTCGTACTCTTTGGAGCCTGAAGCAAAGGCATCTCGCGAAAGCTGCTGGGAGTAGGCCAGTGCGAGCGAGCTAGCTGTCTTGAAATCACCATAGTGGTAAGCCACCATTTCATCCGCAGTCTCAAAGAAGTTGGCCCAAAATGGCCGCATATGGGTTAGTCCCCTGGCCGCGGCGAATTGGAGAATCGGATCCTGGATGAGAGCGAAGGAGAACAGTACGCTATCCTCGTTTTTCTTGGCCTCGCTGCTGTTTGCACCCAGGTTGAAGGTTTTCGAGAAAGCAAAAACAGGCTCTGAGTCCATTATGCCTCGGAACCGATGGTCGGTGGTATTTTTCAGGTAGCCATGACGGGCAAACTGTTGCCGCAAAGTAGCAGATGTCCCTGCCTGGTGATTGACGCCCGCAGGGGCAGAGAAGTGTATAGTCCCCCATTCACCTTGGTCGTTGAACTCGGTGTAAAGTTCCTGGTTGGCTCTCGAGAATCTCCATGTCTTACGCGGCTGGCTGGAGTCGCCGTCGGGAGTGAGTAGCTCATCGTGCAGGTCCCAACGGATCTTGTTGGCCCTGTTGCCACTCACCCACTGGCCATTGATGTCAAGGTATATGCTGATACCGAAAGAACCCTCAACGTACACAGACAGATAGGCAGCCGGCAATGACTGTCTCAGTGTCGAGGTGGGGGTGATTGGCGAAAGGAAAGACAGAGTCACGGTAGCCGAAGAGTTGGCGGCGCTGTTCGGGATGGCGTAGGTCAAGTTAGTGGTTGACGCGTCGAATGCCGTACCCAGATACTCGGGGTATGCTATGGTGTAGTCCTGGTCGGAGTGCAGGGAGTCATGTGGGCGACCAAGAAGGGGGAAGACGGTTTGGGAGTCTGGCACGGCGGCCATAACCCCGAAGCCCATGTTTTCGCCCGTCCAGAATATCGGCCATGTCTCCCAAGGCTCGACTCGGGCGGAGCCAAGCCACGTGCTGAGGTACGGATTTCGAACTACATTTGGCGCCCTCGGATCAATATCGAGTCAAGGCTTCGTGCTTCAGGAATTGATGGGAAACAAGGCTCGGCTTACCAATCAAGGGCACAACTGGAGGGTTGAGTGTTGACGCCCCAGACAGGGCCACGAGGCCCAGGTAGCACAGAGTGTCGAATCGCATCTTTACCGGGATGAAGGCGGTAGTTACGATGACCACATTTAATGCGTGAGGGTTTGTCGTGGTTCGTTACGTATGCCACAGGATATTCGTATGTTGTTTACCCTGGCTTTAGATTTAAAAAAAAACAAAGAAAAGAAAAAAAAGATCTGGATATTTTTAAAATGTACGATTGACACAGGCGATGGATAAAGAAAGATCCAACCGGTGAGGCCGACCCAGCGGCTGTACAGTAGTAGTGCAGCGGCTGTAGTGTTCCTGGCTGAACCAGGTTTCTTCAGGTTTTACCGTTTTATTCAGATGCTTTTCTTGCCCATAGCCCTACAGTAGGGATACAGTGAAAAGGGATGGATGACTCGCCTTGTTACAGCAGCGGTTCAGTCTTGGGTGTGGGGGGTTTTAACTTGAGTTCCTTTTTGTAATTTCAAAGTACAGTAGGTATGCTGTTGTTGTTTGAGGACACTAGCCAGCAATGAGAAAAGGTACAAAACAAAAATGGTATTTACTTCGTAAGCCGAGGCAAACAAATCCCTCAAAACCTGGGCAGTAGCTATTTTGAAGGGCTCAGCCCCCAAGTAATGTACTCAAAGGTGGTAGATCGTACCGCGCGTATGCGTATGCTAATTCACACGTGGTAAGAGAGGACGTCAGTCAAGAAAGGCATGGATGCCAGCCAGGATACTTGACCACAAGCTTCATGGCCATGGAGCCCCGGAGCCCCCAGGAATTCCCCTTCCCCGCAGCTGACAAGCATTCATGACTGGCAACAAAGTGCCAATTAGGTGCCGATGCAACAAAGTCCGGCGGGGTCTTTCCCCACACCAAAACGTGCCATGGCTTGCAGCTTGGTTCAGATTGATTGATTGTTCGCACCTTCAAGCCAAGGACACGACGGTACGGCTAGGTAATTATCCATCTCCAACTTTTGCTCTGGTCGTGGCTTGAACTACCTCTACTATTCGCCCGTCCACAAAGGAAGCTACGGAGTAATAACATTTTGCCTGTTCGAGTCAGCATCTGGAAGAACACTTGCCCGTACCGCAAATATCACATCTTCGTCTCGGCCAAACGGGATATCAAATGCGCCTTTGTCAGTCTCGGCAACTGCGAATCTTGTAATTTGTCGGTTTACTTTATTTTTATTCTTTTTTTTTGTTTTTTCCGTGTCAAGTTGTGAATCGGATATGGAAAGCACAATACCTTCCTTTGTTGTAGAATATCACGCCTCGCGACTCTGCCGTTTGTTTTACGCGCAGTGCTCTCAGCCGCATCAGACTGACTTGACTGTTCATGTCACACCTTCGGTTCAATCTTCCGAATCCCGGCCAAAGCCGACCCGACGGGCCAGAGAGGTACTGTACAAAGTAGGTAGGTACCCTCAAGTTGACATTTTTAGACGTTGTATTGATCCAATTGCCTGGTACATGGTTTAACACCCAGGCACACGGTTCGCCGTCCCTCTTTTTTCAAGCCCCCCCCCCCCGCCTCAGCAGTATGGTTTGCCATGTCAAAGTAATTGTAATTGATTAGCACCAGCTAAATCTGGCACGATATTTCAAATTCACTACTGGATACATGCATTGACACTTTACAATTATTCAATGCGTTTATATGGCCAGTCCAGCATGAGTTGATTTTAAGTGTTATAAAAGCCCGTGAGTTTCTTTGACTTTGCTTAGGTATTTTCATGCCTTCAGGGTCAACAACGATCTTTCCTAATTATTTTTTCTTCCAAGTTTCTTTTGAGTCCTTCCTGTTTTTACCCTCATGTATCAATTCTTTTACTGGGTCGTCTCCCGTTGTTTTCGATCAAATTAACCCAAAATACATATACACGACCCTGTATTCTTACACCCAGCTCCCCCTCGTCTTCGCTGCCGCCATTGTTCCAGTCCTATATTCCAATGGCGCCGTGGCGGGTGACCCCGCAGTGCCCATGCCAGACTATCCGTATGGCCGCTGCTATGTTGATGTTTACAAGCATGACCTTTATATAACAACAATCTACACGACCAAATCGAGCAGCTACACAACACATCTCGGGCCAAACGGCCAATATACTATTTTGACTGACCATGATTGCCATGCTGGAGTGATGGACGGCCGAAAACCAGAGGGTTATAAGTTTTGGGGCTGTACGCATTGGGATCGCCAACACAGGCAAGTCCAAAATAGATGCCCACAGACTGCTGAGATTGAGTGGACATCCGACCCTCCGAGATCCGACCCTCCGAGAACTGTTGAACCGGGAAGGGGAGGAAAACCCATGTCTAAAATCCGACAATGGTTCAGTTAAGTGTATACGTATACATTCAATAATCAAGGTCACTACTATTCGGCAAAATGACAAAAATAATGAGCTTTTTCGGCCCTTTTTCCTCCTTACTCCAAATCTTCAAATATCCATTTAGTGGGGTTGACAGAGGAGACGCAGGGTCCCCCAGGCCCAACTACCCAACCCAACTCAGCCCGTAGCGACCAAGTTTACCAGTAGTAGTTTCCATTTGTCCCGTCACCTGCGGGAATATCCTCGCCTCGCTTCAGCCAACATTCCTGCCACTCACGTACCGAGAAAAATTATCCGACGGGACTTTTTTATTAAGTTAGCAGTAATACTATTTCGCCCGCGGGGATAGTGAGGGCCACCATGTCATTGACCTAGGTAGTTTCCTATGTCTTGACTTGGCTGGCGCATTTGTAAACCCTTGGGTTTTTGTCCATCGTTGTCTGGGCACGCCTAGGCTCTGTTTTTTTTCTCTTTCTGTATTTGTTTCTGTTCTTTTTCTTTACCCGAAATCTTTTGCCCCTCATGCAGTTGATCCCCCTCTGGCCTGGGTTTGAGATGTCTATATCCGGAAGACATGCCGTGGTCACGACACCCTGTGTCAAAAGAGGATGATCCCCCACCGTCGGGTTTGGCATCTTTGACCTTGTAAATTCAACGTCGCATCCCGACTGAAGGACCCGCGTTGGATGCTGCCGGCGCTTTGGGAGGGGAACGGTTTTTGTTTCTTCCATCAATATCCCTCCTCCCCCTCATATAAGCCGAGCTAATCCGTCCCGTCCCCGCCGACGGTACCACGGCCCTGCAAATAACGGGCGCGCGTTGATATGATCCAGTCACGACGGCCTATCACTCAAGTGTTTCCGGCTCATTACTTAATGCCCATACATTTCCCACCTATTCTTTTACTTTGTCTCTTCCGCAAACCCTTGAGGCCCTTCTCCCTTCCTCCTTGTTCTTTCACTCTCGATCACTTGTTCACAGTCGTATTCCCACAAGAGACACTCGTATCTTGGCATACCCCGAGAAAACAAACAAGACAAGTCACTATGGGCTCTATAGAAAACCCGGAAGTTATCGCCCCAACCATGATCCATATACTCCCACTGGCTGGCAAGGTATATGGAATCACCGGCGGCGCAAGCGGCATTGGTCTGGCCACGGCCCAGATCCTCTCAAGGCGGGGTGCCACGGTGTGTATCGCCGATGTCGACCCAAAGGCGATGGCGAGCGCAGATGTGTACTTTTCGGAACAGAGCGGTGCAAAGTACAGCATCACCAAGGTGGACATATCGAAGCGGTCCGAAGTTAATGCTTGGGTGGACGGGATAATAAACCAGTTCGGCAGGCTGGACGGCGCGGCCAACGTTGCCGGCGTCATTGGCAAAATACACGGCGCCGTTCCGGTGTCCGAGATGGACGATGACGAGTGGGATAAGATCGTTGCCGTCAACCTCACCGGTACCATGTACTGTATGAGGGCACAGTTGAGGAATATCGTGGACGGGGGCTCGATCGTGAACGTGGCTTCAATACACGGTCTCAAGGGTACGTGATGAATAGGACCAGCTTGGATGCCTCCGAGACCGCATGCTGACTTATACCCTCCCCCAGGCTTTGCCAACCACGCTGCATACGATGCGAGCAAGCATGGTGTGATTGGCTTAACCAAGGCCGCGGCACAAGAGAACGGCGCCAGAGAAATCAGGGTTAATGCCGTGGCTCCGGGTGCCATTTACACCCCTTTGATGCAGAAGAACTGGGACATAACAGGACGACCCAAAGACGCGCCTTTCGACGACCCCAGCGCCTTCAGAAGACAGGGCACCGCGACCGAGACAGGAAACGTCATTGCGTTTTTGCTTGGTCCCGATAGCACTTTCGTCAGCGGAAGTGTTTATTCTGTCGACGGTGCTTGGATATGAACGTTTTGCCTCAATCGTTACACATGATCTCATTTTTAATCACTTACAAGCATTTAGCCAGCGAGCAAGTTTGTTCCGAGGGAAAGCCGGTCAATCCAGCCAGCTCTACACATCACAATGCCAGCGATGCAGCTGTTCCTTCTATTCACACTTTACATAATGCAAATTCATTTGATGCATCTCTATACCCCTGGAGTCTAACATTACTGAAGAATTGTGTCCCTCGTCGTTTCCTCCCGAGTTGGCAGAAAGTCGATGCCGCCTACATGTATCTTGGAAATTCCTTTCAATAATACGATAGTCATGCTTTACAGCGTACATCCGCTTTCGGTCATTCTGCAGGTAACCTTTAGTATCGAATGGTGGGAAAACCAAGCTGACAATATGACTTCATGTGGCGAAGAGTCCAACCGCTGTCCGAGATCAGCCTACCAAACATCCTCGGGGTTAACCTCGTGGTTCTCGCCGTCGTCGCGTATGTGTTTGCGCTTGACGTCACGCGCGCACGGTTTCCGCATGTCGTAGGCGTCCTCGGAGTCGAGGGTCGGGTCGCTCGAGTGGTCACCGTAGTAGTCCTTGACGACCCTGAAGACGCTGTAGCCCATGCTCTTGTAGAACCGGATGGCCTTGTGGTTGGACTTGCGGACAAACAGGTCGACGAACCAGGCGTCACCGGCGTCGGCGGCCGCCTCGAGCTGCTGCGACAGCAGCTTGCCGATCCCCAGCCTGCGCGCCTCGGGGGCTACGGTCACGGCTGTGATGTGCGCGTGCCATGGTAGATAGTGTTCAGAGTATTTGTAGATGTCCGGGGAGGACTCAAGCTTTCCCATGACTATTGTTTACATCGACTCGACGGGGCGGCCCATGACAAAAGGCGTGACCAGGTGAGCAAATCGGTCAGCTTTTGTTTTTTGTCCTTTTTTTTCTTCTTTTTTTCTCATTATCTTTCTCAAGCCCGGCTTCAGGCCTCAAGGGTGATGCAGCACGGAAGACGCACTGTAGCCGATGATATTGCCATGTTGGTCTTCGGCGACCTGGAAGAGAGACGGCCACTTGGCGTGGTACTGGAGGTAGAAGGAAAGATCGTAGGTCTCGGTGAAGGGGTCAAGGTTGCATTTGGACAGCTTGCTGAGGTCGCTGGGAACGAATTGCCGAAAGTTGGCCATTGTGCAAGGTAGGTCACGGATGCGATGCGACAGAATATCCGATGATGGCGACAGGGTCAATCTTCGATGGTATTGTTTGCTGCTTTGCGATTTGAAGAATTTCTTATCGAGCTCTGGAAGCTTCCCCGCTAAAGACGGGTCTCCTGGCGTGCACAAAGGGTGCCTGTTGCTCAGCGCGCACCGATTGCTATCCGATGTTATGGAGGGGCCATACAGGTACAGTACAAATTCCCCGCACGGCCGGGACTTCATTTTCTTTCGAGGGTCCACTGTGTGGGGCTCGAGTACCATACAGTAAGGTAGAAGACGCCTTGACGCGTGCCTTGACGAAATTACCATACTGTACCTTAATACCTACCTCCCTTATTCTATCTAGACTAGACTAGTCTAGACTAGTATTTGCACTGGACGCGAAATCGGGAATTCAAAGTTTCAATCTATCACACTGACTGTTATTTCTTTGAGATTGTTAGGCTGACTCGGGTACAGAATAGAACCAACAGGCTCTTCAGCTTCTCGAAGACAAGACGGGAGAGACCATCCTGTTTTCGTCCCTGCTGTCGCCATCGATGTCCGGTTGCTTGCGTCCATGACCGTATTTTGCTTTTGTGCACTGATGAAACTGCAAAGCAAATCGATCCCTTCCTCGCTGTTTTCAGTCTTGCGTTTGCTGTTGGCTCATTTCTTGCCCCACCGTAGTTTGCGGCATCGATGCATAACGTGGTAAGCTGACGGTACGTAACGTACCGCTAACTTTTCCAACCTGCATAAATCCCATTCCCTCCCGTCTGTACCTTGCACGCTTCCGGGCTACGTATTTTTTGGTAAACATTTTCATGCGTAACACATGTCGTCTGGTCAGTGGCATGGTGACTGGCATGGTATAGGGATGTAAAGTTTGGTAGCAATAGTTTGCTGTATAAACCGGGGCTTTTTCTGCTATAACTATGGTACAGCAAAGTTACAAACAGCCCACGCAGTTGCCAGGACATCCTCCCCACATTGATGCCCGCCAGTAAACACCGACAAGCGGCCATCAAATCAATCCGTCAACCGCACTACTAGTTCTAGAGCTCCATGGTACGGTACAGTACCTCTGCTTGTCCAACTGAATCGTCTTTTTTTTTTTTTTTTACCAGTGTCACTGTCACAGCAACACCCACCAGCGACTCCATCCGCGGCGCCAAACAAATAGCGGGCAAAGGTTGTCAACAACGGCGGCTTGTGCAAAGCACCACTCGATTTGCGCCCAACCTGCCTAGTTCGCACGATCAAGTCAACCAACCAACATTTCCATTCGCTCAGCTCCGCCACTGAAGCTAGTTGTGGAAGCAAATCCGCCTAGTGTGTTTGCAAATTATATGCTGGTGTAGTACCAGGAGATATTCAAGAAAAAACGACCTTGGCATCATAACGGGCCCCTACAAGGAAGGAGCCGACATTCTACAAAAAAAATGTCACCATCACCGCAAACCCCACTGCATTCACGCCACACATCGGTAGCAGACTCCTTCTCCATGTCGCCCTCGATGGACCGGCGACAGTCCCGATCTTCCTTCAACGATGCACCCTTGACTCCACACCGCAACAACAGTTTCGGCACCGCCGACAACACGATGGACTTGAGCGGATTCGGCAGCGGCGGTCACAATATGGCGGGCGGCGGTTCCGGGCTCGGAAATCTGGCCGACGAGCTGGCGGGGGCCTTTTCGGACGAAGAGGAGGACGATGACCCATACTACGAAGACGGCGACAACTCGGCCATTGGCATCGCAGTCACCACAGACGATGCCTTGCATGCCACTCGAGATAGCGGAGTCGACATAGCAAGCGCTGGCGGCCGGGGAGGAAAGAAAATGAGCGGTGACGGCCTCGGTCTGCCAACACCAAGGGGCCATCGGAGGAAAGGGAGCGAGTACGATGGCAGCGAATATGGGTCGGACTCGGACCTGGACTCGACAGATATGCCACCAAGTCTTATCGCCAAGATCGATGCGGTAGAGTCACTGGCAAGGAGGGGAACTGAGAGCAACGGAGGCCCCACGGATGGCGTCTTTCAGAGAGTGACGAATCTGCTCCGGGACCTGGGCCCACAGGCCGGGGTAGAGGGCAGCACAACTAGGTGAGCTTAACATCTCTATGCATAGGCAGGTGGTAAAGAATATCCGGCTAACATTACATCCTCTTCATCCAGGTTGATTACAACCCATACAGCTCTATCCTCCCACCTCCACCATCAATCACGCCAAATCCAGACCTTAAGCTACGCCCTCTTCGCGCCGACCTCAATACCCCCCGATACCGAGACAGTAGAGGAACTCATTCCTCTTCTCGACGCTCTGTCAGAAATCATACCACGACCTGCCACTGCGGCGCACGCCTCGCTGGCCTCGCTGCACGCCGTCACGGCAGATGTGGTGCAGACCCTCAACTACCTGTCGGACACGCTGGCCATGTCGCGGCAGACGACCAACGCTGCCACGCGCCGACTGCGCAGTGCCAAGGAGATGGTGGCCGAGATTCGCCGCGAGGACGACGAACGTGAGGAGGCGGAGATTTGGCTCGCTAGGCACAAGTGGGGCGAGAGGCTGGCCAGCCGAGAGTGTGCCGCCGTCTGCAAGGACGTCGTCGGCGGCTTCGAGGACGTCTGCAATTCATGGAGGGCCAGGATACTGGCACAGGCCGAGGCTGGCCCGACGGCTGCCTGAGTGACGACCCCCTGGCCGGCAGCTGGCTGGGTGGTTATCTGATTTGCTCTTGCAGGCGCGAAGCCACGCCGTTCTTGGGAAGCTGCAGTACAAAGATGCGGAATGCTTCTTATTTCTTTGCTTCTTCTCTTTTTTTCTCTCTCTCTCCTTTTCTTTTTTTCTTTCTTACCCAAGGGGGATGACTCTTTCCATGCATACCCACTTGAAGTTTCTTCTCTATGTTAGTGCATAATCTTTTGACGCTACAGGAATGGCAGAGGAAGCATGATGCAGACTCTGCTTTGCTGTGGGCGACGATCACGATCGGCGTTTTTGGGCGGGGGGACCAAGAGAAATATATAGAAAAAGATCCATGTTTCCGAGGATGAACATGGATACCTGATAGGCTTTTTCTCGGCATAGATTATCAAATGTGTTGACGTTGGAAATGGCGACTTTGGAGTCATTTCCACGTAATATATATACATATGTATACCAGCAGTCAAGTGAACCTTGTTTGCTTGGTTCCGGTAACGCACCGAGATCATGAAGCATCGCTATGAAGTGGTATTACTATCGAACTCTAGAAAAACGACCCAAAAGGAAATCATTAATTTCCTGAAACATGAAACTGTAGCCATCACAGACAACTTATTATACTGATACCGGACGGACTACCGTGATCTCGGCCATTCACTCCTCGCCAATTTTGAGCGTGTACGGTGAGCTCGACCTGGTTCCGCTGATCATGCTTCCGTTTGCGTGCCGAAACGGCATAGCGACACTCGCAGACCTGGATTCGGGCCCTGCATAGACGTCGTCGCCGTAGAGCCCACTCATAAAGGTCTTCCTGGCGTGCCTCTTGTGCGAATTGCCGGCGCCGTCGCCCAGGTCGACCGGGGGCGCATTGCGCGTCCTCCTCGGCGCCGAGACCCCGGCGACGGCCTCCTCGTCCTCTGTGATGACGACCATCCACACCCCGATGGCGCCGTTGCCGCCCAGGAGTGGCGTGCAGTGAATCCAGCGGTGCCGGCCCTCGCCCGTCTTGGCCGACGCCACCCAGCGCACCTTGGCCGTCACGCCGTGGCCCTCTGCCAGCGCCGCCGTGAGCTCGTCTCGCACCCGCGACGAACCGCCGATCTTGCTCATGAAGTGACTCTGCAGGATGCCGGGGACGCGCAGGCTCGGGCTCGCAAACAGGATCTTGAGGTTCGGGTACGGCCGAACCAGCAGGTAGTTCTCGTAGATGCCCGACAGCCTGCCGCTGGGGGCGGACGACGGGGCCGGGGCGCTGTGCGGGACCGCGCTCGCGTTGGATGCGCCGTTGCCGCCGGGCGCGGTGGCCTTTCCGTCTTTGCGATGGACCAGGTCTTCGTCGTCGAAGTCGTCGTCGAGGTCGTCGAGCGGGTCGTGGCTCTCGCCGCCGCCAATGCTGCTGGCCTCGTCGCGGATCAGGACCCGCGGCTTGTGCCAGTTCTGCGGCTGCGGGGCGTCCGAGGCCTGAAGGTGCTCCTGGTGCGTGTGCAGCCGGTGCAGGGCGCCGCCGTGCTTGCGGACCGTCTCGAGCTCCTGCAGGTTGAACATCTCGCAGAGCTGGCGGATCTCTTCCTTCTTCTCGGCCTGCGGTGCGGCCTCGTCGGACTTTTCCTTGTCCTGCTCCTCGGTCTCGTCGACCAGGCGGCGCAGGGACTCGAGGCCGACGCAGTCCTTGGCGAGACCGGAGACGTCGACTTGGGCGCCGATAAAGTACCGCACTGCGCCGCGGCTGTCGTACAGCGGGGCGACCATGAGAAGATTCCTGATGAGGGTTAGTGTCTGCGGTCAGTTCCGAATCACATCAGGAAACTGGTCAAAACGACCCCAACGACAAAGAAGGGGGCTACGCACATGAATGGTGATCCGTCTCTCCTGTAGTTCAAAAACGTCTCAAAGTGTTCCTTGCCTGCGAGCACCTTCTCCTTGATACGCTTGACTGAAAACGGATTTGTTTTTGGCCCTTGAAGGAACCTACAATTCCTGCCCAGGACATAATTCATGCCATACTGCGTCGTGCGGTGAAATTCTGTAGCGATGGTCAGCATAAAGGGGCGCAGTGCAAAAGTGGTATAAGCCAAAACGCAAAACTGGTCATTCTAGTTGCCACTTACCTTCAGAGGCAAAAACAATTGGGTTGTCATGTCTTGAAGGATCAGTGAGACAGAAAACTTCAGCCAGACCCTCGGACATCTCACGGAGGTGAGGCGGCAGAGTACCGGTGATACGTTTCCTGATGGATATGCTCACGGTCTGGATCCACACGTGTGTAATATATGCCGGCAAGTCGTCCCTCGCCAGTGCTTCAAAGGCTGCATCGGCACGCTGCCTCAGTGACTCGTTGATCGTCGCCACGACTTCGTGGCCAGTGAAGTCGTGTCCAGGGATTGGTTCAAGGGCTTCGATGATCGCGTTTGAGTACTCGACAGCCTTGACAGCCTTGAGTGCATCGAGATAGTAGATCAAGAGTGGGAGAGATGCCGGGCGCTGGCCACATAGGAACGTGGTGAAACGTTGCAGGATGATGGGGTCGTCGAAAATCGTCTGCAGGTGCTCCTTGGAGAAGAGCAGTTCCGAACGCTTTTCCAGCGAGTAGAGACCAGCCTCTCCTACAGCCGGCCCGACGAGGTCGAAGCTCCCTGGCTCAACATCTTCCTCCAGTAATGGCTCGAGTGCTGTGTCATCGTCGCCGGCTTTTGTCTGAAGCGCTGCCAGGGATATGGCAGTGTTGAGGTACGTAGAAGCTGTTGATGCGGCCTTGGACCTGTTGGATAAAATGCTTGGCTGATATGTGCTCGGCTGGTATGTACTTGGCTGATGTGTCGATGGAGGAGGTGATTGAGTTCCCATCGTGAAAACGTCTGGTTCAGGCGAGCGCACCCTGATGGAAGCTGGTGATTTGATGCTTGCGCCGAGTCTATCAGCATCAGTTGTGTCTTGTTAGTGCTGTGGGTTCACTATAAGAAAAAGGGCGGAACGCAGGCATCATCTGGACAGGAGGGGGAAAAAAGTACAGGGAGTCAAGAAAAAGAAAGTTCAAGACATACCCGCCCCTGTGTTGATTTTCGCCTTGCCTGAACCCACTGTGGCTGACCGGACTGACTGCTGCTGGATCCATGCTGAGGTCTCTTGTTCCTGCTATGATGTTATCTAATGTCATGGCAGTCTTCAAGCCCAGATCGGCTGGAGAGCCTCGACCCTGGTTCGGCCTCCTGCGAAGAGGGATGTCCGGGATGTCAGCGCCCTCATCCCCATCAAGGCCAAATCGCTCTTTGTCAACAGATATGACGTTCATCGCCGGCGAACGGTGATGATATGCCACAAGTACACTATAATACCGCGGGTTTTTCGGGTCAGGTTCTGACGAAGCAATGTATGTACTGCCTAGAAGGAGCTGAAGATCTCTTTGCGGTTGTACGAAAGGAACCAAGCAGTTTTTTTTTAGGAAAGCAAAAACATATAATAATAGCACAACCTACCTAGCCATTAGGGGCCCGATTTGTGGGACAAAGGGGGAGTGAATGAAGCTTTAATAGTCGGATGGCGCTCGGCTTCCCCCGGACTACATTACTTCTTGCGACGGACGGGACGGGACAGCCCAAGCTACCTTATATACGCCAAATCTTAGTGGCGTACAAAGGCGGCGCCGTGCCAAGAGAGCATAACAATTCTGCTCGGGAAGTATCCGTCGCTCACAAACAATGGATAAAAAAGGACCACCCTGTCTGAGACCCGTTGCGACGGGAGTATTTTATGATACGTCACCACACCCTTAAGAACATCTCCCAGGAATCCGATGACAGCTTGGACAGCAACTGCATGTGGTACTAAGTATTCCCATGTGGGGGCTAATCTTAAAGAAAAAGTCAGACTTACAAGGACCTTAACAAGGTATGGATCTCCTTGGTGTTTTGGACGCCAATAGGCGAATTGCAGAAGATCTCCATGCTAGCCCATCTAATAATTCTCCAGCTGAAAGGTCGGGCAAAGTGACATTTGCCCTGGTGTTGCTAAGCAGACACCAGATAACAGGAAATACGAATGTTACATGGGTATATTCTAGGGCCCCCCTGCTCAGTTGAGATACGAAAATCTGGGGAAGTACTGAGCCTGTTGCCTTACAGGACATAGGGTACTCGTGTACCGGTGCTTTATGCAGTCGAGACAAGTCTCACTCCTAACTACTTTTTGAGATATGTATTTGGTGTTCAAAGTGGCAAGTTGTAGGACGGTAATTTGGAGTTCAAACGTGAAATTGTCCCTTGTGTACCATGACACATTTGGTAAAGACAGCGAGGACAAGTCCGACCCATTTCTGTGTACTGTTGGTACCGTATGCAGGAACACAGACCTATTGACTGCAGTTAGTATTTACTTTTTAACCAATATAATAGTATTTCAAAGAGAGAGAAAAAATATGGCGATGTATGCGTGATGTCGACAAGCATTCCTTGCCTGCGCATTTATTCAGGGGTAATTTGATAAGGAGAAAATTCGAGTTCCAATGTGACAGTCCCTCTCGCCTGTTGATATCCACTGACTCCGGCGATGGAGCGACTGGACAGAGATCGTTCCACTTGGTGCGCGATCGCGATTATCAGGACAGGGACTTGGGAATCGAGATTCGTGCAAGTGTTGTCCCCGTTAGGTGAGTGGGAACAACTAATACAGGTAAAGCGTTTTCCGGTAAGCTGCAAGGCTGGTGGACTAGACATTGTGCCCCAGATCTAACAAAGAGCGCCACGCCGACGTTTGGTGTCTAGGCTCCTTAGTGAACCTCGGAAGGAGTGTAAGCCGGGGCCAAGCCGGAAGAAAGCCGTCCATAGAAACCCTGCGTGCGGAGTCGATGTGCGGCTGGATGAACAAAGCCTGCAGTGCGACCAGAAGGGCCTGCAGGCACTTGTTCTTTCGATGCTCGGAGAAAGTGACGTTGGTCTAGATCCTAAACTCTAGAGACCTCGTGGCTATTATGCCCACGATTGCAACCCTGTCCTCCGGGGGCTCGAGAGCTATTGATTTCGAATGAGCTAGCCCCGTTTTGGGGACCCACGACCGTGTGTGTGGGCAAGGTGGGTAGGGGAGGTTGGTGAGGGAAAACTGTTGGCGCCGTTGCTAAGACCTGGGCCCAACTAGCTAATCCGAGATTGGCTAGCGCTCACTGACTGACAGACGCCATCTTGCGAGTATGTCGTAAAAGACAGGCTGTCAGCCGATTGGTACGGCTCTTAGTCTCGCGGATTCGATTACCCGGTGATGACCTTGAGTCAGTACAAGTCCTTCAGGTTGCAGTCGTCGTTGATGTGACAGAGAAGCTGAAGAAGCAAGCGTCGCGTGAATTGAAGGTAGACTCCCATGTGCTCTAGACACGCTACTTATAGCTGCACGCCAGCAAGCAGACGGTTTGATAAAACAGATGAGGCTGACGTTGAGATGCTCTGATTCCTCTTGATTGAATGTCGTCGACTCATGTACGAGTAAGTAATAACGAATAGCTTTCCAATTTCGGCAAGGATGCAACAAAAAGACATGGGAATATGCGAATGCTAGACAATACCAGGGACAGTAATGTTGAGGAGGGGCAGCGGGTATAAAAATCCATCAACTTTGTGGTACTCCTGCATGTACATGATCTATTATTTCAAGGGTTGTACATATCATCAGTTCGGAGAAAGACTAGGCGCTTCTCTGGACAGAGACGACCAGACAGGCCAGAGTCTTGTTCGACCAAAGTCATGTGATGTCAAAATCAGATAGGCCCGATGCGTTGGGACGGAACGGGCCCCCAGGGGCTCCTTACCAGGAACAGGAACGAACGATATGCCGGTCGCAAAAATCTTATCTGGTCTCACGTGGGAGCAACTCACGTGCAGCCTCGAATCGTTGCAACAATGAACGTGGCTTGGCGGGTCCATGTGGCTTGCAAACATTCCTATCGATAAGCTAGCAATTTCCAGCCACACATACCTTTTTTTGGTCAAGTGTGGGGAAATTTTTAAGCTCCACAGGCTTTTCGGTGGGCGGGCGGCAGAAAAAAAAAAAATTGGAAGCTCTGCTCTCTTGGGATCGAAGCTATCGCGACGGAGAAAATACACCAGGAACGCCCAGCTAGGCCACTTCGCACCTTCAATTGCTTTAGGGTGCGATAGATCTGTGGACAGGAGACCATTGTCCCACTCAGATTGTGGTCTACAGCTGCAACATTACCGGTAAAAGCAAAAGGCTTTTCACAAACGTGCCAAGCACGAAACGATCAATAATGGGCGGCAACAAGGACGCTCTCGCATTGGCGAGGAGGGATGAGGAGGTCGATGAGGAGTTCAGCATCAAGCCAGAGCAGGTAACGCCTGCCCTCGACACGAGCAACTGGCCGCTTCTTCTCAAGAACTATGACAAGCGTGCGTGCGCCTGCAGCCTTGAACCCAACCCAACCGCGCGCCGCGTAGAGATGATCAACCTGCTAACATGACCTCACGTTCATTTTTTTCAGTGCACATCCGTACCGGACACTTCACACCCATTCCCAATGGTAGCACGCCTCTCCGCAGGGACATCAAGTCATACATCAGCTCCGGTGTGATCAACCTCGACAAGCCCTCCAACCCTTCTAGCCACGAAGTCGTTGCATGGATCAAGAGGATCTTGAGGTAGGGCCACCAATACTACTGATACAATTTAGGAAACATACTAAAAATTGGCTTTTTTCAATTCAGGTGTGAGAAGACGGGACACAGTGGTACTCTCGATCCCAAGGTTACAGGATGTTTGATTGTTTGCATCGACCGTGCAACCAGGCTGGTCAAGTCACAGCAGGGAGCAGGAAAGGAGTATGTTTGCGTGATTCGCCTGCACGACAAGGTCCCTGGCGGCGAGCCCGAGTTTGCACGTGCACTCGAGACCCTCACTGGTGCCTTGTTCCAGCGCCCACCGCTCATCTCGGCCGTCAAGCGCCAGCTGCGTATCCGTACCATTCACGAGAGCAAGCTCATCGAGTTCGACAATGACCGTCACCTCGGTGTTTTCTGGGTCAGCTGTGAGGCTGGAACCTACATTCGGACTCTGTGTGTCCACTTGGGTCTCATGCTGGGTGTTGGCGCTCACATGCAGGAGCTTCGCCGTGTCAGGAGTGGTGCTATGGACGAGACTAAGGACTTGCACACTCTTCACGACGTCTTGGATGCCCAGTGGCTGATGGACAACACCCGCGACGAGTCGTACCTGAGGAAAGTCATCCAGCCTCTGGAGACGTTGCTCACGACCTACAAAAGGCTTGTGGTCAAGGACAGCGCCGTCAACGCTGTGTGCTACGGTGCCAAGCTCATGTTGCCTGGTCTTCTGAGATATGGTAAGTCGGTTTCTAGCTTCTGCTTTATGGCTTGTGACACGTACAATCACTAACCTTCTTTTTGCTCTACCGCAGAGTCCGACATTGAGCTTCACGAGGAGGTTGTCTTGATGACCACCAAGGGCGAGGCTATTGCTATTGGTATTGCTCAAATGTCAACAGTTGAGATCTCATCTTGCGACCACGGTGTGGTTGCCAAGGTGAAGCGCTGCATCATGGAGCGCGACCTGTACCCTCGCCGCTGGGGTCTTGGTCCCGTGGCGGGCGAGAAGAAGAAGCTTAAGGCCGACGGCAAGCTCGACAAGTTCGGCCGCCCCAACGAGGCTACACCGTCAAAGTGGACCCAGAGCTACAAAGACTACTCCGCCCCTGCCCCTGACGCTGCAGCGCCTGCTGCTGACGAGGCTGCCGCTGTCACAGAGAGCCCAGCCAAGGCTCTTCCTGCCCCTGACGCCGAGCCAGAAGCCGAGGCCGACGACGGCAAGAAGCGCAAGTCAAAGCACGAGGGCGAGACGGCAGAGGAGAAGGCCGAACGCAAGCGCAGGAAGAAGGAGAAGAAGGAGAAGAGGGCCTCCAAGGCTGCTGCCGAAGAGGACAGCGACTAGATTCTCGGAACTATTCTCTTTTGAAGTCGCTCAAACCAATTCTTGTTTTCCAGTCATTGTCTTTCAATACCTGCCCGGGTCCGTTGGTGGGAAAATTTAAGATCCTTTGATGTAGGGCTGTTTTGCCGAGCATGATTCATCAACTATGGGCTGGAAAAGTGTACTTCTTGAACAACAAAAGAAAAGACCCGAGATTCACATTCAGGGCTGGGGTTATTTGGCGTTAGGATAGTGTTCTTTATACCGGTTCTGCATTTGCCGCTGCTGTGTTTTTGAATTTGATTACTGCTTCCCCTTTACTGATCACTTCACCATTTTCGCTATACAGCAACTCAACTTCAAATCAACATCAGTGAAAGGATGAACTATACATGAAAGCACAAGCTGCATATTGACGGAAAATCGAAGAGTTGTCACACCACATCTCTCCATATGGAATCATTAATCATTAGCGCCACGTCATCTTTAGGCAAAAACTGAACGACAGCGAAAGTGGTACAGCTGACTCGATTCGACACCGAGGTATCTCGGGAACACTCTGGGGCTGAGACGGCAAAACCTCCTTGCTTCAAGTCTCAATAAATTCAACCCTCAACTCTTGGGTTAGATAGAACAGACATGCTTGTTACCCCGTGTCCTGATTACCGCCATCAGTATAGATTTACCAAACAAAAAAACACAACAGGCAAACAGATCTGAAACAACCGCTCTGATTCTCTCTCTTCTTTCTTTTTTTGCCGCCGTTGTGTTTATCGAGTAATTTGCTACGATAAGAGAGGCATGCATCCCGCCATGAAACCGACGTCTCACAGCGTAATCCTTGCCGGACCACGCCGCATCTGCACGAACCTCGCACTGCTGCTCCTCCTCCCAACCGACCCAGGCGCCTCCGCAGCGCAACCCTGACCATCGGCCTCTTCACCTCGCGGCAGGACTTGCTTCCCCCGCGGCCGCAGTCGCTGCCGCGACCTGGTCTCCTTGCGGCCCTTGAGCTTGGACGCCGTCGCCCGGCCGCCTCGCGAGCGGTGGGCTGCGTCTTGGTGGCCGTGGGTCGGGGGCGGTCGGGCCCCGGTCCCGGTCTTGCCCTTAACGGCGGCGGTCGGGCTTGTCCTGCTGTTCGGTTCCGTCGTCTATATGGGTGAACTTGGCGGAAAAGGTGAGGTGATGCTCGGTGGTAGTGGCAGCTGGAGCTGGAACTGGAGCTCTGCGCTCGATAAGGGTTGGCACGCGCGCCACGTCCAGCTCAGCTGTTAGCCCTTCGCTAATGACTGGGCGGGTGAGGGCGAGGATGGCCACGGCGGCTACTATGGTGAGCTTGGTGAGCATACCTGTGGGCTTGCTGGTTGCTAGCTTGGGCTGGTGTCTTTTTCCCCTGCTGAATGCAATGGGAGCGTGCAGGATTTATCTTTCTGTCAAGGTGTCAAAATTGTATCGCCTCGTGCTGAAGGATCCGGCTTGAAGCATTTGATTTGACGGCCAGTGTTTTGCACCTTCTCTTCAGTTCATTTATCAGCGAGACAGACTGGGTTCTTGGCTCCCCTTCGCGACCGGACGCAGCGGACAAAGGGGCAGTGGCTGCGAGATTTCCAAGCCGTTATGAGGTTTGCCGTGGCAAAACTATGGTTTGGTACGTTGTCCGGATTTGGACAAAGAGAATGGCAATCCCCCCCCCCCCCCCCCCCCCCCCCCGGGGTGACGAAAGTGAAGACAAAGAAAATTCGGGCAAGACTGCACCGAGCAAAAATGGGTTAGACTTGACCGCAAATGCTTTTTTCTTGTTTGAACGATGACAACGGGGGAAAGAGTTTTTATCTTGTGATTTGACGATTTATCGTCACGCGAACATTCCCTGTCGCCATCTTTGGGATCGAGCAAGATTTTGCCACAAGCTGAATTTTAGGATCTAGAGATATCAGAAGGGACTTTGCAATGGCTTTGATGGAATCAATGTCACGACGGCGTCGGTACATGAAAGTGATGAGCAGCGTCAGGTTAATCTATCTGGCCCATGAATCCAACGAAGACGCCGATGCTGACATTAATATCTACTGCGAAAACAATGCGTGGTAGGAGAGCTGCATGTACCTAGTTCGGCTCATTTCCCCTTCCTCCGAACCTTGGTCAAGAAGATGCTTGATATTGTTGTTGTTATCCGGATCCGGTTCGACAAAAAACAAGAGTCCAAAGTAATTCGACCCATACTGACATTGATCGGCCCCCCGCATGCTCGCACTAGTCTTGACTGGCCTAGTATTGTGAGAACTTGTCATTCACCAATGACATTCACGATCTAGATCATCCGACAGTCCTGGGCTTTGACGCCTGTCATGAATTAAACTTTCTCAGGCGCTGTCTTTTTCAGTTTTGACTCAAGTGTATTTACCAGAATGACCCCGTTGTCAATATCATAGCCTCTGTTGTGAGAAGGCAGTTTCTTGACCAATACGGCTCTAAAACACAGCAAGAGAAACTCCTTAAAATTGGTATGCGCCATGAAGGATGCGCGTCAGCCAAGTACTTTCATCATTAGGCTCAAGCAGCACAAGTACCGGAAAATTCGACATATTGCTACAGCTGCAACGCACGCCTGTATCATGGAAATGGCCATTCAAAGTAACCCCCTTAAACTATGTCAAGCCAGTCCATCCAACTACATGTTTTGGACTAAGTGTCCAAATGTCTATTGTGGCGGCATGTTGACAAATGAATTTAATATTGATGTGGATTCCCTACGCAGTATGTACAGTTGGATGATCGGACGAAAGGCAGTTCGCTCTACATACCGAATACAAAAGCAGCCTATATTGCAGCTGATATCGGCTGATCGTTGGAATAAAGCCCTAGCCCCATTTTTTACTTCCTGTATGAACGCCGCCAGCGCTGGTAAACCTGATTTTGCTACAGCATGGCCGGCTCCAAGTAGATGGTGTCGGTCAGGGATGGACCTCGTTGCACTTGAGACGATCAGTGAACCCTTATGTATCCGCGGACGGCACTGGGCTGCAGGATCTTCCTTGAATCAGATCAGGTACGGAATCATCCGATCGTTCTAGACTGTCGTGCCTCCCACCACGGAAGGGCAAAACCGCCGATGACAGAGCCACTTAAAAGCAGTGTAAGCGGGTAAGGAGGCGTCAAGTACCAACTGCTGAGAGTGAACGACACAAACATGGGCAAAGAAACCCAAAAGAAAAGTAGACGATAAAAGATAAGTAATGTAATTATAAAGATCAAAGTAGAACATTTCGCATATCTTGGCGTCCTACCTTGATTGGCACCCGCTTGGCAAGGTAAATGAATATAAACGAGCTAAAGCAGCCAAGACCATGCATCCACTTGTTCATGACAGACTGGGTCATATCTACCACGACGCGGGTTCCGGGTTTCACCTGGGTTTTGGCGCGCAAGAGGCAATTGCAATTTTTTTTCGATTATACAAGCACAGCCATCAACACATGAGCCGCACAATGTCATTCGCTGAAATGAACCCTCTGGTTGCGACGCTCACCCATCTTGTCTTAGTTTCGAAGCTGGTCAACGTGGAACTATGGTGCCGGCTTACTGTATGTACCTGACTGACGTACTTGATAAATGGCAACCATCCTGTAAAAACATGTTGTATACTTAATCTGAGATGCATCGTCCATTTAATCCATCGGATGACGGGCAGATGGTTTTCGACCCAAGGGAAGGACGCAAAAGTTCATCAAAATCATGGGGATAATACGGCTCCTCAGGGCAGCAAGCCTGGCATGTCTCATGCTCAACAGACCGGTGCTCGGTGGCAGAGGCGACAACAACTTAACGGACGGTCACTTCCGTCTGTTGCAGCTCATCAACCCCCAGGTGCCCAAGCAACCGGCCATAAATACCGACTTCCCCGATCCTGCAATAATACAGGACAAGGACACGAAGTGGTACGCTTTTGCAACGAGCGGCAACAACAAACACATACAAGTGGCCACAGCCATAGACCCAATGGGCAGCTGGACGATGATCGACAAGGAGCCACTACCTCGCGCTGGCAATTGGACCACGGGCGGGAAGAACACCTGGGCACCGGATGTCAGGATAGTCGGCAACGGGACCTACGTAATGTACTACTCTGGCGAGCTGGCCAAGGACCCGAGGTTCCACTGCCTAGGTGCAGCGACCAGCAGCTCAATGTTGGGTCCATATAAGCCGCTGGACGAGCCGTTGGCCTGCCATCTCGACAGCGGCGGCGTCATAGACCCGTCGGGGTTCCTGGACACGGCGACGGGCAAACGGTACGTCGTCTACAAGATCGACGGCAACTCCATAGGACACGGCGGCGAGTGTAACAATGCAGTAAAACCGCTGGTGTCGACGCCCATCATGCTGCAGGAGGTGGGGCCCGACGGCGTCACCAAGATCGGGAGCCCGGTCAAGATCTTGGACCGCGAAGATCGCGACGGCCCGCTGGTGGAGGCGCCGAATTTGGTGAGGGCGAAAGACGGGTCGTACGCCATCCTTTTCAGCAGCCATTGCTTCAGCACGACGTTGTACAACGTCAACTATGCCATCGCGACCGACGTCAAGGGTCCGTACAAGAGGCCAGCATCGCCGCTGGTGCAGACAGGCGACTTCAACCTGACGTCGCCGGGAGGGGCGACCGCGGACGCGGGGGCTGGTGTGGTGGCATTTCATGCGAGGTGTCCACAGGGGAGGTGTATGTTTGTCGGCGAGTTTGGGGTTATAGGAAAAGACGTTATTATTAACGGAAGCTGATGAAGATGCGCAGAGACTAAAAATCACTTGATTGGAGAGACAGTAAATAAACCAGAACAGCCTAGAGTCTCAGGAGATGGGCAATTATAGATACCTACTTAGATACCAAGGAAGCAAATAAAGAGTAAAACAAGTTGAATGCATCGAGTGTAACGCTCCTACGCTTACCATGGAGGTTGTTACTAGAGAATTGGGGAAGGTAAGGTAAACCGTACGAAGTAGGTAGGAGGTAGGTACAACATGCCGTCCTTCGATTGGCGGGTATATAACCTAACCCGGACTGCAACAAAGATCCGTCCGTCTGTGGAAGGAGCAGCAAGGGTGCGACAATTTGGGTGCGACCCTTACCTTCCCAGTTCGCTCGCTTATCTCAAAGGGAAAACTCTCCAAGTTATCAAGACCACGTTGGGCTGAAGGCTCTTGCCAACGTTTGCAATTTTAATAACTTGGTCAGGCGGGGGAAAGAAGGTTGGCTTTAGTCTAGCGCCCTCTCTTTGACATCGGCAAATTCCCTGAGCCCATTAACTTTTCAGCACGTATTTGGACCTTATGTAAGCGGCGTATGGTATGGTCCGCATTAGGAATAGCACCATAATTTAACCGCCCGCTGTCGCTTCCATCAATCACAGTCAACCAAAGTTCAAATGCCTTCTTTGTTCTTGCCAATCCCATTCTTTGCCCCATCTGTACGACCCAAGAATTTGGGCGGGCGCTTGCGCACAGAGAAGCAGGGGCAAGGACAAAAGAGGCCCCCAATAATCTGCCAGTGATGGGCAAATCTCGAATCCCATCACACCGATACATGATGGGGGCGGGCGGGCCCTGGCCAGACCTGGCCAAGCTATAAGCCATGGCCGCATGAAAAAAAAGGACATGAATGTGAAAAAACACGACGACTTTTTGCAGACCTCCCTCCTATTTCCCCACAGAGCAAAAATCACCCATAATTTTTTCTCGAGCTCAGTACGATGGAAAGACATTCAAGATGGCACTGAATGGCACCATCTTTTCCCAGCACAACGTTTCTGCCGCCCAAGGCAAGCAAGCGCCCATGCCCTTGATTTTTCTGGCATTGGCCATCCGGGCATCCTGTGGACGCATCCATCTTTCCTCGCTTGTTTCCGGTTGGCACCCCTGGATTCACTCAATCCGCTTTATTTGCCTTTGAGCTACACATCTCGTTTCTACTTCGTAGTTCAAGCTTCCTTCCTTTTCCGGGACTGTCGTGCAACCGAAAAGTGCCATGCTCACTTACGTTTGCCATCAGTCCTAGCCGGCTCGGGAAGATCCCCTGTTCTGGCCACCAACTGGCCTCGATTGTGGCTTACCCCGCGTCGGTGATTTCTTTGCTTGCAGAACCCGAGTCCTGATTGGACATGTTGATTGATTGACAAATTTCAGCCTATCTGGGCTGCTCAAGGTCAAATGATGGGCCTTGGGGCCAACAGCGACACCAACAAGACTCTACTCGGGAAGGTGATATATGTGGCCTGATAGCTTCCTACCTACCAAGCCTACTACCGAATACCTACCGGACCAGACGACCGAACGAACATCTTCTCCGCGGGTCTCACTGGGTCCCTGTATTGGGGTCTGCCAAGGTCAAAACACACGATACCCAGCTGGTATTGGATCTTTGCACCAAGTTTTCGCATTGTGTTGATTGATTCCCTCATCACCATCACCGCGCACATGCAGGCATCCACCCCACCAATATTCTATCTACCCCATGTAGCGCGCCGCTGGCGGCCGGTTCTTGCTCCCGACTGGTCAGACTGTCCTGTCTGGTTACTCTCCACTTTCCCCTTTCTGCGAAGACCTCCCTCTTGAGCACATCTCCTTTCTGGTGTGCTGAACCCGCATCACGCTCAGTTGCATGGCAGGTATACAACTGCGACGCTGCACCATAGAATTGGCAGTTCCCAATTCGTCCCTGGGCGCTTCGAGTGCTTACCATTGGCGGTTCTTACACACCATCTTGTCGTCCTCGAATGGTGTTGGTGGGGGCCAGGCAAAAAAGCTTGGGAGTGAAGCTTGAGTTGCATAGATACTGTGATCGTCGCCCCCAAATGTGTGCACATATCTCTCGGACCCTTGCCGATATCCTCGTCCGCAAGCAATCCATCCTTCTTTATTTACCCAAATTCTCTCGTTACCAATCCTGTTTTGATTTCCGACTTCTCTTCTCTCAGTATACACAATCCCTCTTAACTACATACCTGAGTATCTTAATATTATATTTTATATTTTAAACTGGCGACCGTTGCTGGCCACTGATCGCCACCATCGGCAATCATCACAAGCTTAATCCTTGGGTATCACATCAACAGGAAGGACTGAAGCTATATATACTCATTTCATCCAACCCGCAATCCATATACTAGTCACCAAAAACCAGACTGAGCAGAACAAAATGGCTTCCAGAAGAAGAGCTGCCTTCGCTCTCACAGCACTACTCATCATCCCAGCTCATGTATCCGCCTTGCAGGTGTCGCCAAACTCACCTTGTGCGCCCGTTTGTCTTGATGGGGAGGATCAGGATGTTTCGGACCCAAAGTCATCCGTCACTCGGCCTGTGGACATAACCTGCAAGGATGACGACTATTCCAAGACGGCAACAGGGACCAAGTGGAAAAGGTGTATGACCTGTCTGGAGAAGAGCAGTTTCTCTCAAGGCAGCGAGTCGGACCAGGGTTGGTTTTTGTGTAAGTATATCTTGGGTTAGTACTGCTTTGACGGACCGCGATCTTACTGACACGTTTGTCCACATACAGATAACATGCGGTACAATTTCAACTACTGCGTCTTCGGATACCCCAACAATACAGAGATTGGTTCAAACCCATGTCAGACATCCCGAGCTTGCGGAGCCCTCAAAGACGCACTTGTGGATGGCAACATGGACCCAGAAAAGTCAAGCGAGTACGGTTACTGCAATGCAGATGGCAATTCCATGACGGGCGAGTTTTTTGACAAGTGCCTCACTTGTATCGCCTCCTTCAGGGACCAGGTTGTTGTCCGCAATGGTCTCATTGCCCTTGGGGCAGGCTGTCAGCAGCGGCCTGGCCCCGGGAAGGTCTTGGGTCTCAACGACACTATATTCGCGTCGACCCCGGTGGGCATTCTCAACGGAGACGCAGCAAACGACAGCTCGCATGCCCAGGGCGGATCTACCACGCCGACCACCACCATGATCATAGGCATCGTCTCGGGAGTTCTTGTTGCAGGCGCAATCGCGGGTATTATTTACGTGTGCGTGCGCAAGCGCCGCGATGCCCGCCGTCGCGCCAACGCGGCTCAGCAAGGCTGGGACCCCGCGACTGGCTACCATCTCTCGCACAGTGGGAACGGTGACAATGGCCCAATGAGCCCTCTCTCCTTTCGCTGCCAAACGAACCTCTCCCCGACATCACCCCAGCCCTTCAACTTCAGCCCTGTGGAACAGTATAGCGACGACAAAGCACAGCCGAGACAGTACATCACATCTATGTCACGTCATCAGCCGAACGTGTCACCGGTGGCTGAAAATCCTGGACATTTCACGCATGTGCAGTTCTCTCAAATGCCGCAGTCGGAAAAGGAGGCCCTGGGATTGCACCCACTGACAACAACGGCGCTGCCTGCGGCGCCTAGAAACACACACTACTCCCCACATGCTGGACCCGGCATGATGCGCGGATCGCCCGTGTCTGCGACGCCCACCTCAGCCACGCAGCTCCTTCCGGGCGGCGGAGTAGCCATGTACGTACCTGCCGATTACGCCGGGACGTCACCGATGCACGTGCAACAGCAGCAACAGCCTACCATCTGGCAGCAACAGAGCTCGCCACCACAGCAATGGGGATGGCCGGGCCAGCAGACACAGCAGCCCCAGCAGTCCCAGCAGTCCCAGCAGTCCCAGCAGTCCCAGCAGCCACAATTTGAGTTTGAGTTTCCGCAGCATCGACCGCACCAGTCGCCGCCGGCCCCAAGCAAGAGCCCAAAGCTGCGACCGCGGAGGAAGGGATCAATGGAGAAGAACTCGCAAGGGCTGAAGGAAAGCATGGAAATCCAGACTAGCTTTCCCGGACCGCCTGGCAAGCGTTGATGGGGAGGTGGAGCTGAACAGCAAGACGGCTATGTAGGCTTTTATTTTTTCTTCTTTTCTTATCCTTTGTGGCGCGGGCGGGGCTGGAAGTCATTATCCATTCTACTGTTTCATTTGTCGCTTCTTTTGTCATTTGATTGATTTGCGAGGCGTTTAGGCCAGAGGGAAGATACCTGATGATGGCGGGAATATGGGGTGCGGGGCTTGTTGTTGGGGATCGGGCGTTTGTCTGCGGGTGCTTTCTTTCTTTCTTTGGCAGCACTCCTCAAGTAGACGAATTATATCGTGTGCTTAAATAAACAGAATGTCTTATGCAATGTCTATTCACCGCTATCTCTGGGATATGCATCCAAGACGTGCCCAAGCTCAAGACATGTCCAGGGTTTGGAAGATTTGGAATCTAGAACTACGGAGTAGACGTCTTCTTCTCGGTTCTATCTTCGGTCGCTGTAGATCACTAGGTTTTACTGGATTACTGCTGTTGCCACTGGTACGGAGTACACGCCGACGGACAAATGTGATATGGCGGACCGGGCTTCTACTAAAGGACTTTGTTTTTTCTCCAACAGGAAGCAAGTTGCATTCCTTGGAAGGACGCAAGCAATCCAGTAAGAAGTGGCTGTGACCTTTATCAGCCATGTACGTAGGGTCGTCTGATGGAAACAAGAACAAAAATGTTGGGGTAGCGGGCGGGAGTTTAGGGTACAACCCGAATTGTGACGAAAAGGAAAAGAAAAGAGAGCAACAGAAAAAGAAAAGAAGAAAAATAAACGGCATGAGCCATTGCGGAACGAAGCGGTAAAGCGGGAAGCACGACACAAGGGAGAAAAAAAAACTACGTATACACCGTCATTAAGAAAGAGTACAAGCCACTTTGGTTTTGTATGAAGTACGGAATGTGTTGCATAACATGTTTACCCCGGCATCAATACAAAGTAGGCGAAGGTAGCTGTGGTTGTCTTATCCCAATGGATGATAAATAAAATGTATGCGTCACTAGGTAAGGCTGGTTGATACAATGGACAAAATGCATACAGAATAGGTTACTTTTACTGAACAGTTGACCGAGTATTGCTGTCTCTGGACCACTTCGTTCTGTCTTACATCAGACTGCACTGCCGATCCAAACCACCCACACCAAAATCGCCGAATACACACCCTTCAGCCTTATATTCGTTAGGATCTCTTGCTGTTGATTCGTTGACATGCCCGCTTACTTCATCCACATCCAAGACAAGTTTACTCCGGTAAAACAAATAACCCTTCTTCAGCTCATGTCGGCTCAGCCATCAAGCGGAGGTGGCCGCATTACCGAGTCTTGCTAGTATATCCACACGACTGTCGGACAAATCCGTGATTCGGTTTTCATGTCAATCGCTTCCTGCATTTTTTTTTGTTTTTGTTTTTGTTTCTTTTCCAGCTTGCAACTTGCAAAACTGGGTGTCAGCCCGACCCAAAAAAAGAGAACTCGGCTAGGCAGCCACTGCGTGCAGCTTTTCTAAACATGAGAGGGCCACCAATGAGGCGCAAGACCGACTATCTGCGGTGGGAAAGAGGCGCACCATTGTGCAACCCTCATTTGTAGATGTGCACAGTACCGAGTATACGTACCAAGATACCTACTTAGGTGCCTACTTTTTTGGATGCAAAAGTATCCGTGGAATGGGGGGGAAGGTACGAGGAGAAATGCCTTGTGACCATGGTCGATCTCACTGTGGCTCATAAAAGCAGAGGGTGGCCAGCCAAGTACCCAAGGTAGGTAGGTAGGAATGATTCCAAGGACTTCTGCATTGAATAAGAAAAGGCACGGCAGGCGTGCTTTTTGTATTTAATCCGTCCTTACTTATAAAGTCCATTTCCCACTCGCTTTGAGTCTCCAGCAAGACAAAATATAGTCTTATACCCTTTCAAACATCTCCAACCCCCCATTAAACCGATACAATATTTTACACTCAACCTTAGAGAATAGAAGGGGAAGAAATAGAACTACGTCTAGCCCTAGACCTCATACTTTACTATCCTTCAAAATGACCAACCCTGATGAGATGCCCCGGAGGCAAACACACTTCAAGAGACTGATAGTATGTTGTGATGGATCTTGGATGGACTCACTTGGAGCCAAGGGGTAAGTAAAACATTGCATTTATATATACCCTACCCCATGCTTGTTATTACAAGCTCCGGGAGAAGCACAGCATACGTGGTTCCACGACATTAGCACGAGCATGCATATCTTTCCCCTTACTAGCAACAGCAGTACACCAACTCCCAACTAACACCTTCCCCTTCTCCTTCTCAATCCGTAGTGCCGAGCCACAATCCAACGTCTCGCGTCTAGCCCGCGTCGTCCGCCGAACATGCTATGACGGCACACACCAGATCGTCTGGTACGACGCCGGCGTCGGCACCGGCATGCTCAAGGCGGACCAGCTGACCGGCGGCGGTCTCGGCATGGGCCTGGCCCAGAACGTTCGCGAGGCCTACAACTTCATCTGCACCAACTACGTCGACGGCGACGACATCGTCCTGACGGGCTTCTCGAGGGGCGCCTTCACGGCCCGCTCCGTCGCCGACATGATCGCCACCGTCGGCCTGCTGAGGCCCCTGGGTCTCGACCACTTCTACCGCATCTTTGACGACTACAAGAACCTGTCCAGCCCGATAAGGCTGGCGGGCGAGTTCCTTTGCCCCGAGGGCGTCCTCAAGCCTTGGGACCTCACCAGGGGCGAGGCCAAGGCCAAGTGGGCGAGTGAGAGGAAGAAGGCGTACAAGGACTGGCTGGTTGAGGTGAGTGTTTTCTTTTTCATGCTTATTGTCTCTTTGACCCCATTTTGATGCGGCGTCACCCACAAAAAAGAAAAAAAAGGCTCTCTAAGACTTTGTAAACAAAAGACTAATGTGCGAGGAAACAAAAACTAGAATGACTACACCCGTGAATATCAAGCACAGCTGGACCCCAACGAAAAAGCCAAGCCGATCGTCGTCAAGGCTATTGGCGTTTGGGACACTGTCGGCTCGCTCGGAATCCCACCAATCTCGATCCTCGGCCTTCAGGGCTCGGCCGTACAGTGGAAGTTTGCCAACACGCGCATCTCGGAGCACGTCGAGTACGCGTTCCAGGCCCTGGCCCTCGACGAGCCTCGTGACGCCTACAAGCCTTCCCTTTGGGAGAAGGCCCCGGAAAATAAGGTCACATTCCTCAAGCAGGTCTGGTTCCCAGGTAGCCACGGCGACTGTGGTGGAGGGAACCACGACCAGCAGATGGCAAACATTACACTGGCGTGTGAGTAGACGTCCTTAACTTAACATGCATCTTCGTGTTGATGCTAGATTTGAACCTGACGGGCTGACCGAAACACAAAAGGGATGGCCGACCAACTCTCATCCTTCTGCGGCATCGAGTTCAACCACGACCGTCTCACCGAAACCTTCCTTGAAGGCCTGAGCTACTCCACCGTCCACCCCTTCCCGGCAGTCACCCCTAGGGCTGTGGAGAGGCTCATCCCCTCCTTCCTCCCGTCCATCTTCTCGACGCCAGAAAAGGTCAAGGGACCGATGCCGTGGGCCAACGACCCTGTGTACCGCTTCGGCACGCGGCCTACCGCGCGGGACTCCGCGACCTGCAACGGCGACTCATGCCGCCGCCAACGCCACCCACCGGGAACACCAAAGAAGAAGCCGCAAGACACGCGGTGGGCTGACGTGCTGTACGCACGACCCTGGGCGCTGGGCCAGATTCACTTCCCCAGCCGCATCCAGGCGCTGATAGGATCCGGCTTTCGCCACCCCGGCCGCTACCGACAAGCGGACCCGGACACCAACAAGGAGACTGACAGGCCCCTAGCCGGGACCAACGAGCGCGTGCACAGCTCCGTGCGCGTGCGGCTCTCGTGCGGCGGCCTCTCGATGGATGACGAGGGAAAGTGGCGGTGCGAGCCGCTCGTCGGCGCCGCGGGCGATCCCAAGGCGGAGAAGGCCATGTGGCGGGTCGAGCGCGGCAGCGGCGTCGACAAGAAGGAGCTGACTGACTTCCGCATCAGGGAGCTCGACACGCCGGGCTACCCGGTCGACGAGCTGTATGACGTGCAGGAGGGCGACGGCAACTTTGTCTGGGTCTTCAACCCGAAGATGGTCCTGAGCAAAGGCACGCCGCTGCAGCTGCCCGCCGTCCCGGTGCTGCCCGAGGAGCCGCTCTGTGGCTACTGGGAGAGGCACCTCCTGTGGCTGACCAACAACAACGTCGACGTCTGGCGTTTTGCCGAGAAGAACCTCCCCGTCTAGAAACCGAAGAGTGTCGCCGAATTGAAGGCGGAGAGAAGGAGGGAGGCCGGGTGTATGTCCTGCTTTTGATTACAGGGTGACGAAAGTTTGATTTTTGAGTTTGGGGTTTGGGCGAGTTTGGTTTATTCTTTTTTTCTCCCTCTCTTCGGATATCTGCGAGCAAACAATGCTGAGAAGTCGTTTCGTACCTATCTTAATGAGCCGGTGTTGAGTATTGATCGTACGGTGATGGTTCTTTGCAAGAAATCGCCCAAGGTTATAACATATTCCAAGTTCAGAGATGATTGGAACTTGCTAGACCCCTGGCCTGCTTCGTAGAAAGTCATGGCAAACATACCTTCCGCGAGGCGAAATACCACATCGGGGGTGCCCCGTGTGTCAAAGAAAGAGTTAGAGCCATCATAGTCACCATTTCATAAGGGCACAAGGCCCCTGGGAAAAAATCAACGTCGGTATTGTTTACCCATACGCCCTCAACACCTAGCCGATTCGAACTAGGGATGATATGTCCTGGCCTATAGAGTTTCAAACAGATTTCACAGTGTACAAAGAAGAGAAAAATGTGACAATTGTGGTGTCGAGAAAAGAAAAAAATAAATTTGCCGTAATGCTGGATAAACATGCTTCAACACAACAAAAAAAGTCAAAGAAGAAAAGTCCAGGTACTTTTCTTAAAGTGCAAATACACAGGCCACCACTTGGTCTTTGGACAGTCCCAAGTGCAGAACCTCGCAGTCAGTGCTTCAACCATCCTTCCCCTTGGGCAACCGCTAGTTGGCCCAGGGACTCTCCCCCCTCCCAAAGGCCGCGCTCTGCTCGCGGTACCAAGCCTCGCCCTCCTCCATCTGCGCCGCCGTCTGGCGCATCTCGCGGATGATGCGCTCTGTCTCAGCCAGGTCGAACCCTCCACTTCTCGTCGCCACTTCCCCGCTCGTACGTTGCTTCTTGCCTCCAAAGGAGCCGCCAATGTCCAGACTCTGCACCGAGCGTGCATCGGCGTCCCTGCTGACGGCCCCGTCCAGATCCGAGATCTTGCGCTTGTACGTCGACGGCGGCGAGGTGACAAACCTGTTGAGCGAAGAAGTCGACAGCCGCGATTGGTGATGAGGAAAATAGCGTCTTTGATGTTGCTCCGCAGGGAGGTCGCCGTCCTGATCGGGCAGATCCAGCTTTTCACCGCCCTCCACGGCAGGCAGCCCGTAATCACCTATGCCGTGGAACCGCTTGCCCTCCAGCATTGGCTTGGCGATTGATTCGTGGAGATACTGTCCGTTCGGCATGTGAACCATTCCCATGGCGCGGAGCCTGAAATGGCTCGTCTTGAGCCCGCTGCTCCGCGGTACCTTCAGTCTTTGGTCGAGA
Source organism: Pyricularia sp. CBS 133598 (assembly GCA_004337975.1). Lineage (NCBI taxonomy): Eukaryota > Fungi > Ascomycota > Sordariomycetes > Magnaporthales > Pyriculariaceae > Pyricularia > Pyricularia sp. CBS 133598. Next base: position 816,962 of record RRCJ01000011.1, read on the forward strand.
CTTCCGGCAGGCGATGCCGCTCGCTTTTTGTTAACGCCCGAGAAGTTGGTAACTCTGGCCTTGGATCGGAGCGAACGGCTAAGGCTGGAAGTACGGGACAGCGGTACAGAGAGTTGACTTCTCTGGTCGTCGTCCATGTCATTACTGCCTCGTCTTATTGATTCCCTTGCACTCGACGAAAAGACGGCCATGGCACCTTCCTTGACCCGTGATGCTGACCTCGACAGACTTTCTCGCCAGTTCCGTAGCATGTTTGTCCTTTTGCTTTCTGGGTGAGGCTCAGTCGAGCTGGTGTTGGTAGGTCTGGGCCCAAGAAGGGCTTCGGCAACCGAGTCGGTGTCGCTCGCGTCATCCCGAATGGCTCCCGATGAAGCTAGCCTATCGTTGCGTACGCCGTTGAACACCCCGGTAGCGAGGAGCTCTGCCTCCACGCTGTTCAGCGAGCTGTTGCGGCGGCTGGCCCGGCCCCTGAAGCCCTCCATGCTAGCCAGCGAGCTTTTCCTTTGACTTTGTCGCACTTGAAAGTCATCCAAAAAGCTGCTAGTAGCGTTTTCCCTTTGGCTCGCTCGTATCGTATCTTCCTTTCGCTTCTTACTCTCCGCTGCCTCTCTTTCCTCCCTGGCCTTCGTCATCTGTGATTCCCTATACGCCTTCATAGCCTCCTTTCCTTCCCTAGCCCTCCGACTGAGCGCCCGATCTCGTGCAACATCACGCCACCTGTAGAAAAACTTCAACCCTAGATTGTACGTCCTCCACTTTCTCGCCTCCTCCCATGACTTCTCATCCTCCTCTCTCCGGAGCCTTTCCCGTTCCTCCTCTTGATATTTTTGAAATACCTCACCAACAAGATGAGCGATATAGCTCTCCCTGAATTCTTCAAGCATACCCTTGTCACCAAGCACATACCATTTCGTCAGTGCCTCGATGGGTTTCACTGTGGGCACCGGTGGAGAAGATGCAGGCGGCGTCGGTTGGATAGAAAAGTGAGGTGATGGTGGTGCCATGCTATTGGGTGAAACTCCCGTATTATTCAACCCATTCTTCTCTGTCAAGGACGCGATCCTCTCCTGAATACCGGAGACAGGTGCACTCCCCGGAAGCTGCTGTTGGTTTGATTGTTGGCCCAGCCCAAGACTGGGTGCCCCAGCAGTGGTAGGCGGTGCTGAGATGGCCACCGAGGGCACGGAAGGTATAGAAGCCAAAGGCAAAGGTGTGTGAGTCTTTTCAGCAGGCTTGGAAAACAAAGGCGCCTGAGGCGCTGCATTGGATGTTGTTGAACCCAAGCCACCAAACGAGGGCAGGCCAGTTTGAGGCAGAGCAGGTAACGGCTGTGCTTGTGGTTTTGCAGACGGAGCTTGAAATGCTGGTGGTTCTGGGCTTGCCGCAGCTGCTGGTAAGTTTGGTTGGGGGGTCGGTTTTGGCGCAAACAAGGATGGCTGGGGAGAGCTCTGAATTGAATCGGCTTTCTTGTCTTTGAGAAATGCGAAAGGGTTACCCTTGGGTGCGTTCGCTGCAGGAATAGATTCGGGAGCTTTGATGGAATTTCCCTGAGAATGCCTCAGGGGCGGCGGCTGAATGGAGGAAGTTGGGGCACCAAAGAGTGGCTTTGGCGTGGTGATGGCCGGTTTCGAGAAGCTGCCGAATGAAGGAGCGGGAGCTTTTTGTTGCTGGGTGCCGAAAGGATTTGCTGATACTTGTGGGACGGCCGCCTTTATAGGACTTTGTGTTCTTGAACTTGGAAAGTCCTCCACGAACATGCCCTCGGGGCTATCTGGATGCCTTGTCTCAACTGCGTCTGGTGGAGTATCAACTTCGTAGACATTATTACGAATGACCTCCAGCAGAGGCCGATTGCAGCGCTTTCTTTCGACAATATTCCGTGAGAATGTTGGTACCGCGGTTTCCATCACTCGTTGGCTCTTGTCCATCAACACCAGATAGCTTCCGTCGTCTGAGAAGTTGAGGCCTCGACCCTCCACAAACTCCACAACCTCTTCTTCGGTATCAAACCTCAGCATCTCCCGTAACGCTGCAGGCGTAATGTCTTTTGGCGAGTCCCTGCTTCTCGCACAAGCCTGAATCATGCTATTCAACAGCCTGTCTCTGATCATAGTAAAGCTCATCTCAGCAACGCAAGCCATCGTGTACGATACCGATGGATCGGCGACAATGTCAAAGTAAGCAGTGCCCTCTCCGATTGCCAAACTGGGGAAATATTCATATGGCTTTTGACGAGGGGTTTTCTGTCCCTTCTGCAGAGGCGTCCTGAAATTCAGCCTTGCATGGACTAGCGAGACAGCCGTTTGCACCTGGCTAGAGTTTGACCAGTTCTTCTGCAACATCTCGTTATCCAGCCTGCGGATGGTCGAAGGATCGTCTGCAAAGAAAACAATCCAGTACGCCATGAACTCGGGCTCGTTGTTGCACTTGATTCCTTGCTTGTTCAGATCCATGTATGCTTGCTTGAGGGAAATGAGTGTCTTCTGGAACGCTTCCTGCTCTTGCTTGGCCGAATACTCTGCATTTGCAGCGTCTTTCTTAGCCAAGAGATGGTGAGAGACTGCGTGAAACCGAGCAATCGTCTCCAGAATGTCCACCATAACAAGAGTCTCTTCCGGTCTCATCCTGGTGTAAAAGATGAAATCCCTTCGCACAGCGCGTAGTCGGTCCCAGAGGAAAGCATGTCGGTCCTTGAGGTTGTGCTCGCCTTGCAGAATGTTGTTGAGCAAATAGTTCGTGGTTCTCTTGAGCGCCCCGAGTGTACGAACTTCACTCGGGAGTGGCGGTTTGTCACCAGCTGAGGAGCGCGCGTGTCGCTTCACGAACTTCTCGAGACAGGGGCGGAGTGTACCATCTGGCCCCTCTTCTTTCTCCTCCAACTGAGAGATCCCTTCGGCAACTCTGATCACGATCTCATACAGAGGACACATCTCCTCACAAGTTCCACGAAAGTCGATGGCGTCCTCCAGATTGATCTGTTTTTCGTAGACATCCAAGAGGTCACCTTTCTCCAGTGACTCCCGAACTTTGTTCTTGTGGGCCTCGAGATGCGTCTCCCGGAACGCCTGAGCTTTGTGTCTTTTTGCCGGTTCAAAGAAGTCGTTGGGCAAAGTCATTTCCTTGACTCTGTCCTTCTTGAGTTGGCTATTAACTGCACTGGAGAACTCGTCAAGGGTCGCAACTGGAGCGGCAGCAGTGAATCGTGCAGACTTGCCCTTGCTGGCTATAGCAACCGCAGGGTCCGCTTGTCTCTCACTCAGAGTCTTGAAAGGATTGTGATGAGCATCGTTTTGTTGTGCCCATGCGCCAGAGCTGGCTCCTGGCGGTTTGTGCCTGGTAACCTGGTAGTCTCCATTGTTGCCAGGCACAACATAACTTCCCTTGGATTCTAGAATCTCTGTGAAGTTTGGTTTTGCTTTCTTGAACCCATTCTGCCTGCCCCTTTCGCCGTTTCCAAACCCATTCCCAAAGCCGCCGGGTGTGCTGCTTCTTGAACCAGAAGCACTTCTTGGTTTCCCTGCAGCATTGTTGTTGCCTGCGGATGCGCCAAAGGGTTTTAAAGTACTTCCAAAGCCAGTGCCACCTCCAAATCCAGTATTTGGGCCGGTTGTTGAGCCAAAAGGATTAGACGACACGCCATTGGTCGGGTTGGTCGATGATTGAAAAGGAGAGGCAGATCGTGCTGGGGCTCCGAAGCCGCCCAATGCTGGTTGTGTTTGATTGCCCGAGCTGCCGAAACCGTTGTGGGTGATAGAGCCAAATCCATTTGACCCTACGTTGTTGGATCCAAAGCCGGTTGATCCAAAGCCATTTGATCCGAATCCCGTTGATGCTCCTCCAAAACCTATACCGTTATTCGTGGTCGGTGCTGCTCCGAACGGCGATGGCTGCGCATTGCTCTGTTGTGTCCCGAACGGTGATGACTGGTTGGTAGATGTCGCTGAGGGTTGACCAAATACATTGGAGGCTTGCGCAGAAGGGGCTCCAAAAGCGGGTGGTTGGCCAAAAGGATTGACTGCTGACTGACCGCCCTGTTGAGAAGCTGACGAGAAAGGGTTTGCGGCTGGGTTCGGAGATGGACTCCCTGCGCAGAGGTCTATCAGTATGATGAAGCATCGATCCGTCACAATGTCCCAGCTTGCGACCGCGCGGATGGGGTAGACGGGTGTATGTGCGTGGTGCCGCCGAGCCGATCCTCGACGAAGCGCCGTACGATGGTGAGCTTCAACGAATGCATAAGCAGCTCGCAGCTTTCGGTGGTAAGGATCGGATGCTGGGCCTCGAGCGTCTTGGCGGAGAGAGTTTGGCATGCGATGTTGCAAACTCATGCTCTCACCGAGACTATGAGGCGTGAGCCCAAGAAGCTCAAATCAGGGCTCGCCGGCATTGTTGTCAAGCCGGCATCGAATCCAAGCAGCGGCATCGTGCTGGTGTTTCCCCTGTCGCAAGCTTTCTCCAGGCAAGGCAGGACGTCAGAAGCGCAGGAATGGGGAGGTTCTACTCACTACCAGGTTGCGTGAACGGGTTTTGGGCTTGGCCCAATATGCCCCCCACGCTACCTCCGCTGAAAGCCATTGACGCGACCGCGAAGGCCGATCATCGGGAGTGTTGTACGGTCCGCACGCGAGGGTGGGCAATTGCAAGTTTGAATGAGCCGTCGTTCTTTGTAAGGTATCAAATCAATGCCCCTCTGGGTTTGCTGATGAGCGAGCTGTGTGATGGTTATCGTATCGTGGCTAGTCGGAATGATCGCGATGTTTTTGCGAGAGTTGAGGCTGGAGTTAGTTCAGGTCCCAAAGATCGCGCCCAGCCAAGCGCTTGAAAGCCAATGGTTTGTTCGCGGCATTCTGCCATGGCCCCACAACCCCACTGTTTTACAAGTTGGCGGTCTAACGTTGCCGACGTATCACTCAGGAGCGAAATCGAAAGCGGATGCATTCTGGCTTTTCCTCTCTTTGTTCATTCAGTCTTAGACAATTCAGGACCTGGTCTAGTCTGGAAACGTCAACAAGCACGGGCCTTGAAACAGAACTTTATTAATAGGCTTGACATCACGCGAGCAAAGACTATCACATTCGCCCCAAAGCTCAGCGAGTTGATATCCTCGCAGGCCCGAGACCTTTCCTAATCTCCTCCAGCTCAGCAAGTCCTCCTTTATAATGTTTCTTGCCCCTTTTCCCAGCAGCTGATTTGTTGTTTGGCTGCTTCCCAAGAAAATCGTCAAGTATGCCGTCGAAGTCGTGCCGCATCGGCCCCGTCACGCTAGAAGCCATCGAGACGCCGGACACAGACCCAAGCTCAGACTCCATATCGGCGTTGTACTCCTCCTCTATCCTGTCGAATCGAGCGTCCAGTGAACTCAGGCCTTCCGTTCTGACCAGCGACGAGGATGTCATCGAAAAGCCAGTTTTGTCGGTCAATGCACCCTTGCGCTTCTTGCGTCTTCCACCTGATGTCGTGGTGGTCCATATGGACGACTGGATCTCGGAGCCTGCCCCCGGGCCTGCCCTGCTCCTGCCCTCACCACCCTGTTCCTTCTTGAACTTCTTAAAGTCTTCTAGCCACTCTTGCGAGGGCCCTTCTGTTGGCTGCGCGTTCGCGTCCACGAGCTGTGGCGCCTCATCACCATCACGAAACTCTTTGTTGGGTTTTGCTGTGGCGTCCGACTCCCAGCCATCATCGTACTCGTCCGGGTATGTGTCGTCAAACTCATGCTCATTTAGCTCCTTGGCGTCTTTGGACAGTTCCTGGAAGATGTCATCATCATCGTCCACATAAGCCTCGTCTTCAAGAGCCTCAAGGACTTCTCGCAACCTCGGGTCCATGTCGGGCTGGAAACCCGCAATCATATCCGGCACGTCCTGCTGCGACTGATATGTTGCCCGGGTCAGGTCCTTGCTGGGTAGTATGTCGGCATCAAGCAAGTCGCTTGATTTATCCTGGAGCTCCATCTCACGAAGAGCATCCTCCAGTGATTGCTTCTGTTTTCCTTTGCCCTTGTTCTGCTGCCCAGCCGTTGACTCGATGAACACCGCCTCGCCAGTACCTGAACCAAGGTCACGCATGTGCTGCATGTAGTCGTACTCGGTGTCGTCAAAGTATACGCCATAGTTGGCGGCTTCTCCTTCATTGTCACGGATGCTGAGTGCATCTGACCCCAGCTCTGAGGCCAGGTCATCCAACTTCTTCACCTTGCCGGAAGCATTAGGAAGTTGTGTCGGATTGAGTACCATGGATGGTGCAGACTCATCGTGTATGAGAGGATCATTTTGAGGCCGATGCACTAGGGTGAAGTGCGTTGCAGTTTTCTTGTCTCTGAGAAGATAGAAAATGGGGTCAGCGTCTTCCAGGTTGATGTTCATGATGCGACAACCGAAAGGGCTACTCACATCCACTTTCCCTTGGGCATTTTGATGGCAAGGCGGTAGTCGAATGTACAGGCTATGGATACGGCAACAGATGAGAATTCCTAAGTGACGATCCGGCTATTTTGACTCGGGTAGCAATCACGAGAACAGTTTATCTAAGTGGAGTGAAGGTCGTCGAGAAGTTGACTTGCATTCTTTGATGAATTGCATGTAAATTGCATTCTCCGACCGCACGCGCGGGGGAAACAAAAAAATTCCCTTGTCGGGTTCTTATCACACCTTATCGGCCGTTCAGGACCCCTAACCCCCACCTGCGCGACCACTTGGAAGCGCTTGCCCCGCGCTATATGTCATACTTTTCGCGCAGAATTTGCCCCCCTCGCGCCTACTTACCAATCTGGGAATTATTCAGCACGAGTATTTTGACGGAGACGAACCAAACTTCCAGTCAGGTTTAAAACAAATCCCAAAAACACAAATTTCATCGGCTTCTACTCACAAGGGACATATTCTTCAGCGATACATCAGAGACAAACACTTCAACATGGTTCGCGCCAAGGACAAATCGTCCGTCGGGCTCGGAAATGCCTTGATGAATGATCGCTTCGGCAAGGGAAAGGGCACCGACAGGAGAAAGGCCGGCGCCGTCACCAGAACCAACCATGCAACAGGCGAGCAGGTAAGAATACTCCAGCCGCGCTCCTGACCTCTCCGGTTACTTGTTTCTGGGCGCACTTCTAACAATTTTGACTTGATTAGTACATCACCAACGACAGAGAGGAAGCAGCATGGGTGAAGATGCGCTCAGTTACACAGCAGGGTGCTCTGGACGAGTTTCTTTCGACCGCCGAGCTGGCTGGCACCGATTTCACGGCTGAGAAGATGAACAACGTTAAAATCATCCACACCGACCAGAAGAACCCGTATCTGCTCTCCGCCGCGGAGGAGAGGGCTGTTCTAGGGAAGCACAAGACGCACAAACAGAGGCTTACGGTGCCCAGGCGGCCAAAATGGGATGAAACGACCACACCGGAGCAACTGGACGCGATGGAGCGGGAGTCTTTCCTCAACTGGCGCCGTGGTCTGGCCGAGCTTGCAGAGAGCAACGATTTGCTGATGACACCGTTTGAGCGTAATCTGGAGGTGTGGAGGCAGTTGTGGAGGGTAATAGAGCGTTCCGATCTTGTCGTCCAGATTGTGGATGCTAGGAACCCCCTACTGTTCCGGTCCGAGGATCTCGATCACTATGTCAAGTCTGTGGACCCCAAGAAGGAAAACTTGCTGCTCATCAACAAAGCCGACATGATGTCGCTCAAGCAAAGACAAGAATGGGCCAGGTATCTCAAGGGTGCAAAAATCGCCTTCAAATTCTTCTCTGCAAGCTACGCAAAGGAGCTGAACGAGGCGAGAGATTTGGAAAGCGGATCAGAAGATGATGAGGCCGAGGAATCGTCTGCCGCGGATGGAGGCGCAAAGCTCAACCCAGATGCTTCCGTGCCGCAAAGTGCAGAAAAGGAGGAGTCCGGTGACCAGGAGACAGAAGAGAGCTCATTTGAGGAGGAGGAGGACTCTGACACTAGGATTATCACGGTAGAGGAACTGGAATCCATCTTTTTGAAGCATGCTCCGGAGAGCTCAGGTATGTTAAATTTTGCCTCAATTCTGACGTAGCCGTGGTTCGATTGCTGACATCCACCCCAGATCCAAAGCAAAAAATGCAAGTTGGGTTAGTCGGATATCCTAATGTCGGAAAGTCATCAACCATCAATGCTCTTATTGGAGCAAAGAAGGTCTCGGTTTCATCGACTCCAGGAAAGACCAAGCACTTCCAGACCATCCATCTGAGCGAAAAGGTTGTCCTTTGCGACTGTCCAGGTCTCGTCTTCCCCAACTTCGCCAGCACAAAGGCGGATCTTGTTTGCAATGGTGTCCTGCCCATCGACGAACTACGAGAGTTCACAGGCCCATCTGCTCTTGTTGCCAGAAGGATTCCCAAAGCGTACTTGGAGGCTGTTTACGGTATCAACATAAAAACGAGACCGGCTGAGGAGGGTGGCACGGGAGTCCCAACAGCAGAGGAGCTTCTAGTTGCATATGCACGTGCCCGTGGATTCACAAAGACTGGTAACGCCTCTCCAGACGAGTCAAAGGCGGCAAGACATATCCTAAAGGATTATGTCAATGGCAAGCTGCTGTACTGCGAACCGCCTCCTGAGTTTGACGGTGACGCCGTGGACTTCAACCATGAGCTGTACATTGTTGCCAACTTACCCGAGAAGAGAAGGCTGGCTGTTACTGCCGCCTTGGATGCGATGTCGATCAGCGCGGGCGATACCGTCTCGCTGGCAGGCACGGATATCCTTGCTTTACCGCAAGGACCCAAGTCACAGAAGCTGGACAAAACGTTTTTTGGGGCAGGGAAGAATGCTGGACATATCAACAGGCCCTTCAACTATAAGTACACCGAACAGGGAATGGCCTCGGGGAAGCAACTGAGTGGACGCAAGGCTAGGGAGATGGCAGCTATCGAGAATGGTCTCGACCCTAAGGATGCGAGGTTGATGTCTGGGAAGAAGCACTTCAAGGGTGGTCAGAAGCCAAAGGCCAACAGGCGCTTGAACAAGGACGATGAAGATTAAGCTGTCCTGTATCAGTTGAGGTATACTAGTTGCCAGTCTGCAACCAAGGATTAGCTAATGTAGAACTTGCATATGCGTCAAACCCATGAAATTATATGAAACAATGTTGAAATGACTGTCAGGATGCCTATTGGGACAATTACCTTTTACCAAGGAAAACTCAGGTACGTTGTAGATAATCTATACATGCACGTAGTTCCTGAAGATGGACCTAATAATTTGCGCTGGGGGTACCCTGTGCTATGAAAACAAAATATTTTATTGCCTAATTTGGTCTAGTGCTGTCTGTCCCAACCTCTGCCCCTCAACTTGAACAAATGAAGCAACGCGACGCGCCAAGCTTCAGTTGATCGCGTAAAGTGCATCTAGAATTCAGCAACTGGACAATCAAATCGAGCTCTTTATCGGCAAAGCAGAACTACGAGCACTGAAGAGCAAATAACACTCAACAGCAAGTACTCTCTATTGAACGGAGTGTCTTTGCCAGTACTTTCAACCAAAACACCAGAATGGCTCCCGCCAAAGTCGTGGAGGAGAAGGGCGAGTCCTCAACAGCCGCAGTCAAAAAGGCCGTCTCGGCGAATGCGAATGGCGCCCCAAACTATGAGCTACCATGGTGAGCAGATATGCTAGCACATGCCGAGCCTTTACTGCCGAAGGATGTCCATTAACTTCATGGGCAACCGTAGGGTTGAAAAGTACAGGCCTGTATTCCTAGACGATGTGGTTGGAAACACCGAGACGATCGAGCGGTTAAAAATCATCGCAAAGGACGGCAACATGCCGCACGTCATCATCTCGGGAATGCCAGGTATTGGAAAGACAACCAGTGTTCTCTGCTTGGCACGACAACTGCTGGGAGATTCATACAAGGAGGCAGTATTAGAACTGAACGCCAGTGACGAGCGAGGTATGCACAACCGTTAAACTCACGGAACTCAACGGCAACATGATCTAACGACACCCACAACAACCCTACAGGAATCGACGTGGTCCGAAACAGAATCAAGGGGTTTGCTCAGAAGAAAGTGACGCTCCCGGCAGGCCGACACAAGCTGGTGATTCTTGACGAGGCCGACAGCATGACGTCGGGCGCACAACAGGCCCTGAGGCGAACGATGGAGATCTACTCCAACACTACGAGATTCGCTTTCGCCTGCAACCAGTCCAACAAAATCATAGAGCCCCTGCAGTCTCGATGCGCCATCCTCCGGTACGCGCGCCTGACGGACGCCCAAGTGGTCAAACGGCTACTGCAGATCATCGAGGCCGAGAAGGTCGAGTACAGCGACGATGGGCTTGCGGCTCTGGTCTTTAGCGCCGAGGGCGACATGCGTCAGGCCATCAACAACCTGCAGTCGACGTACTCGGGATTCGGGTTCGTGAGCGGTGACAACGTCTTCAAGGTCGTCGACTCGCCGCACCCGATCAAGGTCCAGGCCATGCTGAAGGCGTGCCACGAGGGCAACGTCGACTCGGCTCTTGACGCGCTGCGGGAGCTTTGGGGGTTGGGATACTCGAGCCACGACATCATCAGCACCATGTTCAAGGTCACAAAGACGATACAGATGCTGAGTGAACACACCAAGCTGGAGTTCATCAAGGAGATTGGCTTTGCGCATATGAAGATCCTCGAGGGCGTTCAGACGCTGCTGCAGCTGAGTGGCTGTGTGGTCAGGCTATGCAAGTTGAATATGGACCCGAAAAGGTTTGAGATACCCAAAAAGTGAATTAAGCACTGGAGGGAGAAGTCACGGACGATACCTGCCATGCAAGAGTCTGTGTGTCTAGGTTTGTTTGATTTTTCATGGCGTCGGCGTTTCGGGACTGCGACGCTCATTTACTTCGGCACGATAAATAGACTGATGAAATGTAATGATGATTGTTGATCTTCTGAGCGTTTGGACCTTGTCCGATATGAAAATGGGATAACAGGAGGGGCGTCAATTCCGCCGAGTCGGAGTGGATAACTTGGACCAGCCCGTACATAGCTCTGAATATGCAGTCCTGGGCCTGTTCTTGTCGAGACTCTTTTACTTTGTGTCCGATGCGTCCCCTGGCTTACTTAGGGGTTCACTACCCTTGGTTCCCTGCCTTTGGTCCGGAAAATTCATATCCTCCTCACCTTCGAGCGCCCTCAACTCCTTCTCATACGCCTCCCATGCGACTTGATTCCTTGCCGCTCGCCTCCGCGACCTCTGCTCAGCCTCAAATCTCCTGAGGCCCCTGTCCGCCTCGATCATGCCGCCAAAGACCATGCCGGACATTTGAATGTAACTGTGATCCAGCCAATGTTAGTGATAGTTTGTGAAAGAAGTCACTAGACTAAGCAAACACATCAATGTCGGATGAGGATTGAGTAATTTCAAGTCGGAAAGCGAGAACACAGATGATAGGGTCTCATACGTCTTGAATTGAATCGTCAACCCCCTATATATCGGCGATATGGCGTATCCTAGGCCGCCCAGGATCGCGAAGCCGACACCCCAGCGTGCGGCTCCGACAACACCGGCTTGGGCGGCCGCGCGTCCGGCGCCGACGGCCTCTTCCCGCCTCAGGACATCGTACCGAGACATGACTGCCGTCGAAGCTGGTGCGACATTTGCAAATTGAAGCTTTTTGGATATAGAAAAAAATAGGGAGCGAAAGATAAAAAAAATGAAAATTGGGAATTGGCTCCTCGTACGTTTGGAACGCCGAAGACTCCGCTTTGACAATGACCTCACACTTGCCGCTAACTGAAAGCTTCAAATCCCGATCTAGGACCCCTACCAATTTTACCTACCCTGCACCATTGATTTGGGTAGACAGGACTACCCCCAGATTCAAAATGTACGATTGGCTTTCATTTGTTATTCCCATAGGATCGGCTCATATTTGTAACGTTATGCAGTGGTAAGCGCGTGGCTTTTATTTACAAGGCTTGTCGCTAGCTATATATTTTCTATTGGAACCAAACGTTTGTCATTGTACTCGTCCGACGTGACGGGCTCGATACATATAACAGGAAAAAATCGCAAACCGCTGTGAATAAAGTTCATGATCGAGCACACACCAGAAACAGAATCTGTCCTGGGCTTTGGTGGGCTCAGGCAAGCTCACATGACCCTTGGATGTCAACATCATGGCAAGCATCCCAGCAGGAGGTACTGCAGCCCGGGATTTTCTGAGGATCAATCAGCTCTAGCAGAGGAGCTTCAGCCCAATCCTCATCTTGACTTGACGGTTCAGCAAAAAGTTGTATCAGCTCATCCTTCATTCCATCTACCTTGCCCAGATATAAATACGAGCACGATCGAGGCCAGGATGCCAATTCGCTGAAGACGACATTAGCCTTCCTGAACGGCAGCTCACGCCATCTGCGCGGTCGAGGGACCAATATCTCTGGAGTGCCAAGCCTGGCAACAGGTAGAGATCCCGGCTTTCCCAGCACCTTTTCACGCACGCCAGGGCGACGCCAAGAATCCCAAGGCGAGAGAACCGCCCTGGCTGCCAGACCCGCCATCGACACGCCACTCCAACAGCCATCCCAAGCGTCCCGCCTAGTCGCCTAGACGCTCAGCGTGCCCTTGGTGCTGGGCACCTCGCCCTCCCTGCCTGCGACCTTCCCAACGGCGGTGCGGACAGCAACGGCGAGGGCCTTGAAGGCGCTCTCGGCGCGGTGGTGGTCGTTCTCGCCGCGGATGCAGTCGACATGGATGGTCAGGCGGGCAGCCGTGGCGAAGCTCATGATGCAGTGCGGGATCATCTCGCATGACAGGTCGCCGATCTTCTCGCGGCGCAGGCCGAGCTCCACCACGGCGAAGGGCCGGTTCGAGACGTCGACGACGGCCCGCGAGAGCGCCTCGTCCAGGGGGCAGTAGGCGAAGCCGAAGCGGGCGATGCCGGCGGCGCTTCCCAGGGCCGACTTGAAGGCGTCACCCAGGGCGATGCACACGTCTTCTGCGGTGTGGTGGTCGTCGACTTTTTTTTCACACTCGTGTTAGCCAAGTCTAATCTGTGAAAAGAAAAGTGCATTTGGAGAGCGTTGCATCTGAATACATACTGTGTAAGTCGCCTTGGCAGGTGAGAAGAAGACTCCAGCCCGCATGTTTTGCAAAAGCGTGCAGCATGTGGTCTAAGAAACCAATGCCAGTGTTTATGCTAATTTTCTGAGAGCTGCTTGATTGAGATGCATGACCAGAGGCAGCAGCCTCCAGCAGGCTGGGGTGAGTGTCGGGTGGTAGGTCGCCGCCGTCTATGCTCAATGCCAGCTTCACCTTGGTCTCGTTTGTGTCCCGCGCCAATGCAGCCCACCTTGGTGACGCCATCTTTGTTATGAATGTATAATTATTTATGAATTGTGGACGATTTCCTGAACAATTCTGTGGCTGCAGAATGGCTGCGTAGTGGGTATATGTACTTGATAATATACGCCACCAGAGTATGGCAATACAGTTCAAAATTGTGACGTGTGTTGTCTCTTATTTAGTTCAAGGAGAAAAATATTCACTGGACAAGGTACACACTAGAAATTTCATTAGTGACTCTTATAATCCAATGTCAAGCTTCATTGGAGGCAAGAGTTGAGCGGCGCCAACCAACTGCGTCTTGCGATCGAGGCATCCCTGTCGAAGAGCCCCCGCATTCCTGCAGTTGAGCGGGGAGCTCCAGCTATCGATAATGCCAGGGCGGCGAAAAAAAGTTCGGCGGCGGGAAAAGTTCATAAGCGACCCTTCGATTCTGGCGCATCCTTAGACTGGCAGCAATCCTGTACTGGCAACATCGCGACCAGAACAATACCTTATCCACCAACCTTCAATACATACTCCCATAAATCAAGCAAATAAAGATTGAAAATGGGTATCGCACGCACAAAGACGATAAAAAACAAACACTCGGCCAAGCTAGCCAACCTCCGGAACAACAAATCTTCGTCGGCGCAGGCCGATGGAGGCAATTTCGTCAGGGCAAAGAAGTCGGGCACGGGGAGCAACAAGCCGCCTCTGACTTCGCAGGCCAAGGGTCGACCGTCAATTGCGGACCTGCTCAAGAAGAAAAAGAAGAGAGTGTATACGGAAAAGGAGCTCGGCGTGCCCAAGCTCAACATGATCACTCCAGTCGGCGTCGAGAAGCCCAAGGGCAAGAAGAAGGGCAAGGTTTTTGTCGATGATCCTGTAAGCTGCTGCTCTTCCGCGCTAGAGTGTATGAATATTTGTTTTGGTGGCTTGAGAGTACTGACCAGCTATTGCCATCACAGGAGAGCATAAATACCATCCTTGCGATAGTGCAGGCGGAGAAGGAGGGTCAGATCGAGTCCAAGATCATGAAGGCGAGGCAGATGGAGGAGATCCGCGAGGCTAGGCGCGTAGAGGCCGAGAAGAAGGAGGCAGAGCGCCAGGCCAAGCTTGAAGATACCAAGAACTCGCTGCGGAAGAAGAGGTCGAGGAGTAACAAGGCTGATGATGATGGAGTGAGCGAACTTGCTGCTACAGGGTCCAAAGCGACCAAGGCAAAGAAGAAGAAGGTTGCGTTTGCCTGAATCTTTTTGTGCGTTCTTTCTTTTTCGATACCATTGCAAGGCGTTATGGGGATTTGGGCTATGTTGAGTCACATTATCAAATCAAGGAAACATTTGAACTCGAGAATTGGATAAAGCGTGATGGGGTGACAGTTCTGGAAATCTAAAATTGACGTCTATATCTATGCGGTCTAGGTAAGCGGACGGGTAATTAGCGGGTGGCGGCGGTTCTGGTGTCTAGTCGTCTTTTAGCTGTCGCGGATTTATTCTCATCCTCCTTCTCATGGGATCAAAACCATGCGCTTCTGCAGCTTTGGGCTCCATAGCCTCGCCCACCTTGGCCTTGTTGAAGTTGAGATCAATGTTGGCAGCCATTTCACGCAAAAAGTTCACCACCTGTGATTTGGTTAGTACCGACGCATGCCTTGGGGAGTGCATAACCGTGGTTTATCTTACAGGTCGGGCGTGCCATCTGCCACCTCCAAGCTCGAACCACGACAGATGCCCTCCCAATGAGGTGCTGCAATGGACCGTATAAGGGTTAACTTTGAACTCCTGGTAGGGTACGGCCTGGTCAACAGCTACCGGGTCGTCGGCGGCGCTGATGGCGAAGAACGGAATCCTGATTGCTAGTATAGAGTCGGAAGAAGATGCATCTCTATAATAAGCGGTCTCTGTGGGATATCCCCAGCTCTGGCATCTAATCTTTTGGTTAACAGTCCGGTCATTAAGCTGCTTGTTCGCAACTTGCTGATGACTTACTGTACAGCCCTATCAAACTCGTGCAAATACGTGACGTTCTCGATCACGTCAAAGTCAAGGTTACTGTGCTTCAATAAGCTCTCCTTGTGCTTGGCGATGAGCCTTTTAAGATTGTCTATTTGTTGCCTTTTTCTCAGCATTCATTCGACCACGCAAGGATAAATCAGTGTTTCATGGGTTTCCATATACCCTGACAGTGGGTTGGATCTTGCATAAGCCAAAGCGGATGAAGTGGATTGACAGTGCTCATGCTCGTAAGGGATGATGCTGGGATATATTACTTACTGCCCATGACTTTGGAGTAGACATTCAGTCCCAGGGTCGAGTTTTGCATAGCCTTGCTGGAGACCTCCAGATCAAAAGGGTTGCCAACAGAAATACAAGCCTTGAGCAAGCAGCCTGCACCTTCCTCGCCCACATACTATGCACAAGATTAGTATGCGCTCAAAATTACTGGCTGAAGTGAAAGCTGCTTACGTTGGTGATTATGTTTGCTCCAAGAGAAAAGCCAATGCCGAATAGAGGTCGGTTGGGATACTTTTCGTGAGCCCACTTCACCACTTGTCGGACGTCCCACGTTGCTCTAGCATTGAACAAGACCCCGCTGGTGATCTCGCTGTTGGCACATCCGCGCGAGTTTACGACAATAACGTCCCAGTTCGAATCGTCCTCAATCAGGGGCTGAATCGCCTCTCTCAGGTACAGCTCGTACGAGCCGCCAGACAAGCCGTGCAGGGCGATCAACATGGGCCGACTGTCATCGGAACCCAGCTTGTCAAACTCCTCGTCGGTGTAGTAGGCGGTGCGTGGAGGAAGTTTTGCATCATGCTCCTCAAATGGATCGACGGCAAAGTCAACGGCAAAAGAACCAAGGTACGTGGAATCTGCTTGGAAGACTTTCCGCTTGTAGTAGACCAAAGGACCCTCGTACTTGACCGACGTCCACATAGTCTGCAGGTGACCATTGAAGAGGAGAGGGTTTAGTCGACAAGGAGGTGTGTTTTCCTTGCACACATCGGCCAAGGTTTTCTCCTCTCCATCTTTAGTGCGCAAGACTAGAGGTGATGGGGAGTGGGTGAAGCGAGTGCTTGCCAGTCCCAGCCAGCTCGCCATCCTCACAGAAAGACCAAGTGGCCGGAGCAGCTTGCCGATTTATTGAATGGATGAAGTGGAAAAAAGGAAAGAAAAATCAGGTACGCGAAATCTAAGTGATAACCACGTCAAGAATTTAAAAAAAAACTATAGATGAAATATTTGCCTTGAGAATTCACGAGAGTTGCATTTTGGATTTGTAGGAACCGGGAATATGACTTGGTTATCATAGAATTCGCATCCAGGGGTATGACCCAAATCGAAACCAAGCGGGACCTTCTTTAAGGCAGAACTTTAGTCTTTGGGCAGGGGATACAATACTGGAGCCCCGATTTGATCGTAATCGAACATTTTGTACCAGTAAGATGGACGGATGGCAGAGATTAACTGCATAATGCTCCATAACATTTTTCTGGACCTCGGCACGTTTTCAACTGGCGGAGGATTTTTTGTTGGTCTACCTTACCGTTTGTTACCTACCTATAATGTGGTAATAAATGGCCTGTCGCATGAGAAAATTGTCCAAGAGAATTCGTCCAACAGTTGCACGTGGCGGATGGACCAAGCTGCTTTTGAAACCAAGATTACATTTGCCGCTGACAGTGGCTCGATTACATAATCATCGACAGGGATGGTTTCCTGTCGATCCCTCGTGCCCAGAAAATACAATGCACGTCCTTTGACGTATCGTTAGTGGTGGGTGCTATTCTTTCAGCGTGATCGGATCACTTATTGGGAATGAATGTCTGGCCAAAAGGTCGACTACTTCCTCCTCCAACATCCTCCAACTTGTTGATGCTTCGCTGCAAGCCGACAACGGCGGCAAAGCGAAAGTTAATCGCGAAACCTACAATGCGTGCCTTTGTACCTTATCCGACAATCGCGTAATCCGAGGCTGGACGCGCCTTCCCTCCTCGTCGATGCGATGGCATACTACCATGGCTCCGGGCCGCCGGCGGGGCAGACCTACAATGGGCAGCCCGGGTCGATGCCTTATGGCGCGCAGCAGTTCCAGATGAATGGCCAAAACCCATACGGGCAGGTGTCTGCCGCTCCAGGAGCACACCAGAGCTACCAAACCCACCAACAACACCCTCAGTATCCGCCATACTCCCAACAGAGTTTCCAGCCGCAGCAATCCCAAGCGCACCAGCAACAACAGCAGGGCCAACTGCCGCAACACCAGTCCGGGCATATGCCTTCTTCCCATCAGTACCACCACCAGCAACAGCAGCAGCAATATCACCAGAGATTGCCACCGTCACAGCAACACCTCGTCGATCCGTCCCCATTGACCCCTTTGCCGCCGCCGGTTCAATATCCCGCCAGCTCGAACCCGAGCAATCCAAACTCGACATACCCGAGCTACGATTCCACATTTAGTCAACGCGCGGCCACGAACCAGTTTGCTCAGCAGCAGCCTCATCTCTACCACCGAACCTCCCAAATCCCACCCCCCGTCGCGCACTTCCAGCCGCCGTCTCACCGACCACAAGTTCCATCGCCTTTGCAACAGCATCAGCAGCTACCAGCCGTGCCGCAATACGTACAGCCACAACAGCTGCAGCAGCCGTCACAACCGACTGCTACCACAACCCCTTCTCGTCATGTGAGGCCAGGCGGGGGTATCACGATCAACATCCCGGAAATGAAGGGTCCGCCACCCTCTCAGGTCGCCAAAAGCGTCGAGCGCAGCAATATCGCACCCTCACCGGCAGGCTCGACACCAAGGGCTATATCGAAATCGCCCGCAATGTCACATAGGTCGCCAGCGTTGTCGAAATCGCCAACGCTGAAAAAGGTGCACATGGGGGGCGTGACCAAGTCAACAACCGGCTCTAGATCCCCGGCTCCATCGAGATCGCCCGCGCTTGCCAACTCCCCTGCTGTTGCTAGATCACCTGCGCCGAGCCTCCAAAAGTCACACCTGGCGCTGGAGACAATACTAATACACGTTGCGGAAGAGTGTTTGGGCAAGGCTCAGGCGGCAGCACCGCGACTGGTTAGCTTGTGCTCGGAAGAAGGTCTTGCCGAATACCGCAAGTTGGTTGCAACCGGGCTCACATGTCTCGACAGAGCAATAGCTTCCGGCAAGCTCAGCGGTCGTGTTGAAGCCAAGGCCCGGTTAAGGTACGCGGGAATCGTGCTGGAGGAGACAGAGGATCTCATGTATGCTGAGACCATGTTGTCACAAGGTATCGCGTTGGCTGAAAAGGTGAGTTTACTGCCATGATTAAATTTTCACTTTAGCATGGGCTGACATTTTTGGCACAGCGTCTATTTCCTGATTTGAAGTACTGCATGCAAGATCTGCTTGTCAAGGTTCTCAACAGGAGAAATCACAAGGCTGCATTAGTAGCTTTACAAAGGCACATTCATGATTGTGATACGTGAGTCGCCCTGTCCTGACATTTTACAAAACTGAGACTGACTGCCATCAGATACAAACACATGTATTGGTCCTACGCTATGAGACTCGGCAAGATCTCGTTGCTTTTTAATTCAACTGCCCCGCAGGACTTGGCATCACTGATCGAGACGATCCGAGAAACCACGGCGCTGGCCAGTCGAAGAGGCGATCGTGCAGTTTATGTGTTCTTATCACTTCTTGAAGGGTTGATTCATCTGAAAACTGACAAGACAGATGCGGTTCAGCGCGTCCAAGCTTGCATTGCTCAAGCCTCGAAATTTCAGCTGGAAGATTCGGCACATCTCGCCCAGGTTGATTTGCTAAGGTCCATATTAGACCTGGCATGTAGCCTTCGCCAAAAGAGCCCGGATGCATCTCTGAGCAAAATTAAGAGTCTTCAGGACCGCCTAGATGAAATCCATAACATTTCTTGGCAATCTTCAGAGTTACTATTGCCAATGAAGAAGGATGCGGCGTCGAAGAATACCATCAGTCCAGATACTGGCGCGATTGTACGAATTGGAAACGGACAACATGATTTCCTAGTCATTAATTTCATGTCAAAACCCGATACTTATGCTTTGTGGTAAGATTACTGTGTCTTTTGCTCCAGGAAGAGACTTGACTGACCTGTTCACAGCTATGCACTCACTGGCATTGCAATTATGTATAAAACCACTTTTACTGGCGACAATAACGCTAGCAAAGATACGGATATGAAGAGCCAGGAAGCTTGGAAGGAAGCGTTGCGCTCTTTGTCCAGGCTGGAAGCCCCTGGGGCGCCGGTTGAAAAAAGCTGGACACTCCAGCAATCAATGCGACGAGGGAGGTGGCATTCTGAACTGAAGATATACGTCAATATTCTCCTTGGACTTTCACGGGCCTCACACTGTGAATGGGCCGAAGTCCAGCAGTGCGTCAACAATATCGACTCGCTGATGGACGAAAAATTGGATCGGAACCTCCAGGATTTGGCCATGTACATGAAAGCAGTTTGCTATCAGGGTCGATGCATGCTCGATGAGGCTATCGAAATTTACTCGCATGAACGGTTCAAAGTCCGCCATCCAACTGGACCTGATGCACAGAGCATTATCCCACGGGAGCTTTCTATTCTCTCTGCGTTGAACCGTCTCTGGATCATGCAGGATCCACGACATAGAGACGAGAACAAGGCAGCGATGATAACCGAAGACATAAAAGATTTGTGCAGCTCGCACCCGGATCCGGATCTCAGAACTGTGTTTAGCCTCGTCATGGCTTCCATCTCGCACAACCCACCACTCAGTATCAACGATGTCAAGAAACACCTTCAGGGCGCTTTATCATCATCGCAAGTAACCCGGAACATCCAGTGTCTGTCAATCGCGCTCAGCATCATGCGTTACCGGCTGTTTGAGGGTGTAGTGGGCGACCAGGCCCTCAAGAGTGCAAAGGCGGCGGCAGCACAAGCAGACAAGGTCGACAATTTGCTCTGGAGGAGCGTCGCGCAAGGCATGCTCGCCGCTAGTTGCGAGATGATGGGCCAACGGGAGGAGAGCGCTCGAAGGCGAGCGGAGGCTGTCAGGTTCGCCAACGAGGCTGCGGGGAAGAGCGAGTCTGCCAAGGCCGTTGCGTCGCGAGTGAGGAGTGTCTGAATTTAATCAAGCATTTAGGAAGAGCATTGATGGGCGATTGTTGTGATTTTGTTTGCAAAGGCGTAACGGGTGTTCTTTTGCATGAGTATTTGCATTTGCATGACGATAGAGCAAAGCGTGTCCAGATCTACAGATGAAGCGGTGTTTACCTCCAGAGGCGAGTTTGAGATTGGACGTTGATATAGTTGCTCTGCTGTTTGCGCCTGGCCCTCGTGTCGTTTGAAGCCATCCAGGCCATATTTGTGGCTGGGGCAACACTGCTTTGATTCATGTCTTGTAGATGAACATACCTGGGACCTAGTTTATCAACTTATCTAAATACCTGTCTGATGTATTATACGGTAGGTAGGTACCTAGGTCTCCACAGCTGTCTCAAGGATTCTGGATTAACGCGTAAATTTCGCTCCACATTTCGGATCGGCAAGGGTCCAGGTGACGACATAACTGCATGTTGGTCCCTCTCTACTGAAGTGTGCATGGGTTCATGCTTATCGATAGATTTTTTGTTCGACAAATTTTCGACCAGCATACAATCCAAATTTACCAGTTCCAGAACTAGAACGTCGCACGCGTCTATACATTCTTTTTAGCGCAGATTTAATATACATTTTCTGGTCATCTGTATTATTCTTCAACATTCACTTTCGCTTCTTATGCAATCATAATGTTTCTTTTCCGAAGCCGAGGGGCGCGGCTTTTTTCGCCCGGTGTACAGTCCCTATACCGAAAAGCCGTTTTACCCACATGCCCAGTCCGCACCGCGCGCAGCCGCCTCTACACGTCATTTCAGGATCCCCCAGACTCGGGAGAGGACAATGAATGCGAGCCGCCCTCCGAAGATGCTTCGAAGCTTGAACACGCCCGCCCTGTCAAGGCCGTGTCGCCTGACTTGACAGGCACCTCTGCAAAGGCCCGAAGAATGCGGGCACGAACTAGAACATACTGGACAGAGCTGGGATACTCAAAGCTTGACCCTTGCGTGGCAGCGACGAACTTGAGCGCTAGTATCACCCAATCTAAGCCTGGTTTAATAGAGGCTCTCAAGAACTACGAAAAATATCTCCATTACATACGGAATGTCGATTTGGACCGGGATTTGGCATTAAAGATCTTGCGGGAGAAGTTGGGTTTGCCAACATATCAGATCAAGAGGAGGCTTACAGCATCTAAAAAAGAAGCCGAAATGCGCATACTACTACTCAGTATAACAAGGCAAGGTTTGCTCACTGAAGATGAGGCGATGCGAGTGCGAGAATATCTCGACGGCACGGCAGGATCGATGATTCCTCAAGCACTGCACGCCAACCTCAGGCTATCCTGGGCGTGGTTGTTACTTGAGGCGGAAACGGCGAAGAAGAAGAAGAAGAAGAAGAAGAATGAGATGGGGCCAGAGGCTGAGACCTCGGCCTGTGTGCGTCAAGACGGGTCTTCTCCGGGTGCTGTCGATGACGGAGAAGTGCAGCTCTTGGCCCAGGCGCTGGGGGTTCTCCAAGGCGCCATGGGCGCAGATAAAGGTGTTGCCGCGACGAATGCAACTGCAAATGCCAGGGCCAAGAACAAGAATAAGGCGACGAAGCCGGCGCATTTGAGCCCGTTAGAACACTTGAGCAACCTTACTCAGTCGGAACTGGCGGCATTTAGAGATCTATCTGCCGCCTCGGGCAAGGATGGGCCTTCTGACACATCAAAAAGCTCGACCGAGGTAAAAAAGAAGGGAAAGTCCTACAGTATACACTATGTCAAAGCCGACGACTTGGAGCTGCAACCAATAGAAAAGCCTCAACCGCCCGTCCCAGGGGTGGAGTATGGGTTGGACCGAGTGCTCTTCAACCCGGGGGTCTACCACTTGCAGTGTCCAAGGACGCAGGTATACAATTTTGACCCTTACCTGTCTAAGATCATGCCTATTGAGGAGTTCGACTTCAGTGCACTCAAGCGATACGTGACCTCGTCCAAGGATCAGACGCTCATCCAGATGGCTTCGAGTCTCGGCAAGAAATACACAGGATCTACGTCGAGCATGACGGCCTCCCTGGCCCACTTTCACTACCTCATCTCGGGCTGGCGGTCCATCACCACCAAGAGCATTACCAGAGAGACGCCGATTGAGTCCTCCAACTTTACCCGTATAACGCGAGCCCCCGCGGCAGCGTTTCTGCATTACAAGGATGGCACCTACGCTATCGACGCGGATAAGGAGTTCGACAGGAGTACTATCCTGAGCATGCTTGGCAAGTCCATGGAGAAACTGCTTACCCTTCCCAAGGAGGAGTATGAAAATTATCACCGTGACAGGTCACACCTCCTTAGCGAGGCCACGCGTGAGGATCCTGAGGCTTTCCACTACACGACGCTGGGTGATTTCCTGATGCGGTCTCAACTCGACGCGCACAACCCCAGGCTGCCGGGGACCGGCATGTATGACCTCAAGACGAGGGCGGTGCTCTCGATCCGCATGGAGTCGGCAAACGTCAAGAATGGACTTGGGTACGAGATCCGCAAGCGGTTTGGCGAATTCGAGTCGTTCGAGCGCGAGTACGTCGACATGATCCGGTCGGCCTTCCTCAAGTACTCGATGCAGGTGCGCATGGGCCGCATGGATGGTATCTTTGTCGCCTACCACAACACGGAGCGTATCTTTGGCTTCCAGTATATCCCTCTCGAGGAGATGGACTATTCGATCCACGGGACGACTGACCGGAAGCTCGGCGACGAGGAGTTCAAGCTCAGCGTGACGCTGCTGAACAAGGTCCTGGACAAGGCCACGGCGCGGTTCCCCGGCAAGACTTTGCGTCTGCACTTTGAGACGCGACCGAGCGATACGCCCTTCATGTACATATTTGCCAAGCCCGTGTCCAGAGCCGAAGTCGACGAGGTACAGGAAGCAAACAAGGCTGCCGTCGAGAAGTTTGAGAAGGAGATGATGGGCTTAGATCCGGTTTCGGAGCCGGCGTCGGAAGATGAGGACAGGGGCGTCGAGGACATGGACCTTGTGAACGAGGATGAGGAGGGCGTCTCTTCTCTGGAGAATGCCGAGGAGCTGGGACAGGAAATGTGGGCCGATATGATGGACCGCGTCGAGGACGCCATGGAAGACGATGCACGAGGGATCGCCGCAGTAAGGGAGGCCATCGAGCGTGCTCTAGAGGAGAGTGAGCTTTTGGTCAACCTGTCTCCCGAAAAGTCCAAGGCGCAGGTCGATGCGCTCTTGTCTGCAATCACAAGTCCTGACCTCAGGGCTGCAGCGGAGAGTATCCAGACTGTTGGCATTATGGAGGAAGGCGTCGTCAGGCCAGATGACGACGCTGAGAATGCAGAGGAAGCAAGCGGCAGTGATGTTGAGAGTGAAGCTGTCAGTCTTACCGATAGCAAAGACGCAGCTACAGACTCTGCTGCAGTCAAGGAAACGGCAGAGGAAGCAGAGGCCAGTGAGGCTGAGAGTGAGTCCGTCACTCTTGTCGATAGCAAGGAAACGGCAGAGTTTTCACTCAAGGACATGATCCTCGGACTTGCTGCTCGGGCGCAGACCTCAACCACAGCCGCGGATCCTTCCGAAAGAGATTCAGACGAGTGCGTGACGCCGCGCGAAACTATGCGGATCAAGAAGTTTGAGAGGATCCTCTCCGAAATGCTTTCTGGCTCCAAGGAATCAAGCGACGACAATGCCGCCCCCACCGACATCGAGGGCAAGATGAAGCAGGCCGACACGATCAGCAACGCCAAGTCCTCGGAGAGCAGCAAGGCGGACAGCAACAACGACGGCGATGAGCTGCTCGGGATGGTGTTGACGGCACGTAACATGATGGGTAATCGCTTGGTTGAGCGGGTATGTGGAACTCCGAAAGACTGGAGCCTCGCATACTCTATCGAGGAGATGTCCAACGACAGTGCGAAAAGGATATACCAGCAGGTCAAGGAGCGGCGCCGCGGGACGTTCGAGAACACGCCGTCTGCGGATCAGGAGCCGAGCGCCTACCAAAGGTCGTTTCTCCAGAAGATAAGAGCAGTCACACGCGAGGGCAAGAAGTACCGCCACACGCAGACCGAGCAAGAGAGAAAGAAGCCCGTTTATGTCTTGGGCAAGGAGGAGGGCTTAGACTACCGCGAGGTCTTTGGCGACCCGCCCAAGGTTGAAAAGAAGGATGGCGACGACGGCGCGGCTGCGAAGGCGGAAGAGAATGGGCCAGCTGCAGATGAGGACGTGAACCGTGGGTTCGTGGATCGCACTTGAACCAAAACCGGTGTCTGGAGGAGACGTTCGCATTGTAATACATACTCGAGGCTGGGCGCTGCTTCCACGAATGATTGTACAAAACCTATATATTCCATTTGTCCCCTGCCAAGGGCAGGGGATTGGTGTAGACGAGACCTGTCATCTCCTGATCTGTTTGTACTATAGTCACCTAGATATCATATTTGTTATTCGTTGTATTGTTCTCTTGATTCTATTTTATTTCGATGCCTGACCCAGTCAGTCAAAATGCCAAACAATGTCTTTGTACCGTGCAGTCAGGGTAAAGTAAAGCTGATCTCAGCCGTAAAACCATTACTCATGCTTACAATGCTGCAGTGGAACCGAAAACCATATGACCAAACCAAGATAACAGACGATGCGACTTTATCTCGTCATCAGCAAATTCAAACGAACGCAACCCGATGGTTATGTCTGAAGGACTAAAGCCTGACATGAGGCCGCCCTCACATCCACATTAGTTTTTCGCCGTGCATCCTCGTCGACATGAGCAGAGGACCTTGTGCCAGGCAGAATACGTAGCGGGCGAAGCAGCAGCAGCAGCAGCAGCAGTTAGACCTCTTCCACCTTGATCTTTTTAGAATCCGCATCTCGCTTGACCCTCTTCTCCTTCTCCTCCTTACTCTTCTTGTTGATGCCAGAGTCGGCCTCCCTCTGGGCCCGCTTCATCTTTCTCTTATCCGCCTGCCGCTTCCTCTTCCTCTCCCAAGCCAAAAAGTGCCGTTTCGACATTGGCAGACGCACCGGTTCCGAAAATTGGCCTGCAGCTTGGCGCGTTCCCTCTCGCGCAGCTTGACCTCGCGACGGGCGGCTCGGTTGCCGGCCGAGGCTACTGGTGGTGCTGGTGTTGGCGGTGTTGCTGCTGTCACGGCTGTGGCTGTTTTTATTTTATTTTATTTTTTTATTGTAAATGTTTTGACGACTTGAGCTGATTTATGATTGGCCTGGTTGTGATCCATGTTCTTGTTCTTGGGGCAGCAGCTGAGGCAGTTTGTGTTTCTGGTTCTTTTTGGTCTTGGTATTTTTCAGCACGGCTGGACCGAAGCCGGTGGCCGTTTTGTCGACGGCCTTTTCTTTGTCTGTTTGTCTGTTTGTCTTTTTTTGGCAGAGAAAGGGCCAGGAATTTCTTATTCCCCCGGTTGCTAGTTTGTTTGGCTGGTGCGGTCGATATTGTAATGATCAATAAAAGTGAGAGGACACCGGCCCAGTGGTGAAGTGATTCGACTCCCAATGGAAACTTGACGGACTTTGTTTCGTTTGAATTACAATTTAGGTTAGTTTCCATTGGTACCTAGGTACATACCTTATCTACTTGGTTACCATGAGATGCAGCGCGTTGGAATACCAAACGGCACATCCAGGATGTTGGCCATGTTTTATTTTTTCGTTGCCTCTCGGGCGCTTATCGCTATATGGTGCTCCTCAATACACACAATGGATGGCGGGTTTTAAGGAACTAGGTCCTATGTAGTAGCCCGAGACCAAGGCAAGTACCTAAGGTAGGTGTACCTTACCTAAATTAGGCAGATGGATGGTTCTATGTTCTAGGTCCAGGTCTACAAGGAAGGAACGCAAGGCACCCAATATCTGATGATCAGGGCAGGTGTGGTTCGGGGCAAAGCTCACTTTGGGTGGCTGTCTCCTTTGCTCTAGACTAGGACATGGCAACCATTAAATATGATTCAATTCTTACTCTCTACAGCCTACTATTTACTGTACAAGTGTCCAAGTAAGGCACCTACCCAATACCTTAGCTACCTAGACCAGCTCAGTTCGTTGGGATCAGTTCTCAGGGTCTCCCCATCATCTTCAAGCTTCCCCCGCAATCATTGTACGGGAAATCGATCGATTATCCCTGGAGGTTGAGGTGAAATTTGCCCCTCCAGCCTGGGCATTGTTCAGCGATCGAGTTCGTATCTACCTACCGGTAAGGTGAGATCAGTCAGTGTGTGTCAGGCCACGTTTTTGCAGTGTCTCGAGGGACGGGAACCTCTGTCAACCAAGGCAACTTTTTTTCCAACAAAGTTGTGCCTGGGAAAGAGGCAAAGACACGCGAGTCAAAGCAGTTCGTGGGAGATTTGTGAGCAAAACCCGAATCCCCCCTTGCATTGCATTGCAGGACCTGCAACTGACACTTTTCTTTTTGTTTTTGTTTTCTATCCGTAACCTCCAACGGCCTCACAAAACATACAAAAAAAGAATGAGCCTTGTTTAGGGGACGACGGTTGGACGGGTCAAGCCACAGCTGC
Organism: Pyricularia sp. CBS 133598; assembly: GCA_004337975.1. Lineage (NCBI taxonomy): Eukaryota > Fungi > Ascomycota > Sordariomycetes > Magnaporthales > Pyriculariaceae > Pyricularia > Pyricularia sp. CBS 133598. Next base: position 843,871 of record RRCJ01000011.1, read on the forward strand.
TCCGCGACGTCATCCCGTTTTTTAGTCCTTGCCTCATTAGGTAAAAAGCAGTCACAAATTCACCAAGTGTTTTGGCTGTGCGTACATAAGGTGTCTAAGGTACCTTAGGTACCTAAAAGAACGCGTGGTTCTGGTCATTGCCCCTCTTACAACGAACATTTGACCGAGGTTTTGTTTGATACAGTGGCTTACCTACGATACTTGGCTTGAACTCGCGTTACAAAGATTTACCTTGTTTATCTTGCCTACCTACAGTAGGTACCTACCTTGGGCAAGGTAGCTAATGGTATATACCTTATAACAACCCTGAGACAAATGCTTGTTGGTACGATGAACTCGGCGAGCCGCACCGGAAGCAAAGCAAGGCAAAGTATGTTTGCCCTACAAATATTAGGTTGTGGAGGAGTTTGTGTTTGTCTCTTGAGTATCAGATTAAGGATAACTTGGTTGATGCGACGAGACTGTCCTGGATCCCCTGATTATCAGACTCAAGGGAAATAAAATGGCCGCTCACCCAGACCGTCGGGCCAATTCAGTCGCAAAACAGAGTTGAGCGCAACGTGCGTTTGAACTACTGTGTTTGTTCCGAGAGGAAACAAAAGGACTTGACAAATCCAAAGAACCATCTACAAGTACCTGGCTGTTCAAGAGGTAAATGGCAAGGTATGTAGGTCATAATCAGATAGATATCCGCATCAGTGATTGATTACATATAGTATTTTGCCCCCTTACTGATTGATAAATCAAATTCACGCAAGCCAGGCAATATTAAGCGGGTAGCTTTGGCCTGACTGGAATACCTGAGCTTGCTCGATGCGTCGGTCTGATCTGTAGTTTCGACAGGACTTGCGTTTATACACTTTTTTTTTTCTCGCTCGCTCATTCATGCATGCGACTGTGCAAAGTCGCTTCCCGGCTCTTTACGCTTTTTTTGTCTTTTTTTTTTTTCTTTTCCTGCGCCGATTTCCGATGTTTCGTTCCGACTCTGAGCGACAAAGTGAACAAGCATAGGTAGGTATCTCTACCCTACCTAGCTAGATACTGTACCTTACTTTACCTTAGACGGCTAGCTACTTGTCTATCTATCTTGGCTATCTTACCTGCCTATCCCTCGCAATCGTGTCATGAGTATCATGACTGTCATGCCTCAATCTCAACAACCCAATAGTGCTTTGGGCCAAAGGCAACAACAGCCACAGCTACAGATTCAACAGCAACAACAACCACGACGACCCCATGGCCCACGTCTCTATCACAAAAAGAGCAGGACAGGATGCTTCAGGTGCAAGGGACGGCGTGTAAAGGTAAGAAGCCCAAGCGGTCTTGTCAATTCAAACAAAGAAAGCTTGTTCGATTTTGCCTTTTGTCGCCTTCGTATCGTATAGTTGCCACCAACCCGTCGACCGATTGTGCAAAACCTATTCATGAAATACGATACCGACTACCTCTACAGTCATCAAACCCGCCCTGGCTAACATTGGAACCATGACGGTATCAAGTGCGACGAGCAGAGGCCTGCATGCGGTGGCTGCAGTAGGCATATGGTAGAGTGTGTATATCCTCCTCCGGCCACTGCTACCACCGAAGAGCCTAGAAGAGATGCACCTATATCCACTAGACGCATACAAAGGCCGAGGCCTCGACAGTCCTCATCTGAGGCGCCAAGGGCTGGACTGGTCGGCCGTCGCGGGCGGGATACCGGAAGTGGTACAGACAATCCCGCCTCGCTATCGCCCTCGACCTCGAACCACTCTCCTTCAAGTGCGGGTCATGACGAGCCACAAGATCGCAAGATGTCAACAAGTCATCAAGACCATTCCATGTACGACCAAGAGCCGCCGTCGTCACTTCGTCTGCCACCCATAGTACCAAACGCCGACCCGGAAGAAACACTGGACCCTCCCGAGTCCCGCGCCCGGCGGCTGACCGAGCTGCAACTGTTGCACCATTACATATACCAGCAGGCGAAAACATTCAAGCGGGTTCTACCTTATGACAGGACGGAAAAGGATGGAAAACCCACGGGGAAAGAGACGTTTCTGTGGAGCTACGAGGCCATCGAGATGGCCTGGGAGTCGGACGGCATATTATACGCCCTGCTGGCACACTCGGCGCTGTGCAAGTACACGAGGGCGGCCGCGGACTTTAAGGAGAGGAGGAAAAACGACGAAGAAGGCGAGCAGAGCCCCAAGCGCGACCCCGAGTGCGCCCGCTGGCTCGAGCTGCAGTCGCAGTACCTCTCGATGGCGCTCCGGGAGCAGCGGCGGGCCGTCGACACGCTCAGCAGGGGCACGGCCGACCTGGTGTGCATGTCGGCCCTCACAATCCTCAGCCACTCGTTCGCGCTCGTCCAGACGTCCCCGACCCGGCCCAGGTGGCAACCCCCGGTCGAGTGGCTGCAGATGGGCCACGGCGCGGGTCAGGTCTTCCAGATCGCAAAGAGCCACATGCAGCTCGACCGCATGGCTAGGTTCCTCACTACCCCGCCGCACTTTGACCTGGAGGACATGTTTGCCGAGCGAAACATGGCGCCGCTGCTGTGGCTGATCGAGCGCCCCTTCCCGCCCACCCACGTCGAGCCGTCGCCCTCGGTCATGTCGACGACTTCGTCCTCGCTGGGATCCGTCGACGTGTTCAAGACTAGCAACAGCAACAGTCCGGTGCGCAGCCTGATGGAGATCAAGATGGCGGCGTCTGGTCCATCCACGCCGTCCGAGGTGGATCCCGACGGGCCGGATACCGAGCTTCAGGACGAGACTATCAAAGTATATCATCGCGTGCTGATGTACATTGGGGTAAGTTTTGCATCCTTTACTAGACAAAACAACAAAAACAAAGCACTCTCATTTCTAACGCCGTGACGGGTAAAAACAAAAACAGTGGGTAGAACGTGCCATACACGCACACCTCACGGCCGACGAGCCCCTGTTCGCCGTCTGCCGCCGCTTCGGCGCCTTTGCCGTCTGGACGCCGCCCGCCTTTCAAGAGTTCCTCATCCAGCGCCGGCCGCGCGCCCTAGTCATCCTGGCCTACTTCTTCAGCCTCTGGATCCCCTTCCACGAGATCTGGCTGATTGGCAGCGCGGGCTCCGATCAGCTCAAGGCCATCCGCGAGGAGCTGCCGCCCCGGTGGCGCCAGAAGCTCGACGGCGTGGCCGAGAAGTATGGCGTTCCTTGATGACGCTTTAATGACTGCGACTTTTCTTTTTGTTTGTTTGTTCATGATTAGTCGACACATTTGCATTTTGGGAGGTGTTTCAAAGGATTGGACTGGCTCGCGTGCGGTTTGGGCGTGCGGCGCGTTGTTTGTTTTTGTGTTGTAATATCGAAAAAAACAAGGAAAAACCAAAACCCGATCTGGGATGGATGCAAGACCTTGTGTGCCCTGGGGGCGCCTGTAATGATCCGTTTATACCCGCTCGTTTGGTGATTGCTCTAATTCTTTTTTTTTGTCATTTTCATTCCCGTCTAACAAATGGTCTGCATGTAATAGGTATGAAGCCGATCATCTGGTTTTATCATACAAGTAGATGAGCGGTGTTGTCAGAGGGTAGACACTGTACATGGAGGTTTGAACGGTGCTTTGATTCCTGCTGTATTGCAGTCAGCAAAAAATCAGCTATGCACCCATGAATCAATGGCCATTAAACAGGGCAATGCTCATCCCCCCCTTTTGGTTCGAGCATAGCATTGGGGGTACAGGTCTGACTCTTTGCAAGATCACTGCCCGGGTCTTTTCAACAGAATTTATCAGCGCCCGAATGGAACACAACCCCCCCCCCCCCCAATCGTCCAGCCAATCGTAGAGATCTCAATCCCAAGCAAAACGCCGTCGCTGTGCGGTTGTCATTCGTATCAAGTCTAGTAAACGGGGGGAAACAATGGTTTGAAAAAAAGATAAGTCAAATGGGAGAATCGAGGCAGCATAAAAAAAAGGAACAGCAATAAAACATTGGTGACCCTAGTTCATCCACCCTGACGGCTTCGCCCTTTACACTTGACGTTGAATCAAATGAAGGCATGCTCGTTTTCATTTCTGTGGGAAAAGTTCGTAACACGACGCCAGTATTAGGGGAGAAAATGCTAGCAATGGGGATATCCGAGAAAAAAAGAGAGCAAATCCCCCTTGTATACCAGAGAATTCAGATCCTGGTATTTAAAAACCACCAAGCAACTGTGCACCGGTCGCAGCCGGTGATGCTGCATTACTTGTTGGAGTGGTGGTATTCTCAAACCTCAAATCTTCCATCTCGCACCAGTTGTTGATGTTCTGTATTGGATAATTCGTGGTTAGCAAGAGCTTCTAACCATTGGGGACTGTCTATCCCTCACCCACGGCAAGGGATCTTCAGCGGTAGGAGAAACAAAACTTACAATGCAACTCAAGTACTTGCACCAGCTGCACTTTTGGTGCACGACATAAAAGTTGTTGAGGAGCAGGATGAAGCCAATGGTGACGATGACGAGCGCACCGGCACGGATCAACCACCACGCCCACCACAACGGCTTGCGGCCCTTAAAAAAACCGATCGGGTTCTTGTGGAACGGAGGGGCGGTCTGGCTGTCCTGGCCCGAGGTGACGCTCGCGTAGGGCGGCGAGTCGACGCCGATGCGACGGCGTAGCGAGTTTGGAGAGTGGAGCAGACACACGCCCAGGCCCAGGCCCATGAGGAAGCCGCCAATATGGGAAAAGTTGTCCAAGCCCGGGAGCAGGCCCAGGACGAACGAGATGGCAATATCGAGAAAGATGAAAAGCAGATCCTTTACCGGGTTCTTGCGGTCCTTCCACGAGTAGAGGAGGTCGATCAGCGTCAGGGCGATGACGCCAAAGAGCGAGCCCGAGGCACCGGTCGAGGGCGTGCCCGCGCCGGCGTAGTTGCCTCCCAAGACGAAGCCAAAGATGCCCGCGCTCATGTAGACGAGGAAAAAACGGATCGAGCCGATGGCCTGCTCCATCTCGCGGCCCAGAGTCAACTGCAGCAGCATGTTGAAGCCAATGTGGATCAGGCCAGCGTGCATGAATATGGGCGTGATGAAGCGGAACCACTGGTTCGGCTGGTTGTTTTTGTCGGGGCCTGGCTTAGGGGGTACTCCCGTACGGTTACCGTATTCGGGCTCGGGAACGCCTCCGAAACCGCACAGCTGCGACAAGGTGCAAGCTGGAGCCTGGGTAGTCATGTTGGGGCAGGGCCATGAGATAACATTCGCCGAGTCCTGGACGCCATCGACATTGTGCATGCAGGGCATGTAGCGGGCGCCCATGTTGATGAGGACATAGGGCGACGGACCAATCATTGGGTTGAACTGAGGCCTGATCATGATCGGGGAGCCCGTTAATTGCGCTATTAAGAGGTGAGAGGAGAAAGCTAGTTAGCGTTTGTGCGACTTTGCTTCATTTCAGATAGATTTGCCGGATGTGACGTACCATTCTTGACAATCTCTCCAATGAACACGGCACTCTGTATTATAAAAAATATCCAACAGACCCATGCGATCTTTTGCTTGCCGCTAGTCAACATGCCTAGCTCGCCGAACCTAATCTTCTGCTTCATCGACTTGCCGCGATTGAGACCACCCGCCGCCGCACCGGGCATGCCGCCCTCGGGGTCGTCGACATGGCTGCCGTGTTGCTGTTTATGTCGGTCCAATCGCTCCTGCAGGGGTATGTCATCGCGTGAGGCCATCGGGTCCGAATCCTGTCTTTGAAAAGTACCGCCGCCATAGTATCCCGTGTCTGGCTGCTGTTGTGACCTGCCACTCTGGCCCGCGGGCATCTGATTTCTTTGGCCGTTCATCGGATAGGCATTGTCGTCGAAGACGCTATCGAACGGCGAGTTTCCGTTTCCTGGTTGATGATGATGTTGTTGCTGTTGGTTCGGCCGGCCATTCGACGGGCCCAGGTACTGCTGTGACGAGTACGCCGGTGGTTCGGGGTAGCTCACGGTCGACGGTGCTCCGCCGTAGGGTGCGTATGGCGACGGCGACTGTGACTGGTCTGGTCGCGGACCTTTACCACTGTAGTAGTTGTTGGGATCCATGTTGGTTGGGATTTGGTAAAAGTCGTATTTGGGAGGGAGACGCCCAGAAGCGAGCGCCCCAAGATTTAGGTATCAAGGGAGGTGAATTAGCGCTGGGCCCGGGGTGGAAGGCTGAATTGCGATACGATCCAGGTGTCGCGGTCGGGCTTGGCTAAAATAAGTGGCTGGGGTGGTTTCGTTTGAATTGTGGTCGGGGCGAAGGTGAAGGAACGCGATTATTTGTTTTTGATTTTTGCCCACAAGCCCGCTATGCTCTTTCCTCTTTCCTCTTTTTGCGGGTTCCTTTGATTTTTTTCCTTCTCTTTCTTTCTTTGGCGTTGATCGTTTACCCAAGCGGAATGAGCGAGATGCGAATAAAGGGGGTCAAGCAAGGAAAGTCAATGTTGGTTGCTGGTTTAAAAATGCAACAAACCAAGGATACCTGCTCTTGTCAAAAAAGCACAACACACTCGAGCGGCGCCAGGCGTTGGGGGGCGTAAAGTTCCCAAACCAAACTGGGGCGTGCGGTGCAGTCCTTGTGGGGGTGAATGACCCCAAAGAGGTACTTGACCTTTAATGTAGGTACGGCACACACACACAACACACTCGCGCATCCGTTGCACTAAAGGTCTAGTCGCAACGACTTGCCCTGTCACGATTGTTTTAGCTAGTTTGTTCGTGACTCCGTGTTTTTTGTAGAGTCGCAAGTTGATTTAATCAACGAGCCAAGAAATCGCTAAGTGGTCAATCAAAGCGAGTGACTGTGGGTGAGTGAGTGGTGAGGGTAATAAAGATCGACCCTGAAAACACAGCAGGTGGGATGAATGATAATATCCTTAAGGCTTCATCCGAAAAGCTCTCGAGAGAATTAACACGAGGGGACACGAATATATCGGAAACAATACGAGAAGAGTAGTAGCTGGATTGTTGACCAAGAGGGTGAGGCGCAGCAATAGTTTGGTCAAGTTTTTACTACAGTGGTTGCGGTTGTTGCTGTTTGTACGAAGTACCTATGAGGGATGCCTCAGGGTCTTTCTCGATGGTTTGAAATGCCACGGTTTGCCCAGACGGACCGCGGTGTGGAGATCAACTCCATTCGGCTGCAGGTTTTTTTTTTTGGTTAGGCGCAAGAGGCGATGCAGGGCGAGGGGTGGACAAAACCCAAAACCATAAAAACCAAAACACCCGCCAAGCCCGCAAAGACTCGCCTCAGCTGCTGAGTAGTGGGTATCTGAGGCCCGTGCATCACCCTGCACCGCCCTCCTGTTTAGTGGAGCGGTTCGTCACTTTTGCAGGACGCTGACGTCGCTTTTGGCTGATGTAGAATGAGAATTGATGAGGGATCTTCGGGTTTTTTTTGACTGATCTGCCACAGTGCACACCACAATCATCAACATCATAAACGGGCAAGGATGGCTGTGCAACTCCCGTGACCATTCCACTTGACTCATATAATTTGACAATTTTATTTATATAATGATGACTTTGGCAAGTACAGTAGAGACACATCATCTTCGAATATTGGTTGATGTTGATACACCGGCAAGACCGGTAGTGAGCCTCTAGTTCCAGATGTAATATAAGCATGGTCCCTACCGTGGTATATGCGTGTCAAAGTTGTATCTGTAGAGTAGGTAGGGTCAGCGTGCATATTGTAGGTACATTTGCATACATGTATGTGCATGAGCCGCTAATTACATATGCCCAGTAATTCATCTCGAAAAACTTGAAGGTGAGGTCAAAGCCAGTGGGACAAAACCCAAAGTCTGACTCGGCCCGTTGGAGATTCCCGTTGAGTGATTAATTAATATATGAACATTAATTACTCGCTGGATGTACCAACAGAGATAAACGTACTATGTAGATTGGCTGTAATAGAGTTTGTACCGCAACGGAATCGAGTGAACTAGATAATACCAGAAGTATCATGCCGACCCAATGTCATTGACTGTTTGGTCTTTGAAAGACCCCATCTGTACGTGATTGAGAGTACCAATGCTTAAAACTGAGTAGTCTTGAAACTCATCAAAATATAGATATCCAATTGCTACTCTTAACTCCCTCTAGACTAGATGTAAACAACTCTATCATGCCCTGGATCTAGACCCAATAAAACGCATCCCGCATCTGTTGTACATTCATCATCAAAAACTCAAAAAAAAAAACAACACGCCACACCGACACGCATCTCCCCCCACCCAAAAGACCCGCCTACTGCCACTCGGCATCGACCTCCTCAAACTTGTCCAGGAACGCCCGGAAGAACTTGACACCCAAGCCGGGGTCGAGCGCGCCCGTGGTGGCCCTGACGCTGTGCATGCTGAGCTGGGGGAGGCCGGCGTCGGCGCTCCTGACGCCCATGGCGCTGCTCAGCGACGGGCCGACGGTGCCGCCGCTCCGGCTGTCGTTGCGGATCATGAAGGTCTGGTTGACGCAACCCGATAGCTGCGCGACCCGGTCCAGGATCGCCGTCGACACGGGGTCCGTCGTCATGTGGCCGTTGGAGTCGGCGCAGACTGCCACGCCCACATTGAGCCGCGGCGCATGGCCCGAGAGGTACTTGTCCATGAAGTTGGGGTGCACCGCGTGCGTCACGTCGGCCGACACCAGGAACGAGTTGGCGTACGTCCTGCCGACGACCCCAGGGCCGAAGGTTGTCTTGCCGTCCGAGGCTTCCGTGAGGGCCTCGACGGCCCGCTCGATGACGATTGGGAGGAGGTTGGACTTGGCGCCCTGCTTGAGCAGGCTGCCAATCTCCTCGTCGTCAAAGAGCGCCACGAGCTTGATCTGGCCAGACTTGTCGTCGTCCGAGGCGCAGAGGAGACCCTGCAGCGCTGCCCAGCTGCAGAGCTTGTCGTCGATGCGGCCGGCGAAGATGAACTCCTTGTCCAGGCCGCCCACGGTGGCGGGCTGAAGGTCGAAGAGCTCGAGCTCCCAGTTGACGATCTCGGCCGAGGACTTGAGGCCCAGCTGCGAGGTGATGAGCTTGACCAGCTTGGGCGGTTGGGAGGCCGCGAAGGAGCCCGCGGGGCCGCCACCCAGATAAGGCTTGACGTCGTCTGATGCTGCTGATGCGGCGGTGGAGGATGACGAAAAGAGGTCCGAGTTGTCGAGGCCAATGATTGGCACGGCCTGAGTCTCCTTGTTGTTGGTGCCCATCATGCCGACACCGAAGTGCGGCGCCAGCGTCGGCACCCTGGCGATGGGCCAGTCGACCTTGACGAGCTTGGTGCTGGTCTTGCCAGTGCTAGGATCACGGACAATGACCCTACCTCCGATGGACAGGTCGCGATCCCACCACGTCTCGTTCAGAGCGCCGGCGTAAGGGGCAACTCCGAGTTGGAGATAGCCGGCGCGGTTGGGCTTGCTGCTCACGGGCTTGAGCTTGGCAGTCAGGGCGTCGATGTGGCCGGCAATCATTGCGACACCGTTGCCGGGCTTGTAGGCCTTTCCAACTGCGAAAGCAACCAGAGAGGAGGCGTTACGGGTGACATAGTACTTGCCACCGGGGCGAATCTTGCCCGTCCAGTCGGCGCGAGCAGATAGCTGTGGTTGCGATGATAAAGCTGGTTAGCTTTGTGGCATTGACTCGTACAAGTAGGACGTGTTGTGACTCACCTCAGTGTATCCTGCCGCACCGAGCTTGCCCTTGAAGTAGTCAACGGCGTGGAAGATGGTAGGGTTCTCGGTCAAGAAGTCGGTAAACGGCTTGGTGAAAGCCTCCGGGCGGGCCTCGCCGACGGAGCAAATGGCGCATTCGCTCTTGGTGACCACCTTGTGCACGGCGTACGGCAGCTGGACCATGCAGTTGATGCAGATCTGCAGGCCTCGGCGTTGGGCCTCGCGACCTACATCGCCGGCAATGTAGTACCGCATCTCGGGGGTGGGCTGGTCGACTGGAGAGTCCATGCTGACGTCTGTAGCTGTGGAGGTGGGCGTCGTCATGGGCGAAGCGGCGGCGGCGGTAGCAGCTGCAACGGAGCTCGTCACTGAGTTGGCCAGCGATGCAGCACGGAGAGCCAGGTTTGAGGCGCGAGCGCGAAGGAAATCGGGCGTGTGTCTGGTCATTGCTCGGCGGGTTTGCGGGATGGGAGATTGGTGAACGTTTATCGGGGAGTCGAAGAGGAAGAGCTCGGTCTTGTTATACATGACAGATTTGCATGTGAGCAATTGATTTTGCCTTGGGAACCTAGGTAGGTCTAGTCCGATTGCAGGTGTGGGTGGGTAGGTGGGTAGCTACCTTAGGTGTAGGTCAAGGTAGGGGCTGTATAGGCGGGTAGGTAAACGAGTTAATTGGAAGATGCAAGTGAGAAAGATGGTTCCTGGTTGGATCACGAGTTGTTTGGTTCAAAAGCGCGGAGCTTATCTTCTGGGGAAACTGGAGGGACACTTGACCATCTCAGTTGAGTGTCTCGGAACTGAGTCGCACACAATCCGCGATGCCAGCCGTCAGTACCGATCACTGCGGTATCGGCGCCAAGCTAGGCGTTGCCAGGGTGGCAGATCGATGGTGGTTTGGGGTACAGGTGTGGGCTGCAGGGGTTTAGTATTGATTACCGGTGGAGGTGGAGCTAGAGCTAGCTAGGTAGGTAGGTATGCAAAACATCAATGCCATAGGCCAAAGCTCAAAACACCAAGATTAGAACTCTACAGATGTAGATAGAGCTTGGTTTCTTGCCTACATCATAGAAGTTGGCCATGTAACACGATTTCTGAAGAACTTAGATAATGTACAATTACCCAAGTTGACCTGGCATTAACTTGATCCTAGAATGGGTACAATTAAAGCTCAACCATACCATGTTACGTTATAGCATGTTTATCCCTTATTTGCTATCCCGAGCTGGTAGAAAGTAGTAGGAAAATACGCCTACTGGAGAGAAACCACGATTCTGGAAGCTTGCCAGCGATATTCCCATCAGTTTTCAGAGAACGATTGCATTTTTCGTGAGGTTGCTTTCCAATTAGAAACTACAGGAAGCAAACGTATCAAGAATCATCAATCGGCGGCTATTCTTGGAAGCAGATGCTTGCTCAATGCCTGGTTCAAAACAAGTGACCTTGGTGTGATTTATGGCTGCATCCTCGGGGAGCTCAAAGGCTTGGTAAGAAGTGATGTTGGCAATATCAACAACCGAAAATCATCAATCTCTCCTGACTTATACCTACATTTCTCGGCATTTCCAACGTCTAGGCCTCGACGTAAGAATAACCATGGGGTTAATTTGTTGGATCTCGAGGCTGAAAAGAACAGAAAAGGGTGCTAGCGCCAGATGTCACACCTCGTGAAGTCAAATACCTAGGTAGTCAATGCATACCTTATACACCGGGCATGGCCGCCTCATGAATACTCCTCTATGGTCATTATAGAACTCACAGACATCATGACTTACTTACCAAGCTAGGTGCTTTCCCCAACAAGGCTCACGGATCTGATATATCCTACAAAGCTTATTAGTAAAGAAGGTTTACAAGAAAAACAGCTGGCCCAAAGGACATGCGCTCTTGACTTGGCTCTCTCTCCATCATGCATCATAGAACAGTCACCGAATCATACAGGAAATGGGAGCTTCCAACAACATCAAGGTCGAGCCCTGAATCATCGTGGGCACTGTTGGTCTACCACTGGCTAGGTGGCGTCCAAAATAGCCCTTGCCCAACCCACAGTCGAGATAGTGCGTTATCCCTCGACTTGATGATGTGCTTGTCTGTAGTAATTTTGCTGACCGAACCGGCAAAAGCCCAAGTTTGTGATGATTGTGAATCCCCATCACAACTGATCAAAGACGCAATGTAGTAGGGCTCTCCAGGAGGGCCGGCCCGAAGGGCAGGAGAGACCGGCGAGTGCGATGACACACGCCCTTCCCAGCAAAGCCATGAAAGCCCGCCAGCTCAGCAGCATATGCTGTCACAGCATTGAAACCGAACCAAAGAGATACTCAAATTCTGCCTCCCAGACAGTCGGTGGACCGAGGAGGCCAGAAGCTGCCGAAATCCGCAGAAGAAAAAAGAATAAGCAAGTAAGACATTTGATGAGCCTCCAGCCAGGAGGCCCTCACAGTCGATCCGCCCAAGTTGGTCAATAACCGTCCTCACTTGGATGTTCACCCTAGTGAGTCCAGGAATGAGAAGGCCACGAAAATAATAGTAGAGGCTTTGTGTCCAACGTTATCCGCGAAAGGGACCTTATCGTTCTAATGCAACGAAATCTTCTTGCTCACTAACAGCCTCGACACAGAAGAGTATAATTAGCATCTACACTATGACTAGAGTCTTGTTTAAAGCTTTTTACGCTCAAGACTTTTAGTTAGGGATTTGAATCTCTCTCTGGGGCCTGGTTGAGGCTACCGTTGCTACCCTCTCGTCCTGACTTCATTCTGGCCGTCTTTTGCTTCCGTTCTGCTCTTTGCTTGGCATTCTTTTTTATCCAATGCTCAAATTTAATGTACCCACCCCAGACTTTGACACCAGAAACAAGGGCAAGCCTCTGAAGTCCTTCAACAGCCTTATTCAGGAATCCCTCATTATACGGTTCTGGAGCACCTGTGGGGGTACCTATGGGAGCCAAAATAGATTATTAGCATCTAAATTGCTTGACAATGGTGTTTTGCGTACAGACGTCCACGATTATACAATTTGTTGAAGACCTGGATAAAGCCACTGCACTTACCTGGCTGGCTTTTCTGTTTTCTTGTCTTCTTTTTCTTTTTATCATTGGTTTCTGCTGCGTAGGGGTCAACTTCGGCAGCCTCCCCTTCCACAGTAGAAGTGCCTCTGCCCATGCATGCGGAAAAGCCCTCCGCAATACTTTTTGCAGTCTTTGCACATCCTGGTGGGAAGCAAGGGATGGTATTTAGCTACTTCTCATTGTTGTATCGGTTTAGTCTTTCCTATTACTGGCTGCCATATCACGTTACCTTTTCTGAACCAAGAGTGCTTTCGGGGAATGTCTTGCGTGGCGGGATCGTCTCCTGGGCCGGCCCTGCGTTGCAAAGCTTTATTCTCAACCGATTCGGCGGTGTTTAAATGGCAACCCTCCGGATTTGGGCAGGTAAATCCACTAGTTCTAGAAAAGAAATCTGATCCTGATTTGTTGCCGACATCTGTTTGAATATTGTCAAGATTCCGGGGTGTTTTGATAGGACGGATTCGGCCCGGAGACTTTTCCGTGGGGGCGGAAACGGCGAAATGTGCCAGAATTAGGAAGGTGAAAGGTATTAGAAACTGCATGGTCGAATTATCTTTTTTATATTCCTCTTGGGTAAAAAAAACAATGCAAAATAGCAAAGTAGAAAAGAAGATTAGGAAAAGAGCAATAGGGATATAAAATAACGGCACAAGTCGATATAGGAATAGAAGATGTTATAATTTTAAAAACATGATTTTCTGGGGGAAAATAGCGGATCTGGGCTCAAAGTATAGCAAGATCAATCATCTCCGGGGTTTATGCACCTTGCTATAAGTCGCTCAAATCCGACCACAAATCCATGGCTTCAAGGCCACAGCCCCCAGAGCCTCAGGGGCTCCGATGTGAAAAATCACGGGCTCGTGACAGCTCCTAACTTGGCTTTGATATAAAAGAATGAAAACTTAATTCAAGTATCCAACGTGATGAAGTATGTTACAGTAGCCTCAGCAGTCGCATCAGGCGGGCACAATGTTCCGAATAGGAGTGTCGGTATCCGGGGCCAGACGTATGACAACAGTGGTAATGTCCGGATCTTAAGTTCTTTATGCACCCTTAAGGGGGTAGGTAGATCAAGATCTTGGATCCATAGCACGCGCAGGACACGAGCCGCAGAGCCTTAGAATTTTTAAACTCGAATAAATCTAGATAGACACCTGGGTATGTATTCATTAAGTATAAGATCTACGGTGAAAACAGCTTGGTAACTAACAAGACCTATAATCCACACCCAGTGGGGCTTCTCTGGCCAAAGCAGCGGGATGGGGGTGTCCGATAGAATAGCCAACATATTAACGCACTAAGATGCAAATAATTTTGGTCGGTGAAGTGACTAACACCAGAAGATCCCAGTGATTTCGTAAATAGAAACTGCCACATGCTACTCCTTTGAGCTTACGACGCAGCCTGCTAACTGTGGGGCACAAGGCCACGCTACTGTGGTAAGGGTAGAAATCCCCCCCTCTGCTCTGTCGTCCAATACTGTGGGCCTTGCGGGCGGTAGCAACTTTGGTAACAACTTTGAAAGAAAAATCAGGTACTTGATGCTCCTGAGAACAGTAAAGTTGGCGAAGGCCCACGCATACAAGTACGGTATCAGGGGAGGGTCTTTTTTTGCCTGGTCCCGTAGTACATTGGGACTTTTCTCGGAGAAAAAGAAAGGAGAGAAAGATCAGAGTAGAAAAAATAGAGACACCGTGAACGGGGGTTTCCTTGGAAGAGAGACCCTTATTACAATATTTTTAGCTGGCTAGGCTAGAATTACGTACCGAGATATTTCAGCGACCAAGGTTTATGCCTGGGATGAGCAAGAGTGGTCGACTCCCGTCCGGAAACCAGGCGTTCGGTTCATGCAAGAAAACTTTTCAGATCTGATTTAAGAGAAGAAGTACACTTATTCAAGACGGCATTCACGCAAAAGCGGGTTGCTTCCATTTTTATACAAAGAGCTAGAAGCTCAGGGGGAGCAGGGTCCCCCGTGGATGAGTGATTAGTTAGATGGCAGCTCCAACCTATCTTGCAGCTGTGCGGCTAAAGGTTGGATGGATTGAATGGGCAAGTTCGTCCAAGACAAGGGAGCTCAGAGCGGAGCTGAGTTGGGTTGGAACGATTGTTTCACCATCCTGTTGATTAGGCGGCAAAAGGCAGTAAACAACGCTATAAATACTTGACAAGATGAACTATTGTAGACAATAGAACTGTGCGAGTCGTCTTCATAAAGAAGAAGGACAGACATAGTCACGATGAACTTGGAAAAGTAGAAACCAACATAAATTTGGACAGTAAACTTTCAGTCCTCTCCAAACAAAACGCAGAATTCAGTGATTTGTACGAAAGAGGTTTAGAAAAAAACGACAAATGCAGATTTCAAGGAGATCTAGACCAGAGAGATCTATATGCAAAATGTATCGGAATCTGGTCTAAGGCGCAGCCTTTTAATGCAGTTGGTATGTAAAAATCCCATCCATCCGC
This sequence comes from Pyricularia sp. CBS 133598, assembly GCA_004337975.1. Lineage (NCBI taxonomy): Eukaryota > Fungi > Ascomycota > Sordariomycetes > Magnaporthales > Pyriculariaceae > Pyricularia > Pyricularia sp. CBS 133598. The sequence continues at coordinate 859,044 of RRCJ01000011.1, forward strand.
TACTGGCGAGCCTCGAGGGCTGCTTTGATAGCTATAACGTACAAGCCCATGTTAGTATTTTGCTTACAAGATCGAATCAAAGGAGGAACAGGGCATGGAAGTAAACTGATAACACTCAAGAAGCTTACCATCGCAAGTTGTCTTTGCATCGCCAAACAGCATCCTCGTGCCGGGCATGTAGAACATGGGGTTGGGCACGTCGGCGTAGCCACTCGCGAGGCCTCTCTTCATCACAATGACCGTCTTGCTCTTCCACGCGTGCAGCACCGGCATTCCAGCGATGGGGCTGCCCGGCTCGAGCGCGATAGGGTTGACCGTGTCATTGGCGCCGATGACGAGTGTCACGTCCGTCTCGGAGAAGTCGTCGTTGATCTCGTCCATCTCCAGTACAATGTCGTACGGGACGCTGGCCTCGGCGAGGAGCACGTTGCACTGGCCCGGCATGCGGCCGGCGACCGGGTGGATGGCGAAGCGGACGTTGATGCCCTTGCCGCGCAGGAACTGCGTGAACTCGGAGATGGCGTACTGCGCCTTGGCGACTGCCATGCCGTAGCCCACGACTATGATGACATTTTCGGCGTTGATGAGCGCTTCGGCCGTGTCTTCAACGTTGGTTTGCGTTATGGCGCCTTCCATCTTGTAGTCGGTTTGCTGCGGTGCCGATATGCCGCCGAACAGGACGTTTGTCAGAGAGCGGTTCATTGCCACGCACATCTGGAGTTACGTTTTGTCAGCAAATGTATGTGTCCACAGTATCTGCTTCGTCGTCAGGGGACTACTTACAATGTATGATAGAATAGAGCCAGACACTCCTATGAGGGCTCCGACAGTCGTCAAAAGTGAATTGTCAAGCATGAAACCCTCTGCCACAAGAGCAAAGCCACTGTAAGCATTCAGTACAGTGATCACAACAGGCATATCTGCGCCACCAATGGCAGCCGTAGTGGTGAAGCCTTGAATGAACGAAAGAACCGTGTTGGCGGCTAGTGCGCCTGCGGCAACCATAGGTGCACCCGGTGCCATGGTAACGAAGGCCCCCATTGTTGCCAAGTTAGTGCTTAGCATGCCGGCGTTAAGAAGATGACGGCCTGGAAGGTGTATGGGCTTGGAAGACATCTTGCCGGCAAGTTTGGCAAAAGCGACAATGGAGCCGGTGAATGTGATACCACCTATTCATATGACATATCAGCAAGCAGTCTCGCGTAAATGTGTGTCATCAAAAAAGCTCAATGTCAACGACTCACCAATCAGGACACCCAGGTATGCTGTCACAAGGTGCAGTGTGGAAATATCATGTACATCAGCCATGACGCTGCCGATGCTGGTCAAGACGGCAGCGAGACCAACAACAGAGTGCAGAGCAGCCACAGTCTGCGGAAGGTCAGTCGGGGTGATGCGCTTTCCAATCATGAATCCGGCCAATCCACCCATAGCTGCAAGTCCGATGAACTGCGTCAAGACCTCTGGGGAGAAGCCAACAGCCAGCAGTGATGCAAGAACTCCGGATCCAACACCGAGTATACCTAGGGAGTTGCCCATGCGGGCGGTGGCCTGTGAAGCAAGACTCGAGATGGAGCTGATGCAGAGAACAGAAGAAACCAGGTATCCAGCCTGCACAAGACCAGCTGCGCCCGTGGAAGCTGCAGCAAGGAAACCACCACCAAAAAGAACGGCAGGGATCCCGTACAGCCAGGGGTACTCTGGAGGATCGGTTGGACGCTTGAACATGTCGAGCATGCGCTTCGTGATGACGAAACCACCAGAGACGTTCACGAATGCTAGCAAAACTGACAAAGCACCAAAAGCTTGTGGGATGGTGTGGGGGAAGAAGCCTCCGCCCAGGACGAAGAGACCTCCGATACCGACCATACCTGAGATGGCGTTGGTGACACTCATCAAAGGACTGTGCAGAGCAGGGGCGACATTCCAAACAGCACGATAACCGATCAAACTGGCGAGACCAAAGGTGAACATATTGCCCATGAAGGCTGGCCCAGTCAGCTTGCCAAGAGCCAGGGCAGCGCCCATACCTCCAGCGACAGCAGCGACCTCTCGTGACTCCTTCTGAAACGGTGTCAGAGCAACCACCTCGGCTTCTTTGATGACTGGCTTAGCGGCCGGAGCAGGAGGTGGAGCAGGTCGAGGAGCGGGCGGGAGAACCTCTCCCTTCTGTGTCACGATGGCACCACGGACAACCTCGTCTGACAGATCGATTCCAAACTCCTTTTCGACGGGAGTCATGGAAAGAAGCAGCTTGGTGATGTTGTTCGAGTAAAGCGTGGATGACTGTGTCGGTAGGCGGGAAGGAAGATCAGTGTAGCCGATGATTTTGACGTCCTTGTAAGTTACCAGCTCTCCGGGCACCGTCTTTTCGCAGTTTCCACCTGCCTCAGCAGCCAAATCAACAACGACTGAGCCGGGCTTCATGGTCTCGAGCATGGACTTGGTGATCAGCTTGGGGGCAGGCTTTCCGGGAATCAGGGCTGTGGTAATGATGATATCGACCTCGCGAGCTTGGTTGGCAAAGAGACGCAGCTGTGCTTCCTGGAATTCCTTTGACATTTCCTTGGCATAGCCACCGGCTCCAGAGCCGTCTTCTTGAACATCAACCTCAATGAACTCGGCCCCAAGAGACTGAACTTGCTCACGGGTGGCAGGGCGCGTGTCGAAACCTCTCACAATGGCACCCATGCGCCTCGCGGTTGCAATGGCACTTAGACCAGCCACACCAGCACCGACGACCAAGACTTTGCAAGGTGGAATCTTTCCAGCAGCCGTGACCTGACCTGTCAGGAAGCGGCCGAAGTTGTTGGAGGCTTCCAGTACGGCCTTGTAACCGGCAATGTTGGCCATGGAACTGAGCGCGTCAAAAACCTGGGCGCGAGAGATGCGCGGAATCATCTCCATGGCAAAAGATGTTGCCTTCTTCTCGGAGAGCTTCTGCACCAGATCCTTGTTTTGCGCCGGCTGAAGGAACGAGATCAGGGTCTGGCCCGTCTTCATGCCCTCGGCCTCGGTGAGGCTCGGACCGCGGACTTTCATCAGAATGTCAGAATTGGCCCAGACGTTGCTGGCGTCCACCAGCTCGGCCCCCGCCTTCTCGTACTCCTCATCGGGAAAGTCGGCCTGTGCCCCTGCACCGCGCTCGATGAGGACGCGTTTGAAGCCCTTCTTCTTGAGCAAGAGGACATTCTGAGGGGTCAGGGCCACGCGCCGCTCGTTGGGGTAAGTCTCCTTGGGAACGCCAACGGTGAGTTCGGTGTAGGGCGTCGTAGGCGGCAGGACTTTAGTAGAGTATGCCGAAGTGACCTTGATGACGCCCGTGGCTGGAAGCGTCGGAACAGTTGAAAGAACTGTGGCGTGTCGAATGGGCTGTTGTCTCTTTTGGACTGCCACCAGGGCCAGCGAAGGGCGAGAAGCAGTGGTTCGGTGCTGCTTGTTGCTCAGCGTATTATGCCATTGGCGTCGCTGCGTGCGGTGGGTGACGGGCGATGATGCCGAAGCACCGTCTGCCGTGAAACATGGTCATGGTCAGTTCTAGAGCTCGGCTTTGACTGTTGTGGCCTGGTTGCCTTCGAGCGCCAGACGCAACGAGCCAAAGACTTACCCAAGATTGCGGAGAGTGCGGGGAGACTCGACAAGCCATGGCCATGGACCAAAGCGGCCGGCCGAACGAGCGTCCACGACATGGCGACAGCCTGCCCAGTGGCTATTGCCGTGGGGGATCAACTTCCGGAGACAAATGATCTGTATGAACTAGGTCATTGGCTGCGCACCGAGGATCATGTCAGCGTGAGCGAAAGAGTATTTCACGATCTACAGCTAAAGCTGTCGGTAAATTGACAAAGTGGGTGGTCTAAAAAAGCAAAGAAGAAAAAATACGAAAAAGTAATAGTTGCAGCAGATCGATCACAGCTGGAAAAAAATGCACGAACCGAGCTACTCCAAGCCCTAATGCCCAACGAAAGGTTGTTCAGTGTGGCGTACCTGAGCCCGTCGCAGAGCTTCTATCTGCAGCTTGCACTATGACACACGCAGCTTTTGTTTCTTTTGCCGGAGGACTCGGGAGACCGAGTACGTCAAAGTAGGTACCTGTCCTACTATCAATGCAAAGCTGCGGTTCACCGCATCACACGCACCTCGATCCGAACATAAGGTGAGATGGTGTGGTATGTGCGATGTATGGTAAATATTGACCCGAAACACAAAAGAACAAGAGGAGGAAGAGAGGAAATGGTAAAGACCTCAAATGGAAGCTCACATGGGATCGAACATGAGGAGCAAAGCGTCAATTCGTTTACCTGCATGGCCAAGATGCGGGGAAAGCGGAAGCAGTACGTCTCAGGGTCTCGGCATCATCCCACCGAGCTATGGTTCGATGCAAAACTCAAGCGCTTCAATGAGCTTCACCCCGCATCCAAGCTTGACCTGGCTTTTCAATGTACAGTCATAATTCATAATATAGCGAATGAAGCTTGCCGCTGGCGCCAACCTTGTAAGCTTGCTCAAGTTTTCCCCCAAGTGGTGCCAAGTGGGCGTCTCCAAACTTGAAAGCTTGCTGTGTCTGTCAATCACGGTAAACTGGAGCTTCCCTGACGTCGTACTGCGTCTCACCTTGCGGGGACATCAAGGTACCCACCCCGATCCACAAGAATAGATACGAAGTACCTATATCTGGATGGTATAATAAATAGATCGGGAATTTTATACTCAGAAGATGGACGGCAAAGCCGTCACCAGGAATACAACAATAAATAGTAGATACACAGACAAACGGCGTAATAAATAGATCTGGAAAGTATATTAAGCAACGGCCAAAACATGTCTACCAGGAAGTCGGTACTATTTGGCTGAATTGTTCAAGTATTTAAACCGGTTCATCTTCCAACTTAATCACAATTTGCCTTTGCCTGCCTACCTTTCTTGGTATCCCATCACCCACTTTCGTTCAGGGTTCATTATTTGCATCATACTTTGTAACTTTATATCTCCTTGCTTTTACTTTTCTTACTCTTCGTTTCTTACAAACTTTTCAACGCATAATCAACTTTAACAAGCCACATTATCAACATGCACTACTCGGCTTTTTTCACCACCGCAGCTACCCTCTTAGCCATTGCGCCAAACTACGTCGTCGCCGTAGGTGGTGGAGAATGCCTAGTCGCGCTTGTACCAGACGGCGGATCATTTTACAGGACAACCAAAAATGGCATTCCAGGCCAGCCCTTTGAATTTAAATGGGGTGAATTCGAGTTCACTATTCAGGTTGAACAAGGTTGCGCAGGGAGAAAGACTGCTGGGACTATACCCCCGAGGCATTTCGTGTCAGTGGGTCGTCCGGCTTCTCTGACGCCTACTTCCATTCTGAGAGAGAATGATACTCCACATCCGCCAACAGCAGTTTATCCTCCCCCCCAAGCGCCTCGTCCAGATGGACATAAGCCGGCTTCTCAGAATCCTACCACCTTTTTTGGAAATCTCAATCCACGTCCGCAATCAGCAGTTTATCCTCCACAAGCACCTACAGATGGGCGTAGGATGCGATACGACTTGCAATCAGGAGGTGCGGTGAGAAAGAGATAGCTTGTCGTCGGATTGAGACGCTAGGGGAAGCTTTCAGTATCTAATACATGAATATAATATGCTTGCTTAGCACTGCAACAATGAGATGAATTATCGCGAATAGATGTTGTTGTAATCCAGTGGCAGTCAAGTCGTATGTCGTGGAGGCAGGAAAACCTTGGCGTGTTCTAATAGGCGGGCGGTACTTTTTCACCAACGGTACTTTGCGGCCCCACCTTTCCCGAGATGCGGAAAAAAAGTTCCAATATGGTGGAACTCGGCTGTGGAGGCGATTGCAGAGGACAAAAACATCCTACCAGTAGCTAATCAATCAACTTGCATGCAACATCTTGACAATCGAACCGAATTTAACAAGCAGCAAGAAACACATTCATTTTGATTATAATCAGCCCTCGAGACTAATATACCAAACAACATGTCAAACACAAGTCCAACAGCGCCATCCGGCGCAACACCAGAACCTCAACAAGACAACCAAAAACAACCACCACCGTTCCACGGCACCCACCCGGTCTACCACTACACCGCGCTCGGCGTGGCGGGGCTCGGCCTTCTCGCTTTGGCCCTCCCGCCGCGCACCTGGGGCTTCCGCAGCACGCTTCTCAGCTCATCCGTCTTCATCTCGTCCAACCAGCTCGCGCACGACTACACAGGGCGGTCCTTTGTGCAGCGATGGGGCGAGCGAACCGAGAAGCTCGAGGCCGCCATCAACAGCGGCGACTCGGACGAGACGCGCCGCATCAAGGAAGCCATACGCGCCGAGAAGCTCCGGAGGCGGGAGGCCCTGCCCGAGGAGGAGCGCAGGCGGCTCGAGGCGCTGGACCGCGCCAGGGACAAGAGTAAGAGCTCCTGGTTCAGGGAGTGGGACGAGAAGGAGAAGCAGGCCCTGGCGGACGGGAGGGGTTACGGCGGCCTGATCATGGACACTGTCAGGGAGGCGTTTGGTGTCGACGAGGAGAAGCCGGCTGCGGGTGATGCGAATAAGGCCAAGGAGGGTGCGGACAAAAAGCCGGATGGTACGAAGTGAGAGGGCAGCCTGGACCGTTGGGAAATGAAACGTGGGATGCAGGGCTCGGGGCTTTTGTCTCCGGTACGTCGGCCTGGCATTTGATGTGTGTGGTTGATTCTGAAGGCAGAAGCTGAGAGCACCGCCAGATGTAATAATATGTACTCAAACGAAGATCTGTAAAAGTAGTTTAAAATACCCAAAGAAAGAAAGCAGTGTTAAGAGGAGAAAACAAGTCCAAACTGCTTTCAAAGCACCTTGAACCAAACCCAGAAACCAAACATATACTACAGCTTTGAATATGAGATCACACACCTGCCCCCGTCCATCGGATGAACGAGAGAATCAAACACTTATTTAACCGGGTAAACTAGCCAATGGTAAGGAGGTATTGGCTTTGTCTAATCGCACGAATGATAAAGTCCTTGGAAATAAACAATTCACAACCAGTTCACAGACACAACACGATATCATGACAAAGCAAAATGTTACCAAACGCAGCTGTATCAATCTATTTCGCATTGCTCAAATTTGATCTAGGCATATACAGAGCCTCCAATCCACCCATACACATCCTTCAAGACCTGGCAACAGCCGTTGGCTCCCACGCCTTGAACTTGGGTACCGTCCTGTGAAGAAAATACCGTGGTTAACTCACACCATCCTCAACGACAGCGCCACAGAGAATGCAGATAATAACGATAGACAAGTCCAGAAAATCAACTTACGTGCTGTAGGGCTTGTAGGCACCCCTCGTGGCTGTGCGGTTACCCACGTGCTCCTTGGGCGCCCAGGGCCGGTTGACCTTGGTCAGGGCGTCCTGGGGGGCGGGCGTGTCGACCATGTACGACAGCCAGGCGTGCCAGTGCGGTTCAATATGTGCGCTGTGTTGGTGGCCATTTGTCAGTTCACCATGCGTGTGCGATTGCGGCCTGCCCAAACACCGCCAAGGGGCAACCAATAATGGAGCAAACGTACGCGTCGTAGTCATGCTTCTTGTAGTCAACCCATCGCGTTCGGACTGGAGTCGGGGTCGTGTCAGTAATGAGCAGTTCCAGGCTCGGACGAGCTGCTGGGTTAGGTTGCCGGTCGTTAAACCCCAGCAAGAGCGGTTACGTACGGGGAAGCTCCTCGGCCATGTTCTCGTAGAACTTGTTACCGAACCTGTCGGTGCCAATCAGGGTACCGGCCTTGGTGTCACCTGTGATTTGCGCATCGTTAGAATCCTGTCGATGGTCCCCTTTCCTTGCATCGATCCATTGACCCCTTCCCCCGCATGTGGTTGGACCGCCATACCGATGTACTATCAAAACACAGGCAGCACGTGTGTGCCCTAGCAATCAGCAATTGTTCCTGGAGTTGTCGTCGGGCGAGTGAGTGTCGTAGGCAAGAGGACATACGTTGAGTTGATGCCAGTATTCCTATCCACGGGGTTTGTAATGTCAGCAAAACCAAGGTTCGATTAGGATCAATTGAGCGGTGGCGTCGTGCGGGTCTGGCTGCGAACCTTGAGGCCAATGCGGCGCAAGTAGCCAAACGTTCTCGAAAGGGTCGACATGGTGGCTATGTGGTGGTCAATTGACCTTGTCGGCGAGAAGTCGGAGCTTGCGGAGGTTGTTTTTGAAGTTCGGTCGGCACAAGAGGTGACGCAGGTACCATACAGCTTAGCTCAGGTGCCCACGACGGCCTAGGTGGAGAATGCGAATTTCCAGACCAATTGCAGGCCTGGAATTTCTACGATAGACCCTAACCCCGAGAGGCATTGGCATTTGGGACCCTAACCCGCCTTGAAAAAGACATAGTCTCAACGATAAGCACGTCATGAACCTGCGAACCCTTCCGCTAGCCCGCATCGATCCGTTATTCAAGCGGCCATGATAGTCCGGGGCTTTTCGAAGTGCGCCTCGAGGCTAAGGCCAACCCTATCAACATCGCGTGCCTCCATCCGAACACACAGCCGGGCCCAATGCCGCTCATTTACGGGGTCATCCAGTGCGGGAGCTGCGGCAGGGCCGTCGACTAATGGCCCGACGACCACGGCAGGCTTGCTGGCACCCTTCACGACCGAGCTCGACAAGATCGCGCCCTCTTTTCGAATCCACGGCTCGCAGATACGCATACTGCAGACGCCTGCAGAGTTCTACGAGACGCTCAAAGACAAGATTCGGCACGCGGAGCGCCGGATCTTCTTGTCTACTTTGTACATTGGCAAATCTGAGAAAGAACTGGTACGTGTGGTTGTATATACGATGTCGCAGGAAGGATTGTAAAAAACAAAAAAGGAGAAAAGACTAGAATATGGACAAGGAAGCTTTTTTTTGTTGACAATAACGACTTGCTGCAGATTGCTACGCTACAAGAGGCGTTGCGCGCAAAGCCGGAGCTCAAGGTTAGCATCCTCACAGATGCTCTGCGTGGCAGCCGTGAGGCACCGGAGCCTTGCTCTGCGTCGCTTCTGGCGCCGCTCGTAACTGAGTTTGGGGCTGAGCGCGTTGAAATCAGGATGTACCACACGCCGAACCTGACGGGACTGCGGAAGAAATACATACCTAAGCGAATTAATGAAGGTTGGGGACTACAGCATATGAAGCTGTACGGGTTTGATGACGAGATCGTCATGTCAGGGTACGGCTAAAAAGATCTCTGCGTCCACCTAGCAAGCTGGGTTTTCAGCATTGGCTAACATGATCGACCCCTCAGGGCAAACTTGTCAAACGACTATTTCACAAATCGCCAGGACAGGTATCACTTGTTTTCCTCAAGGGAGATCACCGAGTATTTCTGGGGTTTACAAAGGGCGGTGGGCTCTTTGAGCTTCCTCGTGCAGCCGTCTACAGAGTCACCCTCTGGTTTTGAGATGACATGGCCCGGAAGCAATCTTGCGCCTTCCCCTCTGGAAGAACCAGACAAGTTTGTGGCAAAGTCAACGACCCTGATCAGAGATCTGATCTCAGTGAAATCTGCGAAATCAAACGCTGGCTCTGGTGGCGAACGCAGCCAGACCGACACCTCGGTGTACCCATTGGCCCAGATGTCTCAGCTCATGAGGCCTGATACATCGACAGAGCTACCGGCAGTGACGCATATTCTCTCCAAGTTGGCGTCACCTGCTCTGGCTGGCTCGTCATGGACATTTACAGCCGGTTACTTCAACCCAGCACCCTCGCTCACCAAGCTACTCCTGTCAGCGGCCCCTGGGGGCACTGGGACGGTGATTACCGCGTCTCCTTACGCGAACGGGTTCTTTCGCTCTCGTGGTGTCTCAGGGATGTTGCCGGACGCATATAGCCTTCTAGCACGGCGGTTCCTGGACCAAGTGGAACGTCGCAAGGGTGGACAAGAAGTCGTGCTCAAGGAGTGGCGACGCGGCACTTCCGGCGAGCCAGACGGCTGGACATACCACGCCAAGGGGCTGTGGGTGACGTTGCCAGGTGGTCAGGACATAGGCCCATCTTTGACAATGGTGGGCAGCTCCAACTATACAAAGCGTAGTTACAGCCTTGATCTGGAGGCCAACGCGCTGATTGTGACCACAAACGATGGCCTGAGGAAGAGGCTGGCGGATGAGCAGCAGTGGCTCCAGGAGTACGCCGCACCGGTCACAATTGATGACTTTGTAAAGACGGACAGGAGGGTTAGTTTGAAGGTGCGGATCTCTATGTGGATCGTGTCGTTGGTTGGCGGTGCCTTGTAAGATGAGACTTGTCATGGAGTGTGAGGCATGGAAGTGAACGGTTATTTGTACAACATGATAGAACGTGATACCCTTTCGATTGGTAAAAGTAACACATCAATGGGACATTCGAACCTTGGTAATACGTGGTAATAGGCTTCGAGGGACAGGAATGCCGATGTGAGCTTCCTCTGTTGAACGTAACATGAGACTATAGTTTGGGCGGCCGCATGCATTCAAAGCTACACCGGTTCCATGTGCAGCGAGTGTGGCACACTTGATGACAAGAGAATCTCACAGATTGATTGTCTGATTCAGCACGGTGATTCTCTCCGACATAGTCATCATTCAGGCTAAAGTACCCTGAGGTTAACCTCTCTCATTTTCTTGCAAGAAAAAAAAAAAAAAAAAAAAAAACAAGAAGCTGGCAGGATGCGAAACAGAGAATGCTTATCGTGTATCGATTCGAACCGGGGAACGCCGGCGAGGAAAAATATATCAATCAAACCGTGCCACCCACGAAGGGAGTGATTGGTTGCCCAAGCTGTCGCTCAGAATTGGAGGTGGAGCCGACTCTGGCATCCACCCGCAAATTATCAGCACTCAGGAGCCGGCAAACAGGGCGGAGGCAAGCGAGAGGCTAGGCTACCTTGGGTCTGGCATTTCAGCTTGGCTTGGGGAGTGAAGAGCCGAGAAAACAAAGCAAGGGGGTACGATTCGATTCTAGACTCCAGATCGCATTTCGCGCACGCGCCCTTTCTCCTGTTCTCAACATTCCCATCCCATCCCATCCACAAAAGTTGGTTGCATGAGGGCAAACCCATTCGTTTTTTTCTCTCTCTAACGGCCCTCTGACAAGACCCCGACCACGGCAATTGACCGAAACGGCGCTGGCTAATAAGTTCACAGCCTCTGAAAATCAATCCCGGATCCCAAACCCGGGGGGCGGCTTGCAGAAGAAGGTCAATGGCTGGCGCCACGGCAGCTTTCTATTAGACTTTCTTGGGAGAGGCAAGTTGGGCATGAGATCAAAATCTCTATCTTGACCTAAGAAGCAAGCATTTAGCCAGGGGACCACGTGACGTCATGAAGTTCGCGAAGGAGCTTCAAAGGGATTTAGTGCCCGGTATGTTTCTTTTTGGTCTTTTAAAAACAACAGACAGTTTTCATCTGATGTTTTTTTTAGTGATTATTTTATTTTAACCTCATTTCTTTGGCTGACCGACTATTACAGAATGGCAGCAAGCATACCTCAACTACAAAGAGGGCAAGAAGCACATCAAGGTCGTCGCTCGTGCCATCAATCGAGCCAAGGGTAAAGCTTCACTGACCCCGAACCTTGCCCGACGATCACCGGATGACTTGCCTCCCCACCCAACTCCCAGCTTCTCACCTAGGCGCAAGCAGAGTCAGCATGTCCGTTCTTTGGCGGCCAGAGGGGCGGCTCAGGATGAAGATGGCGACACTGGAAAGGCCTTGTCTGCCACTCGTTCGCAGTCGACCCCAGCTCCAGGGCCGTCCAGGACCAAGAACGGCCTAGCACTGTCTCCGGCTCTGGACATCGCGCCCCGGAAGGGGAAAAACGATGGCCGTTTGGGTGAGACCCAACTGCTCAAGGACTCATGGGGAAGTGACACGCATTATGGCAGCTTCGTGCCAACTCCTCCGGCTGCTCCTCACCCGGATAATCCCCTTACCAAGTCGACATCTTATCAAAACAACTTTGAGCTCCCGGCGCCTGCCATGAAAATACCATCCAGGAATGACGATTCTAACAAGCATGCACCGCTATTGTCAAACCCATTCCACAGAAGCCATTCGATGCAGTTCCCTGTGGGTGGGGCACGTCGCGGTTCTGTCGAAGAGTCGCAAAAGTCCCCTCGTCAACGGCCCGTCAGTCGTCGAGCCAGCACTTTTAGGAAGAATCCTGGGGAGGACCCCTCTGCAGACACTCCGACAAGACAGCGCCTGCAGCATACGGAGTCTTACCCCACACCGCGTGGCAGCTTGACACGCAAAAAGTCAACCTCGCCCAACACTGCGGTCGAACAGGAAGCCATCGAGCTCGAAAACAACTTCTTCTTTTGGCTGGACGACCAGCTGGCAAAGGTTGATACCTTTTACCGGGAAAAGGAGGCCGAGGCGGAGAAGCGTCTAGTTGCTCTCCGGGAACAGTTGCATGTCATGAGGAGTCAACGTCTGGATGAGATAGAACAAATGAGAGAACGTCGCCGTGCTGCATCCGAAGGCAACGGCGACTCTACTGCTAACAAACTAGGGAAACAAAACAAGGGGAGCAACGCCAGCTCAGATAACTCCTGGCTTAACCAAGGCTGGATGCGTCAGTTGCAACCAGCAAAGGCTAAGCTCCTCGACATAAGCCACCCTCGACCAGGACCTAACTCCAAAGCACTCCAGAAGATGGCGCAAACGCCACGCATGAAAGGCTTACAAGATCCCTCAAACAGGGATTATGCACGCCGCCCAGTGGCTGAGGATGTTCCATACAGGACCGCCAAACACAAATTGAAGCTGGCCCTGCAGGAGTTCTACCGTGGCCTGGAGCTGCTCAAATCGTTTGCTCTGCTCAACCGAACCGCTTTCCGGAAGCTCAACAAAAAGTATGACAAGGCTGTCAACGCTAGACCTGCGTACCGTTACATGCACGAGCGCGTCAATGAAGCCTACTTCGTCAAGTCCACGCTGTTGGACACGCACATCGCCGCCGTGGAGGACTTGTACGCGCGCTACTTTGAGCGTGGAAATCACAAGATTGCCGCAGGCAAGCTGCGTAACCTCAACCGCAGGCCGGCAGATGAGTCTGCGAGTGCCTTCCGTAGTGGCCTGCTCATCGGCGTGGGACTCGTGTTTGCCATCCAGGGCGGAACATATGGGTCTGAGCTCCTATTTACTGAAGATGATACGTTGAGAGAGCAGACATCATACCTCATGCAGATCTATGGCGGATACTTCCTCATGCTCTATCTTTTCGTCCTCTTCTGCCTGGATTGTCGGCTATGGACAAAGAGCAAGATTAACTACCAGTTCATATTCGAGTTTGACCCTAGGACGCAACTCGACTGGAGGCAGTTGTCCCAATTCCCTGCGTTTTTCCTGCTGGTGTTTGGGGTCTTTATCTGGGCCAACTTTTCACGATTCGGAGATGAGGAAATGTACCTCTACTTCCCCGTCATCTTGATTGGGCTTACTTTCGTGATACTATTCTTCCCTGCGCCTGTGTTTTACTGGCGAAGTCGACGATGGTTCTTGTACTCTCATGTAAGTCGTGGGTCCAAAAGAGCCTCGAGGGCCGCCGGCCGGTAGAGCTTTGTCAACTAACAACTTGCTGTTTCATAGTGGCGTCTGCTTCTTGCAGGCCTCTATCCTGTCGAGTTTCGTGACTTCTTCCTCGGCGACATTTATTGCTCTCTGACATACGCCATGTGTGTAAGTAATAAGTGACTTGCTAACCACCTCCTTGAGCTTTTGATAGCATGGAGTACTAATCGCATCGCAAACTATGCAGAACATCGAGCTCTTCTTCTGCCTGTATCATAACCGCTGGAACGAACCCACACAATGTAACTCGAGCCATTCTCGACTGCTAGGCTTCTTCTCGGCGCTGCCACCTATTTGGCGTTTTCTCCAGTGCATCAGGCGTTACTACGACACGCGCAACGCTTTCCCCCATCTCGTCAACTGTGGCAAATATACTATGAGCATCTTGGCTGCCGTATGCCTCAGCCTTTACCGTATGGAGAACACGCATACGAATCTGGCGCTTTTCATTACCTTTTCCAGCATCAATGCCATATACTGCTGTAAGTTGTTCACCACCGGCGAACCTGCAAACCTTCCGTTGCTGTATATCTATTCTAACTCCCTTGTAAACAATATCAGCGTTCTGGGACATATTCATGGACTTTTCTCTCCTTCAGCCAGTCACCAACAACAACTTTCTCCTTCGCGACATCATCGGGTTAAAGAAAAAATGGCCCTACTACACCGCGATGGTCGTAGATCCCATCCTCAGATTCGCCTGGATATTCTACGCTATATTTACGCACGACACACAGCACAACACCATAGTCTCTTTTCTGGTCGCTTTCGGGGAGGTGACTCGCCGTGGGATGTGGACCATTTTCAGAGTTGAGAACGAGCACTGTGGCAATGTGGCGCAATACAAGGCCAGCCGCGACGTGCCGCTTCCCTACAAGCTCGAGGGCGAGGAGAGCAGCAGCGGCAGTGGCGCCGACGAAGGATTACTGGGCGAACCAACCACACCGGGCAAGGGCCGGAGCTCAGGCGTCGACGTCGAACGGTCGCCAGCAGCTGCTTGCCTGAACTCGCTCGCCAGAGCCGGCTCTAGAGTGTCGGCGGCTGAGGAAGGAAGGGCCGGGGATTCCGCAGCAGGTGACGTCCCCGGCGGCGCGACGCTCAGGAGGAGGCTCACGCGGGCCGACACCATCGTCGGGGCGCTCTCGCGGCACCTAGCCGAGGCGCACAAGCAGGACTTTGAGAAGCGGCGTAAGCCGCCCGTCAGCCCCGCAGAGGATGAAGACGAGGAGGAGATTTATCAGAACATTCAGAGAGCGACAGTTTCTAGCGACGTGGCCGTGGGGGAAGAGGATGACACGGACGACATGGAGGGCGGAGGGGCGTTTAGTGAGGATGAACACGGGGAGGAAGATGGAGATGGCCAGAGCGATGGCGATGAGGATGAGGCGGAGCACGTTGATACGGAGGTGGTGGATAACGGCAAAGATGCTGTGAGAAAGCAGAGCAAGTCGTGAAGAGAGTTGCTTCTGTTAGGTTAAGGCTTGTCCTTTGTTGTTTGAAGGAACATAAGCGAGAGCGAGGGGGAAAGGGGTTCAATCAAGGCATTACTAGCGAGCGATAATTCATTGATAGA
Organism: Pyricularia sp. CBS 133598; assembly: GCA_004337975.1. NCBI lineage: Eukaryota > Fungi > Ascomycota > Sordariomycetes > Magnaporthales > Pyriculariaceae > Pyricularia > Pyricularia sp. CBS 133598. The sequence continues at coordinate 874,218 of RRCJ01000011.1, forward strand.
CAGGTAGGATTACCAAAAACAGCATTAAGGATTAGAAATCGGAACGTTAATAATTACAGAGTACAAAGTTATCATTCCTGCTGCCGCAACACGCTCCAAGGATCGCAACGGCTTGTGAATACTTGCCACTGCAAAGGCAGACACTCCCTAATGACGGCCTGCCAATTCCAAGTGGAGTTTGCCGACAGTTGGCAGCGTTTTATGAGGATATAGTTTCCTTGGCTTTTGTGGCTTTGATTTTGTCGGTCTTTGTTCACGCCAGATTAATCTCTCGACGTAAGACCTTGAACAGCACATTTTCGTCACTTTATAGTTATCGCTTTAAGCGTGGTCAGTATAGCCCAAATTTATCGGATATGGTGTAGTGGCTAACATACGACGCTCTCAACAACGAGTTACCGTCGTGCCCGGGGTTCGATTCCCCGTATCCGAGATTACATTTTTGCATTTTTTGCATTGCTTGCATTTTCTTTATCGAGCGAATCCTCAGTCATGATTCATTCTCGTCCTTTGGTACGACCGCTGGCAGCAAACCTGGGCTTCGTTTTACAGCTTGTCGCATTGCACAAAAAAAAAAAGAAAAGGCTCTCCGGTGCGGGTTCCGTGTGCGTCTGGCTGTCGTCGCCAGCAACGGGAAGATCCAACATTTGATAAGAACCACGCATGCACCACCCAGATATCTAGTCAAAATGGCTAAGCTAGGTCATCTTCCCTCGTACGGTAGAGAGCCGGAAACTTCTGTTCAGCCCTTGGCTCTCCTGGCTGTCCCCGAATATAAACCCTCTGACCTCTCTATAACCGTCGTTTCTTGTTGTTTTTTGTTGTAATACTTGGGCTAAATTTGTCAGGACGACGAGCGACACTTTTTATAAAAATTTCCTTAAACGCTTTTGGACGGAGGCGTGGTAGCTGGACGGTGGGCCTAGGACCTGATGTTCTCCATACGGACATTGAGCCTGAAACGGGCGAGATGAAGTTAGCGGTTGGTCATGGAGAGAATTCTGTAGAAATCAGGGGGTGCTACGATGAAGACTCGATATCTTCTTCCGAGCGCATATAGGTTAAGCTAGATGGGCATCTGTTTATCCTATAAGTCTCGGCACAGTGATCTGTACGGCTGGATATCAACTACGCTTGGTGATGCTAGCGGAACGATGGACTGAATAGAAATCGAATATAGCCTTGGTAGCAGCTTTCCCTGGGATGAGATTTCTCTAGCTCTAAAGCCTGAGAAGGATCTGGCACTGCTTGTATTGTTGCAGCTGTATAACCTCCTTTGGCACTGGAAGACTGCACGCATGACCAAGATGAGTTGGTGTTTATGATCTAGTCTGCCCTACCTGGCTCGTGTCTAGGTTTGTAGTCGTATAGATGTAGAATTCCTCGGTCCTCCAGGTGTAGAAATATAGAGCGTTCAATGATAGATATGTATGACGGTGTTGATCCAGAGTCCCAGAAGTTGCAAGAAAATCAAAGACACGAAAAGAGTAGAAAGCTGCCAGACGACTGGTACTACTTTTGATCCTGTTGAAGCATAACCCAAAGAAGAATCCTACCCATATCCATAATTTTATCACTAACCAAATTCTAGCAATGACTTTTGATTTCAGGGCAAATCTTGAAGAAAATCTGATGTGGAATCTGATGAGAAACCAAGACAACGCCGGTATCACAAACAGATGGTGCTAGCATCAAGGAGGAAGGAGGCTAAGTAGGTCTTTATGAATTAATTTGCTCGCGATCCTGGTTGATAAATCAAAAAACCTTTGAAATTTGGCTGCTTTGACTTGTTTGGGTTATGCTCTGGGGCACATAAGGTCGTGGACTCGTGGCGAGGACCTTCTCCAAGCAAACAGAGCAATGACGCGGCTCAATCGTGTAATGAGCTGCCTGATATAGCCCACAACCTATCAAAGACATTGCTGTACTTCCAAAGGATGGGAAGAGCCAAGTCAAATGCAGTAATGACAACCGCTGGGAATGAATTGGTGTCGTAGAACCTTGATCTTCTGGTTGGCCTGGACGTGCCCGGGTTGGGGATTTACGGACCAGTCGAGTCCGTACACAATGCTCAGGACATCTGACCGGCAACTGACAGAATTGGACCAAAGACTTGATCCCAATGGGCCAAATCTCTCTGAGTCTGCTATTACCACAACACGAGATTGTTTCTGACCAACCGTTCAAATCTCGCCCAACGCTCAGAACCACAACCACAAACTCCAGCACAAAAGGCAGAACCGACAAACCAGCAGTAAAATAACGAAAAGAGAAGCCAACAATAGATATGGACGGCGTTACGGGTGGCGCCATCGCCATGATAATTCTCATCATCCTCCGCATCATCTGGGACTTTTGCAGCATGTGCAACCACCCACAAAGGGCCAACATCCAAGACCCGAGCAACATCGAAATGCAGGACATGAGTGGCAAGGGTAGGCCCACCTCGGCCCAGCAAAATGCCCCGATGGACGTTCCCGCCCAGCCAGAGGCCACCAACAATACCTACCGACCGGATTCTTTTGACTGGACCAAGTTGATGCAGATGCATAACGTTACTCCCCTCCCCGCGGTATCTGTTCCTAGTAGCCGGGGCGCAAGGAGCGGCAACGCAAACGCCAAGGGAAAGGGAAAGGGAAAGGGCAAGGGAAACGAGACACTGGTCGCTCCCCCACCGCGCGTATTCGACTGGACGGGAACAAACGCCATCAGCGACGAGGACCTATTATGCAATGCCGGCGAGGGATCCAGTCGGGGAGTACCTCGCAGCTCGAGGTACAGAAACAGCCACTACTACAACTGGGTTTGATTTCATAAGGTCAAGATCTCAGTCAAGAACAGAACAGCCGAACATCAAAGACTGCTTTCAGAAGTTGACGACTCTCTAAATAGCATTTGTGGTCACGTAAGTACCTTACTCACGAACCTGGTCTTGCTGGGAGAGAGGGCAACTTTGACGAAAGAGTAGAGCTGACATTCAGATTTGTATTCAGCAACGGCGAGAGAGAAACCACGGAGGTCACACTCCCGATAGCTATCAACGGCCAGCTGACAAGAAACACGTCAAAATCGAGCCGTTTCGTACCCGTGGCTGCTTAGGCTCTAGAAATTGTTTCGGAAATTGGCATCGCAACAATCTTTGCGATGTTTTGCGACAGAGAAATGGTGTCTTACGACGGTGCATAGCCTCGGAGGGACCAGGACGAAGAGCATGAGCATGTTGCCATGGATAGGTACCTAGGAAAAGTTCACAGCAGAGATGTATGCCCTGAGTTTTGTTCTTGCTAATCGCATGTACCTCGAATAAATGGGGGAAATCATTCCCTGTCAAGACTTGTGCGATATCTGGGTACTATTGGAGAGACAAATCAAGATATTGTAGTGGACTCTTAGCAGTTCATAAAGATTCACCAAGTTCTAGATAGTATCCATGAGTCCCACGGCGTCAAATCAACGATCGTACTTGGCACAACTTCGGTGGAAAAGGTGACTACATGCGGCCTGCTATGGACGGACGCGTCAGATAGTTGCTTTTATGTTATGGGGTATTGTATGGTGGATGTCAATTGAGTTGTGGTAGGTTGTGCCTAGCGGGAATAAGCATAAACTCCATTGACACTAGGGTCCCGGTCAAGCGCCAAGCAGGGGAGGTACATGAACCTTGCAGTGCGATACGGTGTGACTCTGTCTATTATTGTCCGGTCTCTCCTAAAGTAAAAAAATGCATGAGTAGACTTGAAGCATTTTCAACAAAACAGCTAGGGTATCCGAGTAAGAAAGCCTGCAGAACTGACCTAAAATAAACAGCGGGTTTTACCCAGCAACCAATCCTCTGCCTGGTGCATCGGCACAGTATCTATCAATACAAGGTGCCCTTGCCTGCAGGTGGGGCAATGAGTCAAGGCCATGAATGGCGGGGGAGACTAGACGCGTTCTGCAGACGCGACGGCAAAAATTTATTTGTCTACCCCTCATGACGACAACTTTTTCTCCCCTTTTTTTCTACTACTTTCTTTTTTCTTACCTGATATAAAGCCGGACAAGAATTTCCACAATTCGAGTGCGCACAAGTGTTGGGATTATCATTGTGGCATCTTATACTTGCTTACTTTTTTGATACCCTTTTATTATTATCTTTGTTGCTCATTGCTATATCAACTGTACCCGTGTCGACAGTCCTTTGACCTTCCTCCACAACGATCGAGGCGACAGAATACCTCTGGCACGATGAAGTATATCGTAGTCAATGGAGGTAATTATTCCCTATAGCCCAGCACAGCAAGTAAAAAGATTTTTATGTGAACCATTTACTAAGATGGACTACAGGTGTCATTAGCGGAGTGGGCAAGGGCATTATTGGTATGTCTAGATCACCTCGTAGGACGGTGTTACTATACGTCGATTGGCGACTAACAAAAATGCAAAGCCTCGTCTACTGGCCTGCTTCTGAAGTCTGTCGGCCTCAAGGTCACAGTAAGCATCTCTTGCCCCTCTGTAGTTTCGACTTAGTAGTTTACTGTCGATGCTGACGTAGTCTCGTTAACAATCACCAGGCCATCAAGATTGATCCTTATCTCAATGTTGATGCGGGTACCATGAACCCATTGGAGTGAGCACCAACTCGCTTCAGACCCTCCTCCTTCATGCCCGCTTCCGCGTGCTGATAGAGTCAAACAACACAGGCATGGAGAATGCTTCGTCCTGTCCGACGGCGGCGAGGTCGATCTCGACATGGGCAACTACGAGAGGTATCTTAACGTGACATTTACACGCGGCCACAACATCACAACCGGTCAGATCTACAAGGAGGTCATCGACAAGGAGCGCAGAGGCGACTTCCTCGGCAAGACCGTCCAAATAGTACCACACATCACCGATGCCATACAGGAGCGAATCGAGCGCGTCGCGCGCATCCCGGTCGACAACTCGGGCCAGGAGCCGGACGTTTGCATCATCGAGCTCGGAGGTACTGTCGGTGACATCGAGTCTATGCCTTTCGTGGAGGCACTCACCCAGCTGCGCCACAAGTACGGCCGCAGCGGCTTCTTCAGCATTCACGTGTCATTTGTCCCCGCCATTCACGGAGAGCAAAAGACAAAGCCCACACAGCACTCGGTTAAGACGGTCCGAAGTGCAGGCCTCATCCCTGACTTGCTGTGTTCCCGCTGTAACAAAGGCTTGGAACAAAGCACCGTGAACAAGATCGCCCAAATGTGCCAGCTCGAGCCCGAGCAGGTTCTTGTCGTTTATGACATGCCCTCCATCTACCAAGTCCCCATGCTGCTTGACCAGCAAGGTTTGGTCACTCAGCTCAAGGCGTCGCTCGGCCTTGATAGCATCCCGCGGGACCCAACCCGCTTGCAGCATGGATCTGAGATGTGGAACGTCTGGAAGGACACGGTCGGCGCCATGGACAGCGAGGGCAAGGTCACCATTGCCTTGGTAGGCAAGTACACAGAGCTGCACGACTCCTATCTTTCCGTCATCAAGGCACTGGAGCACTCGTCCATGAAATGTAGGCGCAAGCTTGACTTGCAATGGGTCGACTCGGAGCACCTCGAGCCTAAAACTGCCAAGGAAGAATTCGACGCGGCTTGGGAGAAGGTCAAGTCGGCCGATGGAATTCTCGTTCCCGGTGGCTTCGGAAACCGAGGCACCGAGGGTATGATTGCGGCAGCCAAGTGGGCTCGCGAGCAGAACAAGCCTTACCTCGGAGTTTGTCTCGGCATGCAGCTTGCTGTTGTGGAGATTGCTCGCAACATCTGCAAGCTCGAGGGCGCGACGTCAGAGGAGTTTAATGGCCTGGCGGAGCACAAGGTGATCATTTTCATGCCAGAGATTGACAAGACCACCATGGGAGGTACAATGCGTCTTGGTCTGCACGACACTCACTTCCAGCCTGGTAGCGAAGGCAGCAAGATCCGTGCCCTCTATGGCAACGGCCCCGTTGCCAGGGAACGCCACAGACATAGGTATGAAGTCAACCCGCAGTACATTGAGCAGCTTCAGAAGGAGGCTGGCCTCCAATTCTTGGGCAAGGACGACAAGGGTGAGAGGATGGAGATTATAGAGCTGAAGGGTCACCCTTACTTTGTTGGTGTTCAGTACCATCCCGAGTATCTCAGCAGGGTGTTGGACCCGAGTAAGCCATTCCTCGGTCTCGTTGCTGCTGCTTCGGGATGCTTAGAAAAGGTCACGACTGACGTGCTGGCGGAGCACAAAAATGGTGTCAATGGCGTCAACGGCAACGGAAGGCACTTTTAAGGCGTTTTGGGATCGTATAAAATGTTATTTTTCTTAGATTACGATAAGCATTATGTTTGGTATGATCAATAAAAAGACCATGAGCGATGAGGTGCTTTGTATGGATGCTGCGGTTTTCTTTACTGTTTGCAAAATTGCAAATCCCTTTATGCTCAAGCCTACGCCCACATCCTGGGAGCTTATGCGGTTCAGCATATATCCACTGTATTTATTATCCGTTATTGAGGAATACCATATGTCAGCTGCTGACGTTCATGAAAATTACTACATATGCTAGGTCTCACTAAAAGACCGTCATACTTGCTCTTCCTTTACGGTACTACTGACACCATTTCCATACGGGTCGATCTTTGTGCTAGCAAACTTCCTCGCAGACACGCCCTGCTCAAACAAGACATCAAGCTCAGCGTACGTCCGACCCTTGGGCTCGGGCACACGGAAAAAGACCCAGACCGCACTCAGGGCGGCGGTGCCGGCCCAGAAGAAGGCCGTCTTTGCGCCCCAGTTCCAGCCGGTGCTGGCGCTGCTCAGCTGGTAGTTGGTCATGACGTTGACAAAGATGTTGCTGGCGTTGTAAGCGGCGCGGGCCAGCACGATGGTCTTTGCCTTGAGCCGGGTGCTCGACAGCTCCGAGACGAGCGAGTACGTGACGGGGCCGACGGTGAAGTCGTAGACAAAGGTGAAGGCGATGAGCATGCCGCCGATGGCCCAGATGCCGGCGTTGGTGCCGGCAAAGGCCAGCCCGCCGACCACGACCAGGATCAGCAGCTGCGTGGTCAGGCCGGCAAAGTGGATGGTCCGGCGGCCGACGCGCGCCATCAGCAGCCAGCTCCCCGCCGTGCCCACCATGCCCAGCGCGTACTGGCCCATGGACAGCGCGAGCGAGTTGCTGGCGTCCATGCCGGCCTGGGTGAGGAAGTAGGAGAAATAGCCCATCAGGTTCTGGCCGCCGAGCGTCTGCACAAGCCAGATGCCGACGACGACTTCGGTGCGGCGCAGGTCGACGCCCCGGAAGCAGTCGCGGAACCGCACACCCTCCTTGACGCGCCGCTCCATCTCATTGGTGTGCTCGATCATGGCGATGGTCTCATCGGCGTCGAATCCGGGCTGGTCGGGGCTCGTCAGCCGGAGCAAGGATCGCTTGGCAGCGGCGCGGTCGCCGTGTCGGACGAACCACCACGGGCTCTCGGGGGCGAACCAGACGCCGATCAAGATGGGTACTGGCCAGACCCACTGCACGCCAAAGGGGATCCTGTAGGCCCACTCGTCGGTGCGGCGGATGCTGTTGTAGTTGACGGCCTGGGCGAAGAACTGCCCGATGACCCAACACATGTTGATGAAGGTGGTCAGGTAGGGGCGCAGCGCGACAGGGGCCACCTCGGACGCGTAGGCGGGGGTGACGGACTGGAACGCGCCCCAGGGGATGCCGCAGAGCACCTCGCCGAGGACGAGGACCTCGACGTTCGGGGCGAAGAAGAGCACAAATATGAAGGCGATCATGAGCACGAGGCCCAGCATCGTCGTCACCCTGTAGCCCCAGCGGTCCGAGGCCCAGCCGGCGAGGATCAGGCCCAGGATCTCGCCGGCGCGGGCGCCGTTGGACAGGCCCGACTGCCAGGCGGCGCTGATTACCCACTTGCCGGTGGCCGGGTTGAACTCGCCGTACTTTTGGTTGAAGACGGGGGAGTTGTACAGGGAGGACAGCAGGGCGAGGTCGTAGCCCTCCATGATCAGGGTTGATGACAGGAGGACGGACCAGCCGATGGCTTTTGGGTAGGTCTTGATGGCGACCCAGAGGGTCATTTGCTGCTCCGAGGAGGCGGCATGTTTGGCATCTAGGGCCAGGGACGAGGGGGAGGTATCGACGTCGACATTGTGAGGGGGTGCTACTGCCGGACTCTTTTCCGTGTTTGTGCTAGCTGTGGTTTCTTGTTTGGAGGCCATGGGCACGATTGTGTTTGTCCTAGTTGGACTAGCAGTGATAATGGTGGTTGCAGAAACAGTTGTGCTGGTAGGTCTTGTTGACTGTCACTCTCCAAAGTACCCAAGTAAAAGATGGCCTTTAGAAATAGATAGGCGACAAAGGCCTGACTGGGAGTTTGGACTTGGTAGCCACGGGAAGGATTGTGGAATGTGCCTGGGTCAACTACCTAGCAAAAGGCGAGTTAAGGCATCCCATTATATATAAACATTCACCGGTTCCAGCACACAAAACGTCAAAATAAGTTACCATGCTTGGGAAGTGTGCTGACAAGGGTGTACCCCGGACAATCCGGGGTTTCGTCAATCGAGCCATGCTGTCAGCGTCAGCTTGGGCAAACTTATTTTCAGCAATAGCTACAGAGAAAATTGGTGATGTTCTCTACGAAAATTCGGTAGTCGTGTGGGGGGTTACATTGGAGAGATGGGGGGAAAGAATTATTTGGGAAAGCTGTGGTGACAGGGCGAGCGGAGTTGCTGTCGGAGTTGCCTCAAGGAGTAGCTTTTGAGGGGTCATCGAAGCAAAATGGAGGTTGGGTCTAGGTGGATGAGGTAATGGGATGAAGGCAGTTGATAGGTGGACAAAAAGACTTAGCTTCCTTGCTTTTCATTCGTTACCAGGTTGGTAACTGAACCCTTTAATTCGGCCTTTGCCTCTGCAGTACGGCTTTCTCTTTCGTATTGCCTGCCCACTATTTATCTATATTCCTCCATTCATGTCGAGGTTTGCTGTCGGAGCTTGGGCGGAGATGCTTATCATGGAAAAGCTCTCCGTCTCAAGGTCGGCCCCGAGTCAACAATGTTTTCGTTCCAGCTTCTCGCCAGGGTAAATAAATGAAGAGCAAGGATTGCTCATCACAGTTATCGAATGTTAAGCGAGACTTGGAAGATTTAAAAATCGACTGCCCTCTAACTCTGCTCTGCAACACTTCAAATTCGCAACATAGTACTGGATCCACTACTCCTTCGTCCTCAGTATGGGCAGCATTCCATTAGACCTGCAAATCCACGCCTCACAACGGCTGTACGGCAAGTCGCCGTGGTGGAAAGATGCCGTCTTTTATCAAGTCTACCCAGCCAGCTTTGTCGACAGCAACGGGGATGGGTGGGGTGACATCCCGGGCCTGATCACAAAGCTCGATTACCTCGCCGACCTTGGCGTCGACTGCATCTGGCTGTCGCCCGTCTTTGATAGCCCTCAAGCCGACATGGGTTACGACGTTTCCGACTACCAGAGCATATATGCGCCTTATGGAACCGTCGCTGACGTTGACTCCCTGCTTGCGGGCTGTCATGCCAGGGGGATGAAACTCATTCTGGATTTGGTGGTGAACCACACGAGCGTCGATCACTCGTGGTTCAAGGAGAGCCGGAGCAGTAGGGAGAGCTCGAAGCGTCACTGGTACATATGGCGGCCGGCACGATATGACCCCATCACCGGCGAAAGGCTGCCTCCGACGAACTGGCGGGGCTACTTTGCCGGCTCAACTTGGACGTGGGATGAGCAGACGCAGGAGTACTATCTCCATCTCTATGCTCCTGAGCAGCCTGACCTGAACTGGGACAATGAGGACTGCCGACGAGCTATCTACGAACAGACCATGAACTTCTGGCTCGACCGTGGAGTTGACGGCTTTCGCATAGATACGGTCAACAAGTATTCCAAGAGGCAGTACGTCGATGTACCAGCCACAGACCCCACCAGCTATACGCAACCTGCTCCGGACATGTGGTGCAACGGCCCTCGTATACATGAGTACATCCGTGAGATGGCAGCCAAAACACTTCACAGATATCCTGGCGCGGTCAGCGTTGGGGAGCTGAGCAACATGACCAAGGGCCCCTCGCAGGTCCTGGAATACGTATCAGCGTCGCGAAGCGAGCTGGACATGGTGTTTGAGTTCTCCGCCATCAGGCTAGGGACCGGGGATGGCTTTGGTGCCAAGTACATATACACGCCATTTCCATTGTCTCGCCTCAAGCGCATCACAGAGACGTGGCAAGCCTTCATCGAGGGGACAGATGGCTGGACCACGGCATTCGTTGAGAACCACGATAACGGCCGGGCCGTGTCCAGGTTTGGTGATGACAGCTCGCCCGAGGCTTGGCGGGCCAGCGCGCGGTGCATTGCGCTGTGGCAGGCTACGCTGACGGGAACGTTATTCTTGTACCAAGGGCAGGAAATCGGAATGACCAACATGCCGGAAGATTGGGGCATCGAGGAATACAAAGATGTTGAGAGCCAGGGTTTCTACAATGAGGCAGTCGGCAGTGGTGACGTTGAAAGGATAAAGAAGACGATGCACGGTCTGAGGATTCTCGCGAGGGACCACTGCAGACTGCCAATGCGATGGGACGGCGATGCGCCCAATGCCGGATTCGGCCAATCTAGTGATGGCTGCAAGCCGTGGATGCGAGTCGCCCAAGACGCAGAATGTCGCGGCGGCGGTGCCGAGGTTAGCGTGGCTGCGCAGACTGGCAGAAAAGACAGCATTTTAGAGTTCTATCGACTCGTATTGGCGCTGAGGAAGAAACACCGAGAGCTCATGGTACATGGTAGCTTCAGACTCCTGGATCCAGACAATGAGCACATCTTTGCGTATGTCAAGGAGGCAAGTCAAGGTGCCAACACCGAAGGACAGGACAGAAGAGCCAAAAAGTGCGTTGTCGTGCTCAATTTCTCAGGGAAAGAACACAAGTGTGTCGATGTTGCTGCAGCTATGGGCTGTGGACCAGCAGACGTACGATTAATGATTGATACTGTTGTTGGCGAACCCGGGGACGGACGGGTTCTCTTGATACCAGCACTGAGAGCGTGGGAAGGGAGAGTCTATGTAAACTTTTAGAATCGCAAGCTGCTATTTATTCACTCACTATGACCAAATTTCTCCAACAAAATTACCGCCCATAGAAACAATGTAACCTATCTCAAGGTACATAGCCTCCGATACTCGTTTGACCCCTCCATCTACTATATTAGAACCACCTCTTCAAAGCCTCAAAACAGGTCCCTGGAACCTAGAAACTCATCCATGGTGATGGACATTCAGTATATCGGTCTGCTCGTTGATACGGTGATCAACAGCCCAGGCCTTGACCGCACTGTAGTCCTTGCAGACGTGGCGCGACCCCATGACTCCCGGCTGGAACATGGTGTCGGGGATGACGTCGGGCCTGCCCTCGAGAGTCGTGTCGGCGTGGCACATGAGCGTCAGGCGTAGGTACTCGAAGCAGTGGCGAACGTGCGCCGGCATGGTGGTCTTGTTGCGGACCGCGTTGTTGTAGTCGGCCATGATGGTGTACTGTTTTCAGGGATTTTGCCTTTGTCAGCACGGCTATGTGTCAAAATATAGGAGATACGGTCTATGGACATCGTGGGGAAAAGACGTACGAGGCAATGGATCTCGTGGAAGACTGCGATCGCGTGAACATCGTGGCCTTCCGCGTCGCTTGAGGGAGGGCTCAGTTTATCTAGGCCGCTGGTTATGTGTGCCCAGCCTCTGCCCTCTGCGTAACAAGTCAGCAAACGAGGCTTCAATCATGACCGAGGGCGTTGCTTCCACGACGAGGTGAACTGGGGCTGTCTACTTACTCGGGATCAGCTCACTCCATCGCTCTCGAAGGTTGTCGACCTCTGCATCTGATGCCTCGGCAGCATCAACGGTAAAATCTGGAACGTAGTCAAAGTATTTCATCGCGCTCGGGACTGACTCAAAACTCCGCGTCAGTCTCATCATCGCAAAAAGCCTGAGGATCAAACCCCTCCAAATTTGTGGGTTTTCATTTCTCACTCACAGTCCGGAATGTTCCCGGAGTGGTCGCTGCCGACAGCGACCCTGTGCAAACTCCGGCCCAGGTCCGCAAGGACGATCAGGGACGCAGCGGCAACGACGGCCATCCAAACGAGCAGCACGATCCTGAAAAGCCAAGACAAGGCCGTCGTCCCGGCGCGGTTGGACGGAGTCGTCCATGGAAGATGGGAGCCCCTTCGGGGGCCAGAGCCTTCTTCTGTCGTGGGCACGAACTCTGGCAGAGCCGAAGAGAGGGGCGACCGATCGCCCGTCTCGAGGTGTTTGTACTTGTAGGACGGCATGGCGAAATGCCAAAAAAGAAAAACCAGCAGGGCGCTTTTCTTTTTCCGTTTTTTTTATTATCGCCGAGTGAGTGTGCGATGTGGTGTTTTGCGGTGCACGAGAGACCGCTTGTGGGTTTGGAGGGCGACGTATTGCTGATTCTGTCATTTCAGAAAACTGCGCAATCGTCGCTTGCTGGTCGAGTTTATTGTTCTTTGCGTGCCACAGACTTTGTCGCCCCTTGGCCGTTTTGAGGTCTGAATAGGGCGTTGGCTATTCATCATGTCGCCATTTATTCATGTGCTACAAGGGCAAGATTGTCGTGGTTCTTTGTATTGTTGGGGACCTTTTCGGGTCAGCATGATGCTGATCCTGTATCAAAAGGAACGGTGATTCCAATCAAAATATAAAATATGGTGTGATGTTTTTTCAGCCTTATAGCAGATGTTTAAGAAGCTACCTCACCGTCCAAAGATTGCTAACAATACAAATTGGAAAAGGGATGGTGCCCTTTACACGGATCCAACCCAACCAATCCAACATGCATATGTCCCTTGCAGCTGGAGTAATCCAGACATGATTAGGGATGCACTGATTGGGTCTTCAGTGTATCATGGTGGCAAGTGACTACCGAGTCCTCCCTGCGTTGAATGGGGTTAGGGGGTCCAATGCGGGGTACAGCTTTGCGACGCCTTTGTAGGTGTCCGTCGGGAATGAACCAGGCTTGTGACGGATTGCCATCCATCCTCGCACCTTGGGTTCTCTCTATCTTTTCGGACCAGGGAGATATCGACAGTAGTAACAGTACTGGGGTGGGTATCATCAACATTAAACCTGAGAAAAGAACTGCCAGAACCAGCTTTAACAGCATATCCCGAGTGGGAGAGTACCTACCTACCTACCTTAGGTACTTACTTAGGTTCTGAAGCACATCAAGCTCAGGAGGACATCAGGGCTAGACATGAAGCCCTGGCTGGGCGAGAGCAAAAGCCCCAAGAAACTGGACAACACTTCCGTACCATACATTCGTAACACGAGGAAGATCTGATGAGTACAAAATACAGACAACCTGAATATGACATCATCCTACAGAATGGCTCTGCAGTCGTATACTTACTTTCACCATAGCTTTCGTGGGCGACCTGGCTCACGGCAAAAGTTGGACTTGACTGTTACTGCAGAAATAATATCAACAAAGTTAATTTAATGGCGTCAGCCCTGATACCAAGCCGCCATGGGCGACCTTCTTCCGACCAGCAAACAAACGCGATATGTGCTGATTCGTCTGACAGCGCCAGCGCCGCTTCCACATGTGGTGTTCGCTACCTCGATTATCACGAGCTGTGGCAATATAGACCTCCACTAGAAGCGCTGATTCGACTGCTTTGGCTGCACGAGATGAACTCTTTTTTAAACCAAGAAAGTATATGCGTGTGAAAGAGATATCTGAATATAAAGCATGCGGGATCCCACGCCTCTCTGCCTGCGCGCAGCTGACATCTCCGAGTTGGAACCAAGTTGTGTAGCGCACAATGCCTCGGCAAAAATTCCTTCTCTTTTTCGCCATCGCGGGAAACCTGAGAGCTGCTGCCCAGGATGGCCTCCTGGATAGCTGCGAATCAGATGACCTATTCTACAACTTGTCGTTTGACGACAACATTCAGGCGGCAATCCCCTTCTGCAGCTCTTTCCTCGGCGTCCCCCAGCACACTACCACAGTCACTGTGGCCACCTCCCGCCCAGTGCCAACCACCACTGATACCTACACCGTGAAAGATGCTACCACGGTAAGGCGGAGAGATGCGTCCCCCACAGTGCTCTCGCCGCAGGATGATGGAGAAGATGGCCACATGTTTGTCTATGAAGACTTTGTGGAGTATCCTGGCTGGCTGGGGCGTTGCCCGGCCGAATCAATAGCCGCAGCCTGCGAGCAGTTTGAGATCCTGCCAGGACCAGATGTCATCGTTACAGAGACGGTTTTGACTCCTTCTTTCACTGAAGTACGCTTGCAGAACCCACCACGGCTACAACAGAGCCCTAGACTGACCTCTTTCTCACTTGCAGACTCTCGCAGGCACAGAGACAGCCGTGGCTCACGTCACAAAGGTCTATGCTAGACGGACTTATACTCACGGTAGGCCAGCAAATATCTACAACGATGTACTCGTACGTACTTCAGCCCAGTGAGACTCTTCAAGTGACGCGGGGAATTTTCCTCGAAGCGCCAACCTGAACGGATCCGGCGCTATCTTTACAACGCAAAGATGCTAACCTCGACCTTTTTGCCCCCCCTCCCCCCAGTTCTACTTCGCCGTCAGCTCCGATGCGGGCGCGAACGGCGAGTACTCCAAGGCCCAGACGGAGTGCCAGACGGTGTGCACGGCGATCGACGACTGCAAAGTCTACTTTGTCGTCGCCCTTGAGGACTTTTTCGGAAGCGAAATCAGAGTGTACTGCGAGATTGCCGGCACGCCTTTTGATTCAACCACAATGAACTCCGCCAACTACGCCGTCTTTAGTGTCGGCTACGAGATGGTGGGAATCGACAAGTCGCAGTAGCGAAGTGCTGATTGGGCGGGAGAAGTGGGGAGCGCCATATGGCACAATGTTCTAATACGAACGACTGGTGTTGAGATGGACGTGATCAGATGCAGTACTGACTGGTGTAGCCACCTGCGGACCGCTGGAGCAGGTGGTAGAGACGTATGGCTGCAAATGTAGAGAATATCTTGACGTGGTTTAATCCCATAAAACTTATCTTAGTATTCTCGGGGCTAGGTAGCGTCTCGCCCTTGGGCTTTCATGGCACGACAGACCCGATGAACAAACAAGTGTAAAAAATGCAAACAAAAAAGATACCCAATCCCAACAGAATTGCCTAACCCAATACTCCTTGCCATGCCATGCAGTAGTCATACATCATCATTCAAAAGAGACGACGAAAAAAGTCCCGAACACGTTGCCCATATTGCCACATCACCAACCTCCTCTCTCTTCCTGTCATTCTCTCTCGTCCCTAAACCTGAAAATGCGGCAGCGCCGTCTCCAAATGCGTCCTCAACAGTCCATCGTAGACCTCAGCCCCGCCGGGCAGGTCCGAGACGAGGCCCCAGACAAAACGCAGATCCTCCTCGTAGACGTGCAGACCTTCGCCGCCGCCGTCGCCACCGCCGATGAGCGGCAGCGCCAACACGTCCACCATGGAGCAGGCAATGTCGTACAGCTTCTCCGTCATGCCGACGCCGTGCACGGCCAGCGCGTCGGTGGCAAGCTCGTCCAGCGTCGGCCGCGCCTGTCGAACCGCGTCGAGCGGGTATCGGTACGTCGTGGTGCTGGGGTGCCGGGGGGCCGGCAGAGCGTCATTGTTGAGTCCTTGTCGGAGGGCCCGGTGCTCATCGTGAACATCGGGCTTGTCACCATCTCCCTTGTCATTTTTGACGTGGCTGTCATCGACGGTGAGGTTGGTCAGGAGGCCCAGCCGGAGGCGCAGCTGCCATACGATGATGCGCAGCCAGAGCTGCGTGACAACCAAGTTCGATTTTTGGGTCTCTTCGAGCTCTTCGACGTCGTGGGGCACGGCGGCGTTCAGCTTCTCGTCGATGCTGCTCAGCAGGAGCACCGCGGCCGACTCGGTGGCGGCGGGCTGCTGCTCGCTGCTTTGGCCCTCCTCGTCGAGGAGCAGGCCGATAAAAGTTGTGTTGAGGGGTGCGAACAGCGCGGCAAGGCTCCAGAAGCCGGCGAGCGTGTCAAAGGGCTCGATGGCTGCGCGGCCCGAGGCGGTGGGCTGCTGCAACTGCCGCTGCTGGTTCTGCAGCCGCGGGGACGAAGGGGTTATGTACAGCGTGATGGGCCGCCTGTAGCGAATTGCGTGGGAGCGCTCCGAGATGAGCAGCAGCCAGAACAACCTGTCCTGCACGCCCACCGAGGCGGTCTTGTACACAGGGGATACACACCTGTCGGAACCGCCACCGTTGTCGTTATTACTGCTGCTGCTGAGTAGCAAGTAGGCAGTCGTAGCTTCTCTCAGGAACGTAAAGGCCCGGCTGTGGTGGGACATGGCAGAGTGGCATGCATAAATGAAGAATGTCAGGAGGACGCGCTCAAGAGACGGAGTGGGCTGGGCTCGGGACACGTGGTGGTACGCCCGAAGAGCCTCCCTGAACAGTTCGCTGCCGTGCATCGTAGAAGTGACCTCGTCGGGCAACTCAAAGGGGAGGGCTCCATTGCGGTCGACCTGAAGCAGGACCATGGCACATACGGCATGCAGCATCCCGTATGCCTCCACAGAGGGTACAGTCTCTGCGGCCTGGGACGCGCTGTTCTGCAACTTGTCGACATAATCTGCCGTCAGTACGGGGACGGTCGGCTGCATACGCGAGAGGAAGCGCAAGAGACAATGGGGCATCAGTTTGTCCATGAGCAGATCCGTTCGCCGTCCAAAGGCGGGGGGTATCTCGGCTGAGTGGTTCCTTGCAGAACGACCTCCATTATCGGCGACGGAAGCCGCAGAGGGTGATACCGATGACTGGTCACTACAGTAGTCGCCCAGGCCGACGGCGAGGCAGCGCTGGCAAGGCCTGCTCTGACTGCATCCCTTCTGCAGTCGTTTGCAGCGTGCACACGCGCGCGACACCTGGAAGCGCTTCTCCTTACGGATGCGCAGGGCCGATGGTTGGGGCGTGATTGGGCTCAGGGAAGAGGAGGGCGGAGCGGCGCGCGTATCATTGTCGGTACCCCGCTGCTGATCGTGATCAGAGCTTGGCGATGGAGGGAGTCGCTGCATGACGGCGGCTCATTGTGGAGTAAAAAATATGTTGGGTTTGATTGCTTCGAATCGAAACTGTCGAAGAATATTGGAATTAAAGGGATACTAAATATTAAAACTGAAGTGATTGAGGCGAGTACACATGCGAGCTCCGTTTGTGGAATCTCGCATGCTCCCAGCACGTGTTGGGTAAAAGTGAAGACAAGGTGAATGAATGTGACAGGCGCCCGCCCAAACCAGCTTCCAAAAAAAAACATTTCTTTAGGCTACCCCTGCCAAGCATTGGGGTTGACGGGTCACGTGGATCCTCGACCGCATTCACATCCCATCCAAGACTCCACTCTGTTAACAGCACTTCTAGCTGCGTTTGCTATCGACTAATATCTATGCAAGTAGTCTGAATTTGAAAGTGTAAATGTGTAACTTTTTTGTATGTTCATAACCAGTCAACCTTTCCATGTAATTCTTTGGCCACCCGGGTATTTTCAGCTTCACTATGCAGATTCACAATACTACCTACCGTATGCACCTCGCCGCTAGCTTGGAGTTTGGGTCTAAAAACGACGCCACAAACCCAGCCCAAGACACCTGGCCTGATATTAGTGCTGCTGTTTAGATCTTGGTGGTGGGAATTAGCACCAACTCAAGTGGAACTCTTCCCCAGACAATGAAGTAATTCTTTTGTTTGTCAACCCACGTTCGAGGGTCATCTTTCATGCCCGCGGGAATCAAGTGCATGTCAAAGTTGTAAATCATCCGGGCCATGACAAGTCGGAGCTCCATGGTTGCTAGTCTGTTTGTTTCGTTTCCATTTTCACGTCAGCAACACTCCGTTTTGTCCATTTTGTCCAGTTGTTTCTTTTTTTTTCTCTTCTTTCTTTTTGCCACTTCCCAGACGCCGGCGCGAAGCAAAATGCAACAACTTGAAAAGGATTTCACTTACCCTCTGCCTACACAATCTCGACTTCCCACGTGGAAAGGATTGAAAGCTTTCCGCGCATCATTCGCGTACTCGGGGTCTCCGAGCCACCTCTCGGGATGGAACTCATCGGGGTTACGCCACAAGTTTGGGTCTCGGTATACGGCATAGGGCCAGATTCCCACGACGGTCTGGAGACAAAATTTTCAAAGGCTTGGTTAGCAAATAACCTACACACGGTACAAAAACTGTCACTCTAGCCAAAAAAAGGACGATCTTACCTTGGGCGGAATGGGAACACCGCAGATTATGTCATTGTCACCGGTGATTCTGAGAGATGCACAACCGGGTACGGGATAAAGCCTCATCGCCTCGTCGGTGCAGGCGCGCAGGAAAGGTAACCGGCTCTCGATCCTTTCCAAATTAATTTCACCGTCGGATGAAAACGCCGAACGAACTTCTTCCTTGACTCTAGCCATCGCTGGTGGGTTCTCGAGGAGGAACGCTGTTATTGCGCTGAGAACGCCGGCAGTTGTTTCAGACCCCGCCCCGACAAACACAATGGCATGCGGGATCAAGTCGTCGATGGTCCATTTCTATTTGGTTATTTTGTGAGCATATTTGGGCTTTTTTTCTTTTCCAGTAGCATTTTTTCCGAG
Organism: Pyricularia sp. CBS 133598; assembly: GCA_004337975.1. Taxonomy (NCBI): domain Eukaryota; kingdom Fungi; phylum Ascomycota; class Sordariomycetes; order Magnaporthales; family Pyriculariaceae; genus Pyricularia; species Pyricularia sp. CBS 133598. Next base: position 892,878 of record RRCJ01000011.1, read on the forward strand.
CTTCTTCTTCTTCTTGCTTTCTCAAATGTAAACTCACCCATGCATCCATATTCTCAATCAATGGATTCACCAAGTCAAGCCGCTGCGAGTTCAACTTAATCCGCCGCTCCAGGATCGGCACAAGGGTCTGCTTCTGCGCGTCGAATCCTCTTCTGGCCACTCCGTCAATCAGGAAGTTGACGACTTCCCTCAAGATGGGATACATGTTGATTGCCATCAGGTAGGACATCATGGCGCCGGTCTCGCAGATTTCGCGGATGTAGGGGTGAAACTCGGAGTTGTTGGCGCAGCCAAACGACTCCCCAAACGCCAGGTCCCCAATGATGTCAAAGACGATAAAGCGGTACCAGACCTCCAGGTCGACGATGGAGCCGCGCCTGTCGCGCAGCTTCTGGATGAACTGGTCGATGTGGCTGGACACGACGTGCTCCTGCGCCCGGAGGGCTGCGTCCGAGAAGCCGGGTCTCATGGCCTTGCGCAGCATGCGGTGGCGGTCCTTGTCAGTCGTGTTCTGGACGTGCGACGGGAGGAACTTGGGCACGTCAAAGAGCCCTTCCCACTTTTTCAGGTCCTTGCTGCCGCCGCCCATGATGTCGCCCCAGGCCTGCGGGTCCCCAAAGGAGAGCTCGTTGGGCGCGAGGCGGATAATGTCGCCGTGCTCGCGGTGCAGCGCGGCAATGTGCCGGACCAGGTTCCCGCGCATCCAGTGGTACGTGTAAGGGATACGGGATATCGCGTGTGACTTGGGACCGGGGAAGCTGCGGAGGGGGTGGAAGAAGATGTTGTAGACTGCATTGAATGTGAAGAAGGCGATCACGCCCAAGACCAGGTAGAGGAGGACCTGTCTCCAACTTGTCGGGATAATCATAGTCACGATACGGTTTGCGAGGAGTGATATGTGTGAAGAGGATAGAAGCCGTACATGTCAACCAGGCTGGCAAGCTTAAGGGGTTACTGTTTCTTTTATATGTCTACCTACTGTGATAGCTGCAGACTAGAATAAACTTATATGAGGTACGTACACGTAGGTCACTGGTCAAGATTATGAGACCCTCGAACAGTGTCAGCAAATGAAATTTACTTTTGGCGACAGGATCGGCTACACTCACATGTACTGTGCATAGCCATCGAAATTTGGGCATTTGTCCATGAACCTTCCGTAAATGGCATGCGTCTCGGCATCAGACGATGCTTGCTCTCAAAAATGGCGTTTCTGCACTAATTAGTTCTAGCATTTATCCATTTTACATGTGGGTGAAGGTGCCGTCAAGACAAGGCAAGGTGTAGGTAATTCAGATGAAAGGCCCCCCTCCCCGCAGGGAGGATATAAAAAGAATGGCATTCCACTATCGCCAAGTTTGCTTTTCCGATGGTTCTGACGGCTTGATTCATCCATATATGCTAACCTTTTCTGGATAATGTTTCTTCTAGGGTGTGGTTATTTCACAACTAGAAAACACTAAATGTCGAAACACGCGCGTGTGTGCGCGTTTATTGCAACAGATAATGCAGAGTGGCAGTTGCGAATACCTTGGGTAATATTGTAGGCCTGTGCAAGTGGCCAGGTTGGCAGGTTGGCACGAGAGAAGCTTTTATGTGGCTTTGCGTAGCGTTCATGTACCAACATCATTTTGTACTCAAAGGTGCATCCGTCCCTTTGGTAGTGATTTAACGTTTTGCAGTAGTGAAATAACCCCACCTTTGTTTTCTCGTCCCTTTTTCTTCGCCACTATCCATCTGACGATATTATTAGCGTTTCTTTATTACATTCGCTCAACAGGGCGGGGGAGTGGGCGCGAGTGAAAAGGAGACTAAGCATTTAAGCTTGTTAAGGTCTTGGTTTAGTTAGCCTTGTTTTTATTTCCGTCTCCAGAGGCTGAAACTTTGACGGATTAATCCATTATTGATCATTCTCGATAACCAGCATTTGACCCTCAACTGGATGAAACCTAGTGCAAATCAAAATATGCAAAAGAGGAAGCAGTACAGAGGCAAGCGGTGGTCAAAGCTAAGCGGTAACAAAAGATCACATTCGTCAGTTTTTCTTTTCTTTCTTTTTTTTTCTCTCTCTCTCTCTCACGCTCATCTACTTCAAAAGCACGCCAGCAGCCCAATACCGGTTACGAGTTAACTAGCAAAGCTCCAACTGGTGTATTTAAAATCAAATACATTGGCCACAACTTTTCTTTCTTCAATGATGCTTATATAACGTTTTATAGAAAAGGGTTGCAACTTGGGGAGAATTTAGTTTTCTTGTTTTCTTTTTCTGTTTACGCCCCCCTAAGGATGGACGGTATGGACCGAGTCTCCGTTTCCGATCTACGGTTGGGATTTGAAGACTCTGCACGTCACTGCTAAGCCATCCTCCGCTCTGTCGGTGCCTTGCCGAACTAATGGGTACGATCAGAGTTTCCTGTCTGCTGGCATCTAAACTAATTTTGGGACACAGTATATGTGAACCATGATCCCATCTGTGCCGTCTGATGTTTACCTTTGCCAGAGAATCTTCTGTTACCCAAGCAGTACGACAAACTACGGAGTAAGAGCATAGAGTCAGGACTCAAACGGACGATATAATCTATGATGTAGCTCTGGAAACTCTAGAGCTAGAAGGCTGCAGAGTTTACCTAAGTAGGTAGACTTGATAGCTCTCGTATTGCAACGTGAATACGCCTATTCACCCGTTCTCGAACAGTGCATCCCACCTTAGGACTGCTACAGCATTCAGAGCTTGGGCCTGATGCATCTACAGGCTATGCTGAGATGCGTCATAACTGGGCAGACACGCAGGAAGATATTCGCAGTAAGGGCATAGATGCTCACCCAAAGTTCCGTGTCGATGGACAATGTCGCTTTTCTCCATCATGGCAACTTGAGCATCCCGTCCTTCCTGCATGCGAGACTCATCCCATGCATTCAACGTGCTCACAGGACGCTGCCACGACCAATTTCGAGCTTTCCTTCCCCTGGCATTTCCTTGCGCTTTGCACAGCTCCTTTGCCACCGAGCATTTAGCATCAGGGTTGAATTCGGGTCCAGGAGCTCCCCATCTCGGCCGGCGAGCCGCTGCCCATGGACTGGGCAACTTGTGGACTTGGGTGAGAGCATGTCTGGTCGGCTAGGAGATGTGTGGTGTCCAGCTTGGAGAGAGACGAGCGTCCATTCGAGACACCCCCGCTCAGCGATCAACGACGCGGGCGGGCTCTCTTTTTGTTGACCGCCACGTTGCCGAGAAAGGCCGCCAGACCTTATATGATAAGCGCATGTGTCTCTTCACGCCCAAACTATAGTAGGAGGCGCTAATAAGTCCGTCCAATGGCCGCTGCCGTCAAATTAGCAAAGGCCGAGGACGAGTAGATTCCCCGGATGTGAGCGTGCTTGGACGACATGGATGCCGAGCTGGCTTTAAAGTTGTGGCAGGTGAAGATTTCCTATGCTGGGTCACGCAAGCGAACAAGCCAGGCATTATGACCAAGATTGCGTCAGCAGAGCCCTTAGAGCCTATACTGGCTTTCCAGTAGTGTGCCAGGCCTATCTTGAAGTGGAGTTTACTTCGCTGGCGACTCTCTATTCAGTACAGGCTGCTATACGGAGAGTATGGCCCAAGATGATAAGTACGATACTTGTTAAAAATTAAAGCGGCACGACAAGCTTTTTCCCTGAAATGGCCTTCTTCTCCAGCATTTGTAGCCCGTCTCTGATGGAACCAAACCCTTGCTCCAACACCTTTACAGGATGAGGACGAATCTTTCCGTTATAGAGCAACCGCTGAGCTGTAGCAAACCACTCCTTTGCAAACTCCCTGACCTCGGCGTCGGCATCTCGTTCAAAGGGCGGCGGCCAGTTGATCGGCTTTCCATGCATGGTCGGCCCAAGTACCCAATCCGGCGTGACTGTCTGCTTCCTTGTGTGTAGTATATCGGGAAAAGGTTCAAGCCTCGTGTACTTGCCACCGGTGCGACCAAGACATGTATAGCAAAAGGTCATTGTATCTACCTCCGAGATACAGTCTAGAGCGAACTTGAGGCTGTTTTTGGTGTAGCTTTTGATGTCATCAATGCAGGCTTTGGAGTTGTAGTCGAACACAACATCCGCACCATATGATCGTACCAAATCGAAGTTATTGGGTGAGCATGTTCCAATGACAATCATTCCAGATCTGCCAGTCTCTGTCAGGATAATTACAAATCCCACAGAAAGAAATATGCATTTTGACTCACAGCTTTGCTAGCTGAACCGCCATAGTACCGACACTTGAGCTAGCCCCGTAGATCAAGATCTGCCTCCCTTTCCCTTCGAGGACTGGTGCCTCTGGGTGCCCGGGAATAGCCAGGGAGCGGAACATGGCCAGACCTGCTGTGGCCACCGCCGTTCCCAGAGCCGCTCCTTCGGTATCCGAAAGGCCATCCGGGATCTTGAGACAGGCGTGTGCGCTGGCACCGACATACTGTGCGAAAGCGCCGACGGCAGGCGTGAGGCTGTGCATTCCCTGCACCGCACTGCACACTCTATCACCAACCTTGAGAGGAATCGGTGTCACTTCTGCAGCCTTGCTGCCCATGGCGACTATAGTGCCGGCAAAGTCGTGGCCTGCAATGGCGCCGGGCGTGATGAGACGGCCTTGCATCTTGTTGTCAACTGGGTTGAGGGCGACTGCAGTGGTTGCCACCAGGATCATGTCCTCCTCCAGTCGAGGAACAGGTGCGATGTCCGTGACAACTATACTACCATCTTGTGAGCCGATCACGGCTGTATGGCGATCTGGAAGTGCAGGAGTCAGCATTTGTGTATCCTTATGTTGGCAATGAAAATGTCAGCGCCGTTCATCAAAAAGTAGTGAATAAGGTACCTGTGGACTAGTAAGGATATAGCGAGCATTGCAATACTGATTTATAAAAGATTTAATGCCACGTTTCAATATGTCTTTGCTCTGTTAGCTGTAAATCAATCTTTATCAATTATGTGTAAATGCGACTATACACGAGCTGGTCTCGGCATTCAAGAATGATGAAACGCTAGCTCACGCGAGTTGACAACGCTAAGCAGCACCGAGGCATTCTCTCAACTTTGTCGAACGGGCTGATTTAGCATTAAAATTAAAATACAATGCAAGTCAGGGTCGGAGACCGTTCAAAATACTCATTTACTACTAGACTAGTATAAAAAGAATGGGAATACCCCAAGTAAGCGAGTAATAGATACTGGGATACCCTTAATCAAATAAAATAATCCGATATATTAATTCCTTGCTAAAAAAGTATGCCGAGGCAAGCATTGGCCTGCGTGGGATAATTTTCGCTCGGTTACCTGCAATTTCTACACACCCAATCAGCTGTTTTAATTAAGATCACAACACTTACCTTTATCTAGTATCCCGCTACGATTATGCTAGCAATTAATTAAATACAAAATATCATGAAGTATATAAAAAGGTACTTGAGCGCTTATGGCTTATGAGGGGGTGTATTTGATAAAAGCTTACCCATAAAGAAAAGAGTCGTTCTATAAAAATAGTATATTGTCCCACGATTGTGCAAACCCCGCTTTAAGGGGTTCACAACGTATAACCCCCAAGTAACATCCTCACCTCGGGAAATATATCTTGCAACAATAGCCGTAACTGACGGCAATGAAGTGGAGCAGCCTCGCCTGGATAAAACCGCCAAGGTTCGCGTCATCAGGAGCCCTGCTGTTACGACCTAGAGGGCTGGGCCGGTACCAGGGAGACTAGGTACGGTCACATCCTTCCTAAAGACAGTCGCCCAGAAAAAGTACGGTCGATGAAAACAGGATTATATAAAAACAGAATTACGTGACATCACCTCATTGCTAAAGACAAGATCGCTAAACGTAGGTAATTTCAAGTACTTTATAGAGATTTAGACTTGGGGCGTAGTTTATATAAAGACACGCTCATTATTGCGCAAACAATCCATTTTCAAAACTGCCAGACAGCAATCAAACTCTAGTTAAGCTTAATTGTTTCAGCCCACTGTACCTTTACCCTTAGGAACAGGTTCCAGATACCTTAATCGTGTCAATTGCGAGACGAACGTATTGCTGAGCCTGCAAACGTAAGGATTAGGTTCAGCGTCTGGATTACCACTCCAGTACTTGTCAAAAAAGTATTGATGACCAACATCATTAGAATATTAAAACCAGGCAAACGAGACGCAACTTGCTTTTGTTAATTGACATACTCAGCTAGCACTCTGGAAGAGTACGCACATTTGTCTATCAACCTAAGAATAGTTCTGCGGTCCGATTCCTCGCCTTCGACGAGCATTCTATCTGCCCTCACATTATTTGTCCAGCCACCGACAAGATGAACGAAATTGTATCCGCGGTCCCTCTGCCAATTTCCCCTATTGAAGCTCTGCCACCAGCCAAGTCAGTCGACCATGAGATCGAAGCAGTTTCGGCGGCAAAGATGGCCATTATTCACGCCACAGCACCACTGCTTAAAGAAAACGCCATGAAAATCACCATGTCCTTCTATCACAGCATGAAGGATATCTATCCCGAGCTTATCGCCAGGTTCGCCAAACAGCCAAGACAGCTTTCAACAGCCATCCTGGCCTATTGCGAGTTGCTGGATAATCCACCCATGTTGATGAAGGGAGTGGAAAGGATTGCTCAGATTCACGTCAACGCTGAGATTACACCGGACCTGTATCGGATTGTCGGCAAGGGGTTTATTGAGGCAGTCGGACAGGTGTTGGGAGACCAGTGCACGCAAGACATACTGGATGCATGGGATGACGCGTTTAGAGTTCTTTCAAATGTGTTGATAGCACGTGAGAAACAAATCTACGCTCAAGCACGCGACGCTGTCGAGAGCTCGTCAACAGGATGAAGCGGTTTGGAGGAGCGGAAAGCAATATGCGGCGATGCGCCACTACCATGGTTGGATTAGTGGACAGCACAATTTTGTTCAGTTAGATTCTGTAGAATCAGAATACACACTATGTTTACTACCTTATCTCTCTTAAGATTGAATGACTTGGCCAAAACTTTGTCTGGTCTTACCGGGGTCATGTTGTGCTGTTAGCGAATCACACTTTGGTATTTAAACGTAAACCTCCGCAACTTTGTTGGGCATACTCGTATCTCTCTTCCCACCTCACTTCGAGCTATCATCATGGAGTCCAGCAAGCATGATAACCAGATAGGGTCTTCAGAGCACCCAGTCATTGTCATGATGTCCATCCCGACATATGGCCATACTCTACCGCTTTTGAAGATTTGTTCGTTTTTATCTTCCTGCGGCTATCCTATAACCTTCATTGGCGGCATTGAACACAAAGCCCAAATCGACCGAGCAGGTGCAAGATTCGTGGAGCACCCGCCATGGGGCATCACGGACGAGTTCAAGGCCGCCAGAGACAAAATCACCAACGTCTTCCAGCGCAATACCTTTGAGGCGGAACAGGTCTACGTTAGAAGCATGCCGCAGCGTCACGGCGTTCTCCGTTCAACTCTCGAGAGTGTTAGGAAGGAAGAGCCAGAAAGAGACGTCGTTATAGTGCATGAATGCATTTCGGCGTTTGCATCTCTTCCATTCTTTTACGGTGCGCCTCTGCCTGTAGGATACAGCAAAATGCCAAAAGTCATCAACATTCCCATCTATCCGCTATTTGTGTGGAGCATCGACACACCATTGTTCGGACCCGGATATCCGCCGACGACCACACTGATTGGACGATTCATAAACCTGGCACTCTACTACATCATTTCATGTTTGCCCATGTACCGCAAGATTCTCTCCCGAGTCAATCAAGAGATGAGAGCACTGGGTGCAACCAAGCCAGTCATCGACTGGCTACCTGACGTAGTTACGACAACTTCGGACGAGGTTTTGATGGTCTGCAGCAAAAGCATGGATTATCCACGTTCGGATTTGGATTCCAAGATCCGATTCATTGGCTGCCTGCCCAACAACGTCAGTACCACGAGCTTTCGGCCTGACTTCAAGCCTCCAGAATGGTGGCATATCATCCAAGACAACGCCAAGCTTCCATCTCACAGCAGAAAGCGAGTCATCATGGCCACACAGGGAACGTTGTCCACCGACTACAACGACCTTTTGGTACCCCTCATGCAGGCATTGTCTGAGCAACAGGATGTTTTAGTGGTTGTCATTCTGGGAGGGCAGCACAAGAAGCTTCCCGAAGGCTTCCGGGCGCCAGCGAATGCTTGCGTCGCTTCCTACTTGCCGTATGAAATCATCCTCCCCCTGTGTGACATCTCGGTCCAAAATGGTGGCTATGGTGGTTGGACACAGGCAGTAATGTATGGAGTACCCACAATCCTTGCGGGTGCAACCGAGGAGAAGAAGGAAAACATCATGCGCGGCCAGTGGTCCGGGACGTCTGTGGGCATCAAGAAGCGACGATGTTCTGTCGATGAGTTGCGAGTGGCGATTGACACGATAATATTGGATTACGGTCGCTATAAGAAGAGAGTGATGGAGGTGAAGGAAGAAAACGAAACCCTTGATGCCATGGCGGGGATCGTGGCCTGTATCAATAGACCCGTTTTACGAAAATAGTTTGGGCGTTGTTTCCAACTCGAATGAACATGCTATTAACGCAATCTATTGAGGTTTGATGTCATGGTCGTGACTGAATTACATGATCAAAATATTGTCCGTCAATGGTTTCAACGCCCCGAATATCTTTTCGACATCCAGGTGGGCTGTGGGAACATGATGACCTCCGTCAAACTCGATACACTTGGCCTTGGGCCCCTTCCAATGCTGATCATACATCTTGCGGGACTGGACATTATAAGGGTCCATTGTTCCAACGACACTTAACGAAGGGATGCTGACGGTCTTGGTCGACAATGAATCGTCTGCAGTTCTGTTATTAGTGGAATTAAAGTCCGGTAATTAGAGCAGCGATATTACTCACCTCGCTCCCTGGAAGTGAGAAGTGTCAATGGCGGGTAAGTGGCGCACATCAGACATGCGAACTGGAACGTCGGGCAGTGCCCCCACAACCTCCCCAACTCATACTGATCGAGCAGCAGCCCCGTCGCAATACCACAGCCCTGAGAAAACGCCATGACGCCAACGAATGGCGCGTTTGTGGGCTTCATGAGGATGTTTCCGAGGTGGTCCCTGACGATTTCCCGTTCCCGGTTGATGTCTTGTTCAGTCAGGCCAAGATGCTCCGAGTTGGACTCCTCGCACTGCCAGCGATAGAACGGCCCTGAGCCGGAAAAGGTGGGGTGCATTCCTGGCCCTATGCCACATTCGAATGGAGCGTTGGCAAAAACAAATTCGAAGCGGTCATTGAAAGCTTTGATGAATCGGCGGAGTTGGACCTTGAAGATTGCTGCACTGGAACCTGCGCCGTGCAGGCAGAGGATCTTGGGCTTGTCCATGATTTCTGGCCCGTCCGTATACCACTATTTCTGTTAAGCCTTCTGAGTTGACTGGGTTATACAATAGATCAAGGTGACTTTCAAGAAATCCCACGGACTCATACGGCACTAGGCGATTAAGTTCACCGTAAATGCCAAGTGTCATCGATGCGTTAAAATTAGATCTGGCAGACACTACCCCGATCACTTTACTAAGGTTTTGCGCATGTCAACAGCAACGTATTCCGTTATCTGACTTAATCCAACTGATCTAAACCGAGCCTTGGACTCTTCATGACCCTACTTAGTCAGGTAGATAATTAGTTTACAGAACGCCTAGTGACTAGGATTAGTTGGGGGCTTTGCGCATGACTCAGCTCAGAGATCAAATCAATTGCATCTGCGAAGTAGATCATGATTAGATGTTGGATGTGATAAAGTTTCCTAGTGCGGAAATATTACACATTCTACACCTTCTTGACTCTACATGATTTTCGACAGACATGCAGTATGAATCATGGGCAGAGGGATTTCAGGCTAGTTGACAACTCATATTGTTCCAACAGTTCTTGTGCTAAGTTTTCTAGGCCTTGGACAACGATCGCCAGTCGTGCACTATGAATCATGCAAGGCGATATTTCGGGTGAGCTCCAATTGATAAGCCATCTTGGCTGCTATATCAAAATGGAATTTCGAGATACAAAGCATCAGATAAAGATAAACTTGCAGACTAATAATCTCTCACCTCAGTCACTGTATCCCTCAACAATAATACAAAATGACTCCCCAGATCAGCATTGAACCAATCAACTCCGGTTTCGGGGCGTGCGTCGCAGGTGTCGACTTTTCCAATCCTGTCGCGCAAGAAGTCCAGCAGCAAATCCAGAACGCCCTGCACGAAGTGAGTAGATGTCGGTAGCTGGGGTGATGCGCGTTCGCTGACAAGGTTTCGCTGTAGTATGGCGTTCTCGTTTTCCGGGATACTGGTCTAGATGATCAGAAGCATGTTGATTTCGCCAGGATGTTTGGAAAGATAGACAGACTGAACATCCCGCCGGGAAGCGGCATTAAGGCCCGCTTCGAGACGGACGAGCTTCAGGATCAGGGAAACTTGGGCCTCGACGGCAACGTCCTGCCTGAAGATTCACCCAAAGCACATTTCAACAAGGTGATAAACGACAATGAAAAATTGCTCTACAAGTCTGCTGATATACTGACTATTCAAAAGGGCAATTTGCTATTTCATATAGATAACAGCTACCACCCTCAGCGTGTGAAATACTCCATTCTTCGTGCGCATGAAATTCCTCCTCCGGGAAGCGGCGGAAACACCGAGTTTGTGGATATCCGCCACTCTTGGGACGAGTTGCCAGACGCGAGAAAAGAAGAGCTGTTGGCCAAAGATTACCGTGTGAGACACTCAATGTGGCACTCACGCAAGCTTGCTTCGCCACACTTTTTCGATCGTCTTGACGCCAGAAATTATCCATCGTCTCTTCGGCGGCTTGTTCAACAGCACCCCGAGACAGGACGAACCTTCTTATCCATTGCCTCCCACTGCTTTGAGGTCGAAGGTCTCCCTGAAGCTCAGTCAAAGCAGCTTCTCGAATCTCTATGGGAGCATGCGACGCAAGAGAAGAATATTTTGTCTGTACCCTGGCTCGGCAAAGGCGACATGGTAATCTGGGACAACCGGTGCGTGATGCATCGAGGTACACCCCTGACTGAGGCTTTCAAGCGGGACTTGAGACGTGCCACCATTCTTGACGAAGGTCCCGAGGCTTGGAGTTTCGATGCCAAGGATTACGATTTCATGAAGTTCTGGTCCGCTGCGTTCCATGTCATGCAGCAGTATGATAGTGGTGTTCAGGAGGCGGCCAAGAAGCAGCTTGGGATTCAGGGCAAGGATGTGACTGGTCTAGACAAAACCATACCGCGAGTAGAGCAGTCCGCTTTGTAGAGGAAACAGGTCGCTGCATACTAGTGTCGACTCATCGGTTGTTTAGACAAGGTCAATTGCACAAGATCAGAATAAACTTTGTCGGCTTGTAGTATTATGAGTATAGGAGTAAAGCTGTAGCACGTTTATCTGGTTGAGTGTGGGAGAAAAAAGAGACAAAGAGAAAGAAAATAACAAACTGCCGAAATTGCTATACAGACCTGGATGGGCTTTCTTGGACCTTGGCCGTGACCTTTGTTCTCCGTTTAACTTCGAAACCCCCCATACCCCATGCAGAACAAAACGAAAGGGCAGCGAGTGCGGCGGACAGTAGAAACACAACCTGGATGCTTCTCGCGTAACAGTCCAGAGCTGCTGCAAGATCACCACCACTGAGGAGCTGCCGAAAGCTCGTAGCTCCTCCATTCAGAATGACCGTAGTGATGGAGGGATTCGAAATGCTGTTCTCGACCTCCATCTTCAAGGTGTTAGTGAACGTAACGCTCGCGGCGGTTGAGGCGATTGCACCCCCTAGATACATGCCAAAGGTCGTAATTGAAGACGCGATTGATATTTGGTCCTGAGGAAGGGCGGCTTGAATGGCGATGCTTGGCTGAGCACCCAATGATATCCAGTTAGTCAGGCAAGTCTTTGCAGAACACGTCTCAGGTAATGCCAAGGTTTTACTCACGGACTGCAAGGACATACCACGGCCGCAACCAGCAATAAGCTGGGCCATGACCCATTCGGCAGTGGCCGTCGTGAGTGAAAGCCTACTCAGAAGACTGCACCCCAAGGTATGCAGGGCCGTTCCAACCAATGCCCACGAGAGATAGTGTCCCCACTTGCCAACTAAAATCGAAGCATGAGAGTTATTATAAGGGCTCCGTCTTGGAGAGAGAGATGGTGTTTTGAAACTTACTTAGATATCCCGACAACAGAGAGAATAATACCGAGCCCGGTAGTCCCGGTAGTGTGTTGACGGCCCCCATCAAGGCGGAATCACCCCGGACAGACTGAAAAAAGAGTGGTAGGAAGTAGCTTTGTATACTTGTCGCCCCAATGGAGAAAAACAAAGTTATTGCGCCTGACCAAACAACTCTGTGCTTGGCCACAGACGCAGGCAATAGCGCCATATCGCCGATACGAGCATTCCAGGCCAAGAAGACGGCCAATAAGACCCCTGCACCAACGAACATACCGATCGAAAGGGGACTGTCCCACGGAATCGCCTTGCCGCCCATGTTCAGAGCAAGGATGAACAAGGTCGTCGCGCCAGCGCAAAGGATACAGCCGACAATGTCAAAGTAGCGGTGGAATCCCCACATGACCAACTGCCAAGGGGGTTTCGGTGTTTGTTCAGGTATTCGAGTGAAGGTTATAGGTAGGAGCGCGATGAGGCAGAACGGGATGTTGAGGTAGAATACTGTGCCATGGAAAATCAGCTCAAGTCAACCCCTATCCGCACGCGTAGTTGGTTTGTGACTTACTCCATCGCCAATTGCTATATTTCGTGATCACACCTCCAACAATGGGGCCAAGGAGCATTCCCGGTGCAGCCACTACAAGCCAAGGATTTATTGTGTAAGCCAACTGCCTGTTGCTTTTCTGCATATAGCGGGATGACTCCTTACATGACATGCCAATCGCGGTGAGTGCTGGTTGTTGTTAGCCTGGCTCCAGAAGGTGAATTGGAAAGCGCTAAACCAATGAAGTTCAAACTTGCCAGGTCTCTTTTCTACTGGTGCCAGACCAGCAATAACACTCTGATTACCTATCAAAAAGCCGGCGCCGCCGATACCGGTAACAGCTCTGCCAATGATGAAAAGGGCAGACGAACTGGCTGCACCACACATCACGGATCCAGCTCCGAAGATAATAACAAACCCTATCAAGGTCCACTGCTCACATCGGAATTCCGTTATCAGATTTAGCTCGAAACTAATCGGGTAAGATGAAGCACCTTAGTGGCAAAGTATGTGAACGCCTTGCCTGCGATTGGCTGGAATATCGTGCTATACGTTCAAGAATCGGAATTAGTTAAGATGCTCGAGTCGACCAAGGGAGTTTTCATCCGACTAACATGGCAATGTAAAATGCGCTGCCATACCATCCAATGTCGCCAAGAGATTGAAATTCGTCGGTGATGTTGGGAATGGCCTTATTAAGAGATTAGATAACATGAGCATTTGGCGCCGTCGGCTTTGGGTTACCTTACTGGACTGATGATCGATCCATCCAGAAATTGTATAAACAAAACAAGACTCGTCCCGGCCATTACAGCATACAGTTTTCTGCCCTCGAGATAGTCATCCTCCTCCGTGGACGAGCCTGTCGTGGTCTTCTCTAATGACATTGCAGCTGTTTTTATGCCTTAAAGTTAAAAGTTTAAAATTCAAAGTTTTTGCGCATCGCTCAAGAGGTCAGTCAGTTGATGGATCAAAAGTTTCCCAAAAACCTGGCGGCGAATCTAACCCTTTCTGGGGAAAATGGCCATTGTTTCCCTTTCCAAAGATTGCCATTACTAGTTATATCTCAGTTGAATTCGGGCACGAAAAGGTGACACAAACTACGGCATCTGGTTCAGTAGACTGAATCGCTATGGTTCACCAACCATTCTAGAACCAGTCTTAGTTTCATGTGTAGCAAGTCATTTATTTGATCAACCCTGGCTGCTCCGCCACCCATCAAAAGCTTCTCAGTGTCAGGGCTTAAAGGGGTAAATATAATGTGCGGTTTGCTTTAGTTATGCACCCCACACCACATACGTGGGATGATCTCGGTAGGCTAGTCATAAGATCACCGAATTTTGGGGGTTGACAACCAAGAGCCGGCGATCAGGGGTGCACTCTACGTTTTATGATTATCCAATAGGCCGGTAGGTTTACCCACGGGCTCTCTCCCCCTGAGCTTGGGCCCTTGGGGTATGTACGATCTTCTGCCACACTAGACCAGCGGACCCGTTCCGTTCCAGGAACTCCCAACTATATGAAAACTCTTCACGGCCCAGCAGGGATTGTAAGCCACTGGATCTGAATTTGTACCGACAAGGCCTCCATGTTATTACCGTACGCGCTTGGCCTAATGAGGGCCCGCGCCTCGTTGACGCCAAGGCGCGAAACTTGTATGCACGCGACGGGAATTGAAATCACCACTGATTCGGAAGTCAACGACTGATTCGGTGCTCGGCGCTACACGGGATCTCAGGACTATTGGGCTCGATGTATTTGTTGATATCTAAGGTAGGTAGATAAAGAAAAGACGGATAGATCATTGGATGTTTACTCAAGCGGTCTAATTTATTATAAAGCTAGACTGGCTGTACAAATGCTTTGAAAAAGGTTTGTTTTTCTAGTCCACTTTATGTATTTCTCACCGAGGTACTCATTTTGTTCAACGCTCTATGTCGCCCGACCATTTGTTCTCAAGTACAGGCTACCCCGAGCCCATTGCCATTGTGGGCATTGGGTGTCGTTTCCCGGGTTGTGCCAACTCACCCTCGAAATTGTGGGAAATCTTGCGGTCACCGTTAGACCTTGCAAGGCGGATCCCCAAGCAAAGATGGAATCTTGACAAATTCTACCATCCTATAGGCACTCATCACGGCACGACCAATGTGACAGCCTCATATTTTCTAGACGACAGCGATGACATCAGATATTTTGATACCAAGTTCTTCGGCGTCGGCACTGCTGAGGCAGAGGCCATGGACCCCCAGCATCGGATGCTGCTTGAGGTCGTCTACGAGGCTATGGAACAAGGAGGTTTCACACTGTCATCACTCCATGGCTCGGATACGGCAGTCTACGTTGGCATGATGTGTACAGACTACAATATTACTTTAGGCTTAGACTCAACCTTTATCCCTCAGTACACGGCTACAGGCGTCTCCCCCAGCAACGCTTCCAGCCGCATTTCTTATTACTTCAACTGGCATGGCCCCTCGGTAACCATCGACACGGCTTGTTCATCCAGCCTGGTAAGCTTGGCATTGGCATTGACGGCGTGTCGGTTTTTATTCATTTATCTTTTGTTTTTCTTTTATTCGCAATCACTAAGTTTGAGCGCACAAACAGGTCGCCGTTCACCAAGCAGTTGATCACCTCCGTACAGGGCGCTCTCGCGTTGCCACAGCCTGCGGCACCAATCTTATGATCAATGTCTCTCCCTACTTAACCGAGAGCAAACTCAACATGCTCTCGCCCACTGGCCGCTCGCGCATGTGGGACGCCGATGCAGACGGCTACGCACGTGGAGACGGAATTGCAGCCGTCATGTTGAAACGTCTCAGCGATGCCATTGCCGACGGAGACGTCATTGAGGGCGTCATTCGAAATACAGGATTCACACACGATGGACGGACATTGGGTATCACAATGCCCAGCGGGCAGGCCCAGTCGGACCTCATCCGACGTACATATGCCGAAGCCGGCCTCAACCTGACGAATAGGGCCAATTGGCCGCAATTCTTCGAGGCCCACGGCACCGGAACGCCTGTTGGCGACCCTCAGGAGGCTTCGGCTCTTGCGTCTGCTTTCTATCCCGGCAGCGATGACAAGTACGCAGCAGACGACAAGCTGCTGGTTGGATCAATCAAGACGCTCGTGGGCCACACCGAGGGCACTGCTGGTCTCGCTGGACTTCTCAAAGCGTGTTTGGCTTTGCAACATGCCGAGATACCACCAAATCTGCTCTTCGACAGGCTTTCTCCAGGTGTAGTGCCGTACTACAAACATCTCTGCATTCCAACACAACTGCAATCCTGGCCTGAAGTTCCAAAGGGCCAGCCAAGGAGAGCTAGTGTAAATAGCTTTGGTGAGCCATGATCAGAAGATGAAAAAAAGAGATGACGTAAATGATGGATACTAATCAAGGGTGTGTCTAGGTTTTGGTGGCACTGATGCCCACGCCATCTTGGAGAGTTACGAGAGTCCACTTGTCGGACCTGCCAAGCGACCAAGTCCCGCCGTGCTTCCGTTTACATTCTCAGCTGCGTCCGAGGGCGCTCTACGCGGGCTTCTCGGCAAGTATGAATCTTTCCTCAAAGAAAACGAAGATGTCAGCCTCGGCGACCTAGGATATTCTTTGGCTTGCAGGAGATCCGCTCTCCCGTACAAGGTTGCGATGGTTGCATCCACACCCTCCGATCTCGCGGCAAAAATCCACAACCTTGTTCAAAATGACGAACAAAACACCGACGAAGCCGCAACGTTGGCGCCGAGGACGAGTTCCGAGTCCTCTACATCTTACTTGGGAGTCTTTACAGGCCAGGGCGCACAGTGGGCTAGGATGGGCCTTGAGCTTGTCAATGCCTCGCCGTCCGCCAACTCTCTCTTGGCTCGGCTCCAAGAATCTCTTGACACACTCCCAAACCCTGAGCACCGACCTGTCTGGACACTCTTGGATGAACTGTCTGCGACCGAAGACGAGTCGAAGGTTGCCACTGCAGAAATCTCCCAGCCTCTTTGCACTGCGGTGCAGATCATCCTCGTCGAACTCCTGCGGCTAGCGGGCGTCAGGTTCGAAGCCGTAGTTGGCCACTCTTCTGGGGAGATTGGTGCCGCCTACGCTGCGGGATTTCTTTCCTCGGCGGACGCCATCCGTGTAGCTTATTATCGTGGGTATTGGACGACCCGTAAGAGCTACGGAGGCGAGAAGGGAGCCATGCTCGCTGTCGCCACATCGTTCGACGATGCCCTGGAGCTCTGCCAATCCGAAGACTTGGAGAGCCGCATCGCGGTGGCCGCAGTCAACTCCGCCTCCAGCGTCACACTGTCTGGCGATGAGAGCGCAGTTCTTCTCGCCAAGAGCATTTTTGACGAAGAAGAAAAGTTCAATAGACTCCTCCGAGTAGACAAGGCATATCACTCACACCACATGCTGGCCTGTGCCCAGGAGTACGAGCAATCCTTGACCGCCTGTGGCATCAAGTTTCTTACTCCGACCGGCGGCGATGGCGCCGTCAGCTGGTACTCCAGCGTCGACGAGGGTGAAGTCGTGACGACATCAGCCAAGTTCAACGCGTCGTATTGGGTGCAAAACATGACGAGTCCTGTCCTTTTCCAGCACGCACTCAAGGCAGCCCTCACAGCCCATCGTGGTGTTGATATGGTCGTCGAGGTCGGCCCGCATCCGGCTCTGAAAGGTCCGGCAACGGATGTCATACAAACTCTCAACGATGTGCCTTACTTCGGAACTCTCCAGCGTGGCATGCATGACGTCGAGGCCTTGTCAGGTTTGTTGGGAAATATCTGGACACTCCGAGGCCCAGATTCACTCCGCCTCAAACCCTATCAAGATTCGTTTGCCGGTGATCGAGCCAGGTTTATATCTAACCTGCCCACATATTCATGGGATCATGACAGGCCCCTCTGGTGGGAGGCCCGATCGACGCGGAATTACCTCAGACAAGAAGACAAATTTCACGACCTCCTTGGCAGCAAGACCCCCGATGGCTCAGCAGAGGAGATGAAGTGGGTGAACTGGCTGAAAGCAGACGAGATCTCTTGGCTCTCGGGTCACTCTCTTCAGGGACAGCTGGTCTTTCCGGGTGCTGGCTACCTAGTCATGGCCATAGAAGCCAGCATGAGGCTGGCCGGTGATTATTCGGTTCAGCTTATTGAATTCAACGACATCGACATCCGCAAGGCCTTGGCGCTGCCGAACTCTGGAATGGAAACCGTGGTGGCACTTTCCGGCATCCGCTGGGAATTGTCCAACAAGACGTTTGCCACGGAGCCCACAAAGGGTAGAATCTTTGCTAGATTCACCTGCTCTACTCCGCCCAGCAAAGAAGCTGGAGAGTTGTTGGTTAATTGTTGCTGCGAAGTTGTCATCACTCTCGGTCCGCACAACCCCAACATACTCGCCCCTCGCGGCCAGGCGCCCGTCGCCTTGGCAGAAGTAGAAGTTGCGGACTTTTATGCGGCCATGACCAAAATGGGATACTACTATGAGGGGCCTTTCAAATCCATCACCAGTCTCCAACGGAAACTAGATGTATCTAGCGGTCGTGTCAGCGTTCCCGTGTACGAGAAAGACACTACTGAGGCACTGCTCATTCATCCGGGCATGCTGGACAGTGTCCTCCAGGCTCTTTTTGCTGCCTACTCGGCACCGGGAGATAATCGTCTCTGGTCGATGCATGCCCCACGTACCATTCAGCGTATTCGAATCGTTCCAAGCCTGTGCCGAGACAACGCATCTGGAGAACTGGCTTTTGACACGGTACTGACGGACGCCACTCAACGCAACCGGATGGTCGGTGATGTAGACCTTTATACTGCGGGCTTTGGCCAGAAACTGCTCGAGATCGAGGGATTAGCGTTTGTGCCGCTGTCCAAATTCGGTCCCGCGAATGATCGCCATGTTTTTGCAAAGTACGCGTGGGTTCCCGACGCTCCTTGCGGCAAGCGTGCACTTGCGGAGACGACAGGCTTTGAGGTCACGGCCGAGGGGCTGGAGAAAGCCACGGCTCTGGAGAGGATATCCTTTTTTTACCTGCGTTCCATCAGAGAGACGCTGCATGCCGAGTGCGCCAACAAAAGCCGTGCCTCGCCTCTACCTCCCCATAGACTTGCTCTCATGCGATGGACGGATCATGTTTACGAACTTGTCGAGAGCGGCCAGCACCCTTACATCCCCGTTGCGTGGTTGGAAGATAGCCAGAGTATTATCGACAACGTGAGCAGTCTAATTGCTGACGATGCCGATGTAAAACTGGGCGTCACAGTCGGCCAAAACCTCCCCGACGTGATCCGCAAGGACGAGAATATCCTGGCCTACATGATGGAGAATGACCTTTTGGACAGGTACTACGAGCAAGGCCTGGGCCTCGCCGACCTCAACCGATGGAGTGCCAACTTGGCTCAACAGATCGCCCAGAAACACCCGCAAATGTCCATCATCGAAATTGGTGCCGGAACCGGTGGAACCACCAAAGGTATCGTGTCCGCTCTGGCCGAGGCCTTTGCTTCATATACATACACGGACGTCTCCACCAGCTTCTTCGAAAAGGCTCGCGAGAACCTCGCCGCGTGGGAGGATCGCTTCGAATACAAGCCGCTGAACATTGAAGCCGACCCTTCCACGCAGGGATTTGCCGTCGAAGCTTTCGATCTTGCCGTTGCTGGGAACGTCTTGCACGCGACTCGTGATCTCGGAGAGACGCTGAAAAATACCCGAAGCCTGCTGAAGCCGGGCGGGTTCCTCATGGCGGTTGAATGTGTCGACAACACTGCTATACGTGCCGGCTTCGTCCAGGGTGGGCTGGAGGGCTGGTGGGTTGGCGCGGAGGCCGGACGTCCTTGGGGACCAACAATTACCCTAGAGGAATGGGATGTGCTATTGAAGGCAAGCGGCTTCGCTGGCGTGGAGACTGCAACGCCTGTGCTCAACGGTCTGTATAACCAAGCGTCGGTGTGGCTGGCTAGAGCCGTCGACGACGACTTTCGCATATTGCGTGAACCTTTGGGAGCATCCGCCTCTTCTTCGACGCCATACACGGTCTCGAATCTGATTCTTTTGGGTACAGAGGCTGGTTCTCATGCCAAGGCTCTCGCCGAGGGAGCTCATCAGCTCCTGAGAGATGCAGGCATCCAGTGTGTCAACGTGATGGTTCAAAACGTTCTCGACGTTACATCTCTTGAGTCACTCATGGGAGAAAACGGTAGCGAGGGTACCAACCTGCCAAAGGATTGCACCGTAATCTCCCTCGTCGAGCTGGACGCACCCATCTTCAAGCGTATGACGGAACGTAGATGGGAGGCTTTAAAAAGGGCACTGGTCCAATGCTCAAGCTTGCTGTGGCTGACCGCTGGAGCTCGTAATGGCATCGAGCCATACGCAGCCATGACAGCCGGCGTTGTCCGCACCCTCGTCAACGAGATGGGAATCAACAGTTTCCAAATGCTCGATGTCGACCAGGCGGCAGATCTGTCCCCCAAGCTGGTAGTCGACACTGTCCTTAGGCTCAAAATACAGCATGAGTGGAAGTCCAAGGGACCCCGGCAGGACATGACGTTGACCATGGAACCTGAATACGCCCTCGAGGACGGCGCTCTGATGATCCTGAGAGTGCTTCCCGATCCCGCAAAGAATGATCGGTACAACTCACTACACCGACGCATCACCAAGTCCATTGAGCTCCCTGTGACGGGCGTGGCAACAACTAAAGAGCCCATCGTTGTAGCTCTGTGGAATGATGCGGAGACGTGTTGGAACCTGAAAGAAGGACCACGCTCGGGTCTCCAATCAGATCTCGACACCTTTGCTGACGCAGGCTTCCAGCCCGAGGATTTAATAACAATCGAGGTAGACTATTGTCTCCTGTCGTCGCTTCATACGCCAGCGGGACGGTTGAATCTCATCGTGGGCAAAAATATTACAGGTACCAAAGTCCAATACGTTTGCGTAGCACCCAGACACGCCTCGACCATTGTCATACCCAGAAGCTGCGCTGTCCCTACAAGTGGTGACAGTATCATTCAGCCTTTCATGTCTTACGCCGCAGGCTTCTTCATCTGCCAGAGACTGTTTGAGTTTGTTCCTCCCACGGGCAGCGTTATCCTTCACTGCCCGGATTCCGTTTTCGCAGGCATATTTGCAAAGCTCGCTGCAGTCAGAAACATTACCGTTCGGTTCACATCAGCGGATCCCAAAAAGGCAGCAAAGCGTAACTGGGTATATCTTCACCCGTTATCGCCCAGCCGTGCCATCGTGGGCGCTATTCCAGAACAGCTGGACGTATTCGTCGACATGTCTGGGTATGGTACCCTAGTCGACAGTGAGGATCTCACTGAACACGGACCTGAGCGCATTCTTTCGAACCTCCTCCAGGAGAACCTGCCTCCTGCAACGGCACGCTACGATATGTCCATCTTCCTCGGCGCCGAGACAGAAACGCTGCGCAGCTTCGCCAAAGTAATGAGGTCGGAATCCCAGTCTTCCATAATCCGAGAGCGTCTTCAAAATGCCAACAAGCTCGCAATGGATCTGCTATACGACATACCCGACGGTATGCCTTTGCCGATGGTCCCTGTGAGCGAGATCTCCACGGTCCAGGAAAGCTTCACCGGAAAGAAAGATTTACGTATCATCAGCTGGGTGGACCAAGATTCCCATTCATCTCGCAGAATTGAGGTGGAGGTGGAACCGGTTGACCGCCGACCTGGTCTGTTCCGTGGCGACGAGACTTATTGGCTTGTCGGTCTCGCAGGAGACATGGGACGCTCGCTTTGCGATTGGATGATTGAACACGGCGCTCGATACATTGTCCTGTCAAGCAGAAATCCACAGCTACCTTCTGATTGGCTCGACTTCCATCATATCAAGGGTAATATACATATAGCTGGAGTCGCAATGTAAGTATTCTTGCTCGTAAAAAGCCTTCATGGTTGTGAGAGTACTCACTGACATTAGGCATATTAGGGACATCACCTCCTACTCCAGCACAGTGCAAGCAAAAGAACATATTCTTCATACCCTCAACTTCCCCAAGATCGCGGGCGTGGCCAACGGCGCCATGATTCTCCGAGACAAGCCGATGCTTGAAACCGACATGGAAACGCTACAGCAGGTCCTGCGGCCCAAAGTCGATGGCACACTCCACCTTGACAGGATCTTTGATGACAAGCACGGTCTCGACTGGTTTATTGTGTTGACCTCGTTCGCTTCTATCATCGGCAACATGGGCCAGATGGCATACTCGGCTGCAAACAGCTTCCAGACGGCACTGGTGCGCAACCGGCGGTCTCGTGGGCTTCCCGGGGCCGCGATTGATATCAACATGGTGGTCGGTATCGGTTACGTGGAGCGAGAGCGCCGCTCTGGCGTCCTTGACAGGCACGCTGCTGATCGCTTGCTCAACCGCTCACAGCTGCTGCCCGTCTCTGAGCCGGACCTTCACCAAATGTTTGCCGAGGCCGTCTTGGCATGCCGTGAAGCATCGGAAGTTGACGATCCCGAAATCATCACCGGCCTGCAGCATCTGACTACAGAAAAGGCAGCTGATACGTTCTGGGCCATGAACCCTAAATTCTCACACTGGATCCGGAATAGCCACGCTGGGAGAGCCCAAGGAGCATCAGCGCACCAGGAGGCAAGAGTTCCACTCAAGACTCGCTTGGCCCAAGTCACAAGGCCAGCACAAGCTTTTGGCATAATCAAAGGTATGTTTTCTTCCGTCATCGCGTGTCCATTCATCTTGAAGTCGGTTGCTAATTATACAATGGTAGATGCCATGTTATCCAAACTCCGACTTGCTTTGTCTACTGAAAAGCTGGATCCCAGCATGCCGTTGGTGGATCTCGGCGTGGATTCCCTCGTTGCTGTGTTACTTCGTAACTGGTCTATACAAGAAACTGGCGTCGATGTACCTGTGCTGAAGACTTTAGGAGGAGATTCCATCCTGGACATTGCAGAGTTTATTGTCGAGAAGCTTGACTTTGAGGCCAGCAGCTGTGATGTTATTAACGACTAAAGTGGTATACTGTTGGGAGATTTGACTTTTGAGAATGGTTTAGTCTCACTCTTAGATTAGCAGTTAATGTCCGGTAGATATGACATAGATATACTGGCGCAAATATGAAAACCTATCCGCAACCGCTACAGAAGCCCGGCATTGTTTCTGAAGAAAGCCCGCTTAAACTACAACAGATTCGCCACCGGTCAACACTGGTTTTGTATGTTGTTAGAACCTGGGGAATCCCACGAAGCCGGAAACTTTCGATGGAGAGAGAAAGAGTTGGACTAGTCTAAACCTGTATTCCCAGGCAGAAAGCTTAAAAGAAAAGAAACACACAGCTTAGACCCCTTTGAATGCCTTCTATACCCGCCTATGCATCCTTTTTACTCCGAAAGACTTATGTAATCTCGTAAGCACCTTGAGACTGAGAAAAAAAAAGAAAAAAAAAGAACGGTTGCAACTCTGCCCCTCACAGTCACTTGACCAGGCTCAGTTTTACATATGTGTGTTTGGGCTGAGTAGCAGTCAACTCCATGGTCTCAAACGAGCCGAGGGACCCATCGATTGGTTGAAACTCCAAATTCCATGTCAGCAAAGTCAGGACCACCTGTATCTGCAGATAGGCGAGCCTCTTGCCGAAGCACTGCCGGGGCCCGAACCCAAAGGCACTCATGGGGCCCGCCGCAGCATCGTAGACCTCCTTGCCATCCTCGTCGACCCGGAGCCACCTTTCAGGTATAAACTTTTGTATATCATTATCCGCCCAGGCCTTGCGGCCGCCCTCCTTGCGGAAGGTCTCGGAGCGGAGGTGCTGCGGGATGGGAAAGGCCGGCGTCAGGAGGCTCTGCCCAAGGTACGGGATAATTATGGTGGCGCCCTTGGGGACGTGGTGCCCAAGCACCACCGTGTCGACCAGGGCCTCCCGGGCCGAGGGTTGCAGCGGGCTTCGGTGCCGCAGAGTCTCGTCGATGACGGCGTTGAGGTACGGCACGCTGGTGTGTGTGATTTCTTCAACCGATGGGGTTCGGCCCTCCTGGAAAGCTGCCGCATAGCTCTTTCGTAGCTCGCTTCGCAGCCGATCCTGGATTTGGGCATGAGACGAAAGGTACTTGAGGGCCCAGCTCAACGTCGTAGCACTTGTCTCGTGACCTGCTGCATAATACCCACTGATCTAAACGAAAAAAAGGCATCAAGAGTCAGTTCTACTTTATAGCAACATAAGTGACGTGGGCGAGTGTCGTTTGCCAACTTACACCGTCATAAAATGCCGGCCTGTGGTATTTTGGCTTCCTGTTCTCCTTGACAGCTGCCTGTTGCTCCCGGATCACCATCCAGTCCAAGGCGCAGGTTACCGTGCTGTCGTGCTCTAGACGCATCGACGCCTTGTCGATTTCGGTCTTTATGAACTGCTTGATGATGCCGTAACACGAGCGCAGTTCAGGACGCGTCAGCATCGAATAATAATGATGAAGAACCTTGAATGGGACCTTGGACTGTTCGCCCTGGTGTTCCGCAAGGACCTCAAAAGCTCTGAAATACGGGAGGTGATCCAGCTTGGGGAAGTCTATTCCTTGTTCGTCCGCGTGGCGTGTTTGCACGTTGCTACCCAAGGACTCGAGATACTTCAGCTGCTGTTGCGTGGACCTGATGCCCGAGTTGAAAGCAAAGAGCGAGGCCAAAATCATATCTGAAATGGTGCCGAAGATGTCGTCATGGGCAGAGAAGGGCCGACCACCGGCAAGTGGAATCTTGAATTTCCAGTGATTTACCAAGTCCATGGCACAATCGTAAATGCAGGGCGCGGCAAGCTTAGGACCAAATATGACAGTTAGCCAAATTTCTTTTTTTTTCAAGACGGATGACGTATGCACCTCCTCCACTCACATTGTTCAAATACGCCGGTGACATGGAGTCCTTCACAAGCGCTTTATTTGCCTTATATCTTGGATCATCCTGACTTAGAGCAACATGAAATTCCGGTGTAGTATATCGGAAAAACACAGTAAGACTCTCTCCACGACCAAACTCCTTGGTCCTCCGTTGCTGAATATCTTGAGATTCCCAAAAGTCCGTAAGCAGCAAAAACGGCTTGGAAAAAGGGGTTGGGAAGAACTGAGTCAGAGGCGACCCGACCCTTTGCTGGTATTCTGCATACCACGGTCTGATGCGGTTTTCATTCTTTGCCATGTAATCGAGCATTTCTGGCAAGTTGCCCAAAACACTTCTTGCTGCCTTTTTGTCATGAGGAATGCCGGGATAGGGTTTGGGGAGAGCAAGGCGATACAGCACGGCAATAGCGAATGCAAATATTGCCGCTGCGAGACCGACGTAGCCTGGTAGCACGCCACCAAGCAATGCGTGGCTTGAAGGAATCGAGGGCATCTTGTGTACTCAAGCCGCTAGGGCATTATTTGTGGACTGGCGAAAGACTAAGATTCGAACTCTGAAAAGAATCGTGAAATCTCGGTGACCAGTCTCTGTAGTTAATTTGACAATTTTCAAATGCTGCACCTCTGGAAATATCGCATTTATTGATCACAAGTGCGAGAAGAAGCCCTGAGGTACATATACTTCTCTCCGTAGTACATTACCTTCCTCTTGTTTATTTCCCTCGGAGGACGTCCGGGTCGGTGAGTGGGGACTTGGAAGCGTGGAGTCGGGCATCGGGTGCTTGTCAAACCCCGCCTCTGTTGGCCAAGGTGCCGCGATTCCCACATTGGACCCGCCGAAATTCGCTAGCACTACGAGTGAAACAGGAAATTTTGCTGCTGGCCAGGTCCCTAGGGTTGTACCGACTTGCAACTAACTGCAAGTGCCGAAAAGAACGAGACTTAGTAATGTTGCCGCTTACTCTGACGGGATCTTACTGGCTGTGAATGTAAATGCAACGTTAGATCGAGAACTCAATGGAGATCATTAATATAGATTAGTCCGGCTATAGACCGCATGGCTGTTGGGATACTTACGACTCTCCCTGTCCACTTAATTCCGCCCTCCTACATGACTTCTTCTTTTTAGCCACCTCACCAAACAAATGCATACACACAACCGTGCAAGTACCTAGAGCAGACCTAATATCACCAGCAATCGTGGCCATGGGCAAACCCAAGATACTGAAAACTTTATCAATTGGAAAGGTGTGCCAAGTGTTCATTTAGTGAAAATGCCGCGTTAAGCAGTTCGATCGTATACTCAATATATCTTAGGGACTCCGGATGATCCTGTTATGTGATGAAGACAAGCCGGTCTCCTCCATCGACAGGTATTACGCCCAGCATGAGGCCTCTGGCGAGGAAGGCTGCGACATCATTTACGTGCCACCGCACTGGCACAAGGCAAGCCGTCCTTTAGTTGTTGGCCCACTACGTCTCATCATTCATGAGCGGCGGGGCTAACTGCATATTGTTTTGTTAATATCAGAACCACGGAGAGTACCACGAGGTGCTTGTAGGACAACTAGAAATCACTGTTGATAGCAAGGTCATCATCCTCAGGGAGGGAGATCCTCCACTCTACGTCCCACCCGGGGCTGTCCACAGCATCAAAAGCTTCCCTGGTGAGCGAGTGGTCGGTCAAGAGAGGGCAGACCCTCCCGGGGCGTACAAAATCGAGTGAGTACTGACAGCAGCAGCATGAGATACATTCGCGACGTTTCATAATCGTATGTGGGTGCTAAACAATGCACACAAATTCAGATACTTCAATGATGCCCTCTCAACCGGCGACTTTGCGAATAACAAGGCACATCTACTGCGAGCACTATACGACGGTGATGGCTACATTTCGTTGCCATTTGGGTTCAAACCCCTGGAACAGCTGGTAGGTGTGCAGCATTATGGAAATTGTATGAGCCTTAGTTGACAAGTTTACGTCAGGTAATGTGGCTATTTGCGACTTTGTTGCGGCCTTTCGCTCCTGTGAGGCAGAAACTATTAACAGGAGAATGACCAGGGCCAAGAGTACGATGAATGGTAAAGAATGAATTTTGCAATAGCTCCGCCCGCACCTCATTGTGCCGCAGGTTTGGACTTCAGCCATATCCGCAGACGGGGATTTGAGGTTGGGGCTAGACCATACATACCCAGGTCTCATTTTCTTTCTTTTTTGGTGTCAAAACTTTGGATGAACTAACTTTTATTCACCCCATTGCTTCATACTCTCGACTTGATGTCTTTTGGATCTGAATAGAAAGAGAGAAAGAAGAAGAAGAAAGGCCTAGAGTGGTGTGGCTTTTACATATTTTAGATACGGAAAGGCCCATTGTCAATTTGTCATCCGTTGGGAACTCTTGGCCAACAAGGAACATCAGGTTTCAGCCGGGGCAAAGGACTGTGTATGAGACGGGTTCCATTCTACCAAGTATTACCCGATTCAGAAGCCAAACACGTGGGTGGTGTCGAGCCTGGGCCATTGTGCCAACTTGGGACCGGGGATAAAGTGACCAGTCACCAAACAAACCCCTCACCGGCCGGCGGTCAAAGCATTGCCGCCCCTGCTAATTGGGCGGGAGAGGGCAAGCTCTGCTTCGTAATGCGATACGAAATATCCAACCAGCCTCCAAGTATCACCATTAAACTTTTGGCGAATACCCGTCTTGGACAAATTCTCCAAACTCTAAAAGAAAAAAAAAAAGAAAAAGAAAAGAAAGAGGCCCAAGCAGACACGGGGACGGCTGGTTTCTTTCCGGCTCTTGATACATACAAAGGCTGGCTATTAACGAGTTTCTTTCCAGTTATTTGGCATATCTGGCCGATGCCAAGACTTGCGCGACGCAAAATGTGATATGGTTACCTCGACATGCAGCATCATCTGTTTTCTGTTCTTTTGATTTGTGATATCCTACGCTGCATTACGGGTGCATTCTTCCTTTCACATGAAACCTTGTCTACGGACGGGCTTGGGGGAAAGCTACGGGAATTTAGCCTACCTACATATAAGCACTTCAATGGCCACTCTTCTTGGAAATGGCGCTCCTGGTGGTCTTTCAAGTCCAGTCGCTGGACGAACTTGTTGTGTTTTTCTTTTCTTCTATTTTTCTCGTTTTTAATATCTATCTTTTCTCTCGCTTTTAATATCTGAAGCCCGCGTCGTCAAAATGAAAATTGCTAGCTGGTTTGTAATAGGTCTGCTGGGCGGACTGTGCCATTCACAGGTCAATAATGACATGTTTCCATTCATCCCTCCACAACCAGGCTTTCGTAAGTCTTCCAAAGAAATCTCAGCTTTTCCACGTTGGATACTCAATCTTACGCCATATCCTTTATCCATGCAAGGACTCTTGGGATATGACTGACCTGGTTCGTCCCCTCACACAGGTCGTAGCTCATGCCCCATCCTCAACGCACTCGCCAACCATGGGTTTCTCCCTCGCGATGGCCTCAGCATTTCGCGCGAGCAAGTGCTAGACGCTATGCAAAAGGGTCTCGGCTTCAACACGACTGGCCCACTCGAGTCAACCACTGCCCGCGGGCTTACTATGTCGACCACTGGGGACAACAACACGATGCACCTCGACGACATTGACAGGCATAATGGTAATAGAGCAAAGAGGCCCAGGGTCAATTGGATAACAACGTTTTGCTCGGATTGCTGATTCCTTGTTCTGCATCTGCTCATTTCTAGTCATCGAGCACGACGCCAGTTTGAGTCGTGCCGACCTCGGTGTGGGCGACCCAAGACCCTTCAACCCAACCATCTGGGCCACTTCACTTGTGTTCTGGCCGGATCAGGTCATCAAAATGGACCAAATGGCTCGGGCCTTTGCTCAAAGGATTACGGCGGCCGCGGCGTCCAACCCGAGATTCTCCTTGAGCGAACCCCAAGAGGCCGTTGCCATCAACGCACTCAGCAACGTAATGCTCATGTTTGGCGACGGTACCGTCAACAGCATGGCCAACAAGCTCTGGGTCAGGGTGCTATTTGGTGAGTCACAATCCCGCTGTCTTGCCTGCAGAGCATTGAAAAGGCTTGATCCGACCATCGCTGACTCTGAGTGCTATAATTTGCAATTCTACAGAGCAAGAGCGTCTCCCGTTCGCCGAGGGATGGCGCCAAGCACAGCAGCCACTTCAGACTGCCGTTACCGCCGAGCTGAACAAAATGTTCAAGGCGGCCATGCCACAACAGCGTCTGGGATGTCCCGTTACCCCACCGGCCGCTCCCGCGGTAGCTCCTCCCGTAGCTGGGCCGCCCGCAGCCCCGGCTGCTGCCCCAGTTGCTGCCCCAGTTGCTGCCCCAGTTGCTGCCCCAGTTGCTGCTCCAGCTGCTGCTCCACACGCAAGAAGAGAGCGACGTGGGCAGAAGCCATTCTTCTGAATGTTGATAGAGCAGCTAAAGTCGTGCTGGGTGACATGGGTCCTTCCGATTAGCATGTCACATTTTTGGCCAGAGCATGGAGGAGGCGGCGATTTTTGGGCACCTATATGCCTTTCTGCAAGTTTCAGGGGCCTGAGGGCCATACCTTGAGGATGAAAATAACATATCGAACCAGCCTGCAGATATCAAACATATAGACTCTGTCGTGCTTGAGGCTGTTGCGAAGTAGTAAATAGAAGACGACCCATTCGAGCATGTCCTGTGCCAATACTATTAGCCATCTATGCTGTGAGACACATATAGTGCCATGGCATGAATATCCAAGATGGTTTATTGTCGTTTTGTGGTCGTGACGAAATAAAGCAAGCAACCAGACCCAGCGTCTTTCCATCAGAATTTGCCCCGCATGATGATAATAGTCACTTCAGATTCCCCTTTCAATAGTCAAACGAGTGATCCTTTTCTTTTCGTAGCCATAGGGCTCCTCTGATACGAATGCACATAAATACTCACTCAAAATCAAACAAACCTTTAGTCTCTAAATCGGAAAGCGAGGACTAGATACCCCCTGAATCAAGCAGCAATGCAGAGTTCTTGTCGTAGAGATCAAGTGCGCTTTTGACGGAGTTAAGGATCTGTTTTTCGGGGTTCAAGGTACGATAGATTGTCTAAATTCGCACTGCTGAGGTAAACAACTAAGCGAAGAAAGCTCTGAGCAACACTAGCGGTAATCCCTTGCACGTGCGGATGGAGACAGACCTCCTGATACAGCATAGTACGAGTCAGCATGACTACTTTCACGATTGATATCAAGATAGTGAGAGAGAAATGTGTTGAGAAACTTGTATTCATGGTCATCATATGCGTTCAAAATGCGAGCCCATCCAGCAGGCCAGGGCATCTGAACTCACTGCTCGAAGCCCTGCCTCTACTTTGCAGTTCCATCGGTGCTTTACCGAATCTGACTAGCAGTTACCCGGGGCCGTGAAGCTGGAACCGCCAGCGACGCCGACGTTTTCCATCGTCACTTGGCCGCCACCCGCGCAGGTTACACGAACCGTGACAGAGTCGGCGCCGAAGCCGCCGCCGCTGGTCTTTTCAAAAAAGTTGTAAGGCCGCCGCGTCGTGGGTTGCCAAGTCGCCCCGCCGTCGGTGCTGACGTCGAGCGACTGGACCTGCTGGTTGCTATTAAACACCTGCATTGAGAACCTGGACAAAAGGAAGGCCTGTCAGTCATTGAAGCCACGGAGATGTGTCACTCATGTTTACGGAGGATGGGACTGGGGGTTATATAAGTAGTAAAAGATGAGCAAAAAGCGCTTACCAGTATTTGGATGTGCCGTCCTTGTTTCGTAGTTTCAGCGGCTCCGTGATCCCGCAAGGGGTGACTTCCCAATCGACGTCGACGATGCCCGCGTTGAAATCTCCAATGTTGCTAAAGCCATCCTCGAAGAGGTCGAGCTTGTTTGGCGGGCATTCAGGGCAGTTGTCCACGACCTGGAGGACATTTCATAACCGTCAGTATATTTACAAACCTTTTGTTTGTTATGTGCGAGCTCGTTCACTAAAGAATATGAACGCTCAATAGAAAGCTCCTTACCATGACCTTCATGCTCCCGCTTGGCCCGTTGACGTTGAGGCAGACGCCACACATACTTGAGCTGTCATAGTTTGAGTTTGCGATGGCTGTGCCAAACATGCCAGCCGGGATCGTGTAGGACGTGAGCATGCAGTTGCCTCCGGGCAAGTTGCCACTGTAGTGAGAGGCCTTGCCATTGACGGCCGCTGTTTGCCTGGCAGTGATTGCCAGAGTGAGGACCAGCAGCCTGGTGATGATAGTGGAGTGTGAACTCATTTTCGTAACGATCGTAAGTTGGTTTAAAGAGAGTGACAGTTGCTGGTCCTACACGGCCTTGAAGGTGCTATTCCAATGAGAAATTCAAGGTGTGCGCCCTTCTCTATTTGTATGCAACTTCCATCGTGTGCGATGATCGATCCCGCGGGGGGAATGGAAGAAGCAAGCGTTTGATCCATGCTAAGGCTCCACAA
Source organism: Pyricularia sp. CBS 133598 (assembly GCA_004337975.1). Lineage (NCBI taxonomy): Eukaryota > Fungi > Ascomycota > Sordariomycetes > Magnaporthales > Pyriculariaceae > Pyricularia > Pyricularia sp. CBS 133598. The sequence continues at coordinate 924,014 of RRCJ01000011.1, forward strand.
TCTTAACCGAACCCCTGAGCTGGCAAAGGCGTTGAAGAAGATCTAGATGGCAGTTCGGACGGCCGCAGGGCGAGCGGGAAGCCCGAGAGGTGGGAAATCGGACAGGCGAAGCCTCAAAATGAAACAAACGCGGGGGGGAAGTAAGCATTTATGACATCTATGACATGTGAAACGAGACATAAGGACGATCAATGCCAAGAGGAAAAAGGAAGAAAAGAAAAAGAGAGAGCGGCCTTTTTTTGTCCGCTACTCCGTACAGAAAAATACGGAAATTATTCAGGCGTGGGTAGCGATCAAGCAACGCCATTGACAATATAGAAGAAACGTTGGAAACGCCACGCGTACACCAGGAGCATGCCTGCACATGAGACCCATAAAATCGAAAATACCTGGTGGAAGAATTGCTTGACCGCGATTAACAATTTTGGTAGTTGGGGCCACAAGGCCTAGAACTAGATCTTCTGGGGTTGGACCCTGCGTTTATGCCTCAAGTTGAATGCTGTGCCACGATCATTCAGGAGCTTGCTGGCAGCTGCGCAGTTTGTTGATGCTATTTCCAGTTGAGAATGAGACACTCCAAACAAAATGACCATGTAAGCACAGGCAATAATGCAAATCTTTGGAAAAGGATCGGTTTGGTGCACAAAATAATAGGATGATACAATCGATGCACTGACATCAAGGTCAGACAATCGTAGCAGCCCAAACCGGGGAATAAAAGCAGAAATGTTGGCACTAGATGCAGCGGCAGATTTTGACCAGGCATCGTTGGGTATTCAAGTAAATACAGCACGAAAAGCAAGATACGGCGCTATCGGGAGGTAAATACGCAGTACGGAATAGATCAATTTGGATGAACCCTCCATCCCGGACGGGAGCTGCCGTCGGTGAGGAAAATTCTACATAAGAAAAACAGGCGCTGAAAATTAATCCCTTAGCTATGATCACCACAATTTACAGTACATAATGCAAGAGATGGGAAAATAATAAGAATGAGATGGAGGTGTTACTATCAATTCAATCGTTACCAATCGCCAATCAGTCGACAATTGGCTACCTTGTACGGTGCGGTTCGGACAGACACAAATGGCCGAGCCATTTGACACTAAAGTCCCCCAGGGCCTAATTCTAGAACTAGACTAGAACTAGATTAGTCTAGGTCTAGACCTAGATCCGGTTGCAGTGGACGCCAAGACGCATGGCATGGGCCAACGCACGGGCTCATCCACTGCAGAATGATTTTACGCAGCAACGCCCTGTCGCAACAAGCTTGATATCCCACCCAAAACAACGACAATTGAGGCTTATCCCGACCCTGCAACGCGTCATAATCGCCATGGCGAAGGTTTTCGAGAGCCAACAAGCAGCATATGAGGGGCTGCTCTCCCAGGCAATATCAGAGGGCTACAGCATCGCGCTCTACAAACGTTACCCGACCCTCTCCTCTGGCCTGGAGACCACCCGCGTCGTTTACCGCTGTGCCAGGGGCGGGCCCATCATCACCAAGGAATTGAAGGAGGCAAGGACGCAGGCCACGCACCCCCAGAAACGCCGCAAGAACACCAGGTCTGCGTGCACCCACTGCCCGTTCAAGATCTGCACTAAGAAAACCCCTTCGGGCGGCTGGGTGATTGAGGCCATTCAACTCCGGGGCCAGGACGTAGACCACAGCCACAACCACCCGATGGATTTCAACGCCACCTCGCACCACGCCTATCGCCGGTATAAGATTAACGTATGGAAGAGTCAGATTTTGGCTTATTGGCGCATTGGAGATACTCCTGGAACGATCATGGCCAAGGTCAGGGAGCAATTGGGTGGTAAGAAACCCCCGTTTTTGGTCTCGGACGTGAAGAATCTCTGCAGAGCTCATGGAGAGGCGAGCTTAAGGGGTGACTCATAGTAGTAGCTGGGGGAAGAAATGAGGTAGCCATGGGCTGGTGCACCTGGTCCCATTTCGCCATTCAAGCCGCGCCAATCTGATTGAAACTGCTGTATTTTTTCAAGACGCCAGCAATCGATGGCACAAGTCAGTAATTTTATGTACGATATTGAATAAGTGGTCAAGAGCGGTAATTCAACATATCTTGGTTTCGTAGTCAAGACTTGAATCTGACTCCGGCTATCTTCCCCGAAGTCGAGACCTCAGTGGCGGAAATGTTTGGCATATCCCAAAGACCCTCCCTCATAGTCGTGGATGCCAAAGGCTGCCGGGAAATGCCAAGTCATCTTGTCCGGTAAAGCCATGGACCATGGAGGTGACCCGTGGGAGGATGGTCTCGAGAATACCAAGATGGAGAAGCTAAATATCACTCATCATGAAAACATCCCCCCATGGAATCCGAAGCTTCCGAGACCGCCAAGGACGTTAGCGGAGGAGCATACGTATCACATGCTAAGTTAATATGGATGTTGACCAGATGCGGCGATTATCAAAGATCCAGAGACGCCAGTTGAAGAAAGAGAATGATACAAAGGAGACGACAAAAGAAAAAAAAAGAATATTGGACAGTGATTCCAACATGAATGCACTCGTATATTTTAGGCATCACTGCGTTCGTCTGCCAGAGGCTCTAGAATCATGAAGCGAAATTAGACGATGGGACAAGCTTTTGAACTCTGAATAATCAGATCTGACGATGACCCGCTGTTTTATGCTAAGCCTTCAGTCTGTGCAGGGTTCCTTTGCTGCGAGTCTCCGCAAAGCCGCTTCCGGTCCCAAGCAACGCCAAGAGGGGCTGACCTTTAGCGATGCTCTATTGTGGGGATATATTCTGCTCCTCAACCTGATCGTTACTAAGTGCTTTGCAGGGACAGCGGTTGTGGGGGCCAATTTTTATGTAGCTTTTTCCATCAATCGCGACTACGACAACGAGGAGATAGTCGGTGATGGACGAGCCGTGAATGCTGGAAATCCGCCTCTCCAGGCAGAAGCATTATACGCGAGAGATGCATGGCTGGTATCCGCGGTTATAAAAGATGGCCTCATCCACGCCCCAAGACTCATCAGGAAGATTCTTTTCTCCAGCAGCACTCGGCAGCAGATAACCCAGACGGCCAAGACGAATCGCCTCGAGCAACAGAAGCATACCCTCCCCGCCAGACATTCTCTCAACAAGCTCAAAAATGAAGTCTTTCACGGCCGTTTCTGTCCTTGCCACCGCGCTCGCGGCCCTCGCGCCCGGCGCCTCGGCGGCCAACTGCTACGGCTCGGCAACCTGGGGCTCCGTGCAGGAGTACCAGACGACGGCCTCGGCCATCTGCCGCGGCAGCGAGTCCTACACCTGGCAGAGCGACTGCCAGCGTGGACCTGTCGGCGGTCAGTGCTGCACTCAGCACGAGGCCTGGTTCAAGGGCACTCGCGGTCGTCGCGATTACTGCTGGGTGAGTCTTTTTTTGTTACCAGAGGCGTTTTGGGGCTTTTGTTCTGCTGGCAACAAAAAAGTAACATGAGACTAACAAAGTAAAATCAAAACTACCCAGGACGCATTCAACAACATCATCGCTCAGTGCGTCCAGAAAGAGGGCCGCAACGGCGGCGAGTGGACTTGGTCGTCTGGAGGTCTCACCCAGAACTACTATCTCCAGTCCAACCGGGTCTGCCGGAGCAAGCGTGAGCTCCAGCACAACGCCATCAATGGTGTCATCACTGAGGTTGCCTTCAACACCACTTCGGATGCCACTAGCGTCGAGGCCGAGGAGTCAAAGTAGATTATTACCCCGTGGTCGTGTACTATGAGGGGAACAGATGAAAGCTTGTTCCAAAGCTAAAACTACAACCAAAACATGGGACCGCCATACAATGAGGGATCCTTGAATAGAAGTGCCTGGACTAATCACTTCATTGGCTGACTTCAAGTTGGTGCTGAATATAATTGTGGTTTAATCTTAATAATTCCCCCTGAGATACGTGTAGCATTCAGGCAATCAACCATCTATCCAAGACCAGTGTGCTTCGAACTATGGTGTAGTGTACAAGGTTTTCAAAGATATTGCCTTGAGTTATTATTGGGTCTATACAAAGAAGATGACTGGTACTTTGAATATGTCAAGAGCATATTATGGCATTCAAAGAGTTCGTTGACTTTACTGGACCCCTTCTCAAAGGATTCAGATGACCGTTTTTGAACTGGCTAATACAGGAATCCCAACGTACAGCGACTTTCATTACACACCACTCTTGATCATGCAGCAAGTATAGACGTTACTATCAATAAGTTTAAGTTATCATTACGCTCATTAACTAATTACACAGAACCCGCAGCTGTGCCATAATTTCCCGATATCAAACATTAGTGACATCAGCTCTATACACGATCCATGCTCTCCTGCCTCCAAGGCTTAGGTCAAGAGCTTCCTCAACTTGGCGAAATCCGGTGCACCCAGCCCGGAAGCCGCATCCCAACCAGCAGTGGCTGTGAACCCTTGCTGCTGGGCCTTTGCACTGGAGCAGCCATTGACCACACCTTCGGTGATGTCAGTAAAGCCACCTTGGGCCACCTCGCTCGAGTACAGCAGCGGGTTCAAGAACCCCAGCACGGGCATGCCCTTCTTCAGCCGGATGTCGTTCAACAAAGCGATCATGCTGGCAATCACCGGAGTCGAGGCCGACGTCCCCTTGACCGGCTGCCAGAACCCCTGGTTGGTGACCAGGTAGTCGGTCCCGAGCAGCGTGACGTCGGGGTAGCCGCGCCCGGAGCTGTTCCAGGCGTAGTAAGGGTTCTCGGGGATGCCCGTGTGGGGCAGGTACGCCTCGACCGCGGCCTTCTGCCAGTCGGGCCGCGGGTAGTAGTTGGAGAAGCCTCCGGAGCTGAAGCCGGGGACGCCACCCCAGGCGGCCGTGGCGCCGACGGTCGTCACCCACGGGCACGAGGCGGGGAAGGTCGGGATGAAGCGCGGCTCGCCGGCGGGGCCGACGCACTGGCTGAAGCGGGTGCCCTGGGCGCCGGCGTCGCCGCTGGCCACCAGCACGGACACGCCGCGCATGGCGAGCTGGCCGAAGCGGTCGCAGACCTGGTCGGCGTAGCTGCGCGGCACGGACTGCTCGTCGTCGGTGTACGAGATGGAGATGACCTGCGGAATGTCGTCCCTGGACAGGAGGAAGTCGAGGAACTCGAGGTACGGCTCCTGATCGCTCTCGTTTGCCGGGACCGTGACGTTTCCAGGCTGCGACCAGGTCGGGGGTCGGCCTCCCACCATGTAGTAGGTGACGTTGAGCGGACCGGTGAAGGAGCTGGTGTATTCCAGGTCCAGCTGTGCCTCGATCATGCCATCCTTGACCGTGTCAGGGTTCTTGCCTCCGTTGAGGGTCACGACGGTGAAAGGAGCTTGGTTGGTGGAGTTGCTGAGTCCGTATTTTGACATGAAGTCCTTCCAACTCTCGGTGCTGGGGTATTGCTCGAGAAAGCCGGCGACGGCAAGCTTGCTGGCTGATGCCGACTCTGGGATATAGTCTATATTATACTTGGCCGATATGTTTACAGGGCAGTTGTACTTGGTGCAGTCGAATGGTCCCTCGGGAAGACCATGCTGACGGCGCTTTAACTCTGGCGCAGAGTCACGGGGACTCCCCCCTTGGAAGAAGTGAATGGTTGGGTAAACAAACTCAATGTCTTTCTGGATGCTGAGAGGCAGAGAGTATGCCTCGGTGCGCGCAACCGGGGTATCGTCACCATCCCTGTTGTAAATAGAGAAGGTGGTGTCGAACAGAGATTCTGCTTCGCGGACTGAAAGACTTATCTCAATGCCGCGGGAATTTTCTCCGAGGACGTTGACGTTTTGTTGACCAACCCACCGCCTGACTCTGTCCCACGAACCCTGGCGTGCGTCGGGAGATGTTGACTCGTCGAGAAGGGAGTTCAGCTCGGTTGCGCTGAGGTACTTTCCGTATTCAGGAGAGTTGGGATCGCTACGCGCCAAAATGTGCCTCTGGTCGAGCTTGCGATGGTTCTTGACGGCGATGCGCAGCGTCAAGACATCGTCGGCAGTTGCGGAGCGGATCCGCTTCCAAGAAGTCGGAATCACGGCTGCCCTCTCGTGCTCGACCAGGTCCTCGGCAGCTGGCTGTGGCAACCCGGCAACGGTGCGGGCAGCGAGGAACAGTGAAACCAGTGAAGTGAGGAACATTTTTTTTTCCTTTTCTTTTTTTGCCGAACACCCGATTGTCAAAACTTGGACAACGCGTTGGTCCGAGGAACGCTTGGGTTTCGGAAAACGTTTTGCACACCCCCGCCACCTTATAAGAAATTTAGAGAGAAAAAAAAACAAAAAAAAAAAAAAAAACTCTATGACTTCACTTGTTTTTCTGCCGGCCTCTAGGGCTGGCAAGGATTTCGTAATGATTTGGCGGCTTGAATACTCATCTTGTCGGGGATCCACTTTGTAGAGTTCGTATTTCGCAAGAAAACGGGAAGATCTACTGCCGTCCTCAATCTTAGCGATGGGTCTTGGCTGTCGATTGGCCAATTCTCACGATGCTCACCCCCAAAGAAGTGGGATTCGCATTGTGATTTCGCCGTGTTCAATCCCCAAATTTCTCCAGACTCCACTGTCGCATTAAGGCAATCAGGCTTAATATGGCATGAAAGCTCGTGATGGATTGCAAGGATCCACTAACACGAGCGACCTTGTAATCGACGCGGCATGTCGTTTTTTTAGTCTCCGTATTCAAGCGGCTGTGCAATAAATAATACATAACAACTGCATGGGATCGCTCTCATTCTCACTCCGAGGTTGAGCAGAGTCACCGGCGTTGTCTCAACATCTGTCTCTCGCTTCTTGGTTTTCATCGCTACAACCACCACATACATTCGTTCATCATGGTCGCCATCGCCCCAGCAGCAGCAGCGAGCACGCTGGCAATTCCAGTTTTCTACCAGCCGCTTATCGACCAACAAGTCATCGCCAACATCTCCTGGGGCACCCCTGCGCAGACACCCATCCCTACTGTGGTCGACACGGGCAGCTACGGCTTTTGGGTTGATGGACCAAATGCCACAGTCAACTCTGGATCTCCCTACCTCGGCGTGCTCGGGCCCTGCAACCAAACGGCCGAGCCTGCCTTCAACTGGCGGGAGTCCAGCACCCACACCGGCCCCTATGCCGAGGGCTCGGCCTCATATGCGTACGGCGGTGGTGGCAAGATCATTAGCTGCCCGTATGCCGTCAACGACACCATGAACTTTGACGGTTCCGCCTCCATCGACAACGTCCAGGTCGCCATCGCCGACTTCACCCTCATCAAGGCCCGCAGCACCACCTGCGACGGTGCCCACTACGACAAGAGCATCATGGGCCTGGCTCCCATCCCCGCCATCGCCGGCGGGCCCGAGCTGCGCCCCGAGCTTCTGCGCCAGGGCCGCATCGGCAGCTCCGTCTTCTCCATGTGGTTCGACGCGCCGCCCGCCGACATCAACGCGCCGCAGATGGGCAGGCTGCTGCTCGGCGGCGTGCCCCAGGACAAGCACACGGGCGAGCTGGTGACGGTGCACAACCCCGGTGTCGACCGCGAGGAGAAGGGCTACTACTACGTCGCCATGCCCGAGGTGCGCGCCGCGCCCGTAAACGGCTCCGGTCCCGCCCAGACCATCCCCGTCGAGCAGACCGGCAAGCCCGCGCCCGACTGTCTCGTCGACTCGGGCACCTGGGGTCTCACGCTGCCGACGTCCAGCAAGGCCTTCTTCGCCGCCACGGGCCTCGAGGCCGACGAGCCCTTCATCCTGCCGCGGTACCCCAGCGCCTGCGCCGACATACCCGCGGACGCGGGCATCGAGCTCGTCTTCCCCGACCGCGACGGCAAGAAGAACGCCACCGTCAAGATCCCCTACCGCAGCATGGCCGATGCGCCCGGCCGGGTTCCCAACACCTGCCGCCTGAACGTGCAGCTGGGCGATATAGGATGCACATTTGGCGGCACCTTTTACGCCTCGGCATTTATCGCTCACAACGACGACGACGGAACGCTGCAGATCGCCCAGGGTGCCGTCGCTGGCTCGGTGTAGGGGCTGCCGTGACTTGGGGGGTCCTGCTATTATGGTAATGTCTAGATAGTAATGATAAAAGAATGAGCTCAAAGTGCCATTTGCTACTGTGGTTGTCGTGATAACAAGCCTCGAAAGTTCCCCGCATCAAGGTCTGGGCAATTCTTGTGTTTTTTGGACCTCCCACGACCATCAAAATTGTACCCTGAGTCCTGATCCGTAAGCACTAAACCTGTACCCAGAGCTTTGTCTGCTTTGACACTTCCTTCATGATAGCGACTCTCACCACAGATCCGGGAGCTCAGGATTGGGCAGTCTCGGAATGCGGTGCGCACGAAAGACAGCTGAGCGGCGTGTCAGTATTGGGGTCAATACCCTGCTGTCAATCAAAGCCTCTTGGCATCAATGTGCATATTGGTAAGCAGGTAGTATATAGCAGCTACACAGAGAGTTGGGTATTGTCCTTTTTACCCGGCGAAAGAGAAGTGGGGGTAAATAGTATGACTTCCATCTGACTACAATGCAAAGATGCAGTGGAACGTGTAATTATTAGGTAGGCATGTGATTCGAGACTAAATCTTCAGGCTAGTGAGCATTAACGAGGTCATTGCAGCGATATTTTCATTGTAGCTTTTCTCCCATTGCCGATTTTTCTTGGTCGAGATTCGAGCATGGCAATCAACTGCGTCCCTCGCATGTCAAATGACATGAACCTACAGAAAGGCACTAACAGAAAACCTCTACGGGGAAGTGAGCCCTAATCGACACACATTCGCTCTCGCTGATCACCTCCAGGCGCAGCGAGAATGAAGCGCCACCATGTCAACAGGTGTCATAATTCGACTACGGTACGAGACTTGGCTTCCAGAGCCGCACGGACAAGTTTAGATATCGGTCTGGACCCCGCAAGCCCGTAAGGACCCCGGCAGCGGTGGCGACTTCGAAGGAAAAAAAAAGTCGTCCGGGGGATAAAGGAGCTGAAAAGGCAAGAAAAAAAAGAACAAGCGCAGCTGGGAGGCCGCCAAGGATTGCCCTACGCTACTACTGCCAGTGACCAGTGAATGAGACGGCTCGGCGCGCAACGCCGTTTGTAAGTGTCTGTCGGTACGGGGGGATGATCCGGACAGGGAAATTGCCAAGCATCTTGAAAGATGTTGGTTTCGTGATGACATGCAGGCAGCTGACGGACAATCTGCATGTTGTGGGGATTTGTCAAAACAAAAAGGGAGGGGGCATCTGAAAGGACTTTGTGCTTTTCCCCCGAGTCCCCGAAAAGCTTTGGGAGGGGATGGGCTGTACAAGATCAATAAACCAGGCGGGGTTTTATTGTTATTGCTACGGGACTTTGTGTTACCAGTGACGGGATTTTCAAAAAGAGAGTCTCGAGGTAGGGGAGGACAAGCACACGGACGTGAGTACAAAGTTGGTGTAGCTATGCGGGAAACGTCTCGGCGATTCGTATCAAAGCTGTCTTCCATGTCACTACATGAGCACCTATTTCTTTTTTTTTTCTTCCCAAACGGCTAACTGCGGAAATATGAAATATGGGTACTACTTGGTGGATCCCATCTACAGTAATGCATCAGCTCCATCCTAAATCGGAAATCGGTGGAGAAAAGAGAGACGTGAGGGATGTATAGACTTGTATCGGCGAGGAACAGACGCCGACGCATGCATAAGGTGTATGCATGACCAGTAGATTTGTCGGCAGAAAAGAGCCGAATGATTTTGAGGGTAGGGCTTTCCTTGAGGGGGCAGTGTTCAACAGTCTGTTTCTGTTTGTTGCTTGCTTTCAGCGCTTTGGCCTTGTTTGTTCTGCTTCTCCTTTTCTTTTTTTTGTCTTTCTATTTTTCTTCACTGTCTAGCCCCAGGCTAACGCCCTTCAAAAACAGCTCCAAGTATCAGCACTAGTGTAGGGGTCTCGCAAATTTCCTGGGTTTTGTGCGTCGTTGAAGGTCGTAAAATTTGTTCGGGTTTGAGATGGATGCGATGTTCAGCGGCGGCAGGGCTACCGAAAAGCCCCCCTGAGAAGTTCGCTGAAAAGTTCGCTGGAACACCAAGCTTGGACTCACATTTACGGTAGGGCAACGACTTTTTTCTCTTTTTCTTTTTGTTTTTGTTCGTCCAGAGTTGGTTGTTTGATCAAACAATTCTTGTTCATCCCTCCTCCCTGCCAACTGATCGTTTATCCCCCCCTCCCCCCCTTGCAAACGGCCATGCAAGTCCGGGAGTCATGAATTACGACATTTTGTCCAGTCGCAAGGCGAATCTCGCCCCTGTCAATTAACCGTTGTCGCTTGGTTGATTCATCGATAGCCATTAGCAAATTTCGGGGTTCTTGGGAACAGAACAGCCTGTTCCAAAAAGGTTCCATCCAGCATGGTTTAGGTAGGTACTTGTAGCGTGGTTTCGCTTAGGTTGTTGTCTAGTCTGGTTCTAGGCCAGCGAAAAACGCGACGACTGCCAGCATTCTTTTTTTTGCATCAAAATCCTTCGCGTCTTTTTCGCAAAGAAAAATAAAAAAGAGGGCGGACTCTAGAATAAGCGCAGCTCGCTTGTTCCTGCATGAAGGATTTTGCGTCTCCTCCCCCCCTTGCCCAGCCCGGGGTCCCGGTTTAGCGTTCTTGTCAGCTCGCTCTCACAGCCTGCGCCAGATCGGAGTGCCCCGACCAAAATTCAAAATTGCGGATATGGAAACCTTGTCGAGGGGACGGGCTGGCAGCTGAAGAATTGGCGAACGGAAAATAAGAGCATTGAAAAAAAAGAAAAAGAAAGAAAAAGAAATAGAAACATCCCCCAACAAAAAGCAAGCATGTAAGCGACAAGCGAGCCGGGACGGCATTCAGCTCAAACCTAAGTGGGTGCCCGTAGTTTGGATCAGTAAGGGTTCGCGAAGTACCTGCTCCATGTGCTATCTAATCTACAGCGACCTTGTGTATCGAAACCCTTGTTTCGTTTATTCAGAGACATCATTCCAATCTCAGTGTGGTGCGTTTCTTGATCAACTTTAATCCTCTGGATTGTCGCGCGAGGTGACTCGGGTCCACGGCATGTGGCGGTACCAATGACGCCCGCTATTGACTCGAGGCTGGAACTAGCTGGCGAGCCTCTCCCTCTCTGCTCTCCAGGAAACTAGAATAGATTACCACACCTCGAACTAACATCAGCTCCCCGAGCTCTTCCCCTCCAAGCTTTGGGTCCAGCCAACAAGCCAGACCACATCAGATCTCAGCGCCAACATCCCCCCCGTCATGGTTGTGCAACGCCCGAGCGGGGGACCTAGGCGAGTCTAGAGGACTACTGCATCGTGTGCCAACGTGCTTTTTTTCCTGTTGTCATCTTCTTTTTCAACTTTTTTTTTTCCGTTTTGTTCCTCATATACCTTTTTTCGCCTCCATTCTGTCTGTGCACTTTGACAAAGATATTTTCTTCCCTTTCTCATGTCTTAATTGTTGTGACAGCGCGTCCCTGGATTTTTACCCTCGATCCCCCATCTTTCTTATCTTTGTTAGTCGTTGTTTGTATTTTATTTTTTTTGTTTGTTTCACCCGCCAGAAAATCTTCTCCACGCCAATTGCGATTCTCCTCTCGGCACCAAGTAAACAAGATTGCACCTTCGTCATTGACCCAGATCGATCGACAAAACGAACCCCAACCCCTAAGCCCTTGCCGTCCCGACCCGAGTTGCTGGGCTACGTAGGCCCAACCTCCCCGCGTGGAGCGAATGGATTCACGTTTTTGACTGGACAACTTTATCCGAATTGGGATCATCAACAAGGCCTTGGGTGTGGTAGCAGGGGGAATTCGAATTGATCTGCAACCCACACAGATTGTTGCAGCAGCCTCACATAAGACCCCTCTTCAAGAACTACCGAATAGCATCTTGAGCTTATTACCAGGGTTCGGCCTGTTGGGGGATTCTCGTAATCACTGGGCGCAAGTGATTATTCTTTGCTTTTTATCCGTTGTTACTTTTTATCTTTATCTTATTATTCTCTTTTTATTTATACTCTGTCGATTCCGGTGCAGTGGTTGAAAGGGGAGTCTTGACTGGGACGAGGCACACCACATGTCGGACTCGAGCACAAATGGCGGCAGGGCGTTTCCCCTGACCAGGCCGCCCAAAAGACGTTCGCTTCGACTTCAGAACCTGAAAAAGTGGGATGGAGCTGCCCGATCAAGTTATTCTTGGGATTTTGCGGCAAAGGTAGGTGGTCTTTTCTTCTTCTTTTTCTTATTTTGCTTTTCAATTATCGATGCAAGCAGCAAGAATGTTTATCCACAGTGTAGCTGACATGACCCGACAATTCCAACAAGCAGGACAAAGCACTTTGGGTACCAACCGGCAATTGCCGCGTTTACCTATACGGCCATGGCGAGTCTCGGCGAGAACCGTCTTTCAAGCTTCCTTTTTACGAGCTGCAGGAACAGCGTTGCTTGCCATTGATTGAGCGGTATCTGGTCATATTGGAGTCGGCGACATGCGCAACCTCAACTACAACGGCTGCAAGGAGGTCACACAAATCCTTCAACCGCGCAGCATGGGACGAGGAAATGATCGACTTGTATATTCCAGCGCCTTCCAGAGTCCAGGCCGACGTCTTCTACCTCGCTGTGCGGAATTTCTTTGCATTTCTTCTCCGGAAGTCCCTGGTTGCCATGCACCTCGGAAACGCCGTCATTCAGCTTCTGCACAGTATGAACGAGTACCGCGAGCCGGGAGTGGACAACATGGGGGATCTCGTAAACTTCCTTGAGGAGGAGGGTTATTTGTTTCTGGCTGGCCAGTCGTCGCATGCATTGGCCATGCTGCATTTTGGCGAGTCCTTGAGGATCCGACACATTTATACTGATGCTTTCGCTCACTGCGTTGGCATGGCAGACCAACTTCACAAAAGCACAGAATACACTGTGAGTACACTGTTATTTGTTTTTTTTTTTGTTTTTGTTTTTTTTCCTCAGGCTACCTATACCTGACGACTGAGATGATGACGACTAACCTAATCACACGAATACAGCACATCAGCTCTGCAGCACGTCGAGCCATTCGAAAAACCCGGAGCGCCATGGACAGTAAGCTATCTCGATCCAGCCGAATGCTTCAAAATTTCCTCGAGGAAGATCTGTCAGAGCAGCGACTTGGCTTGACGACCGGCGCCCGTGCGCACTTGGACCGGTTCCGCGCCTTTGTTGTATCGTTTTACGCCACCCAGTTCGGCCAGTGGCCGCCGCGCGGAGCCAACAGCTCCAAGAGCATCTTTAGCGCCGAGATCCATTCCAGGATGGCGGAAGACTTTGGTCGCCTTTACGAATACCTCGTGGACGAAAGATTCACCATTAGCGACAGTAGCCCCGCGCTTGCCCAGGGCGGCATTTGTGTGCTGCAGAGCGTCGAGGCTTTTGATCGCGAACACGGATTTGCGGGATTGAGGAACCCGCTACCTTTGCTGCCAGAGCTTGGCGGCCGAAGTGATTGCCCAATCAGTCCTTCGTCGTCTACAAGGTCTCCCAAGTCAAGCTTATCGTCGAAAGTACCGTCGATCTCGAAATCCTCGCGCCGAAAGTCATGGTTCAGCGTCGGTCGGACGGACAAGACCCGCATTGACACCCGCGTGGCCGTGCATGCGGCGCTACTGGCAGCCAGCAATGGGAGTCGCGAAATTCTCGGCAACGAATTTGTAATCGCCTATCGACGATTCGAGGAGGAGTTGGCCCTGTCGACGGCCAAGCAAAGCGACAAGGATAAAGTTACTCTGGTCGATGCCCGCAAAGTCCGTTGGATTTTGGTGTACTGCACCTACCAGACTTTGCTCGACTGCACTCGCCTGCCAAAGGACGTCAAGCCCGCCGAAACCCCATATAGTCTCTGCATCCCTATTGCTGACCTTCCGACCTGGGAAGAAGATCTTGTTCCGTCGCACTCGATCGTTTCCAGCCGAAGGGACAGGCCTCCGTTGAGCTGGGCCAACAAACCCCATTCAGTCCCCGAGCAGCGGCCCAAGAGCGCACACGCGACGCTTGGTACCCCAACAATGACGCTCGAGCCAGACGTAAATTACTACGCCTTGACGCACCCCGACGAATCCGACCTACGAGGGCGACATGCGACTATACAAGTTCCCCCAAGGGGAAGCAGTCTGACACGTGGCCTGGGAAGCTTGACCGGGTCCTTGTCCCGAGCTTCGTCGAGGAACAACAGTATCCGGCGGTCAATCGTCGGCGCTTTTACCACTAGCCCTACTCCGGAGCCGCCCATGAAATCCTTGATGCGGAGAAAGCCAAGCAAAAGTAGCTACCAAGCGATCGTCATCCCAGGGTACGGCAACGGGATCAACGATGTCCAGATCAAGGGTGCTTCGTGCGGTAGTGGTCCCGATGAAGATGAAGGCTATTGCCATTCAACTTCGACTATACCACCAGTTCCGCCACTCCCAGTTAATATGAGCTATAACCAGATCAACAATAACGTGTCGCAAAGTAACAGAAGATCACGGGATCTTCTCAGCGAGAAACTCGACAAGCGAGGATCCCGATATATACCGTTTGGGGACATGCCTAATATTCTGACGGCAGGAATCCCACCTCCCACCGCCAAACAACAGACGGCACAGCGTACCGCCTCCACCTCCTCAAACTCCAGCGCTGGCACCGCCCGCTCCCAGGGCGACTTTAGCACCGCACCCACCACGCCCCTGACCGACGACAAAGCCGAGCTCGACCCCATCAGCCTCAGGCACAGGTTCTCGCTCCGTAGCCCGGTATCGCTGCCCCAAATCACCGTCTCGGATCCCATCCGCCGCCGAACCATCGCCACCCCGCCGCTCCCGCACCGCAACCCGGCCCGCCCGTTCTCCATAGTCGGCACACTGGGCCCCATCAGCGGACCGATGGTGCAGGAGATACTCGGCGTCGAGCGCGAGTTCCTCGCCGCTCCGCCGTCCCCCAACAGCCGCGCGCCGTCCCCGTTGCGCATCAGCAAGGCGCCCAACGCCATGCCCGGCAGCGGCGCCCCGCGCTGCACTCACCAGAAACCCCTCGGCAGCCACCCGGCGGGGCTCTGGTCCAACAGCCCGCCTGTCCTCTGCACCGAATGCTTCTCCGACAGCGCGAGTGAGTGCGAGACGGTGAGCGAGTACCTCGACGCCCAAACCCACTGGGACGGGCTGGGGATACAGAACGGCGTCATGGATAATGACTTTAGCGAGGCCTGGGATCAGTTTGGAGGGCTTGGAGGGCTGCGGCCGTTGAGTGTCGTGGTTGGTGGTGGCAAGGGCGGTTATGGGTCCCGTTGAAAAAGTCGTTTGTTTTTCTTGTTAATATGCCACAAGAATGGCTACCAGTCATCGTCATCTTTTTCCTTTGTCTCAAAAATTTCCGGTCATCCAACCTTGCTTGGTTGTCCATACTATCTCTTTCATATCTCAATATTTGATACCCATCTACTATACCTAGACTACTCTCTTTCAACTATTCCTGATTCTTGATGACGTTTCCCTTCCTGACTTCAATGGTATCATGGTACTCACGTTCTCTCTCACCCAAACTCACTGCATCCAAGGCAACAGGGACTTGATCTCGGGTGAGCTCTCAAAGCTACCGTTGAACCGGTTGGCGGCTTCTGTCTTTCGCCCTCATGGTGTCTCGTGGCGAGTTACTACATTGTTCGTACTCCGAGAATGTATTTCCCCTTCTGCACGAAGGTGGCTGGGCAGGTCAGTTTTACGTTGGGTTTTTCTTATCAATGGGCTAGTCTACGTATTTATGAAGGCTTGTAATGTTCGATGGGATGTTTCTGCTTTTAGTACCTAGGTTTACTTTCCGCTTTTCTGTTTCTCTACAGGCTTTAGTTCTGAGGCCAATTGCGTTTTTGGTAGGGGGGCTTTCCCCGCCGCTTCTCGCCCCTTTTCTTTCCATGACAGACAGGGTCAGTAGCGATTTCTTCCATAATGCTTTGACTCGAGAACACAAACTTGACTCGTCTTTCTTTTATGTCACCGTCAAAGATTAACAACAATCTGAGTAATGGATGCTATTAGGCACTCTTCTATTCCCTAGGAGCTTTGAAGCTATACCCCTGCCTGCCAAGCACCAAGACCACGTCGGTTATGCCGCTGCGCGTGTCAATGCGAGGCTGGTGAGCAGGCCCCTGGTGTCGTTTTCTTGTCCTTTTTTTTCTCTCGCGAGCTTGGTGCACTCTGTATCACATTTAAGGGGCCAGGTCTAAGAAACGGGTTAGTATTGCAAACCAGCACCTGATCCCAGGCTTAGAGGGCGGATTGTTGTCCATATCAAACCTGTTCGTAAAATAATCTCCCGGAGCTCTGCGTTGGAGCCCTGTAATTTTGTGTTTCTCTTCGTCGCTTTCTTGTTGCAGCATTCGAGCAGCCCAACGCACATAAACTTTACCAACTCAGCGCGTTCACATATAATGCATATATTATGAGGTGAGGCATTACGTTCAACTGATATGCGGACATAGCTGACCTAACAATCGTATAGAGGACACTGTTAGCATATAAACCACCCACTCCAAAAATAAACTTACGACAGTCATATAAGAGAACTGGTGTATTCTAAGACTGATCAAGTTGGCTACACACGTTTGTGCATTGGACTTGTCTTATAAAGCCACGGCACATTTACAGCTGCTCTGTACGAACGCTTTGTTATTTTTTCGCTCTCTAAATTCCTCTCACGACTTCGCCAACCCATACCTTGTCTCTCATCTATGAAAAGAGCAATACCATGCAGCCCAGCAACCTATTGTCCATCATCACCGCCACAACGGCGCTCCTTCCGACCGTTTACGCCCACAGAGAAAGTTACAAAGCCAAAAAGATTTGCTTGTATACCTACCAAGTTCTGCACGGCCACACATGGTACGATTATGGGGATGATCAAGCCGACGCCAACGCATACAAACAGATCCAGGAGTGGAGGGTTTGGTTTAGCCAGGACTGCATACCAAAGTTCTCAACCAGGCGATTGTTTATCAAATACAAGGATTGTGACTTTGTACCGGTGGTGTAGTCGCTTGCCAATAAACGCTCGGGTTTCGTGCGATAATCTCCTCTGTAATAATGCTTTTGACTAAAGGAAGCTTATATCTCACGATTTTGTCCATGGCGCTTGTCGTCTTTTGAGCACGGGATAACTAGATAGTCGGATCGTTAAATAGAATATTGAAAGTGATCTATCTTCTGGCCACAATTCTATAACGCGGTGGCGTGAAAGCCTATTTCAACCAAACTGTTGTTAGGAGTAGGGGTGCCCATAGCCCCCATTAAAGCGCTTGCGGACCAACGAAGCAATTGCAAATTGCTTCCTACTTTGTTGATCAATTTGTCGAGGTTACAAAGCTAGGTCTGTCAACGGAAGGAGGCCCTTTTATAGGGACCTACCCCCTTGTCGACTATCGATAAGTAATGCATACGCAAATTCAACGTAATTATAAACAGATATAAATACGGCTTTTCCCTCCTCGTGCGCCATGGATCCGGGTCCCGGGGTCACCGGTCTCGTTTGTCGTGCAAAAGGTCCGGAAATAGCCCTCCACATCGTGACTCGCGCCTGGATCTGTCATTTTACTTTTGGGGATAGATATTGCTTACAGAGACTATTCGGGTTATTTCAATGACTATATTTAAGAGACCAGTGACAGAATTCAACTCAGGACTTTATGGAGTGCCCTGGCATATCAGAGTGCTGCAAACTTTAAAAATAAACATAAAGTACTATATAAGAGGTGTTGAGACTTTGGACCCATCGTCTTGGCTAAAAGCTTTCTGTGTCAGACTTCTCTCATCACAACGCCCTACTTGGCTACCTTCCTCACCTCCAAATTATCCTGCTGCGCAAACGTTAGTATTTTCTTGCTCGATTCAAATGCGTACCAATCAAAACATATATTCCCATGTAAACTATCTAACAAAAAGAGAGGAACATGCATAGAGGAGAAGAAAAGAAAACACTATGAAGTTTAGCAACCTAATTTTCGGCATCACTGCCGCTATAGGCTACGCCGCTAAGCCGCCCGATTCTACCGCCAACACCGCTACGCCAGTCGATCCTACCGTTAAAGCCGCAACGCCGCATTTGCGAGAAGTTCTCACCCTGGTTCTAATGTGCCAATACGCAGTTTATGAAATTCCCAACCATTCCCCATACAACACCCCGCATAGCTCAGGTTGGGTCGAGGCTGGCAAGGATCTATCTTTGGGTCCTAGAGGACATCAGGTGTACTTTGCCAGGAACACTTGCAAACCAATGAATACTGACTCACCTCCAATAAGAGTTGTCATTCTGCGCTCTGAGTGGGTATGGAAATGGAAACCCGTTCAGCAGCCAGAATAGTTTTGACCAAGGGAGAATAATATTGATGGCACGATGATTTTAAATCAGTTCTATGCATGGCCACCCGTTAAGAATCTTGGAATTTGAATTTTGAAAGGCCCTTACATAAATTTGGAGTGAAAATTGCAGCTACATCGGTGCATTTATATCATGTTGATTTAGAATGTGCCTATGTGAGCTTCAACGAAAACAATTTGCTTAGTGAAACGTCCAACCCAGCAATTTTCCAATGGCGCCTTTTTCATTTGCAAGGGTATCAAGGACGTCAACCACCTGGATCTGCTTTCTTCTTTGGTGCACGACAGTAGATGTTGCTTTGGCTTTTTCTGGGGAGCGAGTTGTCGCTGTTACGTTCATCTGATTCAAGGATAGATTAAAGGCGCATAAAGATATGCCTTATCTGTTTGACAAATGCTGATATCTTCAACGTACAAAGGCCGCCCGAGTTATCAGTCACTAACAAATTGAACTTCTAGGTTACACAGCAGCCCATCTAAAGAATAAGAAAAAAGCAGACTGTCCGAGGTTCTTAGCTTACCCGATGAAAAGAACCAACCGATGTTTTACCAACCTCGATATGTCGGAATAGTGATGTATCGGCTACCATACAACGCCAGGCTGCTCAGGGCCAAGACGTGGTTACCTAGCGAGAAGTCATCATGGTTAAAGGCTAATAACGAACACTCTCCGGTTGTTCTTTTGTGAAAGGCACGGTCGAAGCAGGTGTAGCGGAACCAGACAGAGGTTGCAATCATCCCCAGTAAAAGAAGTGCCAGTCTTGACCGACTTGACGCTCCGCATTTTCCAAGGTAGGGGCTGAAGCGTAGGTGCACGCCTCCACTCATGACCCATGCCTTTGGGGATAGCTCAAGTTCCCACTCGGCTATCGCGACAAGGCGTCTGGGTACATGTAGAGCTCGACCGAATCGTGATGCGAAAGTCGATATAGCGCCTTGAAGTCGTGCCCCAAGAGCTCACGGTACTGCTTTGGCTGCTAAGACCATTGCAACCAAAACCACGAATATTCGGGGCAAGATTTCGTTTCCTCCGTCATGGTCCGATGCTGATATAACAAGGCTGCCATGTGCTCTATCTTGAGCTCAAAGGTGATGACATTGCGGAGTGTCAGTTAGTGAAGTTCACACTTGGCGACGGCTTGCTTGAGAAAAGGTGTGTGAACTAACCCCTAGCTGTCACCCTCAATTCTGAAGCTTTTACTGTCTTTTGAAAAAGAAAGTATTTGTAGCTTTTCTTGTGGCATGGACCGTAGTCAAACCGACTCCGTCTCGTGACTTGATATCATTGGCGACTGCAGCCAAAATGAGTGGACAACAACCGTCCAAAGGTTATGAGCAGAAATCAGACCCAAAGTGCTAATGTTGTTTATGTACATGACAGAAGATCGAAAGCTTTTTTTGGGACCTGTACGTCAACCTTCAATCACTTAAGAAAAGTACTCTGCCTCTTGTATCCAAACAGGCACACCTGTCAGAATTTGATTCACTTTCATAATCACCCCTTCTGCCTCCCGCCGGAAGGAGGCGAAATCTTGTATTTCCGCTCCATCCCCAGGGGATTCTCACCAGCTGCTTGGTGAAAGATGGCCTTGGCGCCACATTTGCCGCATAGAAATCTCAAGGCTAAAGCTCGCCAGCGAAGAGAATTTCATCCCCCAAGCAAGCTCTGGTAAGTTGGCGAACGGGAAGAAAAAAGTTGATCGAAGGAGAGAAAGATGGACGCCCTGGCTCCCAGGGCCAGGGAATTTGCAGCAGGGCAATGGGCGGTGCAAGAGTGCCCAAAAAAAAACAAGTTCTTGCACTGGGATGGATCCCGAATTTACCTGCTCCGGGAAGGGTGACCATTGTCTCTAATTCCGAGCTAATCGCTCTGGGAATCTTTTTGGGGCCAGACCTGGCGATCGGAGGAGAGGGCGCTGGGTCGTGCACAGCCCACTGGAAAATTCTGGTAAAAATAGAATCGTGGTGGTTGCGTGATTGAATAAGGTATTTAGGTGCGCAAGTCATTTGATTTTTTTTTAAAATAGCAGAGCCTCCGTCACCACACACATACACATATACCTAAAACTTGTCCAAATTTCTCATTTTTCACTTCTCCACCATTGAACAGATTCTTTTTTTATTTCCTTTTTTTTGCCCTGTCCTATTTAACTCCTAGTCCGTGCGTTCTTTTTTCCGGCTCACCTTCGCATCACACCTGGTTACTCTTTTGACCATGTTACGCGTTTCTTTTCTCATGTTACAATATTTTCTGATATTTTCGGCTTTGAGCAACGTCACAGCCTCTTTACCTAGGGAGTGGCCGGGCACTCCAATAGGGACCACTGCTGATGCGGATTTCATTAGAGATCACAAAGGCTTAACTCCCAAAGCTGCTGCCGAAATGACCGACCAGCGCGTCAGGTTGGGATATACGCCCAACTCAATGAGGGCCGACTATGGAAAGCTGTATCCAGACGAGACCTTTTACATTTACGAGGTCGACGAGGACGACAACAGTTTCACGAAAGCATTTGTCAAATACCTTGCAAAGTATCCACTGAACAACTTTTACGAGATCGACCACAGAGCGACAGACGTGGCAAGGAAGATTCCGATACGTTGGAAGAGCGTCAAAAGGTGGTGGAAGGTCATGCCGGGAATTAAAAACTACGAAGTGCACGAGAACAAGGAATTTCAACCTCAGCCGAGAGGGTTTCGGAGTCTGGCCATGCAATTATTCGGCTACTGCTCACGATGGGCCAACCGGTGCACTGGTAGCCTCGGCCACTTCACTCGCTTCGGTCGCTTCGGTGGCTTTGGTCCCTCCTGATTTTGATGCCTGCGGCTATGGAAAGACGACCGGTGGCGCATGCTGGCTAAAGCCTGCAACAAGCTCCGCCACGGGGGTGGATTTCCGGCATGCCTGGTCTGGGAAGAACCTGAGGTTTGTCACTACAGGGCTTCAAATTTGGCGTCCTGTTTGAGCGATTCAGTTCTTTTACACGCACATGACCCGGGAGGTTGGTTTTCGACAAATCTATCGGTTGATTATACGTAATAAGTTAAAGCTCCCACGGGGCTCTCGAGAACAGAGTTGTTAATATGTAAAAAAAAACATCAAGCTGTCCATCATTGTTGTTTGAAATATTTTGATTTAGCGTTTGTATAGTTGGCGTCTTTTCTCGACTCGCGTACAACGTACGGCTACCATCACCCGCCATTGTCTCTGCCAAGTCTGTATTAAGGTCACCATTCCAGACAGATGGAAAACAAGAAGGCTTGGCATGAAGAGCCTTGTCTAAAGCAAGTGCTTCTACTAGATGGGGTCATATTAGCCATATGCGAGACAGGACACTCTTGTTTGGCTTACTCCCGGTTCCTTGGTTTGTCCTCGCTAGGCTCGGGCTAAAGTGTACATCTTCTCTTCAAGAGGCTTCAACGTCCGCAATAACCATAAAAACGTGGCATTTGTGGGACCAAAGTTGGGGGATTGTGGCGGAGGCTTTTGAGGAGGACAAGGACGGTAGTGAAGGAATCATATACGGTATACGGTTGACAGAAAGTCTGGGCCTATATCATCAGCAGTCCCCTTTCCCGATATTCAGCTGCGATAGCTTCAGGGGGCTTTCTCTGGGCAGTGGCTGTCAGAAAAGTAAACTTCTGCCTGGACTGCAGATCTGCAATTGTTAATTGGGGCGAGGGGGGGGGGGGTGGTAGGCTACGGTGGTGAAAACGGTTTCATTTGATCACCACCAAGGGCCGCTTGCATGGTCAGCTGTAAGCCACCTAGTGCCATGGCCAAAGACGGTAGTTTTATCTTCGAGTCAGGTAGAGGCGATCATGGAGAACAATTGACAAGAAATGCTTCCATGGTTGCTGGCCATAACTCCAGGACAAGCAACATCGTCAACAGTCCCAAACAAGTGCAAGCTCGCTGTACTTGGTAGGCTGTGGACTGTAGAGACGAGAAATGAAGCGCCCAGACCAAAATCAATCCACTTCTAGACCCTAATCAATAAAAATTCAAGTAAAATAACAATCTGGCAATGACAAGGCCAGCGAGGAAGCGCTTCAACAAAGGTAGGACAGAAAAAAAGCATGTGCGTCATTTGTTCTTCGACTCCAAGTAACTCAGTGCCTGGGGCTCAAAGAGGCGAACAAAATGATCACGTCCGACCATGCTTCTTCGATTGTAAAGGCAAGAAAACGTGGTTGTTGTGCCATGCTAGTGTCTAGCTGGATCTTGGGGAAGATCTTTGCCGAAACAGTGACATTCTAGACAAGCCACCTTGAGTGTCTTCTCGGCCCTTTGGCTGGGTACCTAGGTAAGGTAGGCAGGCTAAGGCACGTTATCCAGTGTCGCAAACAGACCTGGTTGGCTTACTGGTACCCTTGGTATGCTTGCGCCGTTTGCGCGTGGGGGGAGAGAGTGGTGGTGGCTGGGCAAGCTAGAACAAAGCTAAAACCCTTGGTAGGGGAACGTTGTTCAATTCTGCTTTGCATTGTCTATTTGAAAGAAAAAACGTGGAGACTTGTTTATGTTTTCTTTTGTTTTGTTTTTCGGAACCGGTGCTGTCAGGTGTCAATTGCGGCTCGTGGTTGGTTGAAAAATGTTGCATAAACTTCACACCAGCCCGAGCCGGCGCCGAATTCAAAGCGCCTCACCCACGCCGCATGGCGACTAACGCAGGTTGAGACCTGTCAAAACTGAAGAAGGGACCATTGTTTGACGATATGACGACAATATCCAATGAGAAAAGGAGCCATAACTTTCAGCGGGAGCTAGCGAGCCGTCCTCATGGGTTTCTTTTTCTTAACTGGATGATGATCTTCACTGACCTGGGATCTGGCTGTCGACTTTTCTTTCTATCTTTTTTTTCCTTCTTCAAGACAACCATCCTCGTTGACAAGCATCGAGTCTTTTATAAAGTTATTCGCATGGGGTCACATCAAACATCATCCAGAGTGCGCCCCTCCCCGCCAGTGAAATGCTGCTCAGGAGATTGAGGATCCAACTTCTGGGGTTGTTGGTGGCAGCGACGTTGGGGGCGGCGACAACTGTGGGAAACATCACCACCGCGACCCATGTACCAAAGTGCGCGGTATGTCAAGCCTCCACCTGTTCCTTCTTTCACTTGCCTGGCCAGAGAAGCAGCCGGGACTTCATGTCTCGATGGCGCTGACAGCAGCACCGAAACAGCTCCGATGTCTAGTGGATGAACTCCCCGCCTCAACCTGTCCCAGCACCTCCCTGGATAAGCACTGTATCTGCACAAATCACGACCTCAGAAGGGCCGTTTACGACTGTCTTACACTAAAATGTTCCGTGCGAGACAACTTCGCAGCCATCAACATCACTGCGACGGCATGTGGGGTCGAACCAGTATCGACGGTCGACATATCCATCGAATTCTATGCCACATTCACCACCCTCACCGTCATATTCATCTCTGCTCGCATGGCTACCAAGATTGCGGGCATCTCGACTTGGTGGTGGGATGATACAACCATCGTGATCGTATTCGTGAGGTCAACACCAGCGCACTACATATGGCTTGCAACCTTTTTTTTTCTTTTTTGCTTCTTACGAGGATCTACCAGGCTAACCAGTCACTAATAAAGGCCATACACATGGCAACCAGTCTTGCCGGTACGTGATTACATGTCGTTTTGCCACTTGTTAACTGGATGAATCTAGCATCCATTCGGGAAGTCAAGGTGAAAAGCAAACAATATACTGACTGCACATATTCAGGAATGCTTTGGGGGATGACCGGGACCGAGGTGTGGGCGCTTTCCCCTGCGCAAATCAACAGATTTCTCTTCGTAAGTGTCTGATGTGCAATTCCTATTGCGCTGCAGTATGAGTGTAATCAGAACCTGGACATAACAAACTAATACATCATGTTCGTAGATCTCCTTCATCTATGGTATCCGCTACTTCATCAACATGGCCCTGATCAAAGCATCCATCCTGTTCGGTCTGCTTCGGGTCTTCCCCAACAAGAACTTCCGCCGCATCCTGTGGGGGACGCAGATTTTCAACCTCCTCTTCACACTCGCCCTGCTGGGAGCTTGGTTCGGACAATGCCAACCGATGAGTTTCTACTGGCTGGGGTGGGACGGCGAGCATGAAGGGTTTTGCGTCAACAAGAAGGCCGTGGTTCTGACGCATGCCGCGATTCACCTCAGCCTCGACGTCTGGATACTGATTCTTCCCATAAACCAAATCACTGCTTTGAACCTCGAGAGGAAGAAGAAGGTGGGCGCCGTGCTAATGTTTGGCGTGGGTATATTGTGAGTAGATTTGTCGAACCTTTTTGAACTCGCTGGTCATGGATCCTAAAACCGACGTTTGCTCGGCCTAGCTTGACGATTGTGTGCGCGCTACGACTCAACTCTCTCGTGGAAGGGACTCAATCAAGAACTATTAACAGTATGTGTCCCTCGACGCCCTCGCAGAATATGTCCCCTTTTCCTGACACTGTCGCTTTTCTTCCACCACCCCACAGCCCGAGGCTTCTGGACCGCGGTATGGTCCAACATCGAGAACAGCGTCGGCATCATGGTGGCCTGCCTGCCGGCCATGCGCATCCTCTTCACCCAGCTCATCATACCCAAGCTGCGGGAGACGATGGGAGAACGGCGGCACTCGACGGCACCATCTACCACACATAGCAAGGCGGGGACGATGAGCACCTGCAACACGAGGTCCAACACCTTCTCGCAGCACTCCAGAGGAAGAAGCCTGCAGCAGGCACTGAACTTTTCGGATATACAGCTGATTGAGGAGAGGGAGGACGAGAGACAACGCGATGTGGAGCTGGGGGAGATGGGGGATCTTGGACTGCGAGTTCAAGGGAAGAGTGGCACGCCCGCCATGGTTACGGCACAGGAGCGCAGACTCTCAAAGTAATCTTAAATATTTAATAGATGATGTAAAAAAAAACACAACACATCACCATGAGTCCCCCAACAACACTACATCATATCCCGTTGGCGCTGGTTGCGTTGGCGAGGAACCCAAAAGGTTGCATTGGTACGACTAACACCGCGGAGTATTTGGGGCGGGGGCCATGGTCTGCATTCAACCCACCAACCACCAAACCCGAAGTACGGAGATCATCATCTGTCGGCAGTGAAACCACACATGCATCCATGATTCGGTTCCAACGGAATAAATGAAAGAAAAAAAGAAAAAAAAAACTTCCACCAGTCGAAGCTGCAGCGGCAACTCTGGGGTAAAATGGGGACTACTACATTAGGTGAAGGGGGCTGAATAAAGCATTTTGGAGAATCCCTGTCAGACCAAAAGAAAAGAAAAACCCCCCATCGCTTAGCTATTCTGCCCTCTCTGGCTGAAGACATTGTCTCCGGATTTCCCAATTTTGCACACCTTGATTCCCGCAAAGCAACCTTCTAGGAAGCATGTCTATAGATATGTCTTCATTTCCTCCTCTCTTCACCTTCTCCATGTTGGAAACAGAGGCGGCTCACACGAGCAACCCCCTCCCCAACTCTGCCCAAAACCCCAAAAACCAAACCACTTTCTTCCCCCTCCCTTGCCAGCTCCCAAGCCCCAGTCCCCTCCGACCATGAAGCTCACCCACCGCACCCTCGCCCTCGCCGCCTGGGCCACCACGACCCTCAACCCTTCCCCCTTGGCCGCCGCGCTGCCCCCGAATCCGGCCTCGTGCAACGCGACCTGGGGCCTGGAGGGCTTCGCGCACACGAACCCGCTGGGGCCGACGACGGGGGGCGCGGCGGGCCCGACGGTGACAGTGACGACGGCGGCGGCGCTGCAGTCGGCGGTGGCGGGGACGGAGTCGCGCGTCGTCGTGGTGCGGGGCCGCATCGTGCTGCCGTCGCGCCTCAAGGTCGGGTCCAACAAGTCGGTCGTGGGCCACGCAGACGCGTCGGCGCACATCACGGGCGCCGGCCTGGACGTCTACAATGGAGACAACGTCGTGCTGCAGAACCTCAAGATCTCCTTCGTGCTCGACAACGACTCCATCACCATCCGGAACTCGACGAGGGTGTGGGTCGATCACAACGAGTTTGAGAGTGATTTGGACGGCGGGCCGGATAAATATGTACGTTGTTTACCGAGAGGAGACAGAAGCAAGATGAAAATGGACGACTGGGGCGAGCAGACTGTTAACCCTCCCCCCCACACACACACACAAACAGGACGGCCAAATCGACATAATCCGCGCCTCGGACTGGATCACAGTATCCTGGAACTACCTGCACGACCACTGGAAGTCGTCACTGGTTGGTAACGACGCGACGTTCCGCGAGCTCGACTCGGGCCACCTGCACGTCACGTACCACCACAACCACTGGCGCAACTCGGGAACGCGCGGCCCTGCCGGCCGCTTCGGCCACCAGCACGTCTACAACAACCTGTACGAGGACTTTCGGTACCAGGCCGTCCACTCGCGCAGCGACAACCAGGTCCTGGTCGAGGGCAACGTCTTCAGGGGCGACCTGATGGGCGAGGCCCTCAGCACCTACGGGCTCGTCATACCCATGGACAGCCCCAACACGTGCGAGTGCGGCGACGAGGAGCTGGATGGGTTTGCCAACCTGGGAGCGGGTGAGTTTTCTTTCTTGTTGCGTTGCTGGTTTATACTTCCAGAAGAAAAAAGAGAAGAAAAAAAAAAGACTCATGGCTAATGCAACACTGTTCGTGATCAAGCCAACGACTGGGGCAAAGGAACTGTCAACATCACCCAGGTCGGAAACTTTACCAAGGCACCATACGAGTACAAGCTGACGCCCCTGGAGCTGGTCGAGAAGGTGGTGAAGAGCGGTTCTGGTATTGGGAAAATCTGAAAGGACGGAGCGACTGACCCAGACATTACGATACTTTTGTACACTTTACACTTTCAGTCTATTACTTATTAATATCATTGGTGGCAATCGAGGGCTCTCGTCGGAACATGCTTGAACTTCATGGAAGAACTTCATCAAGCCGACATTTTCCCAAAGGTTTACTCTTTGTTCACGTGTACCGGTTTATATATATATATATATGACTTATATAACCACCAGGCGATCCAAAACGAGGAAACCGAATCCAAAAGAAAGTAGAAACAATGACCTGATAAATAAGAGCACGAACTCAACTCCGAGCCAATATTTCTAAAATTCAACCACAAAACAAAACCTCACCTCACAATCCTCTCGGCAACAACAACCCGCCCCTTCTCCAGCTCGATCCTGAAATCCGCATCCTTGACCGCCTCGGCCCGGTGCGCAATGGCAATGACGGTGCTCTGCCGCAGCTCCTCGCGCAGCACCTCCTGGATCCGAAACGCCGTCTCAAAGTCAATGCTCGCCGTGGCCTCGTCGAGGATCACGATTGGAGACCGGCGCAGCACCGCCCGCGCTATTCCAACCAGCTGCCGCTGGCCCTGGCTGAGGTTCTTGCCGCCGCCGTCGACGCGCGTTCCTAGGTGGAACTGCTGCTTGGTCGGCGTGACGGTGCCCGACGACGATGCCGTCGCGTCCTGTTGCGGCTGCTGCTCTGACGGAGTGGTGCTGGTCGAAAAGGACCCCGCCGCAGACGACGGGCCCATCACCCTCGCCAGGACGGTCGCGCACTCGGCGTCATCGTACTCGCGCAGCGGGTCCAGGTTTTCCCGCAGCGTGCCTGGGAATAGCACCGGGTCTTGCGCCACGAACGAGATGCGCTTTCGTAGCGTGTGTTTGTCGGTCCGTCCAATGTCGACGTCGCCGATCCAGACGCTGCCGCCAGAGCTGTCAAGCATCGGCGCGAGCAGTGGGGTCTCCTCGTTGCTGTCGCCCACTTGCTCCTGATGCAGCTGAGCCAGCACCGAGTCGGGGAGGATGGTGCCCAGAAGAGCCAGCGCGAGTGTGCTCTTGCCGGATCCGGTGCGGCCTGTCACGGCGACGGTGGACCCAGCAGGGATACGGAATGATACGCCCCTCAAACTGGGCTCGAGGCACGGTGCGTATCGGAATGTGGCATTGTCAAAGATGATATCGTCGCTCGCCGCAGGCCATGTGCTGGCCTGTGAGGTGATCGGCTTGTCGAACTGCGGTTCAGTCTCGAGGTCGAGTAGCTCAATAACCCTCTCGACCGAGACAAACATCATCTGCAGCTCACCGTACTTGCGGCACAAAAGATGTGTCGTGTCGACAAATGTGGCCGCCGCTGCAAGAACGAAAGCCACTGCGCCTGATGACAGGCCCGAAGTCATAGCGGTGATGGTCAAGACAAAGGTAGAAAGGGCCGAGAGCGTATCGAAGCGGTAGGTGAGCCACGACTGCAAGGACCAATAGAAGTGGTCCATCTGCTGAAATGCGTCGGTGGTAACAATAATTCTGTGTTCAAAGTGTGGCTGTGCACGAAAGGCACGCACTGTTGTGAGTCCCTCGAGTAGAGTGCCAAAGTTGGACATGAGTGGTGACAGCGACACCATCTCCAGACGGCGGAGTGATTGCGAGAGAGGCAAGAATCTGCTGAAAATGTAAACGAACAGCAAGGTCATCGCTAAAGCCAGGCCCAGGAAGATGGGTGTTGTGGTGGCTATGACCGCGACTGAAGACAACCAGGCCACCATGTGGAAGGCAACCATGTACAGCTGCCCTGCAATCTGGCCATCAATGGTACCAATGTCCGAGGTCAGCCGATTCATAAGCCTTCCGACCGGTGTGACATCGTAGAATCGGAAGGTCGCGGCTGACACACGCCACATCACGTCTTGGAATAGTCTCTTCCCGGCCGCATAGACGATAGCAACCAGAATAAGGTCAGACATGAGCTGCGCGAGGAACTGTGCGATACTAAGCATGAAGAACCAGAACAGCCATGGGGTGACGTCCTTTTCGGGTGGCGGAAGTCCAAAGTCAAAGTCAATCCATCCGCTCTTGTCAGATACCTGCGCCATTGACAGATCGCGAGCGTTGAAGGAAGGCTGAGCCAAAATGGATGCCATGCTTCGACTGGGCTCGACCGCATCCTGTTTGTAAGCCTCGCCCCAGACCTTGAGGAAGTAAAAGTAGAGCAGATTGAACAGCCTGTAGATGATGAACGTGAGAATGAGCAGCGCCCAGAGCCACAGTTTGCCGGCCTTGACATAACGCCAGTACACAGAAGCCATGACGCCGCCGTGGGCGCGTCGCTCGACCTCGATAAATTTGTCCGGAATCGCCACACTGGCATTCTCATGGGCCTCTGCCGTTTCGGTGGCAGCTTCCTCGGCCTGAGTCTCTTGCACCGCCGCCACACGCCTATGGAACGACGTGTCACGCTCTAGCTCTTCGGGCTGGTGCAGCTCCAGCGACGAGGGCCTGTCGGCAAACACCTCGTACATCTGGTCCGCCCACGGCTTGAGGAGGTCGACACGATGCGTGACAAATACCACCGTACGGCCCTCACACAGCCCACCTGGAGAGAAGAGCTTCCTAACGACGAACTCGGCAGTATGGTGGTCCAGCGCTGCGATCGGGTCGTCGAGAAGCAAGATCCTAGCTTTACTATAAACCGCCCTGGCAAGGGCAACCCTAGCCTTTTGACCGCCAGACAGGCCCACGCCGTTCTCGCCTACCATGGACAGGTCGCCGCCCTCGAATTCTTTGAGGTCGGGGAGGAGTGCACAGGCGTCAAGCGTGCGTCGATAGCGCCGCTCGTCGAACCCGCCCGAGAACAAAATGTTCTCTCGGATGCTCATGCTCTGCAGCCATGGCGTCTGGGCGCAGTATGCCTTCATTTCTTCAGGAACGTTGCGCTCGCCGCGGTGTTGATCCAGCTCACCCAGTATCGCCTGTAGGAGGGCCGACTTGCCAGCGCCAACCTTGCCGCACACCACGGTGAGTCCTGGACCGGCCGACAAGTTGACATCACGCAGTACGGGGGTTTCGGCCGTCTGTCCTGGCCATGAAAAGTCGGCGCCCCTTATCTCCAGTTCCTGCTTTCCGTAAGGCTTGTCACTGTCGTAGTCTGCATCTTCCTTGTCCGGTTCTGACATGAAGCTCTCGATTCTTCCCATGGCAATACTGGCGTTCAACAAAACCATCACTAGATTAGGGAGCTCTTGAAGGCTGGTGTTGAGCATCGTGAACAGATTAAGTGCGGGGAAAGCGACGTCGACCGATAGAGTATGACCACCAATGACTGTGTATGCATAAAAGGCGGCTACTGGGAACGCGAACGCTGCCAGCTGGTTTAGCGCACCCAGAGCCTTTTGGAGCAGGTTGCTGACGACGCGATAGCGCAGCTCAGTCGCCCGCGTTTCGAAGATCTGTCCCAGCCAGCGGTCCTGCCAATCGTACCACCTGAGATGCCGGATCGTCTCGACAAACTGACTGGTTATCTGTAGCTTGAGATCCGTGACGGCCCTACGAGCTCTCTCCCACTTCAGTAGCACCCTGATAACGAAGACATTGAGCACCTGCGCCAAAAGAAGGACCAGAATACCCAGCAAACTGGACGGGCCGAGGATATTCCAGATCAGAGCGAGACTAAGGACAAAGTTCATTGGCTTGGTAAAGAGCCCGGGGAACTCCCAAAAGCGCTGGGCGACCTCGTAAACGTCGTTGCGCATCAGGTTGAGGATCTTGCCCATGGAAGCGGGGGCGCCGGGCTTTTCCTGGTGCTTCGTGTCTTTGCCTTCGCCGTCTTCCGTTTCTTCGTCGACGCCCGGGAACGTAAAGGCCTTGCGGCGGATCGTCTTTTCGTAGATCATGGTGATCATCTCGCCGCGCGAGCGCTCGTAGCACCTACGGCTGAACCATAATGAGAAGACGCCCGACTGAGCGGCGATGAGCCTGACCAGTAATGCGAGGGCTGCGTATGCGACAGCGACGCGGAGGTTCTGCGCTCCGAGGGCGGAGAGAAGTTGTTTGAGGAGCACGACCTGGGTGAGGGCGCATGCAGACTCGAGTATTCCAAGCGATGATGTTATGAGAAGGTCTGGAGCGTTTGCGACTAGAATACGACCGATGACGGTGCCTTTGATCTCGCGAAAGAGAGTATGAAGACGCTTGTGTTGAAACTCGAAAGGAAGCCGCCACACATCCTCGGGATGAACTTGGCGGTTGTAGCCAAGCTGTATTAGCTTGCCCATCCAGCTGATAGTCATCCACTGCCATATAGAGAAGTTATCCTCAGGGCTGCGAAGCTTTTCCGTAGGGGACACGTCATCTTTTCCTGCGACTTCATCCGTGCCAGCGGCATGTGGGTTGCGCAGAGGCATGACCAGGACGATGCCGACCGAGACCAGGGGAAAGAGAACTGTCAGCAAGAGTAGTAGGAGGGCAGGCCATGATGATGACGCCAAAGTAGGGACGCCTATTAGAAGAGCTAGCTGAGTGACGAGAAGACCGCCATCGATTAAGAAGACTGCCCCGGGCGTCGTCTGCGGGCGGTCGATGGCGATGATTGTTGCCGTCAAAAACGATGGTATAATCGGCATCAGATAAGGAAAGCTGAGATCGAACAAGCCAGCAATGAGGGCGCTGGCGATAGCGCTGGTGACGGAGATGGCAAAGAGCGACTTGGTATAGACAGTCCAGGTCTTGCACGTGGGCTTTGCGCCGAAAGCCCCGTCCTCTCCGGCCGCGACGGCGGCATAGCTGCGACTGTGGCCATTGCTCCGGGTCCGGTCCGGGGCCGTTTTGGAGACGTTTGGTTCATTCGCAAAAGCGCGCAGCCAGGCCGGTCGCCGAGCCCACAGCGGATAGAGTCCGTAGCGGCAAAATACGACGAGTATGGCGAGCAGCAACGGCACGTGTGTAATTGGCCCGATGCACTGGTCGCCAAATGTAGCTTCTTCGGGTATCTGGGGTTTGATCAGTCTAGGTTGCGTCTCTGCGGTTCTCGGGTAATCAAAGCTCTGATTAAAAGACCAAATGTCGCAGTACAAATTGGAAACGGATCAATCAACTAGGTGTATATCAATTGGCCTGTATGTTTGTTTACCTGGCAACTCCGTGATGAAGCTTTTTCAGGCCACGGTATACTGGTGATGGATAATTGCTGCGCGTACCCGTACAGAGGAGAAAGAGGGGCGCTGAGGGGAGATGTAGCTGGGGTTGGGGTAAGCGGGAAGCAGAACAAGCAGGAAAGACGGAATTTTCCAAACTTACCCAAACCCTCTTGCAACAAGAATAGCAGGGCGTGAGGACCTGCTGCCAATCTGGCGGAAGCCCTTTGGTGGCAGCCATTGCGATTTCTCGAAAGAACAAAAGAACCCCTCCTGGCCCGCCGACGGAAACTTGGACAGAGGTTGGTCAAAAGTTGGGCGACTTGGTTTTGACTCGCCTCTTCGGTTTAAGAAGCCGAGTCCGGCTGTGTTTAGGCCGAGAGACCCTGTTGTCCCTTGATTGCTGGGTTCGGTGGAGGCAAAAAGTGCGGGTGCTAACCCCACGTTTAAGCTCCGTTTCGCACCCAGCCTTCTTATTATTATTTTTCTGTCTTGGTTCCCTTCAATTATGACGAGAACGAGCAAAACATGAATTAAAAAATAGAAAGAATGAATAAAAAATATTTTCATATGAAATCCAGTTCCATTTCAGCTTGGCTGCAAGGCGTGCTCCACCTTACACAAAATTCCAAAAATTAATCGCAACTGGAGGCTCCAGAAAATGCGGGGAACGAACCTGTGGTAGAGAAAAGATCAACAGTTTTAGATCGGCTGAAGCCCCGAAAAGGTGGGCTTGGCTTCTGTTGGGGAGGAGGGTGAAAAAAAAGGGTTGTCTGGTAGGGTTGTAATTGGGGAAGTGATGGCCGATGGAGGTGCGGACAGGATGGGATCGCGTACAGTACCCGGTGCTCGGTTTTTTGTCTGCATGTACAGCTCGCTAAGCGAACAAAGCAGCCGCTGTCGATTCGTGCTTCTGTATATTTAATGTTCGGCTATGTATAGTAAAATTCGGGACGAGCAAGATGCATGTGGTTCTGTTTTTGGTTGGATGATTGTCTTGGAAAATGGGATAGATCGAATCATGGCTAGCCAAAGTACATAAAACTATGGAGGCCTGAAATGCAAATGCAATGCAGTGCATATTCCTATCACTTTCCACCTTGGTGCATACCGGGCCAGGTATTAAATTGAGAAAGAAAATTATAAACATTGTTATTGTTGCTGTGACGCCTGCTCGTCCGGTGACGAGACGTTGCAGCATGTGCGTCTTGCAGCATGTGCGTCTTGCAGCATGGGCGTCCCACCTGAGCTACAGAAAAATGTATGTACTCTGGGTACCGTACGGCGTACATAGTAAAGGCGACTTTCTTAGTTGCGGTCTAGACTCGAGGCTTGATGTAACCAGCAAGCATTTTGCACGTATCGATTCTCCCGGCCGCAATATAAGAGATGCGAGAATATAACAAAAGAAAATCTCTATTGAAGTAATAGATGGTATGTGATAGGCATTTGCCAATGGTGGATATTAATATATATGTACAGAGATGTCCTTGCTTCATGCTGGTGGGTGCACTGTGTGTTTGGCCCCCAGTGCGGGTCTTGATGTTGACACCGAAGTTTAAATGGCTGGTTTGTGTCCGCAGAGCCCAAAATACAGTGGCCGTGAACTTGAGTTTGGGGAAGGAAAGCTTGTCGGAAACTAGATAATTTATAATTTTTTGAATTTTTTTGGAGGTGTTTTTTAGATAGCTGCCCAGCCCCCTCATGCTATAATGTCGTTATGCTAGAATTTTTCATGGTATCATCGATCGTCCCCCACTGTTTCTGGATCTCCATCTTGCTAACTAGATCCAATATGATGGATTTTTACTCGGCTGCCTCGTATGGAACATATTTTTAAGGCTGTATTGCCTCTTGGGGACGCCTGCCGTCGGCTGCGGCTGCGGCTGCGGCTGAGGCGTCGCCTTTGGAGAGTATAATGAGCTAGGTGAAGCCCCCTCCGAGCCGCTTCCCTGTCTGCTCTGGCCGTTCTGGGTGTTTTGGGGGAACAGCGATGTTTGGATTGGGTATGGTTGGTGTGCAGTGTGCAGGAACTGCGTGCTAGTCTTGGATTGTGAGCCCCAGGTGTTGTTCATCGTCACCGTGCTGGGGGTCGAGGGCATCTCGACCGGCACGTCGACGCCGGGGGCCTCTACGGGGGCCAGCGCAGGGGTAGGTGGTACCGAGGGCGGAGGCATGCGCGGACCCAGCGGGGTGGTGGGAAGAGGCGGTATGCCGGCAAGCATGTATCTGCCCGTTGAAGGGTCCAGTACCCATTGCCCCTGAGGGGTCATAGGTGATGGTGCCCCGAGGTAGGGCATACCTCTTATGCTTCCGCCTGGCACGGAAGGAGATCGCATTGTGCTCTGGTCCATCATGCGCCAGTCGCGCATCGACACCACCGTGGACGCTCTCGAGAGGGATGTGTTGGTGCCTCCCTTCAAGCTACCAGCACTTGAAAATATGGGTCGTTTTTCAGAATCGTGCATCCCCGGGTTGGGATTCTTCTTCCGTAATAGTAAGCAATATGTTATTATAGCGCCGAGGAGCGACCCGACGATAACACAGGATATTATGATGCCCGTCTTGGCCATCATTGACAGTCCACCCGCGTTGTTGTTGTTGCTGTTGTTATTGTTGCTGTTGTTATTGTTGTTGCTCCCTATTGTCCCACTGCTGGCCTCCGCCGACAGTGACACGCCTTTCGTCGGTGTCGGATTCTTGTAATCACCCGAAGATCCATTGTCGCCGTTGTCACCACCGCCGGTAAATGAAGTGCTCGCATCGAAGGCGGTCTGCATGAAGCGACCCCTCGTAAAGGCGAGAGGCGTCTTGGAGTCTTCGCAGTCGGCCTTCAGGAGCGCGTAAACAGCCCAGAGGTCGCCAGGCGACCTGCGGCCGATGCAGATGGCGGCGCGGACGGGGAAGCTGCTGATGTCGGTGCCGGGGCAGAGGCAGGCGTTGATCTGGGAGTGGGTGGTGCCCGTGCATGTCGAGGTGTTGGCGGATCTTTGCAGGCACTCCTGCGCCGACGTCGGGTACATGGAGAAGTCATTGGTGTATGGTTGATCAGGCGTCGACTGTGCTTGTGACTGCGCATTGACGGCTACGCTAGAAAATATAACGGCGAAAAGAAAAGTCGACAGGATGCTTGTTGTCGTGGTCGAGGTTGACGACGGCATGCGTCCAATAATTATTGCTGATGACCGCATCGCGGGAGAGTGGCGGGACGAACCGCGACTGCTCACTGGCTGCGGAGGGTCGGTGCTATTTCCCTTTTCTGTAGTGGCTTCCGCCACCTTTTATCGTTCCAAGGCGCAGGACATGGGATACAAGCAAGAACCCATGGATTTGAATGTTTGATGACAGGAAACCAATGAAATAACCTCCCCCTGATCAAAGAAAAAAGAAAGCGTCAAACCAATGCCTCGTCAAGAGCCCAGGTACGCAGAAAAAGCCGAATGAATGTACTGTCGTTTTGTTTGATCGTGATGGTAAAAAGAGGCAAAGAAGAGAAGAAAGTAGGAAAAAGCAAAGAAAACTCAGGGTCCCGATGAGGCAGCTTAACTAAGACATGGCGACGCAGCCGGACCCCATGGGACATGCTGTCAAGCGAGCGACAAGGAGGTTATTCTTGGAAAAGATCAATCCGTCAAAAGCCCATCAGGAGGCGTATTCAAAACTGGATGCTCCATCACTGTCAAGGCCCATCAATGCAGTGGGGCCAACTAAGGTCAATAAAGTTCGTCGCCTCTGGGGTCAAGAGCCAAGCAAGCCTATGCCAACCCTGCCGACGGGGGCCATGCTGCCAAAAACGGTCAAAATTCAGTCTTGACAGATGGTTCCCGCACCGGGGTGTTGCAGTTGCGAAGAGGCTGTGGCGCTGCGACTGTGGTGCCAAAAGGCACAAGAATAGAACGTGCTACCATGAACGTAAGGGACGTCATCCACAAGGAAAGCCACCCACACAGCGCCGCCCCCGATCAAGTCTGTCTTGGCGTTTTGTTTATCGACAATGTCTATCTTTACTACGAACACGCTTCTAGAAGTCCCAAGACCGGTTTTCCTCTCTGATGTAGCAGATTACACACACTTGTTCACTTGAAGCAATCTAGTGGCAATACTCGAGACGCACACCAGGAATGCGCTCCTTGGCACAATATGTTTCTCACATTACATTTATTTACTTTGGTCTGCATTGAATTTGGTTTTTTTTTTCCTTTTCATTCGCCCCCAATGGTCAATGACGCTTCATGCCAGTGAAAATTGTCAAGTTTCCGGCATCGGGCTTCCACGCCTGTGATCCGTAAGTAGGTAAGGTACCTAGGTACCTAACCAAGGATGTCTTGTCAACTTCCGCGCGACTAGTTGTGACTAACATCTGTCAAGGTAGCGGCAGTTGGAAATCAATCACGCGGCGTCTCGCATCGAACAACTTGGGGATCAGGTCCTAACCCCCAAGTCAAATTTTGTAGCTCATTTCCCACATGAAACATTTTCGTCTTGTGCTTTTTTAATTTTTTTTTCTGTTCGATTGACTAAGATACCCAACCTGGTACCTGGCAGTACGTGTCGTGCAAACTGAGGTACGCTTACCGACATCTTTTTCTACTCGAGAATTCATGCAACAGCTTCATGCATAAAATTTGCTACGTACAAGAGAAGAGCATCAGCGATCAATTTCTACTGCTTAAACCCAAAGAAATCTACATTTCCATGCGTTTGTCCGTGCCTGGATCGGAAAATAAGGAAGTAATCAAGACGAACTATAAACGTGCATTGCTCAGGCGGTTGGCAATGACAAAGATCAAGCGCAGAATGAGGCCGAAACTCGCATAAGTGGTACTGGCCGTTACTAGGTAAACACTCAGGAAAAAAGAAATACCTGCATCAACTCAGCATGAGCTAACTCAGCATTCATGTAGTTGCCACCCACTTCAACGGGGGTAGGAATAACAAACATCAAATATAGCAAAAAATAGAAACACAAAACATTCCATTTGCATACAACATCCCTGGGTATATACCTAACTGACGAGAGAAAAGAAGAAAAAAAGAGGAGAAAAACAAAGCAAAGGATAACATTTCATGATACAGCTTCCATCCTAGCTCAAAAGTCTAGACCCCCTCTTGTTGAGGCATTTGGCTTTCTTCGGCCCGCTCAGCTTCATGATCTTCTCGGCTGCCTCCTCGGCCACAATCATTACAGCGACCTGGGTGTTGCCGGTCGGCACGTCTGGGTGGATCGATGCGTCCACGACGTGAAGGTTGTCGGTGCCATACACCTTAGTGTTGGTATCCACAACCGCCGTCTTGCTGTCCTCGCCCATGCGCGCGGACCCGACGTAGTGCGACCCGGAGACAAAGCTCTGGGCCAGCTCTGCGCCCGTGACGTTGGGCTTGGCCAGTGCCAGGTTGCTCCCGGGCGCCTTGGCCATGGCGATGATGCGGTCCAGAAACGCGGCAGCCGCCTTCTTGTCGCCGTCCGTGTTCATCCACGGCTTCTTGGCCCAGGTCGTGGCGCCGGACGTCGCGTTGACGGCCAGGTCGCCCGTCGACGTCAGTCCGTGCGTCATGTACACCTTGATTTTGAGCGTGTCGTTTGCGCCCACGCTACAAGTGCCCTGGAAGAAGCGCCGCTGGCCGTCCCCTGCCGCGTCGCCGCCCACCTCGGACCAAAAGTTGAGCCGCTGCGTTGACTGCGCCAGCAGGCCCGACCCGCGCGCAAAGAGATCAATGTCCTCCTTGGGCGGGCTTTTGAGCAGCGTGGCGCCATTGATGGAATCCAGCTTGACGCTCGACGTCGAGTTCTTCACCTTGAGGTCGAGCGAAAACACTGGATGGTCCATGACGCCCTGGCCGACGGGCGAGTTGACGAGGGCGCTGCGGTCTGGCAGTTGCACGCCGTTGGCCTTGGCCGCGGTGACGATCTGCTCTGGCTGGCCGATGCCGCTGGCGAATAGAATCTTGGGGGTCGACATGGCGCCCGCGGCAAGGATGACCTTGCCGGTCTTGGGATCTGACAGAGAAATCACCTGACGCTTTCCGTCGGCCATCTCTACCTCGACGCCTGTTACGGTCGAGTCGGTGCGAACGGCCCGAAGAACCTTGCAATTGGTCTGTAGCTTGAAGTTCTTCTTGCCAGCGGTCAATGAAAGGTAGCCCTGGACAGGGCCGGAACGGATACCCTTGTTAATCTGGTTTGCGTGGGAAGCGAGTCAAAATGTCAGTGTCATGTCTTTCTTGGCTTTTCACTCTTTGCAAAGAAAGGCAAATTGGAACGGCCGACAGGGATGTAGACCTCGGGATTTTTAGAACGCGAGGGAAACAATCTTACCATCCAGGGTGGTTGCGTAAAGACATCCTTCTTGTCGTCGGGGTTCGCCATAGTATCGACGCTCTTGAACCCGGCAGTGGAGAAGAACTTGGACAGCACGTCGTAGCCCCCCTGGTCGTAGCGCTTGCCATCCGCGGAGGGAGTAGTGGTGCCCGGGATGCGCTCATACAGACGCGCGGCTGCGTCCTTGACGTCGTCCCACTTCCAGCCCTTTGGGAACTTGTCGTTGAAGTCGGCCGACTGCGGGTGGACGTACATCATGGCGTTGATGACGGTGCCGCCGCCGAGCACGCACGCAGCGCTGCCGGCGGTGTCGGTGCAGTACGAGTTGCCCGGTGTGGCCAAGAACAATGCTGGCACATCGTATGGTGTGACGGTGCTGTTCCATGGGACTGAGGCGTTGCCACCTGTACTGTGGGTCGAGGGGCCGCCTCGCTCGAGGAGTATGACTGACTTTCCGCTCTCCACAAGCCGCTGTGCCACAACTATCCCTGCAGCACCACCTCCAGCCACGATGTAGTCGAACCTGGTGGCGTTTGTGGAGGGACCGGCCGGCGCCGCCGTGTTGTTGCCACGCGCACGGCCTTGAGCGTATGCACCGGTGGCCGAAAGGGCGAGAAAAGAGAGGAATGATGACTTCATCTTGACGTAAAAATGTAAGGAAAAAAAAAGAAGAAAAGAGGTTCAAAAAGAATGTAGTTGTGAAAGAAAGAGTGGTGAAAGCCCTAGAGTAACTCCTGGCTAGTCAAGAAAGGAATGTGTATTGCCAGCCCGCGATGTCCCGATGCGGAAGATGTCTGAGTTCCAACAACTTGGGAGCGGTAACTATCACAAGGTCTTATAGCAGGGCACTTGAAGCCTTGATCTTGGCGATGAAGATGTATTATAGGGCAACTGTTCCCGATGAGTGCTATCTCATGTTCCATATATACAGGTTTCCCAATCCCAAAGTTGACGTTGTTTCCGGTGTTTGTGGACCAAGTTCATCTCCGTGCCCACATACCAGAGCTCCATCCAAAACGCCACCCTCAAAGTTGCGGATAGATGGCCGGGTCCCACGGAGGCATCCTTGGGGCGCAATCGGCCCATCTCGGAGTTCTACCCCGTAAGGTGAACATCTTGCTACTGCCAGACTAGACTTGGAATGTCATGTAACGAAGCAGCGCGCCGAATTTAGCTATCGCTTAAGTGCCGACAGGAAAAAGGCTTTGACTTTTGACGTAGTCTAAAGTTGCCGATGTGTGAACCGAGAAGTCGGTTGTCTGCTCAGCCTGGCTGGGCACTCTATTGTAGGATCTACAGTGCCTTTGTTCCCACATATGGAGTCTTCTGTGCACTTCTGGACCCCATGATCTGCACTGGGAGGGTCCCTATCGCCCATCAAAGACGCGATGGGTAGGCCTCACTTTGCACGATTTGGTAATCTTGGCGACCTTGGCAGCACCCGCCATGGTCTGAAGTAGATGGACAAGATTCAGGGGATGCGATTTTGCCATCCATATTTCTTTATTATGATTTTTTGTTTCTGAACCAGAAGAGAAAACTCCTTTCACTCCTTCTGATTGGCAACCGGCAAACCGACAAGGTCGTCCAATTGGTGCATGCTCGTTTTTGAGACGTCCCAAGTCTCTTCTGTCCTTGACTCGCGGGCGCATGAAAAAGGTCCAGCAACTTGGGACGATGGGTCTACGTCGCATAAACCGCCCCGCTGGGCTGGGCGTGGATTTGCAGTGCTACGAGCCAAATTTAGAAGGGAATCTCCCTGTCGCCCATGCGTACGTTTTTCCCTTCTTCCTCGGGCGTAGGTATTTTTGCTGCTTGCTAGCGCGCTAAGTGATGTAGTTGAAACACGGTCGGTCAAGCCGAGGAGCGAAGCATGGTCATAAGGACCTAAAGATCAGTGAATGGTTGCTTAAATTGAACATCGTCGTCCATATTTAGAAGGTGAACAAGGACGGAGAGAATACCGTAATGACGTGAATCCTTCAAAACTTGTTTCCGGGCTGGAAGCAGAAGGTCACATACAGTATTGCTATGATAATAGCAATAACAGGTTTCGATGCAACGCAGCCGGTAACCTTTGAACTGGATCCACGCTATCCACGTTTCTATTGCATTTAAGCTATCAGACGAGAGAACAGTCCGATATTAATTGGTTTATTCGGTCCGCAACGCAGAAGCCTTTTTTTACGAGTAGTGCCGCATAGTATAGCCATCGCGATGCGAGTCAACCGCATAGAGTGTACTTGGTGGCGGCCGAGGTGCTTGACAATCGACGGACCGACTTCGACGCTAGTTCTCTGCATCAAATCAAGGGATCGCAGCACGGCCTCGGTGACAACTGAGCGGGAAGTCTTATTAATACGTGTTGCCCTCATCACTAAAGGCTTAGAAATAGGGGTAAAATGTCCACATTCCCAATTTATCCTCTTGACGATATGGGGCTCAGCATTTCTCGCTAGCTATCTTTATTTTTGTCGACTCACGCGCGTGATGTAGAGAGGATACGGTTCTATGGTAGAACAGTGATTTATTTGTGCACTCGGAAAGCTTTTATTCTTTCGAGCGCGTAGTTGGCATTAATTGAAGCCGACGTGATCCCAGACTCATGACCACGATCAGGCCGGTTGGGATTGACGTGATTAAGAAGAGTTTTCCGTTGGAGAAACCAATTGCCGATGGACAAACGGAGAAAAAATGCGCGCCACGCAGGCTGCACTTTATGCTGGATGCTGGGAATGTCAATGGACTTACAGCTGCCTCCATGCTGTACTTCTCGGTCACATCTTGGGAAGGTGTATGTATAGACAATGGCTCCCGAGTTTCAGAAGTTGCCAAAGTGGAGCCTCTGCCTTCGAGTATGCTGCTATATCCAAAATGTATATCTTGAGCTGCGCCGAATGACAGTTCTTTGTGAACCAAGCTAGACTCACTGATGCTAGCTTCTCACTGACATGAAACGCCTGGTATCCTGTTGCCCACAGAACGGTTGCAATAGCAAATACCAATCCTCCCAGGCTTTTTCTCCGCCCGACGATACTTTGTGAGATGCCATGGTTCTGGGGGGCAGCACTGGGCTGCATCGATTCACCCTTGGCCAGATTCTGCTGTTTTCAGCGAGGCTAGTGATCCTCGTCTTGGTTGAGCTTGTCATGTCTTACATATCGATCAAAGGCCAATGTTGCCAGGATCGTTCGTCTGGCTCTAAAATCTTGGGGTGGCAGTCTAGCGGATGGTTCAGTGGGTCTTGCCGTCGCTGTCGATATTACGTACCTCCGGTGGCATAGTCTTGCGATCCTTGTACGTTGAGCGGGCGTGACTAGTCTAATACCCGGCCAGGAGGCCCCAGTGATGATTCGAATCTGAAAAGATTTCACAAGGATACTTGCTTCTAACTCTTTGTTTGAAGTGTTTAGCTCTGGATCAGAGCCTCTAGGCATAACATCCTATGCGCACGTAGCTCGGTGTGAGGGAATACCTTCAACCACGTTGTGCATATTGCTCATCCTGCCTACCGATCTCGGTGAGGCCTTTGCTACTCTTCTTGTCATTGTATACAACTGAGTGCAAGTAGCATAAAGTGCTCTTTGAAACATGAGATTTCATGAAGTTGTCGTCATCATAGCCTCAGGCCATTCGCTCGATATGTGACCAAGGTTGTGGCTAGATATTGTCGCTAGTCTTCCCGGCACTCTTCCTCTCGCTTCTACCGTCTGGCCCAAAAAAGCACTCGTCGAAGCGACCTGCTCGCGTCCAAGCTTCCAAATCACGGTGCGTTTGTATGCCAGTGCTCGGTGTTCCTCGTCTCCACTCCTAAGTTGTGCAATTATGCTGCGAACTCGACTACTTAGTAGTGTCATTAGTGTGCACATAACCAGGGAACAAGCTTGCCTCCCGGGTGCGTATGCGATACGAATGGATACGAGACCCGCATAGTAGCTGATGCCGTCAGCCAATCCATGCATACATCCTTAACAACTTTGGAAAGTCAAATATATCAGATCGACGGACGAAAGATCGACATCACTTACCTTTATGCGAACATCGAAGATAGTCAAGACATTGTATAAAGAATATGCGACTTGGAAGGCAAGCATCCTGCAGGCTCAGCTCTAACTAGCATCTAGAATGGATGGATCCAGTGTCTTGAGCTTCATTGACTCGGTGTACTTGCTCTCCTGTGCTCTACGCCATCGGTGAAGATGTTGGTTGCCGGGACTTTTCAATATGACGCGGTCAGCGGTGCGCAGACACGAAGATGCCAGCGGGCCGTCTTGCCATTGTATCGCTGACAACGACCGGGGTGCTTAGGTCATGTGCGCAGTTTGGCCATGGGTAGCGGCTGCTGTATCCTGCCTTGCGGAATGAATTTTTCGTGGTGCCCTGGTGCAAGGTTCAGAAGGCACTGCTTTTGCTCCCTCTTGGCGTAGGCTTGAGGAGATTGGAAGGTTCAGTTTTGTAGTCATCGCACCTAAGGCATGAAGGGTCATCAGGTTTTCATCATTTGTGGTCAAGTACTGGTTCCAGAACTAGTTCTCGAACTAGTCTAGTTCTAGCCGGTGGAAATGGCTGAATAAGATGGGGACGGTTGCCTATCTACACTCTGGGGTTGTGCTGATGCCAAGCTTTGCCGGGAATGAGTACCATTCAACCGACTGCGGCAGAATTTCTTCGAGGTAACTGATCAGGCAGGATGACGGCGATAGAAATCGGTGTGTTTCCTAGGTTGGTACTCTGCCTGGAATATTGACTGCTATGATCACAGAGCCTCACAGTGCTAGGCCTGTATTGAGCACTACCAATGTTACGGGTGGTGCCAGACAGACCTTGTCCTTCAGCACTTGGCGTGAGAGTAGCCTATGCTTGGTTGCCTAGATCTCCAAAAGTCCATTAACCGATATTGATGTCATTCGCAGATTTAGTTGCCGCGTTTTCGGTAGAAAAAAACATGTATTAATAGCCTCAAAGACGTCCTAGTTCTATTCAATAATCTCTTTGTGTTCATTGAGACAGCAAGCTCCTCCAATCAACACCTGGAAGCAAATCTCTGAATCTGCCAATCCCCCAACAATGCTCATAAAGATGCAGCTCACTCGCTTCCTCGCCGCCTGGCTCCTCCCAGCCATGGCGCTGGCTCAGACAACTACTTTCCAGACGTCAATCATCACTTCAACCGCCACGGCCCCTGCCACTCCGTCTCCCACCATGCCCGGTCTGGCTCCCGACTGCGATGGCTTCCACAAGCTCGAGGACGGCGATAACTGCTTTAGCGTTGCCTCCAAGTATCAAATCAACATCGATCAGCTTTATGCCTGGAACACAATGGTGGATTCTGGTGAGTCTTTAGTTGTTTATGTGCAAGCAGGCAAAATCAATGGGCCTTTCCATCTTTCTGACAAAGTGCCACTTCCAGCATGTTCCAACCTTTGGGCTGGCTACTATATGTGCGTGCATGTTCCCGGCATCGAGGAGCCGACCAAGCCGGAGCCCCAGATGCCTGGCGTCGTCGAGAACTGCCAGAAGTTCTACCAAGTCAAGGCTGGAGACAGCTGCTGGTTCATCTATACCGACGCTGGCATCACCTACGAGCAGTTGCGGTCCTGGAATACGGGGATTAATGCGGCATGTGGGAACTTGTGGCCTGACTTTTACGTTTGTATCGGTGTGTGAGGGCGAACCTTGAGATTCATTAGTACTAGGTGGAGTATTGGGACGGACCTTGTTAAGTCCTTTGGATTCTGGTCATTCTTTTGTTTTCATTCTCTACTTCTGCGATTTTGCCGTCTGGTTGATTAATGCTGCTCGAAGTTTCATTTGGGGAGAGGATATTTACTTTTTATTTCCTTTTCAGCTGCCCCCAGGCCCCAATTAGGTAGATACAGAATATTATTACAGGTGTCTTCAATGGCCAGTACTACCAGGTACGCTAAAGGTTGTGAAGCACATCACAACCAAGTGGCAAGAGCCTACCTTATGCAGGACAGGGATAATCATGCGTCTGATTAACTCGATAGACGCAGCTACATTCGTACAAACATTTGAGATCGAGAAATTCATTCAAGTGGGTCAATATAAAGTGTCCGAGTGTCTCTTGCCTCGTCCCGCACCTAGACATGGATACGAAGGTAGGGTTCAATTCTGATTATTGAAGCAGGAAGAAAGCGGGAACGGAGAGCCAGTCTGGCTTCAGAATGGTCCATAGGTGCCATTTGTTTGCACGAATCCTTGAAGCCAGAAACAGAACTCTACACAATGAACAAAAAAACGCGGAGGTGATTATGATAATCGATTTATCTTTATTTGGACTTTGTGCTACTGATGCAG
The DNA here is from genome assembly GCA_004337975.1 of Pyricularia sp. CBS 133598. Lineage (NCBI taxonomy): Eukaryota > Fungi > Ascomycota > Sordariomycetes > Magnaporthales > Pyriculariaceae > Pyricularia > Pyricularia sp. CBS 133598. The sequence continues at coordinate 968,940 of RRCJ01000011.1, forward strand.
TGATGCAACTATATACTACTGATCTTTCACGATTCCAGCCAAATTCTCCTGTGCTGTCAATTTCGTTCTCACGCTCACATGTGACAAAGGCCACGCTGAAGAAGGCTGATTGGATCAAGTCCTGTTGTGTTGCCCTTGGCGACCTGCTGCATCAGGCAATCACGCGGCTCTTGCATGGACGCGTTTCTCCCTCCGAGCTCTGATAAACTGAGTGGATGGGGAAATACGGTGTCAATCATTAACATGGAATACGGCTCTGGGTTCAAGGCATAATTCAACACCATGCATTCCAATTGGATGCATTATATGTAATGAGATGGAAAGTATTCAAGCGTAACTGTATTCATGTTAAGTCGAAACTCCAAGCTTGAATGGTGAATTGCGACTCTTCTTCGCGGACTTAGTTGTCCTGTGTTTCTACCAAAGTCGGCCACACAAGCAGCCCTTGGGTGTAGACTGTAGCCTAGGTACTCTCACGCGGTGCTGATCTTGTTATCTGAAGTCAATAAGGTACCTATTTACATACAGCGCCTGTGATTTGAGCCCAAAGTATCGTGCAGCATCTCTGTCTTGTTCACTTGCTACAGATGATCCAAGATCTTCCCTCATGTTGCACGCAGCAGCCATGGCAGTCCATCCACCCTGATACGACAAACAACGTAGAGTTCCGAACTTTATGTACCCCTTGTATCGACAGCTCAGATAAACAAACAAAGAGCGAGGAGATCACTAAGTCCTCAGATCCCACTCACTGTGACCTGAGCTGGCCATCACGTTGTTGGTTCTTCTCTCCCGCACCTACCACGTCTACGTCACTTGCCCTCACCAAACTTCTGCCCTATCAGAGCCAAGCAGACACTTCTTCGACGCGCCTTCCTCCTTCGAAGCCCCTGATTTATCACGAACTGGCGGGGTTTTCTTTGCCTCTATCCCACTCTTCTTGTCGCCTTCTTTTCTCTTTCCTATCTGTAACTATTCCCTTCTCTTTCGATACTTTTTCATCAATCTTTTGTGAATCTCTTCAACAATCCATCTCGCAACCCTACCCGTCAGCTTGTAGGGAGATCAAGAGTGATTGCTTTTTTGATTCCATCACGAAACACCTTGTCTAATATCATTATCGTTCTCTTTCCACGACCAAACCGACGTTTTGACCTCCAGCCCAAAAAAAGTCACTTGCCGCTCACTCGCGCGATCATGGATCTCGCCGAGTGTTATGAGCGAGATCGTCGCAGACAACCTCTTCCCTACTCGCCTGCTCTGCCTATTAATCGCGCCAACATGGCAACTACCCGTCACCATCGCGACCGAGCTCCGGGTTCTTTGATCGGCGAGCGTACTCCGCTGCTTCCGCCTCCCGGTGGCTGGCCCGAGGACGCGAACAGCAATGGTTTGCGAGAGTACATGCGTGCTACGGCCCTCGCAAATGCTCGCCGGCCGTCTAACAGCCGATTCCTGCCCAAATACCCCGTCCGAATGATCGCCAGAGCAATCCCGATTCCGGTGTGGGGTATCACTTTTCTCGCGATCCTCATCAACATGATTGTCTGGGCAGTCGTCGGGGCCATTGTCTACTTCCACCCAAAGCTTTATCCTTCGATCGCTTTGTCCTGGATTCTCGGCCTTTGTCATGCCCTGGATGCTCCTACCGTCGCGGTCATCAACCTGGTTACTCGACGCCTGATCGCCAATGGACAGCGTCCTTGCACTATCGGATTTTGGTTCTCGCTCGGCTACTCCACCATTGTCATCATCACCTGCATTCTGGTGGCGGCTACAGGCGGTGCTTTGGTCAAGAGTTTCGGCAACATCTCCCAGATTGGCACCGTCATTGGTACAAGCATCTCCACCATGTACCTGGCCGCTCTCTGTGGAACAAACATCTGGGTCCTCTATCAAGTCTGCTACAAGCTCAAGGCCGAGGTAGAGGGTCGCGTCAGGCGTCCTCCTTTTGATATTTGTATCCCCCGCGACATTGTCGAGGCCACCGGAGATGGTGCAATCCTGGAAGAGCTGGTTGACGAAGAGGCATATCCTACGGTATTTGAGGACGAAGAAAACGAGCCGGCAGCCCAGTTGCGCATCGCCAGTCAACGGCTTAACTATTTCGAGCGTCTCGACAAGCGCTGGAAGTTAAAGGAGAGATTTCTCAAGATATCCGGCAAACTCTACAAGATGATCGACAGACCCTGGAAGATGTTCCCGACCGGTATGCTCTTTGGCCTTAGATTTCGTGCTAGTGCCAAGATTGCTCTCTTGGGCTTGACCAGCATTCAAGTTGCCCAAGTCAACATCTGGTTGATTCTGATCTACCCAGCTCTTTTCACTGGTAAGCTTGACAGTAGCCCATTGATCAATAATCCCGTCTTCTTCTGAATATGGGTACAACAATCTGGCACAATTCTTTGTTCCGCGAGCTAACTTTTATTCTCTTCATACAGTCGGCATGTGCCTAGTCGACTCAGTCGACAGTGCTGTCTTCATGACCCTCTACACAAGCCGGGCCTTCGAGCGCAGCGTCACGTCAATCCTCAACTACTCTATTGTTATGACTGCGGTGACAATCTTTGCGTCTACGTTTGTCTGTGCCTTTGAGTGTCTTGCTCTTGCACGGACTATATCCAAGCCTCAGCCAGGAAATGCCTTCTGGGATGGAGTGACTGCCATCGAGGACAACTTTGCCATTCTTGGCGGTGGAATCTGCGCCCTGATCATCCTCATGGGCGTTATGACCATCTTCTTCTATCGGTCGTGGGGAGTATATCAAACGAACAAGGCTAGACTTCACGCAAGGTGGGCCGATTGGACATCCCGCCGTCAGTTCCCTGTGAACCCGCCTCCTGGCACTAATCAGAACCCACCCTTGTCTGTTAACCCTCCCTCGCCCCCGCCCTCGCCCTTGCCTACTCTTCCCGAGTATCTGCCTCTACCTGACGCGGAGCCCGCAAATGACCAGACTCATTGGATGTTGAAGCCTTTGAAGTTTCGGCTAACGATGTGGCGACATCGTTACCAGAGATCACGAATCCCACCGTCCCCTCTTGACGCCGCCTCGAACGAGGAACTCTATAACCGTTCCAACACACAACGGATGAACAACTTGACAGCCGAGGACTTTGTCGAGGACGAGCGGCAAAAGGCGTGGGCAAAGTACAAGGGCTGGCGCATTATCAAAGAGTACGAGAGAAGGAGTAGGGAGTACGACGAGTACAGACTGGCTCACAATATTAACTGATTGCTCTCCAGCAAGGAGACCAAGAGCCGACCACAAACACAACGAAAAAGAGAAAAAAAGAAAGAACATAAGAACACCCAGCAGGCAAACTTGTCTTCGGGCATTCACGTATGACTTGACGACTGTACGACACGATCAGATGATTTATGAGCGGATGGGCAGTGGCCAATGAGCACACATTAGTGACCACTCAAGGAACAGCCAGCCCAAAGAAGATGCATCCTGTCTATCATCGGAAAGCTTTGTCGGAAAGAAGAACTTTGCGATAGTTTATTGGAGGATGGTAAAGGCATGGATGGACAAAGACCGAACCCAGGCGGTCGTCGCTTTTGCAACCTATTGATTGTTTGATTTGTCTTTGATTTTGGTTGCATTTTACACTATGAATTGCCTTTCCTTTTGTACGCATTACTCTCAGGATTGCCATCATATTTTATACGCAGCTCATCTCTAGTTCGGCTGGCACGTTCCGACAAGAGCGATTTTGTATGGCTTTACCGATATGAATTTGGAGGTGGTACATTGCTTTTCTCAAGATACTTCATGCCTTACTTCTATGGTCTGGCCTGGAAGGGTTTGATTCCCAGGAGTTGTTCACATGTATGTATCAATCTCATAGCCAAAGGAGAAAAGCCATACTCCAGAGGCGCCTCGCTGTCTAGCAATCAACACAAAGCTATTCAAGCCCCAAAAATAAAACGAAAAACCAAAATGCTCTAGTCCATAGTGATCATGATTTGTCCTCTCCTTCCTTTGTAGAAACAGGCGGTACAGCAGCCTTCTCGTACTCCTCACCGTCCTTGCTCACAATGGTGGCGTACTTGGCCAGCTCCCCGCCGCCGTCCTCCTTGCTGGTCTCATCCTTCTTGACTTCGGCCCTGGCCCCGCCAGCGTTGTTCATGGCGTCGTCGAGATCCATCTCCCCCTTCTCGCCCATGCCGCCCTCGGACAGCTCGCCACCCTCCATGACGACCCTCAGCTCGAGGGCCTCGTCCTTGCTGTAGACCCTGAAACCGACGACGCAGACGGCGTTCCAGGGCTCGGCGCGCGCGTCCTCGTTGTCCGTCTCGTCGATGTCGACTAGCACCGGGTTCGGAAGCCCCGCGGCCTGGGCGGCCGCCGTCTGCTCCCGCAGCTGCACCTTGGGGTTGGCCGTGTCGTCATCGGACGAGTCGAACAGGTCGTCCCAGTCGCTGACCGGTGAGTCGGACGAGTCGTCCTCCGAGTAAGGGTCGCGCTGGTTTTGGGCTTGTTGTTGTTGTTGTTGTTGTTGCTGCTGTTGCTCCTGCTGTTCGCGCTGTTGCTGCTCAAGCTTCTTTTGTTCCTCTTGGGCGGCGAGCAGCTGCTTCTGGGCCTCGGCCTGCTGGTCCTTGTGGTATTGGCAAACGATTGGCAGGGTGGTGGTGGTGGCAGTGTTGGCGCCGGTCGACTCGGGCTCCGGTGGAGGGCCGCCTGTCACCGGCGGCACTGGCACCTTTTCGCTGCCGTTGTCGGCGTCGGGGCCTGGCGTGACCGTGTCTGACTTTTCGCTCTGGGGAGTGTCCATGGGTGTGTCCTGGGGCGAGCTGTCGCTGGAAGTGGTGCTTTCGGTGTCTTGCTTGCATTCTGTGTTGGAGGCGTCGGTCGCGACGTCAATGTGGGTTGGCTTTTCGTCGGTAGCTTGCTTGTCTGCTTCGGTAGCGGGCTCGTCGGCCTTTATGGCGGCTTCCACTACATCTGTCTCGTTTGTTGCCTTGGGTTCTTCTGACGGGGTATCCGTAGTCTTTGCTGTAGGCTTATCCTCAGTCTGGCTCTTGTCTGCATCATCCGTCTTCGCATCATCGGCCTTGCTCTCCTCGACCTTGGGTTCGGCCACCAACTTTGCGGCTTCCTCTTCAGCCTTCTTCTTCTCGGCGGCCTCCCTCCTCTCCTTCTTTCTGCGTTCCCTCTTGGCCAGGTTCTTGTCCCTCTGCTTCTTGTGCACGACCGTCTGCAGCCGCCTCCTCTCCCAGTTGGCCTTCCTCTCCTTCTTGCGCTCCTCATCGGCCTTGGAGTGGTCGCAGGCGCGGCGCTGCCGCGCCACCTCGGCCAGGTGGGCGGCCGCCTTGCTGTGCGCGAAGTCGTAGGCCCTGCCGACCTGGGCAAGCTTCTCGTTCTCGACGCGGGCGCGGCACTCCCTCGCGACGACCTCCTCGACGCTCGACGAGCCGTTGAGGCGCTCGCCGCCGACGCAGATCCATATGCTGTAGTTGCCGGCGGCCATGTCGGGCAGCTCGACGCCGACGGAACGCTCCATGAGGTAGTTTGCGTGCGAGCGGACAATGTAGTCCTCGGCGTCGGGCCGCCCCTGCTCGTGCACGCGGAAGTGCAGGTCAAAGACGTACTGGCCACGCAGGCCCTTGAAGTAGCGGTCGTCGAGCTGCGACAGCACCAGCACCAGCGGCGAGTCCTTGGTCAGCTTGACGTGGAACTTTTCGTGGTACTGGGCGCGCCACGGCACGTCGACGCCGATCCAGCGCTGGCTGACGCGCCAGTCCGGGTCGCTGAACAGGCGCGTGCGGTCGACATGCTGGAACTTGCGGAGCAGGTCGTCATACGTGATCCAGAAGACCGAGTCGCTGCCAAAGGAGTGCCCCAGCTCCTCCTGCACCTGCCGGTTCCACTCCTTGGATCCGTCCGAGTATGCTCCTTCCCAGATGCCCCGCCCCTTGGCGCCCCAGGGGTTACTGTTCCGCGGTGAATTTCAATTAGCAAGCTGCACAAGAAGAGAAGCAATGGTGGTCCAGAAGGGTCCAGGGGGGCGGTGTTGTGCATCCTTGGCAACCCGATGCTGGGGAAGCGGTGTGGGAAAAGCAAAATAAAAACCGCCCCCACTGAAATTAACTTGCCAGGGGGTTTTGCAGGGGGGCGAATCCGACTTACCGAAGTTTGACCAACCGGGTGCCGTCTTTCAGCGTCCGGGTCTCAACAACATTGTAGGCGTGTCGCTCTTGGATGCCATCCCTAGTACCCGTGCCGCCGTCCAGCAGACCGGTCGAGCACCCAAAGAGAAACTCCTTGTTGCTGTTGTTCAGTTCGTTGTCCCAGAACACGTCGGTGTCGAGAATGTCAGAGGTCAGCAACTCGGTCGTCACACCGCTGCTGAGATCCTCAAGACCCTCGCCGATCCAGCCCCCAGCAAGGGATGCGTAATCTCCGTGGGCCTTGGCGTAAGCTTTTTCCAAAAGAGGCACCCAGGTCTCGTTCTGGTCCTTGTTTTGGCCAAAGAATAGGGCCTTGGAGCCGGTTTGGTACGTCTTGCGGTACACCATCTCGGCTTCTTCGCGCTCGATTTGCTGTAAAAGATCGCGCTGCATACTCCTGTTGTCCCAATTTGGAGACTTTAGGAAGAGCTTGTCGTCGATTATCGAGTAAATCCACTCGCCATCTGTTTAGGACGTGTTAGCGCCTGTTTGTTTCTTAATGTGCTACCACTGAAGGGCATCCTACCTCTGTAAAACACAAAGCCGTAGATGCCAATACGAGTGTTGTACTCGACACAGGTCTTCTGGATGGCGCCCTCCACGTTCGCCAGGCCACTCATGCTAGCCATCAGCCAGCAGTCGCCCAATCCACCCTGCTTGACATCTGATCCGTTGACATTCTTCATGAAGGTCGGGTTGTCAAAGATTTCATGCACGCGCTTGACGGCTTTTGGAACCGTTGAGCTAGGATCCTGGAGGGTTGATGTGTTGAGTGCGAATTTGGTCTTTCCAAGGTAGTTGAGTGTGTTTCCTTTTTCCCATTTGAGATCCCAGTCCTGTAAAATGTTAGCAGACCGACCACCACGTACAAATTATTTTGATGCAGGGATGAACTCACCAAGTCGAACCCAGGATCCCTATATCTCTGGTTGACCCTCTTGCACTCCTGAATAATCTTGCGCACCTTGCGCCTGCACTCATCCGCCGCTCTATCGTAACCAGCCCACAGGAGCTCGTTTGCCCTCTCCGATGAGGTCGACGCCGGCACGGGCTCAAAGGGCAGGATGCTTAGGGCCTTGGTAAAAGTTTTCTTGGAGAAACGCTCCCAGATCTTGTCGATACTGTGCTGGGGCGGCAGCTTAATCTTCTTCTTCTTCTTGTCGTCGGCATTGTTTCCGCCCGCTCCCAGCGATGGCTTCTCCTTCCTGGCGCGTCCTGATGACTGTAACGAGACAACGTTGGAGGAAGTACCTGGGCTGGGGGTCAACCGCTGAACCTCGTCCTCCGAGTCGGAGTCGTAGCCCTTGCCTCTTGGTGCAAACATGGTTATGGCGTGTTGGCGAGGTGTATGATAGAAAAAAAGGAAGAGGGGGAGGAGAATTGTAGTATAGGATGTGGCTAAGTGGATGAGTGCCTAATAAACAGTCGAAATAAACACAAAAGACAAATAGGAATTATGATATGAAAAGATCGACTGGTTCGTATCTTCAAGGTCGTGTCCGGACTTAAGCAGAGAGATCGCCGGTGTTGCTTAGTCCACAGCACCTGACACCTGACACCAAGTCCAAGGCCGCCTGGGCTTCTTGAGCAACTAGACTGGCTCTAGCAAGGCGTACAAGGCGATCAGAAAGGCGGGCGCACGTGCACACGAATAGACAAACAAAAACTCCACACAAAAAATAACAGTTTCCTGTAACCTATCAGGGTTGTGCCAGTGTTGGACGGGGGAAACTAGAAAAAAACAAACTGTCAGAAACAAAGAGAGTCGAGAATCGAGAACGGGGAATATAAGACATGGAAAAGACACGGAGGAAAGACCGGTGGGCCCCCCTTGTCCAAAGAGCCTCGAGGGGCCGATTCATTGAGGTCAGGCTAACCCAGGATATTGGGGAAAAGTGCTTCTAGATGCGACGATTAGCGGGACCAAGAAAAAGGCGCGGGTTGTGCGTCCGGCAGGTGGACACAGCCAAAAAGAAAAAATAGGGGCGATGGTGTGAAGATGGCTGATAAGGGAAGGACCCTGAATATCAAGGGTTTCCGTTATTATTTTTTGTTTTGCTTGGCGGATGGGTTAAAAATCCAGGGTCTACAGGGGGAACTAGACTAGTCTAGTCTTAGTTTCTAGCTCCGACAATCGGCGATACGTGAATTGTTTGGTTGGGGCGGGCAGATGCAAAAAAGTGAGAGAGAAAAAAAGGAGAAAAAAAAAGAAAATGAAGCGGATTAGCGGCTTCTCGTCCTGGGGGAGAAAAATAGAAGTGGCGGTCGGCGGAGAAAGGGAAGGAGCATAAGCAAAGACAAATGCTTCCCGGAGCGACGGCAAGATAAGCAGGGGTAGAGTCAAGATGCATGGTCAATCTTGGAGGGCCTGGGTCAAAAGTGCGGTCGGTTGGCGCTAAATGGCATGTATTTGTCAACAACATCCCAGGGGGTCATGAACACGAAAATCCGTCCATCAACCGCTAATTGAGGCGGGGATTGGCAAGCCTTGCTATGAAGATCAGACAGCCATCTCCAACCAGTTCATCAGCAGGTAAACACTGTGTCTGTTTTGTTGGGGATAACATCTGCATGGAAACAGGAGGATCTACAACCAAAGGATCAAGTGAGCCTTGCTGCCTACCTAAGGAGTAATGTAAGGTTGGCATATCATATCTGGAGAACACCCAGGCCAGCCTGGTTACCTATCTTGATGGTACCGGTAGGACCAAGTCCAAGTCTTGCAAAGTGAGGGTGGCTTGGGTGGGCAGCTGAGCAGACGTTACAAATTCCAGACTGGGCTGATTATTTGGCACCCACCAACCAAGACTGAAAGCTGGCCTTGAATCGAACATGAATTGCTGCGAGTCGACAGCCTTCACGCGAATGATTGGACCGGAAATGTCCACGAGCCATCCTAAGTTTGTATGACTGCCGACCTTTCATGTATGTAGATAAAATATTTAATACCTGGTAAATGCTTTTTTTTTGGAAAAGGTGACCAAGGGCCGCAGTTGCGTGCTTGACGGCTTATCTTTTTTTCAACGTTATTGCACCTTCAACCGCGGCTTGCATCTTACTAACGGCCGAACCCCCAATTTACCCCGCCAAAGCAGCAACGATGCGGGGCAGGTAGCGTGCTCGGCGGGGTGGCGCGCAATGTGGAATGGCCTGTTGGCGGATCGAGTGCCGGTTTGTTTGTTTGGCTCCGTTCGCAATCTACCTAGGTACACCTATGTCTTTTTTCACGACCAAAACCGCGTCGTCAATGGGTGCGTGCAACAATGACAACAACAATAACATAAAGTTCATCCGAATCGTGTTCGTTGAATGGTTGACTCGAAATACCTTGGCAGATGAAATATTTGGGGACAATAATATGTTGCTTTCCGCCACCTGAATCAGGCCAATGCAGAATCTTGACATTTCCAAGATGGATTTGATGGAATTAGGTTTAACTTCACTACGTGGTAGCTGCGTTCCAGGACTCAACGGCTATTTTCTTTTCTCCTTGTCTTTCTCTTTTGGTTCTAGTGTCTTTTTCATATTCCTCAAGTGCCTGTTCCTGCTTAAGAATAGGGGCTGGCAAGCTGGCAACTGGGTGGCCAAATTTGTGGCCAGAGCAGTCTGGCTTTCGGTTGCTTTTCTGCCAATTGCGATTCTCGTTAGTCTAGGGTAGTTGGTCAAGTGGCCTACTATAGGTCTGGCCTGTAACCGGTCAAACGCAGTTCATTCGCCTCCCTTGGGACTTGCTGGACTTTGCTGGAGAATATTGTTTATTCTTCAGGCGTTTTTGATATCTTTTTGGTGTCGTGTTCGCCTACCCATCGGTAATGCAAATCCGATTAACGACTTACCCACCTTTTATCAGACCAATATTAATAATAATGACACCTTGGCATTATCCTCAAGTTGTGATTGTCGGGGAAAACGGATCACGGAACCCCCACAATTATTTTGTCCATTGGGATCTCGGCCGATAGATTGATTTTGATTACCTCGAGCTTCAGCTCAGTCCCTAGGTGGAATGGTTCTCTCCATAAATTCCTGGTTCCCTCTATATACTCCGTACGCGCTTACTGTCAAAAGCAATCTAGCCACGTCGAATTTCTAAGCCTTCAAGCCCTTCTACCTGTTGAGACACCCCACGTGTTTACGGAAGACAGTTCGATTAGTATATCACTGATTTTCTAACCATGCAGCCGTGGCAACTCAGGCAAGCAGGGTGAAACATATACCAACCCTAAATGAAGACTAGGTCTAGAACTAGTAAATGCTCCCTTGTGGCAAATTATCTCTTCAATCTTGTAGGGCAGGCGCAGGAGGCCCTTCCATTAGCTTGTACCCTGGCAAGCTTGGCTACCTTACCCACTAATAAGGGTAAATAATCGCCAGCAACATTTGAAAAGCAAACGTGTAAACCCTAACCCCGCATGTAGAGGAACAGCAAAATTGAACACGCGGCTATGGATTTCAGTGAATGACCCACGAGTAATGAGATGCTGGTGGAGACACGTCTTCAGTAAAACCGAAGGAGGCTTTGCAGGAAATCAATCTCGGCTCTGTTTGTACGTACGCAGGAAGAAGGAGTATGCGGTGCTAATTATAGTACCCGCCTCCTTTGCATACGCCACGACATCAATTGCTCAATGCAGAATTTTGATGTCGCCATGACGGAAGCGGATTTAGGTATTGCAATGACCAAAAAAAAAAGGCCCATCACTTTTTACCAACAAAGCATCGGGTAACAGGCTCAGATTTGGGCTACTGAGAGGAATAGTAACTACTGAGAAAGATGAAAGAAAACACAAGAAACCTACAGAAACCTTTGCACCTCCAGGACGCGTATTCCCCCCCCCCCCCCCCCCCCCCCCCCCCCCCCCTATGAAATCTACCCGAGGAAGCCGGCGGCGATTCAAAAACACCACAAAATACGACCAAATGTGATACCCAGGGGCAATAGACTCTACGGCAATGCCTCAACTCCGTACACGATCTACTGTAGCCTTGTTGCACGGGGTAGCTTGCGAGCTACTGTCAGGTGAGTCCAGGGTATATCGTGGGGCTGACGTCTCCGACCCCTTGCCGGCTGAGAAGAGCCTCATCGCCTTCCGCCTACTCACAGTATTACGCTGGGTTATTAACAGAATAGAGTCAACAGACGTCGGGTGCGAAGCGAACACAAGCTTTGACCCGACCCGATGAATTACCGATCGGATTTGCACACCAAACAGAGTAGTAGGCTCGTAACGCAGGACCAGCAAAGAGAGACGCATGAACCAGTTCATCTAAGTCTTCCCAAGGACGAGTCAAGCGTTATGGAGAAACGCGACGCTGCTCGACGAATCACGGGATGCGCGTTGTCAGCCTCCACAACAATCTTGTTGGAGGACCCTTGGCCCGAAATACCACCCTGGCCACGCGATCGGGGGACTTGACATGAGACTCTCTGCAACCTCTGCAACGAACGCATGGTTTCCTACGCTTATTTTTGGGACCTCTCAAGCGCGGAGGACGCGTTTGTGGCTCCCATGAATATCATTACCCCGTGGGCAACCAAACACAATCTCCCTTGATAGGGGGCGGATCCATCATCGCGGGTTGACATGCCTCTTAGGGCAGAAGAGACTCGTGTCAATGGGACTGTGGATCTTGTCTGCTGGGTATTGACCAGATGCGCAGCATTCAATCCTGGTAGTCGGGTATGAATGGGTCTTTACCCAAGATCATATAAATATGAGGGCCGCACGCGATGCTGTAAAGTCGGTTCACGATATCACTCCATCATCGAACACTTCTCGATAGACCCTCATTGCCTAGCCATTCTTTAAAGACTCCCTTTTTTGGGTAGTACCATTCTTTGTACCACACTCTTTCTTGTCAAACGATCCGATTTGACGTCACTATCGCTTTCTCTCTTTACTTTTTTTTTGTAGGGCAAAAACAACAACCGAGAAAATGTACGCCAAGCAACTCATCGTCGCCGCCCTGACGGCAACAGCCGCGGCCTTCCCCATGATGGCCAGCTCGGGCTCGGGCAACTCGATCGACACCACACTCATGGCCCGCCAGGCCCAGGCCCCCGCGGACCATCAGTTCCAAGCCCCCGGCAACGGCGACGTGCGCTCGCCCTGCCCCATGCTCAACGCGCTGGCCAACCACGGCTACCTGCCCCGCAACGGCCAAAACATCGACATGGACACGCTCAAGCAGGCCTTCACCGCCGGCGTGAACCTGGCCCCCGACGCGACCGAGTTCGCCGGCAAGAAGGCGCTCACGGCGGGTGACGGCACCAGGTTCAACCTCGACCAGCTCAAGAAGCACCACATCCTCGAGCACGACGGATCCCTGTCGAGGCAGGACATCGCCCTGGGCAACAACCTGGTCCTGGACCAGACCATCTGGAGCCAGACCCTCAAGGACTTCCCCAACGACCAGATCAGCCTCCAGGACTCCGCCACCGCCAGGAAGCACAGGCACGCCGCCGCAAAGGCCGCCAACCCGCAGTACACCCTCCCCTTCAACGAGCAGATGATCAGCTTTATTGAGTCGGCCCTGTACCAGAGCGTTTTCGGCAAGGGCGCAGATGGCGGCGCGCGCAAGGACTGGATCAGGACCTTGTTTGGTGAGTCGTTTTTCTTCTTTCTTTCCTGCCTTCAGAATGTTGGCTGTAGTGAGACATCCTTGACTAACCTTTGAAAATTATTGCGATACAACAGAGAAGGAGCAGCTTCCTTTCGAGCTGGGCTGGACGAGAGCCACTTCTCCCATCAGCACCCCGACGGTTCTTCTTCTCACCTCGAAGATCGCCGCTCTGAGCATTTTCGCATAAGGGTTCAATTTGTGAAAATCCATCTTGTAGTAAATATCAATATTCATAGACTTTTGGACTATTCAATTTACCGTGTTATCAACACCATGAAACAAACCTGGTATGTGATTCGCTCCAACAAACTGGTAACGGAAACGGGGAATCGGTATCATCACACCCATACCTGATTGACATGGAGAATGTCTTGATTTCTTTCTTTTTTTATCTCTCTCTACTTCAGCAAAATCCTTTGCCGGATATTCTTTTTTCATACATTGTAGTTCGCCCTTCAGCTCACCATCTCGGCCCCGGCACAAAGGTCGCTCCCATCGGCATGGGCACCGTCGCGGTCCCACTCACAATCGCGACCGGCGTCCCGTACGCAGTCGCGATGCTCTTGGTCTGATCCGCCGGCCGAATCGGAGCCGCGCCGCTGACGACCGTGGGTCCTGGGATAGCGTACGTCTTCCTCGGCACCGTGACATCGATATCCACCCCCGGGTCGTCACTGCGATACATGTCCATAGCAGGCACGCCCTCGCCATAACCCAGCGCCCCGGCCCTCCAGGTATCGCCCTCGGCATCGTCCTCCCGCCCCAGCACCCACAAGTTCAAACACAGCGGGTAGTTTTGCGCCCCGCCCTTCCTCGCCGCAAAGTGCAGCGCGATGAGCTCGTGCCGCATCACGTAGGCGCCGGGCGCCGTCCCCCGCGGCACCGTCACGGTCCAGCTGTTGTTGTTGGCGATGACGACGTCGCTGACCCACCTGCCCGGCGGGCCGTTCCTCTGGTCCAGCAGCGCGGGCGCGCTGTCGTCGATCTTGAAGAAGCCCAGCGCCTGTTTGTCGACACCCGCGCAGCCGCCTTCCCCCTCGCACCGCGCGAGGTACGTCAGCGCCGGCCCGATGTGGTTGGCAGGCCAGCCGTTCCACTGGATGTGGATCGAGTCGCCGGCGCGGACGGGGGCGTGGGCGGTCGCGGGCGTGGCGGCTCGGTGGCAGATGATGTCGGGGTCCGAGTAGAAGGTCGCGTTGACGGGCCCGTCGTCGGTGTTCTTGGCCGTCCAGCCGACGATGTTGGTTGGGTTGTTGGTGGTCTTTGGGTTGTGGCCTGGGAATTGCTCGCCGTTGATGATGATGTATGGGATGTGCGAGTGGGCGAGGGCCAAAGCCGGGAGAAGTGCTGCTGCTGCTACGGTGAACAACATTTTTCTGAATGGTGATCTGGTAGGCGGAGAGGGTGTTCCTTCCAAACAGGTTTATGGGATGGTGCCGGATGGTGAATTGCGACAGTCTCGACGCCAATGCACAAAGTCCCATTCAACTTCTTTTCTATGCCTGGCCAAGTCTCCAGTCAGCTCCGAATCGAGCCAACGGGGCAAGAAACCCCATCCCGTGGCTTGTCAAAACACAATTCATATGCGACAAAATCCAGGCTGAGGTCACGCATGACTTTTTGACATTTATGCCGCTGTCTCCCTTCCTGCGTTAAGCAACGGGAAAACCCGCATTTTCCAACGAAGCGGTGTTGGTGTTTCCGTGACAAAGGCTGACCATATTGGGCGATATTAAAGGTCATGGCGCTGTTGGAGAACCCCATTTGCAAAGACGGGGAGCTGATCAGGGTATTCAAGGTGAAACTCGGAGGCCAAGCTCCGCAATCACGATCGGCAGTCTTGACCGGTCACCTTCCGTCCCCGGCAAAACAAACGTAATTTGCTTGCGACTGTTTTGTTTGTTTTCCTGTTTCCAGGGTCTAATAGGATCTTGTTAAATTGCTGACGTTGGATCCGCGCTGCTCAAACTTCGGAGGGCTGAGTCATTTTACTGACCTGGAGAGACAGCGCCATCACGTATGCTGCGGTGAAAATTGACAAGACGAGATTGAGCTGGTCGACTGCGAGCAAAAGAAATATTTTGTTTCACAGATAGAAACCAGGGGTAGTAACTCATTCGCCACGGTCACTCAATGATCAGTATGACCTCGAATCACAACCGGGGTCGGCTCAACGATGACCGCCATCAACGGAAGCTGTTGCTGCACGGGGGTATCGGTCGGCGGCGTCGCGCGCGCGAGCGCTCCTCACGCAAAGAGACCGCGGCGTCCATCGGCTCCACCACGGTCGCGGCAAGGAAAGAAATCGACGGCACATGGGCATGGATGAGCAGATCATGGCCAGGCAAGGCTCGAGGCTCGTGAGCAGCGTCGTCTGGACGAGGTTGCCCGTCTCGTTATGCTTGAGGTCGTTTCTGAGGTTGTTGACTATGCGGAAGATGGCGACGACGATGCAGCTGGGGGGAGAGGACCCACTGGATGTCAGTGTGCTGTTTGACAAGAAAAGAGTTTCCATGGTCGTCAAGATACAAGCAGCAAGTCATGAAGCGTACACGATACCGACAAAGAAGCAAGACATGAGGCCCAGCCTGTCCCTTAGCGGCAAGTGGAGGCGCCATAGGGCTGCCCGTGTGAAAAATTTGTTAGTTTCTTGGCTAATGCTCAAGGTAGATTATAAAGGAGAGGAGACATACGGTACTGCGGAATCGCAATGATCATGAGGTCGGTCACAATATTGGTCGCGTTCATAGCGTCAATGAGGGCCTTTTCATCGCCACAATGCTTGACAATGGCCAAGAGGGGCTGGCAAATTGTCATTCTGGCGACCCAGAAAGTGAGACTCCAGGCGATAACGACATACAAAGCAAGGTAGGAAAACAGACGGACGTTGTCGTGCGCCGTGAAGATGCGAATGTACAGGCAGATGATGCTTGCCTTGCAGCATGCCAGCGAGACGAGGTATGAGGACTTGAAGGTGATCTGAAGCTATTCGGATTGCGGGAAAGTGGCCAGTCAGTCAGCTGCAAATAGTGTAGAAACCCTTTCTGCTTTTCTGGTAGGAGTAGACGGGCTACACACTGGATGCATTACGGGCAGATTTACTGCCGTTTTGTTCTGGTCGTACCCGATCCCGTGGAAGCTCACTTGGTCGGATTAAGCACAGGTGTTAGCACCATCCAGTAATACTCGTCTCAAAGCTGTTGACGTCGAGGTCTTTAAGCACCTACTAAAGCCCTGGACAATAATTATAACCGTTGCAAACGGCTGTAGATGCACACGAGGTCAGGCAAACGTCGGACTGATGGCTGCATCCTTGGAATTCCACTTAAGATGCCCAACTTCAAAACATACCCAAGCTATGAAGAGAAGCCAGTCATCCCACCAGAAGGTTAAGCAGGAGTGGATTCGGGAAAGTGTCCTTGCGACAACGGCAAAGGTTGCGAGGATCAGGAAGAGAATGTTCAAAACCAAAGTTCGTAGTGCAGCATCAGTGATGGGCAGGTAAACCAACTCCGCCATGGCAAGCTGATTGGCAGGAATCAACTACCATGAGGATTCGATCATGTGCTGTTCGCCGACTGAATCTCATTCATTTTGTCATTGCCAACTGACAGCGGACGAGGTGGTACCTAGCAAGTATCTGGAGCGACGAAGCGTGGAAAACAAAAAAGATATAGTAAAAAAAGAAAACAGCAAAGCCCGATGATAGTCACACACCCAAAGGGATCAAAATCAGCGGAACAATTCTTGTTCTTTGTGGTCATTTCCCCGAGCTCTTTCCTCAACCACGAAACCGATCCCGCATGCCACATGTCCAGCGAGAATGAATCGGTCCATGCAGCTACAAAATAAACATTATCAATTCGAACGAAACGTCCAAAGTCCCAAGGCATCTCCTTGGGATTTATACGAATGCTAAATCAACTGTTACTAACTAAACCTTACGACAACCCCTTGGGATTTCAGGGCAGTGAAAGTTTGTTTACAGACTTGCAGGAGAGACAAACATGATTGGAGCAGGGTTAAGGTTCAACCGCCGTTTGGCGGGATCTATCAGCCAGGCGGGAGCTACGACGGAAGTCAATCTTTGGGCAAAAAGCTCCGGGAACTTGGGTTTCCCCAACGCAATGCCCTGTCTTCTGCCAACTTTGGTCCAAAAAAACGAGGTATGCATAATTATAGAGCCGTCGGCTGCATCTGTAGTGCATTTTAGCGGGCACATGCCGCTGAATCACACTCGGTCTTCTGTCCGCGGGTATACCCTCTATAATTTCCCCAGTCGATTCTAGAGAAATTATTCCTGGTGCTTTTTTTTCTTGTTTTCTTTTTTTATTTTTTTTTTTTTTTCTGTTTTTTTTTTTTTTTTTTTTTTTTTTTTTTTTTTTTTTTTTTTTGTTTTTTTTTTTTTTGCAACCCTGCGCCGATTCCCCCAAACCGGAAATAACCCCTTCATCGCGCATCTTTCACGTAAGGAACAATCCCCCGTCGACAATCTGCGTCTGGCCCGTGATGTAGTTCGAATCCTTACCCGCCAGGAAGCTCACCAACCCCGTCACATCCTCCGCCACGCCCGTCCTGCCCAGCGCAATAGCCCCCTCGGCCGCCTTCTGCATCATCTCACCCGCCTTCCTCTCCCCACCCGCCACCTTGCCCAGCTCCCGATCGATGAGGTCCCACATATCCGTCCCGATGATGCCAGGCCCGTACGCGTTGGCCGTGATGTGATGCGGGCCCATCTCGAGCGCGTACGCCTGCACCAGGCCCCTGACCGCGAACTTGGTCGCGCCGTACGGTCCCATCAGCGCCATGGACCTGAACCCGGCCACCGACGACGCGGCGAGCAGCTTCCCCGGCCTCTCGGGCGTGCACTGCCCCTGGGCGATGAGCTGCCGCGACGCCGCCGCGAAGCAGTTGTGCACGCCGCCGACGTTGACGCGGAAGATTTGGTCAAACTCGGCCGCGTCGTACTCGAGGAGCGCCTTGACGCGCGCGATGCCCGCGTTGGCCACCAAGGTGTCGAGCGGGCCCAGGGACTTGATGCTGGCCGCCACCACGTCGTCGACCTGGGAGGCGTCAGAGACGTCGCCCAGCGCGACGCAGGCCCGCCGCCCGTCGATGCTGCCGATCTCTCGGGCGACCGACTCGGCCTCGGCCTGCAGGATGGGCAGGTCGTTGACGCAAATGTCGTAGCCGTCGCGGGCCAGGCGTAGGGCGATGGCTTTGCCGCTGGGGGCGTTTGAGAGGGAGTGGGCTTTTAGTTGGGGATGACTATGCGTGGGGTACCGGAAATGGGAAGAATTGCGAGCCAAATAAGGATCAAAGAAAAAAGTATTTGAGACTTACATTCCCCGACCCGCACCCGTCACGATGGCAGTCCGCGGCCGAGCTGCAGCCGCCGTCGCCAAGCCGCGACGGGAACACGATACAAGCGAGTGCGCGAGACGACGAGACGCTGCGGCAAACATCGCTGAAGGAAACAAAGACCGGCTTTGTGTGGGTGTGACGAGAATTGCTTCAAAATCTAAGGTTTTTCTTTTTTTCTTCTTATTTTTGAATTTAAGTTTATATGTTTTTAGGCGATGAGGAGATGAAAGCTAGCTTTACCTTTCTGCCGAACGCTTCTGCAACCCATTCCTATTTTTAAGTAAAAAAAAACCTTCCGAGTGCGGGGGAAATTCCCACTCCTAATTCCGTCACAGAAGAATTTGTGGCTCTAGAAACTAGTTCTAGACTAGAACTTGGGACAGACTTCGGCGATATTCCGAATATGTGGAGTCGGTCCTTCTCCGGACGTAAGCAAAAGGTACAGGCGGGGTTTAATGGTTTAAAGCTGCGCGGGTCTTGTTCAGAACATACGACTTTAATCGCTGTTACCAACATACTCCTATGTGCCAAGATGCTTGGGTGTTTTCTCGAGCGTCAAAAGCTCGTCATGGAATTTTTATTAAGCTGTAGGGTCTTGTCTTTTGCTACTTTGCTATCTAAACAGCTGTTCTACCGCCCACATTTTGACACAGCTAAGCTCATCCCCCAAGCCCCTTATTAACGCCTGTCAGGGAGGACAGTAGGCACAGGCGGCCTGCTGGTGGTCCTGGGCAGCTCGGGCACGGGCTTGGTAGGGATGCAGGCGCAAGCGCTGCTGACCCTCGAGACGACGACGGGTGCCTGCGTGGGAGCGGGCGGGGCGTTGTCGTCAGGGCAAGTGTCGTCGTCCTCCTCGACAGGGGGAGGGGGAGCAGCAGCACCACCGCAGGCATCAACGGCGTAGCTGGGGACGCCGGCGGTGTCCATGTACTGGCGGGTCAGGAAGTCGTGGCAGAAGTCGGTGCTGGCCTCGAGGCGGCCGGGAATGTGCGAGGCGCGGAGGGCGCGCATGCAGTTGTCGGCGCTGCAGGTCTTGGGCTTGGGGCAGGCCTTGTCGGTCATCTTGACGACGAAGGAGCCGCGCTCGATGGTGTGCACAAAGATGAAGCCCGACTTGAAGCCGGCGTAATGAGACCACGAACCCAGGAAGGCGACGGAGCCGGAGCCCTCGTTCTCGTCGTCTTCGGGGTAAATGTCGATAAATCCAGCCTCGCAAACGCTTCCACCGGTGGGGTCCGAAGGGATGGAGCTCACGTCCCAAACGTTAAGGCCGTTACCATAGTTGGACTGGTAGACGAAGCCGTCAAAGACGTACTGGTTGTGGTCAATACCACGGGTGCGGTGAGCAAAGTTGCCAGTGTAGACGGGGTTCTCGAGGTCGCGGATGTCAAAGATGTGAGTGGTGGGCAGGCCGCGCGTCATCGGGCCGACGTCGGCATCACGTTCGTCAAACTCGTCGTCTAGGAGCAGGTACTCCTGGTTCATTTTGTCGAGGACAGCACCTTGGTGGATGTACTCGGCGCCAGGGAAGCTGACGATGGAAATGATGTTGGTGACGTTGCCGTTCTTGTCGGTAACGTCGTAGATGGTGAGGGTGTCCTCGTTGTAGCCGTAGCAGATGTCACGGCCCTCGTAGCGCTTGTCAGGGCCACGGTAAACCAAGCATTCGGCATCGTGGACGTATCTGTTTTGGGAAAAATGTTGTTAGATCTTCTGAGACGTATAAGCTGGACTCGGAAATATGGATAAAGGACTCACCCATCACCGGCAGCACAACCAGGGCTGAATGGCTTAGTAGGGTCGCTGATGTCGAGGTAAATCAGACCGCCCTTGCAAGGCAGGTCGTTGGGCCGAACACGAATGGTCTCGTTACCACCGACAGAGCCGCAGGCAATAGCATAGCCGAGCTCCTCGTTGACAACAACGTTGTGAGTGCGGCCGACAGGGAGCTCGTCCCAGTGGCCAGTGAGCTCTTCCTGAGTGAAGGTCTTAGGGCTAGCGGGGTCGAGGTCGAGCAGCTTCTTCATGTCAAAGAACTGAATACCATGCTCGATGGCCTCGGAACCAACAACCATGATGTCCTTTACCACACGAATCTCCCTCCAGCGCGAGCCGATGGAGTCGAACTGGGGAAGGCGACCAAGGTAAGAGAGCTTGCCCTCGCTGGTGATCTCGGCAAAGGCGGTTCCATCAAACTGACCAATGGCGACGAACTCGCGTCCGTCAGCCGAAGTCCAGCCCCAGGACGACGAGCCTTGGCCCTCCTTGCTGCCCAAGTCGGCGTGCGATAGGAAGTGGTAGAGATCAATCTGTTCCCGTTGTTGCTGATGTCAGTGCGTGCTATGTATGGCGTTTTCGAGTTGCCAGGTACAATTACTCACGTTATTACACCTGAAGGTGCTGTTAAAGTCACCGGGGATAGCGGCAGCGAAGCCGTTCTCGCACTTGGTGTAACCCAGCTCGGGGTACTGGAAGCTGTTCATCTGGCCGGAAGCGATCTGGGCGTCCCACTGCTTGACCTTCATCTCCATGATGCGGTGATGGACAGCGCCCGAGTCGTAGTCGGCCTTTTCGAAAACGGCCGCCCTACTCACGCCAGCCAAGGCGGAGTAGAAGGCAGCGACAGCAGCAATGCGAACCATGATGGCGACTGAACCGTGTCGGTCTTGAACTGGTACTCAGTTTCTTTTATGGCCGAACAGAAAGGTCCAAGCAGCTAGGTCGGGACTCAATGTCAAGGAGGCCGCGGGCTGACCGAGAAAAGCTTACAACCGCCTGCAGCTGTGTGTGGCAGAGGAAAAGACTCCCTCTTATATCATCCGCCAAGACTGTCGTCATTGCTACCACCTCTCCATGCCGTCGTCGCCATCTCGCAGTTCGAGCTGCTTCATTCGGTAAGTGCTTGATCCTATGTTGTTCTTGTCGCGGCCGTGGCAAACGTTGGCAAAGATAGTGAATACAGGGTATCCATTGGGCAGCTCCGAGGGGGGAATACCGATCTTCGACGGTTACCGTAGCCATGGTACGGCCAAACAGGTTGGTGGCTCTCGGCGCCGAGAGGACCAAGGCAGAATGGAAATTGGTCGGCGTTCTTGGCAGCAGCTGTTGTAGTGTACTGGCCCACGCGACAAGGCAAGTCTCCGAGTCAAACCAGCCTCCCTCTGAGCGCCGAGAGGTATGGCCAAGGCAGCAAGGGGAAAATACTGATAGGCTCGGCGAGCTTGTTGCGCCATTATGAGGCAAGAGGGTACTGATGCGGAGGCTTCAGAGTGCGAGTCTTGGGGTGTCCCTTACCCCTCACCGAGTCTCTCCAAAAGCATTTGTGTGTTCCCCCGCAACTTGGAGAGCCTTGGCAGCTTATCTTGGCATTGAAACTAACTGTCCATTCTAGGCAGGTCGGATTGAATCAGTTCTTCTTGAGGCGTGGCTGGTCTCCGATGACCCGAAGGCCGGGTGCTGAGCCAACGCCGCTCGGAGGTGGGCGGTTGGGCGGCTTTAGAAAGATTCCATGCACCGTAGCAAAGGTGGCCGAGTAGGAACCCGCCGAGCACGTGGCGATGGTTGGCTCTGGGCGAGTTGCCCGTAAGGTACTGTACAAAGCGTATCTGATCAAACTGCGTTTCTCGTTTGTTTGTTTACCATTTGCCACCCGATTTCCTTATGTAAGCTACCCAGCATTTCTTGGGCTACTCAGTTAGTCTAGTCTAGTAGTCTCCAAGGCTCCTGTCAATTTTGATTAGTATTTCGATTTTTAGCGGGAAATCTTGGTCGTAGTAGGCTTAATAATATTGCAGTAACTCTTTGGAACATGACACCCGAGTATTTATAGTTTCCTTTGGAAACATACGTCGAGCGGATGAGTCCTTCTGTCACGTCAGGTTCCTTGACGCCAGTAAACGATTGCTCTGTGTTACTTAATGAGGGGCAAGAGGGGTTCTCTCTGCGATGTGGCTTTTTCTTTTCTACAAATTCGACCTTGATAATGAGCTCATCGCAAGGCGCATGACAACGACAGTCAGATGATAGAGACGCTATCTTCGGCCAGCTTGATAAACAGTATACACACTTGATCACTACTGCAGAAGTCCATTTTAGCAATGCCAGTTGACCGAGAATTCTTACTACTTGGTGCAAGCATACGATGGTGCGTCCAAACTGTTCAGTTACCTAACTAGGCCACATCGACGCCCAGCTGACCGTACGCATCCATGCCCTCTAGACTCTGCCTTACAAGCCTCTATGCGAAGAAACCGGAGAGATTAGACTCATAGTGATCAATCCGGGCAACTCACCCGACCCGGTCATCTGCAGTTTCGACACAGTCTTACTGACCGACACACCAACACCTGTATATGATGCGCTTTCTTACGCCTGGGGGGAGAGCGAGATCAGCCGCGAGCCGATTATTCTACATGAACAGCCTCTGCATGTGCGACTCAATCTCCATGCCGCGCTGCAAGCAATCCGCAGCAGCACTAGTGCAACCGTGCTATGGATCGATGCCATCTGCATTAACCAATCGGACCTTGGCGAACGAGCCCGACAGGTCCGTATCATGAGAGACATCTTTGCCAAGGCGAGGAAAGTTCTAGCTTGGGTTGGTCCTCTACAAGACGAGCGCGACTTCCACGCAATGAATCTCATGACTAGGATCATACTCGAACCGGAAGCATCGGCAGGCGAGGACACCCAGGGCGTGATAGGTCTAGATAATCTGCACCAGAACCCGCTGTCCTCGCTTTACCGCTTTCTCTCTAGACCCTACTGGGGCAGAATGTGGATAGTCCAAGAGCTCGCCGTTGCGCAAGAATGCTGGGTCCTCTGCGGGTCGATCAGGCGGTCATTCAGCGACTACATCTCTTTGCCTGCAAAGCTATTGCCACTAATGCGGCTCGAGGACCTGGAGAATTCCGTATCGGGGGAAGCAGCCGACCTTGCCGGTACCCTGACTTTCACTCAGATGATCGACGCGGTCTGTCAGTTCCGAGACAACGACTGCGAAATTGACCTTCGAGGCGCTCTTGAGTTCCTTCCGGGCCATGTTTGCTCTGATCCAAGGGACAAGGTCTACGCGATACTGGGACTATGTGGCGAAGCAACTCGTTTCGCCATCGTCCCCGACTATAGTGAGGCAATGACGCTTGTGAAGCTTTATCGTCAGGTTGTGGAGCACTGCCTGGATGCCGAGGGAAACTTGACCGTTCTTGCTGGACCTCGCCATTTTGCTACACAGGATGATGGCTTACCATCTTGGTGTCCAAGGTTTGACGATATTGACCAGTGGCTTGCAAAGGATCCCTTGGACCTCCGAGGTCCCGGACTGGCCGATTCGCCCTCGCTGCGATTCATCGACCACACTGGATCGGGTCCGACGAGGCTGGTAGTCGAAGGTTATATAGTAGATAGGATAGCTACTCTTGTAGATGTCTACGGGCCCGACATAAGATTGGATAGCCCAGCCCCACTGCTTTTGCTGGAAGAAATAATCAGTTCAACTCTGAAAAAGGTAGCTCACAGCGTACAACGGAGCAAAAACCCTCGGCACGGCAGCACTCGAGACTCAGACACTCAACGTGACGGAGAAAGCTCGCTAAAAGAAGCGATCATGTCTACACTTGGATGGCTACTATCATCTGAAGAAAACCTTCCAGCTTCTGAGTGCCTTCAGGACGCAGCATCGACCCGTCTCAGGCGCAACAGGGTATTTGTTACAGAGCTAGGCTCAGTAGGAGCTGGACCTGTTGTCTTTGATGAAGATGACTTGGTATGCGTTTTATACGGCATGTCTCTGCCCATTGTTCTGCGACCAGCTTCTGATAGACCTGGCGAGTATCTTTTCCTCGGGGATTGTTTTGTTTATGGCCTGTTCGAGGGCCAATTGGCGTGCCATGATTTGCAGGGCCGTTGTGGGATTGGACGAGGCCAAGACTTTGTAATCTGCTGAGTTTTGTCGGGAGAAATTAGCAAAACTAGACCGCGATGATGACATGAAAACCTCGAGAGATGTTGCTGGCTATAATTTGTCTGCTGGTCCTGTACAACCTGACTTTGATTGAAGCTGTTGTCGTCCCTCCGTTGTAGACCATGAATGAGCGAATAACGTTACCTAGAGGATAGGTTTGATATCAGACCAATTTCAAGCATCTACTTGCCAGCTGTTCTTTAATCTGGGTAATCCTGAGGCCAAGAGCTTCCTGGATAAATTTGATACGGTGAATTTGTCACCTTTGAAGCGCGGCGTCTCTCTTCTAGCAGTGAAAAGACGGGATTCCTTACCGCCAGTGGGTAGATTTTTATTTTATCCGGCCCAGTCGTCGATCGGAAAAGTGATCCCGGCATGCATCCTCCCGCAGAAATAAGAAAACAAGTGCGCACGATGTCTAAAGAATTTCCTGGGTTGCTCGTATGTCCCCGACAAACGTGACCTGCTCGGCTAAGCACCCCATACTCGAGAATAGATTGCAAAACACATTCAGCGGCAGCAGCAACACCGGCAGTTGACTTGCAACCTAGCGGCAGTTCACCCGCTATGAAGTGCTTCTAGAGGCACATACTCATTGACCACAGATTCAAATACCCCAAATCTGATTCGCCCGGGCCTCGAATATGGCACCCCTCAACTGTCACTACCCGGCACCACCTCGAAACCTCCATTGCGTTATAAGCGCCAATCATCCCGCTCCACTCGTCCTATTGTCCACGTCCTGTCGCAGCCACCTAGTCTAGACCATCAGCAAGGCCACGCCAGGAAAAGGAGAATCAACACAACAAGATGGGCATCAAAACCTCCCTCGCAGCAGCCCTTCTCGGCATCCCGCTGAGCCTGGCGCACCCCCACCCCGTCGACGAGCCCGAGTACCAACACCATGCTCGACCATTGATAGAGCGATCCCTAGACCACTGCGCCGGACACTTTGCCGAGCCCGAGTTCATGAAGAGGACCATCGACCGCCACAGTGACGAGTATGATAGGTTGCGACGCGCGTTGGGTGTTGAGCCTGAGGGAAGGTAAGTCATAATAGACCCCTGCCTGCCTAGGACTTTGGCTTCTGAATATGTCTTTTTCTTTTTTCCAAGAGAAGACTAACAGGAGAACTCTTCATACAGTCCCCACATCTCCAAGCGAGACTACATTTCCGTGTCCAGGATCGACCACAAGAGCAACAAGCCCGTATCGAAGGGCATGGACCTGTCATCCTTGTTCACAGACTACGGTGCATGCATGCTCATGCCCGCCGTTGACCAGGGCCCGCTGTGTATGCGTGCCTCATTCCAGGAACAGAGTGGGAACTGAGTAGGGCAAAGAACTGACATGAAGCCATTGTCATAATGATAGACGTCAAGGGCGAGGAAGTCCGCAAGGACATCACAAATGGCGAGAAGGGTATCCCCATGACCCTCGCCATCCAGGTCGTCGACTATCAGACCTGCAAGGTCTTGCCAGACGCCTATGTCGACATCTGGAGCTCGAATGCAACGGTAAGGTTATTGGAGCAACGCAACTGAATGAGGCTAGGACGCTAACGCTATGTATACTGGATGGGGCAGGGCATGTATGTCGGTGTACAGGGGTACCCAGGAATGGGTGATCCGAACGATGCCAGCATACTCAAGGGAACCACACTCCGTGGTGTGCAGCCAACAGACAAGGCCGGAGTAGCTTCTTTCGACACCTTGATGCCAGGCCATTACGAAGGCCGCGCAACCCATATTCACGGCAAGTAGACCCTCCCCTTTCCCAAAGAGCTCTTAACAAGAAACATAACATCACTAACACCTCCCGTCCCCAAAACAGCAATCGTCTACCTCGGCGCCACCAAGCTCCAAAACAACACCTTATCCGGCGGTCGTGCCGCTCACGTCGGCCAGCTGTACTTTGACCAGTCCCTGGTGACCGCTTCTTCGCAGGCTGCCCCCTACAACACGAACCGGATGGCTACCACTCTCAACATTCGTGACTTCCTCTTCATGCAGGGCGCTAACGGCGACGACCCAATCGTGCGGTACGCGCTGGTCGGCAACAAGCTAGAGGACGGGCTGTTCGCGTGGATCCGGTTCGGCGTCAGGGCCAACGCCAACCTGCCCGTCAACCCGGCCGCGTTCTGGACGGCCAACGGCGGCGTCATGAACCCGACCGGTCCCATCTCCCGGCTCGGTGGCGGTGGGTTCGGATGGCCCGGTGGTAAGAACAAGGCTAGGGCGGTTGCTGAGGCCGTGGCGGACAGAGAGGAATAGGAGAGGGACTTCTCGGTGTTCGGGGTTGAGGTCGAGTGAATGAGGACTTTGACGGTGTCTGGAACAAAGAAAAGTCTGGATAGTTACTTCCAAGTCCACGAACAAGGTACTTCTTCTGAGGGAGGTAGTTCTGCAAAAAGATGAGTGCGGATTCACTGAGCACTATATATAGCCGGTAAATATTCAAAGCGTGCCTCCGCGAGAGATTTTGATATGAGGCCCTGAGTGTCTTTCTACTTCTGCGTACGTTGGTCACTGTCATAGAACGCTCGTGGCATTTGGACCAGAGCTGGCAATGTCTCTCCAAGTGGCCCATCCTGTTCAACTGATAGCTTATAAGAAATCACAAAACTGTCACACGTTCTTAGCCTAAAGCACAAGCCTCTACTTCTGCAGTAACTTCCGTCAAACAAACGCGAGCTCACGTGACACCGCGACGAGCAACGTCATGTTTACTCCCCCTTTGTTTGTTTGTCCTCGAGGCGGGCTGCTTTGTGGGGCTCTTTGAGATCTTTGCCAATTGACTTATTTATCATCTATTCGCGTCAGATTCAACATCGCCTCCCATCCCGAGAAACAACCACAACCTGCCTGGCCTGTGATAAGATTTCAAACAAACCTGAGCTCTCTTATTCACTATGATCACTCCTACCATGTCAGTCTCTGTGGACTGTTTCTCATCTGATGTGTCGTGATTCTCTGGCCAATGACTAACATCAGATTCTGCTCACCAGAATCATGCTGGCGGCAATCTACTACATGCTTCGGCTTCTACATGCTCTCCGAGAGGATGATCGCTTTCCTCTGTGGAACTCGATTCTTGATATTTGCCTCTCAGTAAGTTCAAAGCGACTTTCTGAAAGTAAGCCAAACCGTGGGCAAAGACTGACATCTGGTCTTAAAGGTGTGGAACGCCATGACCAATCTCATACGCTACGGTAGATTCAAAAAGAAGGTCAGATTCGACATGTCACACCTCGAGCAATCAATAAAACAGGCAGACGAGGAACTCTAGGTATGCTCTGATATGCCCCAAACTTTACTTTACGGACTCATTGGCTAATGTTGGAATAGAGGGAATCGCGGTCAATTCAACAATAGAGCGATGATCCACGTGCAATGCCGCACAGGCCAATTGCACGTGACTCACCCGCCCAATTGCGGGTATAAGACGGAAGGACGTTCAGAAGCTTACCTCTATACAGTTTCATAGAAGATGCACAATCAATATCTTTATATCCGTATAACAACGTTCTGTTGATCGATCGACATTACGAAAAACCTATCAACACTGATCAGTGTTATTTAGGTAACACAGAAAAACAAGATAAAGGGATTGAACGTTAATACCGTCATTCTATAAATGCTTAGGACCAACAGAATATCCTACGTAAAGTTTAAGAAAGCCGTCCTAACCAGTCAGAACTTTTTTACCGAACGGGTAACGCCTTTACAAAACGTTACGTGAAAAAAAAAAGTAATAACCGTTATTTTACAAATATTTAGGGGTTTTTGGACTTCACCATTTAGGCAAATTACCTTATAAGTCGACAAACGACAAAATAAACGCAAAAACCGGTTCGCAGGTTGACGACGAGCGCTATAATAGGGTACGAACCCTTTTCGACAGCACGCTGTCGCAATTACAATTACCTTCATCATTAAAGGAACGAATCGACGCAAAATTTCTGTACGACCCTTTTTATAAACTCCCAAAAAGCCCAGAAAAGGCTTTAATAGCTCGGAAAAAAACATGGATTTTCAAAGCCCTTAGTCGATTTAGAAAGGACGAACGCGGAAAAACGCTGTTGGTTACGTACCAAAAAAATTTCGAAGGATGGAACGAAAAATATTTTCACTTATATAATGCGCTGATCCAAAAAGCTTTGAAAGCATATTTGGAAACCAAAAGTGTCGTTTTACCAGGTAAATCGAACGGAAAAAAAAATTAGCGACTTGCCGATACAACGCAACCGGAATACGAAATAACTACAATTACGACAGATATAAATCCATTACCTGGTAATTAAAGCGTTCAAACGCCAAATCAAAAAATTAAGGATCGGGAAAAAAGCGTTACTCCAAAAAAGGAGCAAAAGGAAAAACCTAACCTGTTTGCAAAAAAGGGGGCAATTAAAATTACCCCTTCCACGAATTAAAAAGTCAGGGGCTTTATTAAATTCCCGAAAAAACAGAATTTTGGCGAAAATAAAGTTACAACGATTTATAAAACGGAGTATTAAGGTAGCATTGCGTTACAACAAATAACAGGGGATGAAATAAAACGATAGGGCAAAGTATTAAATATTTACGAATATATTCCGCCGCTGCAAATCCCAAACGAACCAATTAAATAGCACCAAATAAAGGCGTTCAATAGCGCGTGGAACAGGAAAAAAACCTATTTAGGAAAACTATACGATATTTTGGACGACAAAGTCAAAAGCTTTATGGACATTTGCCAAATATTACAAATTCCGTTAGCCCAAATCCATGCATTATTCCCATTTATTTTAATAAAAAACGCAAAAACGCACTTTCTAAAACATATAAACAGGAGAATAACGTTTAAGGAAATGTATATGGAATTTAAAGAACGGTTTAAAACATCGTTCTCACGTCAAATGTATTACAAAAATTGGAGTTTTATTAGCTTCGAGAACGTTAAAGCTAAACCCGATTACGAAAGAAAACGCGATTTAAAAATTATGCAAATTATATTGAAAAGATTGCAAATTTGCCAAAAAGCTTTGGGGCCCAAATATGCAAATAAGGAGCATTTTATAGCAACGACCCTAAAGGCGATCGAAAACGTAAAAAAGCTTCGAACCGTTATTACCAACCTTGCGACTACCTTCCCGGCATTATTAAACCAAATAATAATTGCTTTTAAATTGGAAAAGCGATATGCGGTACACAACACGTTTTTCGTTAACCGAAAATATAAACAATATAAGGACCGCAAAAAGCGAGGTAATAGCCGCTACCAGCGCCGAGGATCTGACAAACGACTTTGGACGATTACGAGAAATTCGGGGTACTATTTATATGGTAAACCGGGGTGTAGATTTTCGAACCATACAGAGGAAGAAAAACAACGGTGGCGAAAGCAGAGAATGCGAGATAGGAAGTACTAAAAAGGAGGCCAACGCGGAAATAAACAATTCCTTACCAACGGTAAAAATGAGGGAAATAATGAACAAAAAAAAAAAATTCGAACGACGGATTAAATGACGAAAAAGCAGACGAAAACGATTTAAACGGATATACGTCAGCTTACTTTATAAACTATAAAATAGCGGCATTCCTAACAGACGAAGTATTCCGCCACAGGTTGGACCAAGGCCGAATGGCGTTTCCAAAAGACAAAAAACCGCCAAAGGATTTTCCGCACCAAATTCTAAATCAACACGGCTTAAATAGTGTCTGGTATGGAATTATACCGGATATAGGCGCTGCAACGATATTAACGGCCGGCATTGGCCAAATGGAAGCACTGTAACGCAGGAAACCAAAGATATAAATCGATAAGTCGAACCCGAATAAGGCCAAAGTGCGCTTTGGAGCAGGCGAAAGGATTACCGCCATAGGAAAAATCACCTTAGATACACAAATTGGCGTTATAACGTTCCACGTAATACCAACTCGGACACCATTTCTCCTGTGCATTAGGGATATGGATAGGCTCGGTGTATACCTGAACAACACCAGCAACGAATTTGTAAAAATCGATGGTACGAAAGTGCCAGTCCTACGTAAATGGGGGCATCCATGGTTTTTCCTACCGGGATTAAAACCGGGCGAACCGGAAACGTATTTTACGAAAACAGAAAGCACGCCAATAACGTTTTTAACCGAGAAAAAGTTGAGAACGGTTTACCGAAAATTCGGCCACCTTTTAATAAAACGCTTGTGGAAAACGTTGCAAAGGGCAGGCCACGAAATTAACCGGGATATATTAGAGCTAATAAACCGCTTTTATCACCACTGCTAAATTAAAGAAAGCGCGCCACAACGCTTTAAATTTACCCTAAAAAACGATATAAATTTCAATTACGAAATCGTGGTTGACGTAATGTATTTGGAGTCCAAACCAGTCCTCCACGTAATCGACGCGAGTATAACATTCCAAACTGCACGATTTTTAAGCAATGTAACAGCGAAAAAAATATGGGAAGCACTTAAAAAATGCTGAATCGATACGTATTTAAAACCACCCGATATTATTATATACGATTTAGGCACAAATTTTGCCGCGGCCGGATTTAAGGCAAAAGCACGACTTTTCGGCATAACATGCAACCAAATGCTAATTAAGGCGTATTGGTTATTGGGAAAGATTAAACGCTACCATAAACCGTTACGAAAAGCGTATAAAATTATAAAAGTCAAATGCAAGGACATAATATCGCAAACTGCATTGTAAACGGCAGTGAAGGCCGTAAACGATATTATAGGCCCAAACGGCCTAATACCTACCCTATTGGTATTCGGGGCGATACCACGCATTACTAACGATTTAGCACCTTTAAAAAACCAAATACAGCGCGTCGAAGCCGTTAACAAAGCTATAAAGGAATTTAAAAAGATAATGGCGCAAAGGAAGGTCAATAAAACGATAAAAACGAAGAATGGCCCGAGCATTAAATCCAAAATACCAATATCACTGGAGTTTGGATCAAAGGTTTTGGTATACAGAAAAAAACACAAGTGGACCGGACCTTTTAAGGTATTCGATATGTTAGATTCGACAATAATTGTTAATATAGTAAATAGCCCTTCCGCATTTCGAAACACGCATATAAAACCATACCACCGCTTTACAGAGCAAACAGAAAAAAACAATAACGAAACCATATCGATGGAACCAAAGTTCCGATACCCAAAGCCCGAGCAGCCAAAACGCAAAGGAAAACCCAAAGGATCGGGGAATTAACGACCAACGGCTCCAAACGAGTTTACAAGAACGGAGAACACAAAACCCGAAATCACAGTACAAATACCACCCCTGGACGCAACATTAAAAGACGACGAAACACAAAAACAGCGTTCCGGATTAGAAAACCATGCAAAAACGAGATTTAAACGACTGTAAAAGCGGATACGCAGAACGACGAATGCCCAATTCCTGACGGAAAAAAAGCAACGAACCCACGAACTAACCGTCAAATACAGACGAGAAGGCCGGATTAAAGCTCCCGGGAAACCGTTCGAGGAGTTTATATGGTAGGAAATAAACACCTTATTTGCTGCAGGCGTCCTGCAACCGGTAAATAAAAGACAATTTAGTAATTAAAAGATTTTCGGATCGCGATTCGTAAACGAAATTAAAAGGCTACCGGATCACCCCTATAAAAAATCACGTTTTATTGTACAGGGGCACAGCGATTTCGAAAAAAAAAGCCTGTTTACGCAATTACCTACAATAATGCGGTGCAACCAAAAATTTATATTAGCTCTTACACCGGCTGCAAGGCAATTCGGATGCGATTTAATGTTTAAGGATATTAGCCAAGCGTACATTTAAAGCTTTACGAAATTACAAAGGGACGTTTTCGTACGAATTCCGAAAGAGATCGAATATCGATATCCCGCCAACACGGTGTTTAGATTTATTAAACCCCTTTACGGACTCGCAAAAGCAGGTTTGCATTAGTTCGTTACATACCAGCGTCACCATAAAAAGCGCCTAAACTGCGTTCCATCAAACTACGATCCGTATTTACTCCTTTCCAAACAAAACGACAATTTTGGTATTGTGGGAATGCAAACAGATAATACGCTGAATTTGGAAAATAAAAAATTCATTCGGAAAAAGTAACAGAAATTCGAAAAAGCAGGTTTTCAGGCTAAACCACAAACGATTATATAGCTAAGGGACGAGCAAAATTTTAACGGCTGTTTAATTTAGCTTTACGAAAAAAGTTTGGATATGCGCCAAAAAGGACAATTCGACAGGCTGCAACCTGTAACGACGAACCAATTAGGAGCAAAGCATAAATATATCGTTCAACGAACCAAAAGAACGTATATGGTATCGATCTGTTAACCGGAGGCTGCATTCGATTATACCGCCGCCGCGCAAACAATAAAACCCGATAACGAAAATTACGATTTAATAAATAAACGAATTAATTGGCAACGCCAGAACGTACAAAAAGGATTTTCTTATATCCAAATCGACCTTAAAACGGCGAAATTGTACGTATTTGTCGACGGGTCTTTTGCTAATAATAAAAATTTTAATTCCCAAATCGGATACGTGATATTTTACGGGAACGAATGTTCCGTGGAGCAGGCAACCGGCTTTCAAATAACCGGTAATATTATATATTAATTATCGACTAAATGCCATAAAGTTACAAAAAGCGTATTAGTAAGCGAAATCTATGGTAACGTGGATGTACATGACCCGGATCAGGACATGACCCGGATCATTTTTCCGACATTGACCATCTTTTCATTTCGACACGTGTTTTTTCCACCACCAACAATGGAATCGCCAAACCGTGAATCCCAAATCAATCTTGCGCTGAAAGACCTTCGATCGGCTACAAAAATTAGCATTCGAGCGGCGGCGAAACGGTATAATGTACCGTTTTCTACGTTACACGCCCGAATGAACGGTCGCGCTTCTTTGGCCGACCGTCGGCCAGGCAATCAACTTTTAACGCAAAGCGAAGAGGAAGTGATTGTCCGATATATATTGGACCTGGATTCCCGAGGATTTCCGCCCCAGATTGCTGACGTGGCCGCGATGGCCGACCATATTCTCGTTGCGCGGAACGCGCGACCAGTCGGGACTCGCTGGGCAAGTCGCTTCATCCAACGACGCATAGAACTAAAAACGCGTTTTTCTCGCGCCTATGATTTCCAAAGGGCTCTTTGCGAAAATTTTGACGCGTTAAACGCGTGGTTTCGTTTGGTGGCCAATATAAAGGCCAAATACGGCATCCAGGACTGCGACATTTACAATTTCGACGAAACCGGTTTTATGATGGGTCAAATTTGCGGCCATATGGTTGTAACCGGGTCCGAAAAACGCGGAAAAAGCAAAAAAGTACAGCCTGGCAATCGANATATTAAATCCACTAACCATAACGTGGATGTACATGACCCGGATCAGGACATGACCCGGATCATTTTTCCGACATTGACCATCTTTTCATTTCGACACGTGTTTTTTCCACCACCAACAATGGAATCGCCAAACCGTGAATCCCAAATCAATCTTGCGCTGAAAGACCTTCGATCGGCTACAAAAATTAGCATTCGAGCGGCGGCGAAACGGTATAATGTACCGTTTTCTACGTTACACGCCCGAATGAACGGTCGCGCTTCTTTGGCCGACCGTCGGCCAGGCAATCAACTTTTAACGCAAAGCGAAGAGGAAGTGATTGTCCGATATATATTGGACCTGGATTCCCGAGGATTTCCGCCCCAGATTGCTGACGTGGCCGCGATGGCCGACCATATTCTCGTTGCGCGGAACGCGCGACCAGTCGGGACTCGCTGGGCAAGTCGCTTCATCCAACGACGCATAGAACTAAAAACGCGTTTTTCTCGCGCCTATGATTTCCAAAGGGCTCTTTGCGAAAATTCTGACGCGTTAAACGCGTGGTTTCGTTTGGTGGCCAATATAAAGGCCAAATACGGCATCCAGGACTGCGACATTTACAATTTCGACGAAACCGGTTTTATGATGGGTCAAATTTGCGGCCATATGGTTGTAACCGGGTCCGAAAGACGCGGAAGAAGCAAAAAAGTACAGCCTGGCAATCGAGAATGGGCGACTGCAATCTGCTGTATTAGTGGCGACGGCTACGATGTGCCCCCATATCTCATCGTTAAAGGCGTCCACCATCTCGCGAATTGGTATACAGAGGGCGGTCTTCCCGCATTTTGGCGTATAAAAACTACTTCCAATGGATGGACAGATAACGAAACAGGCCTGGATTGGGTTCGGCATTTCGATCATCATACAAAATCGCGGACAAAAGGCGCATATCGGATGTTGGTACTCGATGGGCATGCTAGCCACCAATCGCCAGAATTCGAAAGCTATTGCAAAGATCACAATATTATTCCGCTTTGCCTGCCTGCTCATTCATCTCACCTTACCCAACCACTTGACGTCGGAGTGTTTAGTGCTTTAAAGCGGGCGTACGGTCAAGAAATCAACGATTTTATCCGGGCCCACATCACTAACATCGGCAAAGTCGACTTCTTTTTGGCTTTTGCAGCGGCCTACAAAAAGTCTATAACAAAAGAAAATATAGCTGGGGGCTTTCGAGGAGCTGGAATTATTCCCCATAACCCGGAAACGGTTATATCTAAACTGGATGTTAAATTACGGACGCCTTCACCCAAAGAGCCTACTTTTCCCACCACCGAATCTTGGGTTTCTCAAACGCCGCATAACCCGACAGAAGCTATTTGTCAATCAACGCTTGTTAAAACTCGAATTGGCCGTCACCAAAATAGCTCTCCTACACCAATTTTTGAAGC
The DNA here is from genome assembly GCA_004337975.1 of Pyricularia sp. CBS 133598. Taxonomy (NCBI): domain Eukaryota; kingdom Fungi; phylum Ascomycota; class Sordariomycetes; order Magnaporthales; family Pyriculariaceae; genus Pyricularia; species Pyricularia sp. CBS 133598. The sequence goes on from RRCJ01000011.1 coordinate 1,003,848, forward strand.
TGTAAAGCAGTTGGCAAAAGGATTAGAGTCAATTGCTCATCGAACTACACTTCTTGAAGCAGAGAACCACAGCCTTCGGAAGGCCAACGAAGCGCTTAGCAAGCGACGCAGGGCCAAAAAAACACGTGTCCGCGAAGGAGGATCATCTACGGTACAAGAGATTCAAAATTTGTTGCAATTGAAGAACGATAATGGTTCGATACAGGAGCAAGAAGGTGAAAATGGGGAAGGAAATAATGCGCAACATGCCACCAAACGGCGCTGTAGCAACTGCGGTAACACCGGACATAATTCGCGCACCTGTCAGGAGGATGAAGAAATGTTTGATGTATATAGTTCCGATTGCATTGAGGTCAAATAAGCAACGCTGGCGTTGTAATTCAGGTTGGAAATAAACGCGTTTTGAAAAGTGATCCGGGTCATGTCCTGATCCGGGTCATGTACATCCACGTTATGGTTAGTGGATTTAATATCGGATTTGTACTGAAAACCACTATTGCAACCATCTTGGAAAGGCTAAATTTACCTCCTTCACCTATGGTAATCTGCACGGATAGCCTATCGTTATACCAGTGTTTAATGCAATTGGGGATAACAGCGGAGAAACGGCTTATAATTGATCTTCTAAGTTTAAAACAGTTATATAAAAATCGTGAAGCTGAAAAGATTAAATGGATCTCAGAAAAAACCAATCCGGTAAATTCCATAACGAAAAAAACGCCCAATCGGGCTTTAACTAAATTTATTAATACCAATTCGACGTTGGTGCGTATTAAAGGTTTGGTTAAAAGGTTACGAAGTTTACAGGAAGAGGCGAAAAAGTTAAAAGACGAATTGAATTAATTGGGAGCGGGGAAACGACGTAATACGTCGTTAACGATTGAAAAACCGCGCCGCGAGGTAAAAACGCCTCGTTGAAAAACACCGAAAAACACCGCAACGCCTTTACCAAAGGCAAAAGAAAACAAAAACAGCGTTACAAAGTTCGGATGTTATACGTCGGGTCAAACGTCCTCGTCACTATTTTCCTCCTTACCCTCCTCCTCCTCCTGTTCCTTAAACGGAACATTGTATTCGGTTTGTACAGCTTTTTTAACCCACAAAGCGTTAAACTGGCGAATTGCCGCAATATGGCCAGCAAAACGGCGTTCCTCCGACGATAAAAACTTGAAATCGTCGTTTGCGGTAAAGCTACCTTTATAAAAGGCGATTATCAGTATACCTTTGGTAATTGTTCGCTACCGATTAAAATCCTAAATAACGTTTGTTAATATATTAAAATATATGAACAACGTTCAAATAAATTTACGGCAGTAGTCGTAATGGGGATTTCGGCAGGAGGCGTTTCGGTTTTGCGCTTTTTGGGAGTGGTATTGACAAATATGGTGCCAGCCTTTTTGGGCTCGTTTTTAAATAACGAACCGGCCTTTTGCAAATCGTAGGCACGCAGGAATAGCATTACCGGTTTAAAGGCGATGGTGGGATTAAACAAATTGTGTCAGAATATTAGAATGGCCAAATAAAAAAGAAAAGAGCTTCAGATTGCCAAATTCACATTGGTTTGCAGGAATAACCTTATTTGCATTTGGTGCAACGGCCAAACGGCGGAACAATGTCGTAGTAAACACTAAAAGGTCCTTGCTGAATTTATTTGCCAGCGAGGTAAAAATTGAGGCAGCCCAAACAAGGGATAGGGCGCAAAACTAAAGAATAACGATTAGCAGCTTTAATAATAACGATAAGGTTAAAACAAAAATTTACCCTTTTTAATAGCGTCGGAAGCAGCAAACATAATGGCGAAAATTAAATCGAAACCAAACCGAATGGTAGGAAGGGCAAACAAAGCAACAAATAAACAGCAGAACGGCCAAAAAAGATAATTGTCAAAAAGTGATTTGAAAGATGCTGAGAAAAGGTTTTAAAAGATTACAACCATTTCGTATCGATTTTATGGTAGGAAAAGGTCCTTTTATAAACGAAAAGGATCGCCAAAAGTTTGCAGCTGATTAAAAACGACGTCGCTGTAATCGAACAATAAATTGAATAAATAATAGGAACATTGAACGAAGCTATTTAGAGCTATTATTTTTAAAGGAGGCTTTTTAAGTTAATAGCCACGACAATAGGAATCCATGACCGGTTCCGGAGAGCAAAGGCGTAACGAATAAACACCAGAACCACTTTCAGAAAATTTATTATAAATTACATAGCTGTTTCTGTTATTTTCGTTTTAAAAATTGTTATAACGACTGGATCGGAGGTTGTTAACCGCGTGAAAAAAAGAAAGAATTGCCGGTGTTGGAATAGAGGGAATCGCGGTCAATTCAACAATAGAGCGATGATCCACGTGCAATGCCGCACAGGCCAATTGCACGTGACTCACCCGCCCAATTGCGGGTATAAGACGGAAGGACGTTCAGAAGCTTACCTCTATACAGTTTCATAGAAGATGCACAATCAATATCTTTATATCCGTATAACAACGTTCTGTTGATCGATCGACATTACGAAAGGCCTATCAACACACAGAACATTAATCATTCCATTGCCATGATTGTTCCTCATAGATGAGGGTCGTCGATTGTCGCAGGGTAAATTTTGCTGGCAGAGATTGCCATTATTTGAAATCCACTTGAAGAACTCGGCACGGATGGTGATGTTACATGATCATTTTATCAAGGAATCATTTCTTTCCAATAGGACTCGGGGATTCAAGTCGGAATATGTTTTTGGAACCAAAATGCAGACCAGATGCATGTATTCTTTCCAACGCTGGATTCCTGGTACACCTAATGATTCTTCATTTGAGTCAGGAAAGTTCACACATCTGTGCGAGTTAAACCAACCGTGTTCCCACAACTCTGTAAAGCACAGCAAGTCATTCATTACCTGTACAATTTGGGCATTAAGCTCAGCACCAAAATGGTACAGATCTGCAAGGCCTGATGTTCGCAAAGATTGCCTGGGAAGCAGTGGGCTATATCAAAAGTCTACTTATTTAGCCGTCAAGGGTTTAGCGACCCATTCGTGGATTAAGGCGCAATTCGACGCCTGTGTCTGGGCGCATGATTTGTTCCTGAGTGGCGAACGATAATTGGCACAACCACACAACGATGACGATCGCCAAGGAGGGGTTTGCTTATTTTAAGTTTTCTCTAGATAAAAGCCCAGAGGCTGTCCCAGATCTTCAATCTATATTGCAAACCGGTTAAATTGGCATCTTCGGACGTGTTGGCCGACTCATCAGGAGCAAATGTTCAAATGAGCCGATCGAAACCAAACAGCCTCATCTGCAATGTGGTGAGAGCATGGATGCCATCGCTTGATAGTATTGCATGTGTTTTGTTTTCAGCAGCGGCAACCTATACGGGAAGGTCTTGGTCTAGAACAAGATTTATTGATCGGTACGCTTCAGCTGTCCTCCTCGCATATGCCCGTTTGCTAGGCGAAGCCGACCCGCATGCATGTGCTGTTGCCGTCTTGATTATATTTGGGGGCGGTACAAACATGGTAGGATTTATTTGCCCTTTTTTTTCTCCTTTTTTTCTTCTGCTTCTGTTGTGCCCGAATCCAACTGGGAGCCCATTGGGCAGGGGTCATTTACAGGGTCGTCCCGGAGCAGCGATCCCCGCGTATTACTGTACACCACGGGGACCTTCGGCTAGGATTTCCCACCATTCAACCATGAGACGGAACGGCGGCACGACTTGATAAAATCGTTCCTCTGATCGTACCAAACTCTGAGGTCCCGCAAACAGAAACATTTATATTTACTGTAGCAGTAGATGCCCTGAAGAGCTCGAGGGATAAATTAGACCCACCCACACCTTTCTGCAGCGGCTAAACAAGTATGAGCTTGTTTCTTTTTGTCAGGGGCCAATTAGCGTGAATCTTTCCGTACCATTATCAAATTCAGTAGCGACATTTCATGACTTGATGAGGAATCTTATTTGACGGTAGTAACCAACAAACTATATAAAATGACAACAATGCCTTCTGCGCTTGTCGCGCCCTCTCCACTACGACAGCTCACTCGCCGGGTCCAGCGAAGCCATCCATCACCATGCGCTCCTCACCGTTTCTGCTGCAGCTCTTGCTCTGCGTCTCCGGCCTGGCCGAGACGTTTGACTATGTCGTTGTCGGCGCCGGCACCGCAGGCCTGGTGATTGCCAACAGGTTGTCGGAGAACTCGGCCATCACCGTCGCCGTGATCGAGCCCGGCGGTGACGAGCGCGAAAACCCCCAGGTCAAGAGCGCCAGCAGTTTTCTGCAGTCATTCAACACTCGCGTCGACTGGAACTACCGCACCGTGAACCAGCCCTTTGTCAACAACCGCCCGCAGCAGTACCACCAGGGCAAGGGGATAGGGGGGACCAGCCTCATCAATGGTGCGTTGCGCGTTTGCGCTTGAAAGAGTCATGATTGGCGATTCTACAAGAAAGAAAAGAAAATACTAACAAACACACAGGAATGAACTACATCCGAGCCGAAAAGGCCGAGATCGACGCGCTGGAAAAACTCGGCAACCCCGGCTGGAACTGGAACACGCTTTTCCCCTACTACAAGCGCAACGAGCGCTTCACCGTCCCGAGCGAGGCCCAGGCCAAGGCCGGCATCAAGTACAAGGCAGAGTACCGAGGCACCGATGGGCCCGTCCGCACCGGCTTCCCCTTTGACACGGCCAACTCGACCTATGGCGTGCAGATCCGGCAGACCTGGGCCAACGTCGGCCTGCCCGACAATCAGGATTCGTCCGGCGGCGACGTCCACGGGGTCTCGTCGAACCCGCTCACCATCGACCGCGACGCCCACATGAGGTGGGACTCCGCTAGGGCGTATTGGATCCCAGCGGAGGGCAGGGCGAACCTCAAGATGATCAGAGGCACGGCGAGGAAGATCGTCTGGAGGTCGGGGACGTCGGGAAACGTGCAGGCGAGCGGCGTGGAGTACTTGACGGCGACGGGTGAGGCTGTTTTGGTGGATGCGAGGAGGGAAGTGGTGCTCTCTGCTGGTTCGCTGAGGAGTCCAGCTATCCTTGAGGCATCAGGAGTTGGAAACCCACGGTAAGCTCGGATAACAGCTTCGGGATATACCCCCGAGATGATCACAGCCCACATACTGACTACTTCACGGCCAGTGTTCTGCAACCTCTCGGCATCAACGTCACGGTCAACCTCCCCGGCGTCGGCGAGAACCTGCAAGAACAACCCAACACCAGCCTCAACTACGGGCTCCGGGCATCTCTCACCGGCTCAAACGTGATGCAGGCGTACGCCACGGCATCCGACGTATTTGGCAGCAACACTCGGGCCGTGGCGGCGGCGACGCTCGCCAACATCACCTCCTACGCCAAGCTCGCCGTCGACGCATCGGGCGGGCCGACGTTTGTGAACCAGACGGCCGTCGAGATCCTCATGCGTGTGCAGCACGATCTCCTCTTTAACCAAAACGTCACCGCCGCCGAGTATCTGACCTTTGTGAGGCAGGGCTCCCTGTCGCTCAACTTTTGGTGGCTGTACCCCTTCTCCCGCGGGAGCGTGCACCTCTCCAGGGACTCGCTGGCCAATGCCTCCGTCATCGTGCAGCCGACCATCGACCCGCGGCTCAACATGGTGCCGTTTGATGTGACGGCACAGGGCATGGTGGCCAAGCTGGCGGACAAATTCTCCGAGACTTCACCTATCAAAGACATCAAGACCTCGAGGGGTGGGCTGGGGTCTAATGCAACCAATGCGCAGTGGGAGAGCTATGCGAGGAGCGGTAGTATGTTTCTCTTTTCCTATTCTGCTTTTCTTTTCAGGTGCCCAATTTCCATAATCAAGAGGTCGAGCAGCTAACCAACATCAACTGCTTACAGCCGCCGTCAACTCACACAACCTTGGCACCGCATCCATGATGAAGCGAGAGCTCGGTGGTGTCGTAGACCCGGAATTGAAGGTATACGGGACGCGAAACGTCAGGGTCATCGACATGTCCATCTTCCCTCTTCAGTTCAGCGGTCACCCACAGTCTACCTTGTATGCGGTGGCTGAGAGGGCAGCGGAGATTATCAAGAGGGCTTCTCTGTAGTTTTATTTGGGTCTGGAAGGGGAACTGAACTACCGTTCTAAATTAAAGCCACGTGTGACGATCAAATCATGACTGATGCAAATTGTTTGGAATTGCATAAATTATGAATCTGATGTTACCAGGCTGTTGCTTGCACCCTACAGCTGGATCTGCCTTGCATGTGTGTAAGAACACCAAGATAGCCTGCCAATTCTATCTTGGGGGCGCTCAACATTTCAACTCATAAGTCGGTACGAAAATATTCAGCCTCCCACCAAAAGATTTAATAACCTCCCGTAAGATCTTGTGGAACTGGCTCTGTGGTGCTATTTACAACAACGTGATCTGAGGATATTTCATGATTTGTGAACCTGCTTTATTCCGACGGGAGCAACCCAACCAAGGAACATCCGCTTCCGGAAATTGACTCGTGAAAAGTCGGACATATGCCCGTTTTGAGCGGTAATCTTTCATGGGTGACTGTTGAGGGGAGGCTAGTCAAACCGAGTTGCGGACATGCCATTTTCCCCTGTGTAGTATATCAATTTTAGACGCACGCGGCTATGTCGTGTCATATGAGTGTATTGTAATATCGCTCTATCCCAGCAAAATGGGCGACGGCGTCTCCGCAACATCCAAAATAGCATTGATTTTGTGCCAGAAACAAGATAACCTACGGTTACTTGGCATATATGAATACAGTCGGGTCGTGCTGTTACGTGCCTACTGACCCCTCAAGGTCTGCTCTTTGCCGGGTCACCTCCGTGCAGTCGCTCTTTGTCCAATGGGCTTTAGTTGGTTCCGTACTTTTTTGTCTTTGTTTTGCTCTACACTCTTTCCCTAGGCATCAAAGATATAGATTCACATCTCTAAAACAACAGACAAGACTCGAGAATAATACCGTTCGAAAACCCGTCTTAATGCAGTTCCGAAGCCTCATCCTCCCCATCTCACTGCTTGCTCTTCAAGCCAGCGGCGTCTCTGCCACTGGCGGCGTGGCCACTGGCGACGTGGTCCCTGGCGGCGCTGTCACCGGCGACGCTGCGACCGGCGACGCTGTCAACAGCGGCTGGTGCGAAGCCAAAATCATGAAAATTAAAGTTCGCAGGGGAAAGGTCAAAGTCCTGGAACAGGTCCAAAGAATCCCCGTTGAAATCAATAAAGAGACTCATTGGATCCATAACGAAGAGCCGATTAAAATCAAAGCCGATGCGACTTGCCAAATCAACTTGGTTCAGGGAAAGATGGACACGCGCAGATATCAGCTAACGGGCAATCACTTCAAAATTACAACTAATACCTAATGACGGTGTCTGGGCATTCTTTTCGGGTATTGATATTTCTTGTTGTTTTATTGCTCGAAGACGTTGGGGGTTCTGGCTGTTGTTGCTGTCTTTGTTGGAAAGTGAAGTTTGCGTGTCTCGCGAAGCACTGGTTACTTGGGTTGGTACAGCACAGCTGAATGTGAAGTGAATCTGATAAATGATAATCAAAACAAACAACCACGTTCATTGAAATCAATTTTGCGTCCGTGTGCTTCAAACTCGCGCATAGCAACCTCATCCACGACAAAGCTTCTTTGTTCAGTGGCCGCCGTTGTCATTCCTTGTTCTAGACCGGGACAAGATTCACAAGAACATTGTTCTCGCACAGCGTGGAACCAAGCAAGACATCTTTGAAAGTGGCACGTTTGCCAAAAATTACCGTCAAATCCCTTCGATATAAGATTTCCACTTCTTTGCTGTCCCCGCCAGATAGTAATGATTTCCCAAGCAGACACCTCAAAACCTCCCAACACTTTGAAAAAAGAAACAATCATTCACTCACAATCTGGCATTGTGAGCTCGCTTTTCGACCTCCCATCTAAACACTCTTTGATCAGAGAGTTTCTATCTCTCGCTCGAGGATCATAAACATAAAAGCACGTATTCCCTTGCCAACCAGACATTCACGAAGCTTCCCAAGATGTCGAGCACTGAGCAGAGAATCATATCTTCAGAATATCCGCTTGCTCCCCTTGAGTCCTTCGACTCGTCGCTTGAGTGGACCGATGAAGCCACTGGATCTCCGCAGCCCAACCAAAGGCGAGCCCTCGATGAGCAGGCTGAGCAATACGTGAGTTACAAGTATCGCCTGGAGCCTCACCCTAACGACAACCCATTCGCTGACCCTCCCCCAAACAACCAGTACGACGCCTTTGAATACTGCGACCAACCCATGACATACAGCCCCGTCGCATCCCAAGACCTCATCCTGCGAGGCTACACCGAGCACACCCCCGTAACCAACACATTAATCATCATATGCCACGACCACTGCAAGGTTACCAACGGCGCCGGCTTCGGCTCTGGTCAGCCCTGCGCCGAGAACTTCTGCCCAAACTCGGCCTTCGTCGCCGACAGCGTCGTGTGCTTCGGCCACGCCATGGACTGGGCCATGTACGACGCCAAGCAGCGCTACCGAGCCTCCCGCGAGGCGGTGGCCTTGGAGCGGGCTAGGGACGAGCGCGAGGCGGCGGCGGCGGCGCTTTTCGTGCTCAACACCGGCGTCGCCTACAAGCCCATGCCCGACCCCGAGCTCTACATGAAGTGGTATAATGAGGAGCTGGACAAGTGGTACGCCATAAAGGCCACGGAGAGGCTTCTGGCGGCCGCCAAGGCTATCCTGCCTGGTGAGCCAGCCGACCCTCTCCGACAGAGCATCCGGGTGACTGCACAGACCTTTTTGGACAACTTTACTGCTCCCAAGCCGCCCGTGGACTACGACTCGGAGCCGGAACTGTGATGCATGGGTCTGTGATACCCAGGGAGCCCAAAACTCTCTTGCCAGGATATGTGAATCAGAATACAACTTTGAAGCCCGGCATTTGTATAAAGTACTTTAGCTCTGTTCATAGAGGTTTCTCGGGTTGTACCTCCTTTTCTTGTACAAATGATAGTCTAGACTTCAAATGGAAGTGATGATACCCAGGGGCATACTGAATAAGGTACATAGTTATTCAACCTTATTGCCATTAAACAGACCAATAAACTACATACTCAGCCCTTCTATTATGAAGAGTATCAGTCGGCGTCTCATATTGACGAGCACCTCATGCTGCCTTGCTAGCCACAGTGACCGATTGAGCCTCTGCTTGACCAACCGTCTCCAAATCATCGTCGACCCTCTTGCCCTCTGGTACGGCACCCACACATTGATATTTCTTGAATTTCCTCGGAGCAAGCTTGGCCTCGAACTGCACAAGAGCAAGGTGATTTGTTAGTAGCACAGCTTCCCAGAGAATATTGAAAACAAAGACAAAAAAAAAACGTTCACATACCATCTCGTCAATCTCCTCCAGCGTGCGACCTTTTGTCTCTGGTAGGAAGAACCAGACCCACACGGCGCCGACCACGGCTGACGGAAACCAGATGTAGCCGTATTGTGGACCCCAGTTGAGCGAGTCTGGGTTGATAAAGTACGGTGCCGTGAATGTCGTCAGCCACGCGAAGAAGAAGCCTACGGCGGCGGCGAGACCGAACGTGTAGCTGCGCAGACGCTGGGACGGAATCTCTCCGCCGCACAGCCACGCGTAGGCCGAGATCAGACCCTGTATGTGTCAGGAATCGAATTAGTATATCCGAGGAATTCTCCAAGATGTAGCCAAGAGATCTTCTTTGGAAACCGACATTGTAGCTCATCATGTACAGACACGACAGCGCAACCAACACATTCCCCGTCGTGACGGACCTCCCATAAACCTGGTAAACCACCGCGATGATGAGCTGCAGCACACCGCACAGCACCAACCCCCAACCGATGAGAACCCGCCTCCTCCCGTACTTGACGACGATACACGCATTGATAACGAGCGCAGTCAAGCCCACGGCGCTGAGCACGCAGCCCATGGCGAACGGGTCAGCGACCTCGGCCATGGTGAAAAAGTACTGCTTGTACGCGATGATGAACATGGAGCCCGACGCAGCCTGCAGCGTGACGGCCGAGACGGACAGCAGGGTGCGGCGCCTGTCGATGGGGTTCTTGAACATGTCCCAGGCCCCCACGCCGCTGGCCAGCTCTTTTTCTCGGTCGATGGCCGTGCGGATCTCGGCCACCTCGGCCGCGACGTCGTGGCCCTGCGGGCGCAGCCAGGCGAGCGAGGCCGTCCCTTCGTCGATGCGGTTCTGGAGGATCAGCCACCGCGGGGACTCGGGGATGAAGATCATGGCGATGCAGAGGATCACGGGGACGATGTAGATGAGGCCGAGCGGGATGAGGTATGCGTTCTTGTTTGGGATCGGGGCCGTGGCATAGTTGATGACGGTTCCGACGAGGGTGCCCTGGTGGAAATTCGTGGCGTTAGTAGACTTTTGGTCAGTTTGTTCGAGGCGGGAGGAAACCACTGGGAGTTGTCAAAGCTGCTCAGGAACGATAACCCACAAAAGAGGTACAAAACTGAAAGGCAGCCAGGAAAAGCCCACGATACTTTGCCGGGCTCGTCTCCTGGATGTACAGCTGCGAAAAGGTCATGAACCAGCCGTTGGCGAGCCCGATGACCAGCCGCCCGACGTAGAGCACGTTGATGTCCTCGGTGACCATCATCATGACGTTTGCCACACAGCACAGCACCGACGCAATCCACAGGCACCAGCGCCGCGAGATCCTGGCCGCGGCCGGCCCTGCGCATACGGAGCTGGCAAAGGCGCCCAGCGTCATGAGCGACGAGATGAGTTGCTGTCGGACCGGCGACAGGTTCCAACCGATCTTAGGTAGCAAGTGCGGTGCCGGGTGACCAAAGACCTGGAGTTTATGAGATGACAAAGTAAAGTAGCATAGTCAGCCTGAACCTCTTCTTTCCCCGGGTCACAGTGACACATAGTGGTGGAAGGGTTGAGCTCTTCGTACCTTGAGAAAGCCGGGCATTGCCTGTAGGCCGCCGATCAACCCAAAATCAATGCCATATTGGAACGGCGAAAGGATGATGATTCCGCATGCTACAAAAACTCGCCAGTTGGCTTTGATGGTGACCTTGTCTTCTGGAGTGGCCATGTTGACGGTTACTGTGTCGGTGTTTCGAGTTCGATAGTTATTTTCATCCAATGGGTGTCGCCAAAAAGAAAGAAGAGAAATACACCCGGATCTGACCCTGCCTGAGAGAACAGCTCAAGATACATTACCCAGGTGTAGCACCAATCCCCCCCCCCAATCCACCGCCAAGGAAGAGGTTGCATCAAGGGCAACGCTCCCCAACAAAACCTCGAGCTCCTCTTGCTTGTCCTGCCCAGACCGGCGATCAAGTGCCGAACCGCAGCCCGTGGCTTGGTAGGGAATCAAGAGTGTGCCCCATTGGTCGGTCGTAAGATGTCAAGGGGCGGGGAAATGCAGTGACATGCTACGAGTTCCCATTGATACGCGTTCCCCCGCAAAATGTAACGGTTCGGCGGTTATCCTCTCCAATTTAGCCCTTCCCGTCTTGCCCAGCAAACCTGGCAGCTTGTGTTAGTGCAGCTCTCGGTCGCATGCTTCCGAGTTTACGCCTTCCTTGCAGCAATGTCAGTAATTCGTTTTTTTTCTTGTATGATTTTAAAAATTGGTTATCCGCCTGTCCCCTGGTACATGGAATGACAACAAAGCCGAGTCTTGGACTGATAGCTTGGCAAGTTATTATGGTTGTCCAATCTCTGCCTACCTTATGTACTTAGGTACCAAACTAGATAACTAGAAGTTTTGCACATGTCCAAACAAGACGAGCTGATTCATCAACAGCTTGAGTTGAGCTCTTCAAACTGGAGACTTAGGTTCATGACGAGATACAATTCATAACATTACTAAGGCAGCAAAGTGATAGATAACATAGATAGGTACGAAGTAGGTAACCAAATCTTGTCGCATCCGTTCTGACAAGGACAGGAGCCCTTGCATATCAAAAGTCTTGGCTGGAAGCTAATTCAATCTGTCAGGGGGCTTTTTCCGAACTTCTAAACTCCACTTGGGAGAAAGCCTTATCTACCCGTTTCACTTATCTGCAAGCTTTCGTAGTTTTTCCCCAGTTCTGGCTAAACCTGTTCAAGTCACATCCGTTCTTTTTCTTTTTTTTTCTTTCTTCCCCCCTGTTTCCGATGTATCGAGGTAATCGAGAAACTCTGTCAGAGAAAATTTTGAATTGAGTTTCCGGTTACATCGCAAGATTTACACAAGTTGCGAAATTACTATCCCTAGCGTCTCGGCAAATGAGATTTTAGCGGACTAACATAGTGTTACTCTTCGGCTGGGAGATTATACCCTCTTGCCAGGCTTCCATCAAGGAAAAAGAAAAAGCCCACAAAATAAAGAGTCTACCTAGGCTCATTTGTGCCTTGGTATATCAGAAGCCAAGAGAAGGAAATAGGCAAAAAAAAACGGTTGCAACAGAATATTACAACAAGAGAATGAAAATACACTATTATCACAAAATATACTGACAAGACTTGATATTATCCTCGGAGTCAAACCATGAGGCTGACTCTCGGGGGTTCCCGCATCCGCATCCCACCTGCTACTGGGTCTTATCCTGCAAGGCCAGTCAGCGTGGCGGGCTTGAAACTGTTGCTGGCTGCCCGTAAACCCACACCCTCTTCAAAATCCCACCCACGCTCCTCCTCCGCCTCGGCCCGCCGTCGTCAGCCTCGAAGCATGCCGCCGCGGCCTGTTGAAGACCCTTTTTGCTGAAGAACGGCGCCGCCGGCTCGCTCTGCGGGCGGTCGGGAGGCGGCCTGTGGGGCAGCCCCTGAGGTCTACCCTGAAGAATGCCCGGGGACGTGTCCTCGCCCTCCTGCTCCAGCGGGCCGATCTCGCACAGCACCTCGAGGCGGAGCAGGAGCTCGTCCTCGCCGGCCTCCTCCAGGGCCTCCCTCGCCAAGCCGGGGAAGACCATGAGCGCGACCTTGGGGTTGAGCTCGGGCGGCGGCACATCGCCGTTGGGCATGGTCATGAGCATGGGGTCAAAGTCCGGGTGGGTGTCCGGGTGGCACTCCCGCCAGGTGGTGATGTACGGCCGCAGGTAGATCTCCTTGTCCAGCGCCGCGGCCTGGTCGACCAGCTGGCCGATCCTCAGTAGGTACTGGTCGAAGTCGTCGGCCTTGGACTTGGTCCCCTCGGTGAGCGACCAGATCTCGGCGATGGCTGCGTCCCTCTTGGTCTGATATTCTAGCTCTACGGCCGTCCGATCTCCCGCCGAGGCGAGGATGAGCCTGGTGGTCGAGAATCGCCAATGATGGAAATCTTGTTTCACCTCTGGGCTTCCTGATTTTTTTGAGATGATTTTTGTCAGCATTAACAAGGAAAGTAATGGGCTTTGATCCGATGTGAACACGTGGTTGACTCACCATCTTGGAGAACTGAAAAGAGTCCCTGCAGATGCCTCGACGCGCGACCGGCCCAGATGAAGTTTCCGAGGACTCGGTTTTCCAAATACTTCCACAGCAACGCCTCCATGAAGGAGTGGAAGTTTTCGGTGTAGATGAGGTGGACTGCATCCTTAAGCTGGCCAGAAAGAGTAACACAGCCCAAGACGCCCGAGTAGTTGTTCATGCTCGCGGTGGAGCGACCGGGTTGGACTTGTGTGGGATGGGTAATTCTTTCTTGGGGAGCCTCGAGGAATATTCTCACAAACTCCCGTATGGCCCTCCTCAACGCTTTGATGGACGCCACCAAGGCCTCGTCCGAGGTGTGGTGGGGCTGCGGCTTGGGAGGGGCCGCAGGCTCCACGACTACCTCGTTCAACTTGTCCTTCCTACTGCTCTGTTCGGGTTGCCCAGCCATGTGGAAGTTGCTACCTCCCTCGGATGGATTGCCCCGTTCGGTCTCGCTCTCCTGCTCATACTCCTTGTGTGCCCTGGTCAACAGCTTGCTCCTCTCCTTGGCCTCGATCTCTAGCTTCCGGCGCTGCTCCTGCTCGCGGCCCAGCTCCGACTCGAGCTTCTCGACGAGCGACCGGATCTCGTTGTTAGCCTGCTCGGCCTGGCGCAGGTAGGTCCTGCACTCCTCCTTGATGTTCTTCTCCCTCTTGTCCCAGAGGCGGTTGCTTTCGGCCAGGTCCGACTCGCGCATCTCCCAAAACTGTGACCAGATGGCGTCCTCGCGCAGCTTCCACTCGAGCTCGAGCTCGGCAATCTTTTGCTCGAACCGGCGCTGCTGCGCCATGACCTCGAGCTCGGCCGCCTTCTCCGCCGCCCGCCGCACCCCGACCTGCTGCTTCTTCTTGAGCCGGACCTGCGTCTGCAGCTCGGCGATCTCCTTCAGCAGCGCCACCCGCTGCGCCTCGAACTCGTGCCGGCTCTTGTCGAGCTGCTGCTGGCACAGCATCAGCTCCTGGGCCAGCTTCTCCTGCTGCGCGTCGCGGTTCGCGCCGCCACCGGGACTCGACGTGGGCTGCTGCGCCAACGGGTGCTGCAGGATGAAGCCGGTGGTGTCGGCGGACGACCGGGGGCTCCACGACCTGGTGAGGAGTGAGGTGCGAGTTGAGAGCGGGGACTGTGGGTTTGATAGGGGTCGAGGCGGGGGTGGACGTGGAGGAGGGGTGTTTTGGTTCTGGATGTTTTCAAGGTGCTCGGTCCAGGGGACGTTGCCGTTTGGACTTTTCTCTGAGGTTATGGCATGGAAGCCGTTTGGCACGGTGGCCATGGTGGGATGATTTCTGCCTGGGGTCGGGGATGGGCTGGATTTTCGATCTCCAAAGGCCCTGGTGGGATTCAACGGCGGTGGGAGCGACGATGGGGGATTTGGCTTGAGCGGCTCGTAGTGCGGAGGACCTGCTTCTTTACGAATTAGAACGCCGTCAACCATATGGATGTCGTCCTGCATAGTGGGCCAGTGTTTCTTTTCTTTTTGTTTCTTGAGCGAAGGGCTGTCTACAGCCTCCTCATTGTAAAGATGTGCCAAAAAAAAATGAAATAAAACTATGCTTGCTAACTAATATATGCAAGGCTTCTGGTGTGGAATATGAAAAAAAAGAATCCAAGTACAGAGCGTTGATGAATTAGTACGCAACTGGAACAAAAATAAAGGGCAAAGGTATAGAGATACAATAATAAGAACAAATTTCCCACCCTCCTTCATTCACTGCTTCGTCGATTGAGTTGCTGCGGGGCACGAACGATCCGCCACAAACAAGATCATCGAACGGATGATTCCGCCGCCACCAGTGGTTTCGGTCTGGGGGGGGGGGGGCTAGGCAAGATACCTAGTCAAGCTTCAGCGACCAAAACATCAGTCAGTTATCGAATTAGCTTTGGCCGTCCGATTCGGACCACCCTGCAACCTTGACGGATCCTTTGCGCCGTTGTTTGCTTGTGTATGCAAGGCAGTACACAAGAAAAGGACAAAAAAAAAAGGACCGCCAGGACAATTTTGTGGAGACAATAAAAGAACACATGGTTGCAAAGATGACATAATATCACTCCTTTGGAATACAAGTAGCACGTTGCAGTCAATGGATATCCCCTGAAAGCCCACATGATTCCTCCGGTCGAAAACACGAGACTTTCCGTAGGGCTTTGGTAGCTGCCGCTTGTACCACGCTGTTGAGAGCTCGGCCCAAGCCGGGGTGGTCCTGGCAACGTCGGGGGGCCGAACCCTGGTCTAGGAGTCGTCTTGATTGATGTCGTCTGGCGTATTTATACGGTCATCGGGCCCCGTTATGGTTTCTTGTTGGGTGAGACCGTGAGTATAATCTCGTACTCGGGCGAAAAGTGTACAAACCATTTGCTCAGCCTCGAGTCTAATTCGGCCGTAGCAAAAACATTGTTTTTGGTACACCCAACCCCCCCTGGACACGGGCAGTGCCAGGCCTAGCCAAGGTAAACTGTGTAAAGCGCCCCCAGAGGATGAAATCTTTGGATTCTATTCGTACTCACTTCTTTAACCTCTCTAGTCATGTGGGCAAGGCCTGCCTGTGCAAATCAGGGTCGAATATACCCAAAAACCTTCCTAGACTGGAAGTTCATCAGACGCACGGCAGATCTCCAATTATTTTGTTTCTTGAGTCGCAATTGAGATATACTAATGGTAACTTGTCGCGAGGGAGATGAAGATGAAGAAACAAACAAAAGAAACATC
Source organism: Pyricularia sp. CBS 133598 (assembly GCA_004337975.1). Taxonomy (NCBI): domain Eukaryota; kingdom Fungi; phylum Ascomycota; class Sordariomycetes; order Magnaporthales; family Pyriculariaceae; genus Pyricularia; species Pyricularia sp. CBS 133598. The sequence continues at coordinate 1,019,970 of RRCJ01000011.1, forward strand.
GAGATGCCAGTTTGCTTATCACACAGTCTTGGTATTGCTCATGTTGTTGGGTCACAACGAGAAAGAATCTGAGAAGGAAACATGCGGATAAGAGTTTTCCGGTATGAGATCGTCCGGTAGTCAAGAAGGAAATGCCCCTGTAGCAAAAGTCTGGACCTTTTCATCCCAGTACACCTTATCTTTGTCTTTTGGCCGAGCCGTACCTCTCTCTCCCTGTCTCTCCCCCACGCATGGTTGCCGGCTTGACGCAATATACGAACAAATTCAGCCCTTTGGCCCAACTTTTATCATTGCCGAGAAACCGGAAAATATCATATCAACTACCTACGGAGTACGCAACATTAATTGCCATTCTTCAGACTAGCAGTGGGGTAACCCTCCTGACATTCGTGTGATTACATGCTTTTTGTCGCGTGGCTTTTTTTTCCTTCGCGTGGTTTCCCACACAAGGAAGTGTTTCCCTACTGTACAACCATCTTTCAACTCGATCCACTCCTTTTGTTCCTGCAATTCCAGCTTGACCAGAAAGAATAGTCGCATATTGATTGCAACTCACAAGCTACCCCCTCCCGTCACGTTCCCCACTATTTTTATCCTGTCCATACAAAAATAGAAGAATCCCTACTAGCTTCCACAGGAACGTGATAATTTTGCAGACGAGTCGAGAGGATGAGACTCTCGGTCCCAATGGAAGTCCTCCGTTCCCATCTCCGTGGCTCGGGGTTCCGTAGAGTCAGACTTCAGTCACTCACCGCATCTTTGGGGAGAAGGGGTCCCCCTCCAGCTGCGAGAGGTATCCGTCATTTTGGTACAAGAGAAACAAAGTTGTAGGCATGAGTTCATCGGTTTCGTATGTGTCAAGTAGTCAGCAAGTCGGTTGTTTCGTCTCAAGGCGGCTAGTCGTCAGGAATTAACGTCAACAACTGCAAAGGTTAGATAATGCTCTCGGGAAAAGGAAAGGTCAGCGCCATGACGCTGGCTCGTACTACTGTAGGAATTGAATTTCGTTAACTTCATTCTTTCGAGTTTATTAATTGATTAGTCTGCTCAAAATGGCCAACCACTAACTATTATTAGAGACGGAAAGGGTCTTCAAGGTCGACGAAAGGGAGAGTTTCTTAATTACTGGACTTGATGATCAGCTCACAGTCGAGTGTTGGCACGAAGGTAGAGAACGCGGTAACTCTATTGGGATACTACCGACGCGTCAGCATACAAATACCTAGAACAAACCATTTGATTGACACAATGTCAAAATTCTAGTAGTGAAACTCATGAATCTGGTAGCCAGGTGCTGCTGTCTCAGCCCTTTCGAAAACGCCTGACTTCCTGTCTGCCGTTCGCAAGCCGGCATGATTCACTAGGTCATGTATGTCGAGATTTCCGACGATTGTAGCTACTCCACCCCTCGGCATTCACGCCCTCTGCGACGACAACATATGATTGAGCAGCGGCTCCGAGGCCCGTGTTTCACCACTCTCGACATACCACGCCCACGTCTCGGGGGTTTTCACCTCGGTCAGCCTCCAAAAAAAAGGTGTTGCTGCAATTAGTAGAGCACGGCGCTGCGGATGCCCCCTTCAATTTCGATTTTAATTTCAGCGTGAACAGGCCAGGGTCTGTGTTCTTTTACTGCACCCAAGGGCACGTGGGTTGGGGGTCCCGTTCTCCATTGAAGAATTGAGAAGTTGTCACTCATCATGGGTATAGGATAGTATCAGGCCGACGCCGAATTCACGTATTTTGGTGAGTAGTAGGGGTTAGGTTTGATGAAGTATTCCTCCGAGGAAGGTAGAGGCTGGTGTGCAGAGATTTGGAGAGGACACCGTGGAGACGGCGAAAGAGGTTCCGTAGTCCGATGTTTGAATCTCCGGGTCGGCAAGATTATCGGCATCTGTCATGTTCAGTTGGAAGTGACGGAGTGGATAAGCTGGCGCATGGAGCTCCAGCGCAGCAAAGTCGGATCTTAAGATGTGGCATTTGTCGTTCCTGAACGAGCGTACAGCTCGCCAGAGCTGAGCTTATTGAGCTGGGTTCCATAAAGAGAGACTTGGTGGAGGGTAGATCTGTGTACCTGCGTTACGGATTACGTTGTCATCCTCAAGAAAGCTGTTGGAGTATGCGCGTACCTCCATGTCTAAGGCCCTCAAGAGCGTAAAATGTGGGCCTTCATGGGCCATGATGAGCTGTACTGCAATCAACCTCACAGTCTCTACTGCAAAGGTCATGTTGATAGGCTCCTCTCTTGAATCTGATGTTGCTACAGCCAGCCGGCTACAGTGCGAGGGCGGGTGAGATGCCCACTAGGATCTCAGAAAGAGAAATACTGCAGCAGAACATTTGATAGATAAATGCCCTGGATACGACCAGCCTGGTCTCCAAAGATTCCTGGGAATCTCCGCCTCATTACTTTCAAGCGCTTTTCTCGGGAACTTTTCAATAATCGTACCTCTTTTAGCTCGTGATCTAGGGCCAACAGTCATCACATGGCAAAATAACCACCATACCCGAGTTTATGAGGGGATTGGTATCGATCATCCTTGAAGTTAGTATCTGATGACGGTGGATTGATAGATTCCCACACTGTAACCTTCAAAGCTCCAAACGCTGCCTCAGGCAATTACAGAAACACGGGCATCTCATTTTCGTCGTTGTTCGTGAGGATGAATCAAGTCAAGGAGACGCGTCCCAAGATTGAGAAGCCGTCTGACTCTACGGGATGAAAGGAAATAAGCATTCTTTTGGTTCCAGATGAGGATATGGGTCAGATCTGATAACTAGTTCCCGTAGACGACGCGTACAACGCGGATACTTTGGCATATAAATATCGTCACCATTATCAGTGGAACCACAATCGTTCCAGGTGAGGTACAAAGCTCAAATTTGTCAAGCCCTCATGAGCTTGCCGGGTTTTTTTTGGTCTTGTAATTTTACGTCACGTCATAGATATCTGAAGAAGCGTTTGAAAGTGAAAAAAAGATTAGGCATAGGAAGAAAGACAGCCAACGGACCAGTTAGATTTGTTAAATTTGATCAAGCCGTCTTGTTGCCTGGCCGTTAAATCCACTTGACTGCTATCAGCCCAAAACCCATGTCATTTCTTTTTGCATGTTCATCTGTCCTACGAGTGGGACTTTAGGAGGGACGCAAGCTTACTTCTCACATTGATATCACCTTTCAGCTTGACTTCACTTTTCTTCTCATCGCCTTCACACTCCAGAACCCAGAGCATCAACACTGACTGCCCTTCGGTTTGCCTCAACTCAACACATATTCCTTTCTACATCAGCACTGATTTCCTCTATCACTTCCTCATTGTCCAATTGATCAACATCCTTGTCACTTACCGCCTCGAGTCGGCAATGTCTTCCACGGGTGATGCTTCCGACGAAGCATCTTCGTCGGAGTACGATCCTCCATCAGACTGGGAATTCAACCAGAAACAAGCTGTCAACCCAGGTCCTGAGAGCCCCAAGGAATTCCCAAAGACGGGGTTCAGGCTTCTAGATCCCAATGTCAAGGTTGAAGAGGAGCGTTTCGCTTATTACGACCCGGATCTCTTCTACCAAGTTAACATCGGTGATGTATTGGACAACCGATACCAAGTCATCACAAAGCTTGGCTACGGCTCCGTATCTACGACGTGGCTCGCAAAAGATTTGATGTAAGCCTCTGTCTCTCCCTACGTTCATCTCAGGTACGCAAAACAAGAAACATGCTAACCAAATGGGCCCTCGTCCCAGAGAGCATCGATACGTCACGCTCAAAGTCTACGTCCACGGCGAGTCGAAAGCCGAGTTCAATTTCTTCTATCACTTTACAATTGGCATCCCTTGCAAGACTCATCCTGGCCGGCTCTCCATCCGGATCGCGGAGAGGCGCTTTCAGATGGTGGGACCAAGAGGCAAGCACGACGTCTTCGTCCTGCCGCCCTTGAGCCTCTGCGCACGTGCGCTGCAGCTGCAGCAGGAGGACAGGATGTTCCGCGAGACGGCTGTCGTGATGATTGCCAAGCCAATTCTGAAGGCTCTTGATTACCTTCATACTCACGCCGAGGTGATTCACGGCGGTGAGTGTAATCTGATGAAAACAAAACAATATTTGACACCTGGAATTCGATATTCCTTGCTCCCTTGGGTTTTTTGCTAATTCAGTTTCTTTGAACAAAATAGACGTTCATGGCGGCAACATTCTATTTAAATTCAGCAAGGACTCCGCCGTCTCGTTGTACGAGCAGGTCGAGTTCAAGAGTCCAACGGCAAGAAAGGTCTACCCCGATGGTCGCACCGTTTACCTCACCCGGCAAATTTATAACTCTAGGTTTGAGGCGGTTCTTTGTGACTTTAGCAGCGCTCGGATCTGCCGTTTTGACCAGCCCCAGAAGGGAATGCCGCCCATGCCCGAGCAGTATCGGCCGCCCGAGGTGATCCTTGGTATGGAATTCGACTCCAAGATTGACATGTGGTGCGTTGCAGTTGCAGTAAGTATCTGATTTTCCTCTGTCTATCAATCACTTCCTCTACTTTTCTTGCCCTTTGAAAAACAAACTTGCATCTAACTTTACCCCCCCCCCCCCCCCAACAGCTTTTCCGCATGCTTACAAACCGCTCCATCTTCCCCATCTACACGGTCAACGACCCTTTGAATGATGCCCGTCACCTCGCTGCCATGGTGAGGCTCATTGGTCCTCCTCCTCTGAGCTTCTACCAGAAGAGCGAGAATGCACACATCTACTGGGACGACAACTGCGAGTGGGTCGGTCCCGTCGACATCTTCCCGTCCACCTTCACCCTGGAGAGCATGCTGCCCAGGGAGATGCAGGGCGAGAAGGCAGCCTTGTTCTTGGACTTTGTGCGCCAGATCCTCCGCTGGGACCCCGAGGAGCGCCTCGATGCCGTCTCTGCCCTGAAGCACCCCTGGGTGAACCGGCGGGTGGTGGGAAATGCCTTCGTGACCGAGGAGAAATGAAGCATGAGGCTCTGGATCCTGCAGATAAATGTGGTTTGGCAAAGGTCTTTTTCTTTGTTTTTTTCTTGTTTTCCCGGCGTTCGTTTTGGTAATGCTTGGAGAGGACTACAGAATCTCGACTCATCACGTCTGCAGGGTGGAATTTCTTTCTCTTTCTTTCCTTCTTTCGTTTGTTACTTCTGAAACACACAGGGATGAGAGATGCACAATATCCTCATCGCATTGAATGATGCTCACGGTGATCAACTCATCCTGTTTGCGAGGTGAGATTTCTTTAATTCTTTCTTTTGTTATTTCTGAAGCATAAGGGGATTCCCAACATACTCGTGGCATTGCATGGTGTTCACTACCGTCGGCTCTGCGGACTTGCAATCACATGGTGGACCCCTTCTTTAATCTTGGCAGCTATGTTGCTGCTGCAGTTTTCGTTATTGGGTTTTCTGAGCTCTGAGCCGACCTTTTGTACGCTCGGCTTTTTCTTTTCTGGTACTTGTAGTATTGCAAGCCCAAGGCTACGCAATCATAGAAAGAGTTCCTGTACCTGTCTCTTAGAAGCACGACGCTAGGTCTACGGCCAGATAGTTTCACCTACCGGGTTTTCACAGCAGGAATTCAACCTGATCCTCAGTCTCGAGGCATACACACTTATTACTTGATTGCAACATGCAAATGGAAGTGACTTGTGTTCAGAGTTACCTATGGTATTGGCGACTCCAATAACTCTAGCAGCCCCAAACAAAAGCTTGATGCTCAAGGTGAGCAGTGGAAGAAAAGTTTATACATGCAGATGCTCAAAGCCTAGGTACAACAAATTGAGAAGAAGAAGAAGTAAACACCTCGCCCTTATCCGGGCTTTTTATAGTTGCAACAATTTCTGCAAGCCAGCCCGCCCCAGGTATGTATGGTCCTTTAGCAGGTGAAGACAGGGGGGCCGGGGATCTGGTACTTGGTGACGACGGGCCAGTAGATGCTGAGGGTGACGCCGGGGTCGCTTGACTATAATGACGAAAGCGAAGCGCTTGTTAGCCTGATTGCTCCACAATGTACGCCGTTATGCCGCTGTGCAAAAGCATGCTGCCATGACTGCAAGAAAGAACGTGTACGAACCTTGTAAGCACCGGGAAAGCTGACGGTCGACGACGGGGTCTTGGTTCCAGTGCCTCCGACGACGTTGATCTGGGCGCACTCCATGTAGAACTGGGCGCCACCGGGGCTGCCGGCACCGTGCAGGGCCAGCATCTCGGCACGGAGAAGGTATTGACTAGAAAAGTAAAAGACGGGTCAGTACCACTCGGGATCTGGGAGGAAGAGTAACAGAACTTACCCAGGCGCAATGCACTGCGGGATCCTGATCTTGTGCTTGCCCTGGCCCTGGATGACCTTCTCGGTACCCCAGAGGCCCTGGCCGCCGTCGGGCAGACCGTCCTCCTGGATCTTGAACCAACCGCCTCCGATTCCGCTGTCGGTGGCGGCGTTGTTGACCTTCTTGAGGTAGGCCATGGTGGGGCCCTTGTGGCTGCTGTCCATGATGTCGTTGGGGGAGGTGCCGGTGGTGGAGAGCATGTAGCGCCAGACGGCCGTGACGTCCTGGCCGGCCTGGACCGTGATGACCTTTGAGGTGGACTGGGTCGGGTTCGGGTCGCCGTTGCAGGCCATCGACATGCTGTTCACGTCGGTGATGGGCCCGTTGTACGATGGCACGCGCACGCCCTGGCCGACGCCCTGGTTGACGCCGCCGACCTCGAGCGACGAGAAGATGGTGTGCGCGGACGCCACGCTGGCGGCGCAGAGGGTGAGGATGGTGGTCTTCATGTTTGCTTCTGAGGTGGGGGGGGAGGCGGAGTGGCAGGTTGGGAGAGGAGTTGCGAGGATGAGACGAGGCTGGCGTTTCTTCTTCTCTTCATGCAGGATGAAAGGCGGATGTGAGGTTCACTTTTATATCAGACAAAAGGGTGATATCGTCCGGTTCTGAAGGGGGTAGTATTCAGAAAAGTCAACCCTCCATCTCGCATGGGCCTGCCGGCCTTGGCCGACTTGTTTGCCGTCAAAGTGTGTATGGAACCAACTAACTGTCAGATATGACCAAGATTCTTGGAGGCGGTCGCCATAACAAACTCAATTAAGATGCGAAATGGCCAAGTCGGCCGCCCAGACCAGAGACAGATGAAGCCTGTTCCACTTCAGGTACCATCGCTAGGGAATTGGTACCACTGGTCCAACGCGTGGGGGTTGCGCCGGCAGCAACATTCCTCTCTGTTTGTCACGAGGGAGGCCAAGCGTCATGGACGACTTCCGAAAGCGGCAGTGGTCGGAGCGAGCGAGTCCGGGGAGCAGACGGCTGGCGAGGCCGAAGATCCTAGCGCGGGCCAATCCAGGCCGTTGGGCCCAATATGGAGTGTGCCGCTGGTCTTGGCGGCCTGTTTCGTTCCGGGGTTTTGCCCTGCTGCTTTCATTTGTCGTCCCTGACTGGAGAAAAACTGCGGAGCCCTAATATATGCGACAGGCTCACCATTGCCACCAATCGGGAGGCTTGGCGCCAGCGCAGTAGCACACGTCTAATTTATCTTGACGGCAGATGTCTCCCATTCTTTTTCGATCAGAGACTTGACATAAAAGGAGAAAGTGATCGTCATCGCTGTTCGCTTGTCCATCTATGCGTCTTGCCGACACCTTGTGGCGCGGAATGTGCATTGCCACCCAAGATCACGCGCAGGTTTTGTCGTGTTTCGTGCATGGCCTTGGATGCCTTTTCAACCCCGATAAAAACTGCTATGTGGTCGGTTCCCTGCAACCTCGGCTGTGACTGCCGTCGAGTCGATCTCCCTGTAGCCACCAGTCGGGCCGGCGTGGATCTCGAGACCCCGGTACTGCCCATCCATTTCCTGCGGCGGGCCGGGCTTGATAGTCTGGTGCCATCTGCCCTCGGTGTCAAACACGCCGCCGTATGGTGACTTTGGGGGCGACTGCGACCGCTGCTCTTCCATCTGCCTCCTGGCGTCGCGGGCTCTCCGACGGTGCACGCACACGAAGCCAATGGCACCAATGACTATGATGGCCACCACGCCCGATCCCACGGCGACGCCTATCAGGGCCGGGGTAGAGATGCCAGAGGAGTCGGTCTGCTGGTTGGGGAGGCGAGTTGGTCTGCTTGTTGGTGCGCTAGATGTTGTGGATGGCGTGAACGTAGAGTTCGCTGATTACAACAAAGTCACTCGGCACCGTTAGTTGGACCGTCTAAAAACTACAATTGATGACACGAGCGAGGAATGCAGCGGAGTAGGAGAGAAAGGGCGAAAGAGAAAGTAGTCACCCACCAGCATCATGCGAGCAGTCGTAAACCATGGCACACGTCCACCCGTCGTACACATACAGCTTCTGGCTCGGCCTGAACCAGCAGTTGAACGGCGCCGGCCATCCGTTGGTTCCCGTGCCCGCAAAGGCGCCAACCTCGACCTGCGGGCCTAGCTTCGCCGTGAAGGTGACGTTTGTGAGCGTGAAGAAGGCTGACGTCGTCGCGCTGGGCCACACCCTCGCCTGCCCATTGGGAGTGTTGGGGACGGTCGCGACGTCTACGGGCGTGGAGTCGGGCACCCCCAGATAGTATGCCATCTGGGACGAGACCAGGTTCGCGCTGTTCTTGCAGTCGCAGAGCGCAACGTGCTCCCCGGATCTATCCTGCGCGCCCACCGTGGCGCCGAGGGCCAGAAGCAACACTGTGCTTAACCACATACTTTCTTCTTTCGTAATTGTTAGTGTTCGTAGGGCTGAAACCCCGATACTCTACTCTTATTCCTGCGCTCGTATACAGGCTATACCGGGCCGTTCCAAAGGGTTGCAGCTGAAGACATAAACGATGGAGGTTTTCTTTTTCTTTGGGGGATCACGATAGGTCTGCTCGTATAGCCTTATTTCTCCAGCTGGCCTCGAGTAAGTACTATGGGAACCAGAATGATAGCCCAGCAGGCAACAGCCCACTCCTTGTCCTTCGCCTGCTCCCCCAGAGCTGGGACTTTGTGGGTAATTTTAACCGCCAAGAGAGGCGCAGAGAGGACCCCCTGCCGTCCAGCTGAATCCATCAACACGTGTCTTGCCGAATCAAACGATGCCGTTGTGGTATGGTCGCAAGCTCGCTAGAAATTCCTCTTTGCTGTGATTCGCTTATCAGCTTGGGGAGACAGATGCCGAATGCTCTCCTCCGTGCTGGTGGTTGGGGTCCGGGCCGGCAAGCGCTCAACAGCCAGTGGATGCAATGTTTTCCATTTTGGTCCACCCCTGCTGGATTTCGGTGCTCATTCTCCATTTTCGAGGTTACACGGCCGCATGTATCTTACTAAGACCAAATCCCGACAATTCGAGGAGGCTAGTATTGATCGTTTTGGTTCCATTCGCAGCGGATAATATGTACATTTGTAGTAATATGTACGGAGTATTTATGTAGGGTCTGGACTTATTGATGGACTATCACCTAAAGAGCGCGCTCTTTATGCACAGAAAAACGCTCATCGGACCCGCCGGCGTTCAGATAGATTTATGGTGATGCCGATGGTGTTATGGTAAGTATTTGCACGTGAAGTTTCGGAATTGAGTTCACACTACAATGGTAAAGTAAAGTGCCCGATGCAGGCAAGGTAAGCATCCGCGACCTGTTCTGACCACCTCTTCGGAAGTGCCGATTATTGCAGGTTAGCAGTCAGGCCGAAATATGATTGAGCGACCAGAATGAACTCAACAACTAGCAGACAAAAGTCTTGGGCAAGCAGAGCTTGACCAACTGCCAAGACGACTATTTTTCTCATGCGGTGGAGAAATTTGAGTAAAAGGCGCATATGGCGACGCATTCAGAGAGCGGTGAGTTTTGTCTAGAAAGATCTAGACTAGCGTAACCTCAGGTCGTAGTTGAGGAGGTCCTATCAGTTAGCGAGTGTGTTTTTTTTTTTTCCCCTTCGTCTTCTCTTCTCGTCTTCTTTTCTCCTCTCTGGTTATACCTCATCTCACATTGCCCCGCGCGCAACGTGCTCGCGGCATGTATTGATGCAAGGGACCAATACGCCGAGAGAGCAAGTTCATATGCGGCGCGCATCGCCGGGGCGAAAAAAGAAAAAGAAAAGAACCACAACCTGGAGACCCCACTGATAGGCGGGCTTGGAGCCGAAAAACGACAACGGTTTAATATCGGCTTATGGGTGCAGAGACGATGCAGTTGAACGCATCGCCAATTGGGATGACTAGATGGTTCATGGTTCCTGGTGAATTTGAGCCGATCACGATTGATGAGGAATGGAATCCAATGTTACGACCTGTAATTGTCAGATGTATTGGGATAGGAGCAGTACTAAGCAGCTTGCATTATTGCACGCACCCCACTTTGCCATGTGTGCGATGCGGTATCTTGCTAGTGTCTGCCAAGAATAAGGAACTAAAATCGGCCCGTGCTCTAATTACCACACACACACGTCGCAGTTGCCAATAAACCAGCCCTGCTTCAGCTTCAGCTGGTTCCGGCGACATCTGAAAACAACAAACATGTAAAGTGCAACCCAAAATGCTTCATGACTGTGCCATCCATTCCCCGCGCCGCTTCAACATGCAGCCAAGCCAACGACCGACTATGTCACCGAATAGCCACTCGCGCGCATCCTCATCGCGACCCGCCGACCTCCAATAAATTGCGCGCAAGCAGCCCGCCCCCATCCTCAAGACAATAGTTCGAATCTCGACAAATAAAATCTGCCGCTGGGGCGCTGACGTAAACCGCATCTCGTCTCTCGAAATCGGAGATTGCCAGTCACATTGATATGAACACATTAAACCCGCTCTGGACATCTTCAACTACAAGCGGCTCAAGGCGCGCGGCTGGCTGGCGACAGTAAGCAAACCGCTCGCCTGCTCTAGGTGACCGACAACGCCGGAGTTGTCGAGGTTGCTCGTGTTGCAGGTCTGATCGGAGCAAGGACGCGACAGAGGCTTACTACAATCCTGCGCAGGGACCCGCGTTACACAAGACTGAGCCAAGATTGAGCTTCCCGACTCCTCTCAGCCCTGCCTCCTCAAGATCGATCCAACCGAACCACACATACATACCTGTATTCCATAACATTACAGGAGCAAGGCTGCCGCTTCAGTCGCGAGCGCCGTCCACGATCCTCTTCACTGCGACTACCTACCCGCAGGTGTAGATCCAAACGCGTTACAAGCTCACGCCGCGTTTAACAGTACCCTGAACAAGCCATCTCAGATCTCTATTCGCACGTTGATGCCATGTCTACAGTTCGTGTGCCTGAGATCGATAGACGTAGAACCAGACGCATTATACCACCGCTCCCCGCCCCAGTGATCCAGCCTGGCGTGTGGCTCCTTTTCACAGAAAGACATACACTGCCCTTTGTCAGAGAAATGTCTGTTTACACGCGCGTGCAGTGGTTCTCTCCCCCTCTCCATCAATACACAGGATTTGTTTCGTTCGGGAAACAGTTAACGGCACTGTCAACAACAAGGCTCTAGTACTGAAGCGGCCATGTCCCACAAACTAATCGAACCCAGATTGCGTATTCTGACGTACGTAGTCTGAACGGCAAGCAGATTGCCCTCCAGGTAGATCATGATTGTCTAGGTGAGTCGGCATCGGTTTGATTGGCTGGCTGTGTTAGACTATCACGTTTGATCGACGGGCCGTTAGAGAGAAAATTGAACGACAAGCATTCACGCAACAATTGCAAAAAGCTCATCAAGGAGATCATTGTGTCTAAGAACCTTAGTCTTGTATTATTTATCCATGATTGTAACCTATGTCCATATCCCCAACGCCTGCAATGAACAAGATCAGGGCGTTCGGTGATTTCGCGAAAGCTCCCTGCATGAATAAAGACCGGAAATGGCAAAAAGAATTCAACATAGGAGAAAAAATACCAAAAAGAAAGCCTCGGCGGGATATCGTACATAAAAAAGAAAAAAGACAAAGAACGGTGAAAGACATTTCTTTGGGCTCCTCATTGTGGACTGTGGCCCCAGGAACTCTCAAATCGATGGGCATACATCGACCAGCAAATCTTGCACATGTCGAGATGCCGGGGTCGGAAAACTGCATGTCCTCAGAAAAGAGAACAAGAATAGAAATTAAAAAAAAGTACGACCACCAGACCTTTTTCAGCGAGAGTCCCAGCTCATCCAGCCAAACAACGACGCGGCACTAACCATCGTCAAGAGTGTGAGGAAGGAGGCGCCGGCCTTGTCGCCTGAGGTGATCTCGCTGAGGGTACGATCATTTGTCTTGGGTCGGCCAGCGTTGGGGTCGCCCTGGCTGGTGCCTCCATCCTTACCGGTCAGAGGGGCGGCGACCTCCGAGATGAGCAGGCTGGATACGGCGGCGAGGGCGTCCATTCGCTCGCCGGCGCCGGTGGTCTTGTCGACGCCCGGGTCAATGTACGTGCCGCGGGTCCAGTAGAAGCCGCAGGCTCGGCCATTCGGACCTCCAGTGCACTGCTTCACAGCCGCCTCGGCCGACTTTTTCAGTGCAGGGAGGACGGTGGCCGCAGTAAAAGGCGCAATCTGCGTCACGACCGACATCCAGCGGTGCACGTAGCCCTTGAAAGACAACATGTCGGCGGTGCAGCCGCCCGGGGTTGTCTCGCAAGGCAACTCAAACGCGGCACCGTCAGCGAAGAAGTCACGGAGCAGTGACTCGGTAAGCTTGGTGGTGGCTGTTTTCCACTTGTCGTTGCCCGTCTGATGGTGGGAGAACCGACATGGGTTAGCTCAAGTCTCCAGGTTTGTTTCGTGGGGTGATCGTGCCAAGACGGGTGCCAAGTGATGCCAAAATATTTGGCGGGCGCCACCTTCTGGTGCAGTGGGGTGTAATGGTCTTGGCCGCATCTTGCAGTAGAGGGGTTTTCTTGAAACTGGACTAGGGTATTGACAAAGACATAAAAAGATAATCAGGGCTACTCACCATATTCCAAAGGAACGCAGTTGCCTGAGTAAGGACAGCGATACTGTACGAGAACTGAGCCTTGTTGATATCGGTGCAGTTGTGCTCGACATGGCCGCCATCGTATACCTTATACGTATCGTGGTCAATGTAGTTAACAGACCAAAGCCAATCGTAAGTCTTCTCTGCGGCCTCAACGTAGGTCGTGTTGCCTGTGTAGCGACCGAGTCGCGCTCCAAGGTTCATGTAAATGGCATTGGCAATCGCTAAGGCAAAGTCTTCAGTGTTAGTAGCCGCGCCGTTGTGGACACAAGTGAGAAGACAATTTCAATAAAATCAAGAAATATTCATACTGTTCTTGTAGTCGTATCCCGCGTTCAACGGTGGGATCTGCCACCTCATGCCGCCTCCACACTTGTCGTCATGTCGCTCGGGGCTGTTCTGTGTCGTCCAAACAGCCTGCGCCAGAGCCAGCCACTGGGGCTTGTCTTTTGGTGGGTTCGGGAAATTGGTCTCTGCGGCGAGCATCGCCGTCATGCCCCAGAAACCCTGATCATCATTACCAAGCGATGCACGCTTGGAAAGAGGCTGGAAGTCACTGTTTTCTCCGACTTGGTACAGAATACCTTGCGTCACGACATCGTTGTACTCGGAGTGTCCGGTCAGATGCCAATAGTCGATCATTGTACCCATGAGTGCACCGCCCTCCCACCAGTAGTAATCGCCCTTGTTTTCTGAAGGAGGACCTGGCAAGATACCTGGCTCTTTGCCGGTCTGATTGCCTGGGTATAGGGTCATCAAGTCGTAGGCAAGAGTCGTTGTGGAATCCTTGATCTCCTCTGCGAGAAGCGTAAAAGCAATGTTAGCAGACCATGGTGGCTCAAGCCGTACGGCAACGGTTTCGCTGGGTTCGTTGGGCGACTCGACGTACGTGAACTGGCGATTTTGTAGAACTGTGCATTTGCAATAGGAACCGCAGCCAAAGACAGCGTCGCTGTCAGACAGCGCGCAAGCTTATTGAGAGTCATGGTTGCGCAGTGACCGTTGTCGAATGAATGCGCTGTTTTCGATTTTTGGGTGTCGATGATGGATTTTGTACTTTTCCGGACGCCCCGGGGAATAGAGAGGTAGGAATATTTCGATACTTTTAGTCTAAATGTTTGGGTTTTTTATCGAGGATAATGGTGGGCTATCCTGTAGTCCTCGAACTCGAATGGATGTAAACGAGTGTTGTTTGTTCAACAGTGAAAGACTGCAGTTGGAATGCTGAGCGAAAGGGTGAATGGTGGGCAAGGGAGAACGAAAGCTGAGAGTGGTCCCCTTGCGTGCGAAGACCCGCCAATGTACCGTACGGATTGGCGCCTCGAGCGTTACCACTCATGGAGAATAGGAGCAGGAAAACTAGAGACGACAGAACGGGAGGCGGGTAGGCATTACGACTCAGGGGTGGCCGCTAAACTAGGAAATGACGTGGGCGCAAACCTAGGGGAACCCTTGGTTCTCGTGTTCAGCCGGGACAAGCACCGCCACATTTCCGCGCAAATCCAGACTTTTTTCTTCTCTTTTCTTTTTTTTTTCTCTTCACAACCGGCTGTAGATTGCTGAGGGGTTCTAGCCCTTCCCGCCCTTTCTTCATCAATGCCACAAAAGAAAAAAATTATCCTTCCCCCCAAACCTCTGCTCGTAAGTGGCTGTGTCGACAAAAAAGATAGATGGTAGCTTGCACTTCAAACACACTAAATAGCTGGAACTAATATTTACCGGCGTCAAGACACGGACTTGATCGCCAAGCAATCTCGGCGATGCAAATCAAATGCTTGGCCCTGAACAAGCTTTTCCGGTTTCTTTCACAGGGCTGTGCTGTTGTTATGTAGATTGATTACATTTTTGCGACAATGTCGAGTCTCAATCTTGTGAGGCTTGTTGCAAAGGAAAGAAAAGAACAGTCTTACTTAAAAATAAGAAAAACATTTCCGTTCATCTTTCGTCTGATTTCCGATCATCTCCCATCTTAATTATGCTTCACTCCAAAAACAGGTTGGTGCGCAATTGACTTACGCATCGTTGCCGTCACACCGTGTTCTCGAGCGCTTGACACTGGGCTAACATCGTTTAGCAGCCCCGGGGTTGGATCGGCTCCGGACAGTGCAAAGTCCTGACGCATGAAGGGATGGCAGGACCCAAAAAACTGCACCTGTTTGGATTGTGGAGTTCGGATCAGCAACAGCTCGCGCCTTCGGGGCCTGGTTCTAAGGTTCCTTCTCTACACAATAAGGTGTACTACGGTACATTCACCCGTTCGAGCCGTTGTCGATCGTATTGGGGCTGGCCGTTTCGCCTTGGCACCAAGCCCTTTCTCCCTTGTTTTACTAGGCTATTGTTAAGTCGATCTCCGTCCAACCGGTTACATGTGCGCGACTACATTAACAA
The DNA here is from genome assembly GCA_004337975.1 of Pyricularia sp. CBS 133598. Taxonomy (NCBI): domain Eukaryota; kingdom Fungi; phylum Ascomycota; class Sordariomycetes; order Magnaporthales; family Pyriculariaceae; genus Pyricularia; species Pyricularia sp. CBS 133598. The sequence goes on from RRCJ01000011.1 coordinate 1,035,292, forward strand.
CCGAAAGGTACGTATGTAGCAACGTCTAGCGTCGGCATGTTTCCACTTTATCGAACTTGATGCAGCATCGTGAAGCCTTGGGGTGTAATAATCTCCCCATGACGATGCGCGCTTTACAACCCCGCAAAAGTTAAATTACGCACACATCTTAAGCGATGTCACGTACTAAATAGGGTTGGAAGAAAAAAAGAGAAGCATAACATTCTTCTGCACCATCACTACACGCCTAATTCCATCTGAATAAGCGTTACCAGCCAGCGCCTGGTGTGACACGATCAAACAACGCGAGGCGTCGAGAAGAGCAAGTTTTCTACACACCAAGTTCGCTCAAGACAGCAACTTCTTGTTTGCAAACCCAACCCTCATCTGGCCCATGTCGAAGACCACAAACTGTGCCTTGAGCAGCACGTCGCCAAACGCATTGATCCCCAGCCCGGCGCTCGACTGCAGGCCGCCATAGCACAAGCGGTCGTCGTACTGCCAGTACCGCATGTACCTGCCGGGGACCACGCCTACGACTCCCTCCACCACGAGCTTGAAGTCCGGCAGTGCCGACGCGCACGGAAACACCCACGAGCCCCAGTACCGGTCCACCGCGGCCCCGGCGACCTGTGCATAGTACAGCTTGACCATCCACTCGGGCAGCAGGAGCAGCGTGGTGCCCGTGTCGCCCAGCCGATGGCGCCCGTGTACTCGTTTGGGTTGATGAAGCCAAAATTGTAGTTTCCGGGCCTTCCCGCCTGCAGATTCGCCGTGAAGACGGGCGACGCCAGCTTGTCCTTGATGTTGTCGGTAAAAGTCAGCGCCCGCTGCGGCCGGACCGTGTTGGCCCAGCTCATGCCCAAACCCATCAGTCCCGAGATCCACGGGTCGTCGGTGAAGGACCTCGACGCGTACGTTGCTGACTCCACAACTTGCGTGTCGTACCTGGCCCCGCCAAGCTGCACCCGGTCCGTGTAGGCAATGCCCGACGCGCCCGAACCGTCGCCGTACGCGATGGACCATGTCGCGTTGGGGATTAGCTTGCTTGTTGTTGATCTTTGTGGTGAGTAGACTGGTCGGCCATTTTGTTGTGATGTAGGTGTGTCCGTCGACATTACCCAGCTGTGATTTGAGAGTCAGCAAATAGCTGTTTTGCCCCTTTGGTTCGCAGACTGAAGGAGAAAGACCTTACAGATCTGCAGACTCAGTATCGATTGCAATATTTATACTCTGTGGCGGTGTGCCAATCCTAATGGCTGAGATGTATTCATTGTCGTAAGGGGCCGGCGGTACAGCCAGGACCGACCCAAACATGGTGTTACCTGCATTTTTGCACACACGACAGAAGTGTCACACGTAAGCTTCCGTCTATCTTCGCCTTGCAGAAACTCAAATGAATGAAGCCAAACACATACGCTGCTGCAACTTGGTCCGGATCCGCGGGTGCATCTCCACGGCAGCTCGCAACCTCGGTGTCAAGGTCGCATTGTACTTGGAAAACGCATGGAGAAGAGCGTCTAGGCCCGTGCTCTCCCTGAAGTGCTTGTTCTTCTCTTGCGCGATGGTAAAGACACCGCCTGGGAGGACATTTTCGACCGGAGAGGCGGCAGCCAGGGGGTAACACTGGACACTACACCGGCAATTGCCAGGAGATAGTGCATCGTTGGCGGGTACCAAACAGCGGCGGCGGCTATGGAAAGGATTGAGCCGGTAAACCGGGAAGGAACCGGCGAGATTGTCAAGAGTGGATAGCGATGATCGAGATCGACGGCCATTGTTGCCAGCCAGATCTGAAGCGTACACTTGGTTTCTTTTTATCAGCCTCGACAGAGCAATATTAGCGAAACTGTACCAAAAAGAGCTGCCACCACTGAACGACTTCACAGCAATATATATCCCTTAATCCCCAACACCAATCAACCACATTCCCGAAACGCCGTTCAGTCAGAAAATGCTCCCTCGAATAAATCGTCCCCGCCATAATCCGTCCCGGCATTACCACTCTCATAAAGCGACTCAGTACCCTCTTGCACGGCGATGAACCGATCAATCATCTTCTTGTCCGGCTTGAGGAATGGAATCATCCCCTGCGTCACTGGAGCCAGTTGTCGGTCCCCGGCCGTCGCCTTGATCAACATCAACTGCGCACCCGCGATTTTCCACACAAACGACGAGCTCTTCTCCACGTGGTACTTGAACGCCATGGAGGCTTTGAGAAGAGCCCAGTTGGTCTGTTCCAGGTGCAGGTACGATTGCACCAACGCCGCGACCGTCTTGGAGCCCGGCAGAGACCTGTGCAGGTGAACGGCGGGCTTGATGTCAAGCCAGGCTTCGTATACCTGGTTAATCCTTCTTCGGTATTCACTTCTTGACCTATCGCTGTCCCAGGCCCCCGCCATCACCTTCTTCCAAAGTACCGCCACAGTATCAATGTCTGATTTTAGCGCTCCAAGCAGCTTGTTTAATGAATTAGACGGTTTCTGTCCGTCCCAGTAATTGCAGACTTCCACCAGGTCCTTGTCCCAGTAATGCGCTTTTTCACCCGACTTGCTTTGAAGTGATTTGTGAAAATCCCCCAGCTCCTTGTCGATCAGTGGTTTGGCCACTGTAAACTTTAGGTGGTCGATTATGTGCTCCGGGGGCCTGGCCCCTCTCCAGCTATTCTCCTTGTATAGTGGGAGTTCAAGTGAACCAGGCCCGCGATGGAGCTTCGTTTGAAGCCTCCGCCATGATCCTGCATCAAACACGATGCCCTGCTTGCCCTGGTCGACTAGGTTGCTCACCAGGGCGCTGAGTAGAATAGCCACGGAGTCGTTGACATTATTGCGCTTGTAGCAAAGCCTTTCCTTGTAGTTGGTGCAGATTCCCAAAAAGTTCTGCCGCATGTTGAATTCAAAGCCCCGCGCGATCATCTCGCCTGTACCCCTTTGCAACCCCAAGTCTCGTACCAGATCTGACATCGTTCCTGAGGTCTTACTGAGATAACCCTGTTGGAATAGATCCGGAGTATTGGGAACAGCGGCATTCTCAAAATTATCAACAATCTTACGATCCCAGCAAACCCAGGCAATATCGCCGTCGTAATCGCCTCCGGACAACTTGTCTGCAAGCGCGACGTTCCCATTTCTGGAAAAGACGATAACATCCTTGAGATCCTTCAACTCAGGCCTAAACACTGCTTTAACCTTTTGGATATCGCTAATGTAATGTGTTGGCGATCGAGCAACCAAAACTTCTTGGTCGTTCAGCAAAGTACCAGAAAAGCCATCGCAGGTGAATTTCTCAGAGAAGCACAGATGGACCTCGCCCTCGGGTACCACACCCGAAAAGTCGACAACCATTAAAGCGTAAGTGGACATTCCAACTTTAATGTTGAGCTTCTCTCTGAGGGTTTCACATTTTTGCTTTTGGATGTTCCAGGCAATGTCTTGGAGATATTTTTGTTCTCTAGGACTAAATCCAGCGCGGACCATCTCACCCATGACGTCCTCGTCACGTTCGGGCAAGCCGCCAAGGCGAGGGACTTCAAATGAGGTGTTACCTAGGCCCTGACGATGATTCGAGTTCTCGTGGACCCATTGGAGGAACTGTTGGGGCGAACGGAGAGCAACCTGCACGCTTTCCAATTCAGCGCGCAGACTTGTACGGAGCAGGTCGCCAATGGAATCTCGCATCCCATGCTTATGTTTACTGCGATCGTGGAGGACTGGCAAGAACTGGAGATTCAAACTGGCGGACCGAAGCGGTTTTGCATGTGTCTTGATCTCCAGCGTGCGGTGATGGGGGTCCGCAGACGTGCACATCCATTTTCGTTGCGAAGGATAGGTTTTGATCCACCTCTTGTCGGACTGGTCAAACGGATCAATAATCCACATGCCTTTGGCGCTCCCAAGCCTACCTTGTACGGCACAGGGTAAATCTTGAATGCCCAAAATTTGCTGAATTTCTCGAGCAACACTCCGAGACATCAGGCCGATACCGTCATTCATGACATTGCCAGTCGGGGACATGAGATCATTCTCTTCAGCGTGAATCTCTGAGGGTTCAAAAACCACAGCTGGGTGAGTTCTGCTCAGGCCTAAACCGAGTTATCATGTTAGTCCAAGTCACGTCTACGGAAATCGTCAGCTAATGTTTTCGGGTACGTACCTAGTTGGATACGGGAAAACAACTTGGGCCAAGGCTGGCGCTGATTTTGGACCAGATCGAGTTGCAAAAGCCAATTTAGCATGTTGTTGACCGGGAGAGTCGCCCGGGTCAAGGGATTACCGGAAAACGGCGCATTGAGAGTATGTTGGCGTGACTGAAAACAATTCCCATCCTCGGCGAAAAAGTAAATGCGGTCCTTCAAAACCGGCTTCGGGTCGGGTCCAAGGCGGACCTCCCTGGCAGGTCGCCTATACCCAGAATCCTTTGTGAAAAATGCTGCCCATTTACGGCCAACGAAACTGTGTCTGCCATGACTTAACCAATTGTTCAAGGTTGGAAGCAATTCGGGATCCTTGAATGTTGAGCCGTGCGACGGGTACAAGACCTCGAGAAAACGGTCTTCGCCAAAGCGTCTACTGAGACGGTGGGACTGTTCTATTGCCAATGCCTTGAGCTTCAAAGTGAAGAAGGGACCACTCGGGGCAGAGTTGCGATCCAGTTCAGCAGCGAGAACGACTTTATCAAAATTCTTCACTGCGGCATTCCAAGCATCTACAGAGCACTGCTCTGGAAAGGTCTGTCCTTGAAATAGGGGGTGCTTGTACAAGACAGATCGGAGAGTTTTGAGGTTGTCCCAGCTTTGGTCATACACCAAGCCTTTAACGTCGCCAAGATCAATTTTGCAGTGTAACGCAATGCGCGTCACTTCCCAGGCAATAGCAAGTGGAGCGGAATGAAGCCATTGCGGTAGGCGAGCTGGGAACGGGTGTTAGTTTGTTCGAAAGGAGCGTGCTAAGCGATGGGGGTATAGCAAAAAACAACATACGCCAAACCAGGTCGAGGCGATTTTGGAGGGCGCGTTGGGCGGCGTCGAGCCTTAGCTCGGGTGTACTCGGCTCAAAAACGAGATTTTCAGGGAAGCTCGAAAATATATCACTTGAGGTCTTCCTTGCATGGCCTTTATCGGACTTGGGAACACATTCATGCGCCTCTTCAAAGGCCCGGACCTCATCAGAGTTGGGCTCAAAGTCAAAGTCAGCTGGCTCTCTCTTCAGGAGAGCCTTTGAACTGGGTCTCAAGGCATGCTTGGATTCCTGAGAAGAGGCTTCGGCGGTTGTTTGGGTCCCCCCAAAGTCTCCACCCTCGGAAAAGATAGAAGGCGCAATAGATGTACGGCTCGTATTGGCTGATTCCTGTTGCTCATCAGACTCCCTTGCTGTCAATGTTCTGGGTCGTGGCCTCGTTCCTGGCCCCGGCTTCGCCAGAGCACGCGTTTGCACGACGTCAAGCTTGTGCCCCTGTGTTTTCCTGCAGCGCTTAGGAGATATGTCCTCATCCTCTTCGTCGTTTGAAGATCTTTTAGACCGACGGCGATGGGAGTGCTCGTCCGACACGGCTAGCCCTGGACTGTAGCACTGATGTAAAATATCTTGCAGCAACTGGCGGTCATGGTCCTGACTACGTTCTAGCCGATTCTTGCGCCTGATGCAGGTATCGAATTTGGTCAGGGCACTCTCAATACTACCTTGATAGTAGAGTAGTTGTAGCTTGTCGTATATAGAGTCTGAGAATTCGATATGTTTTCCTTTTCTGGGTTTGGGGGATCGGCTCCGAGTCGGGATGTCGAGTGCGAGATCGTAGAGTTCGTTCAACCGGTTCATGGCAGCAACAACGTCGGCTCGTGCTATTCGCGCACCTGTAGGCTGAGGCCTAGTCATGGCGGCGACTTCACCTAGGCGCCAGCGCCCAAGTCCCGCGACTGTTCTAGTGGGGGTTTCAGCCCTGTTGTTAGCCTGTACATGACTTTGGTCCTAGGAGAATCAATCGAATGCGGATGCACGGACTGAAATGAACGGTGTGATTTGCAAGCTACCAGTAGCTCTGCAGCCACATGCAGATGCGCAGAAAATAATTGCGCCCTCCTCGACCTGCCGGGTCGAGGTGGCGATTAGTCGAGCCAAGACCGTCTGATGAATGGACGAAGTGGAGGGTCGATGCTCGCTCGGGAAGAGTCTATATAAGGTATTATACTTTGCACTAGGTACTAGAAAGACTAGCAAACAATTGAAGTGGAACTGAGTGTGGCAAAAATGAGCATGGAAGTTCCCTTCTTGCGGCGTTTATTTGGCGCTTGTTGCCGCAACAGGTGCTCGTTGGCTCGGTATAGTAGAGGTGGGTGGGTGTCGTATCGTGGATTGGATTGACTGACTGGTTTGGAGGGGCGGCAGCAGGGTATTGATGACGGGAGAAATGGGAGTCTTTTTGACCTTGCGACTGTTCAGCGTCCAACCATTTGACGTCGCAAAACCAAAGCCCCACTTGTTACCTAATGCGACTTGGCGCCATATTGGCAGGCAAGGCAGGACCTGCTCCAATTTGTTTCGTACCTTAGGTACCGTAGGTAGGTAGAACCTTGACTCCACTGTCAATCCCGTCCCGTACTACCTACGTTACCTACCCAAGCTACCTGACGAAGCACCTCCACTATGCCGCGAGCCAATGCTGCAGATGGGTGGATGCCCACCTCCAGTAGAATCGCGATGCTTTCCCCGCTTCCTGCACAGGCCACACAATCGGACGGCTTGCTCGGCACGCAGGGAAGAGGGGACTCAAGGAATTGACTGCGACGACGTCTGTCTTTAGGTTTGATCTCGCCCATCATCCAATCCTGTCTGGCTGCTTGGACCGCTTTCTTGTCGCAATGCTCCCCTGGAGCCTTTAGCTGTCCATTGTCCGCCACTCATTGACGTCGCAAGACGAGGTCCAAAAATTTCGTAGTAAGCGTCCTCGATTGACTCTTCAAATGTCAAAGCTGCACTCCTCCCCCTCGGACTTCTATCGGGGTTCAAAACGACCACCATATCTCTTTCCTGCGCAAGAACAAGGCGGCGCACACCCACCGCCCGTCTCTCGGCTTTGTTGCGACCAATTGCTAAGGTGTATCGGCCTACCTACCTAGCTAGCTCATATTGTCGGCTGCCGCCAAACCCGGGGAGATGGCGGGTCAGAACGGTGCCAGTCCCAATATTGAGGACTTGACTCCTGAGGAGGCCAGCCGAATCATTCACTCGCATCGAAAGGTGCGCTACGGTATGTCGACAATTTGTTTTGTTTCTTTCTTTTTGTTTCCTTGCCAATCCTTCCAATATACTTGTTACATACACCCTAAGACGTTTTATTTTTTGCTTCTTTGTTATTGTCCTTGGCATCTCTCCATCCTATGCGTGCATTTCTTTTAATACTTGACTTTTTTCGATGGTCCTTTCTTTGCTGTGGTCACCGTGTCGTTCTTGGCGGTAAACAGAAAGGTCATACCTGCTTGATACTGCCCCGGCCTGTTCCCGGTCCTGTTCCGGTCCCGACTCCTGCAGCAATCTCTACGGGCCGGGGTCTTCGGGCCGGGGCAAACCCCTATCCCAAAGCATCTCACTCAACCCCTGACTCTCTTGATCGGTCGTCTCTTGCAACACACCATTGCATACATACATACCTGCATAGGCACCCAGACCCACTCTGGGTGACAGTGTGTCATGACTGGGCTGAGGGCACCGCGGACGTCAGAACTCATCAATTGACAACTCCCAAAAACACGGAACGCCAATAGGAACTGCATGCTGGCCCTGTCGACAACGCAAGGTATACAGACCCCACAGTGTCATCTCTCTGGGATATGGCTGACACACCGAAGGTTAAATGTGACAACAAGCAGCCTTGCGAGAACTGCGTCAAGCGGGATCATGCCCAGCTCTGTTCCTACAAGCCCAACCGTTCAGGCACGCGTGGATCCATCACATCAGAGAATGCTCCTACGGGCAGGAAGCGGCCGCGCTCACCAGAAGAGGAGGACACTCAACGGACTCCCCTTGACATTAAAAGCGAGAGTAGCACTGGGGTAGCTGCTTACGGTAAGCGGCACCAGTCGCCAAGTGCGGATGAGAATTCTATTGGTTACTTATATGGCTTTCACTCGGCCGTCACAGACGACGAGGGCGGCGACACCTCAGAGGGGTCAAGATACCTAGGACAGAACAGCATACCTGCCATCCTCAGGGAACAGTTGCCACCTACCGAGCAGCAGGACGAGTCAACACACATTCGACAGGACATGCGGTCCATCCTGGGCCTAGACACATCAGCCCCCTTTCCGCTCATGTCACCGAGGCATATGGAGAAGCTTACGTTGGACATCACCACGGAACTGCCCTCGGATAGAGAGGTGATGAGGTAGGTCGACCCTCGCTGCAGGTCATTATCGTCAACTGTGCTGCGACCACAGTGGGCAATGATGGGTGTGGCCATGTGTTTCTTGGATGTTTATTAACGTGTGATTAGGCTTTTCCGAACATACAAGGAGATTCCACAACAATTCTGGGGCTTCGTTATCGATATAAACGACGTAGAAAGCCGGCTTCTTGTTTACCTCGAGGACCGAGCCAAAAACGCGAAAAGCAGCTCCAAGGCCACCAAGCCAGTGTCTGCTTCGTGGCTTGCAATATTATTCGCAATACTCGCTGTAGGCTCACAATATCATGAGTCTCCTTATCACATCCGAACTGCAAACTCGCAGAAATACATTCAGATCTCGTTCCATTTCTTAAGGATAAGTAACTTCCTCCTCAGGTAAGTTCCGTCACCAGCATATACGATTTCTACTGGCTCGTACTAACAGCCTTTGGCTAGGCCGAACTTTGACTCGATTCAGGCATTGCTGATGACGAGTTTTGCACTACTCAACGATATGAAGGCTGAGGCCTCGTGGGCTCTGTTGGGTTTAACTTGTCGCCTGGCTCAGTCGCTGGGTCTTGACAGGACCTCAACCAACAATGAAACGGAGATTGCGTCCGAACTTTCCGATAGAGAACGTGTCAGGCGGACGTTATGGTATGTCGGAGGTTTTCGGGACCCGAGCTGATTTTTAACACCGCACTAATTGAAGATTATCACCAGGTGGAAATGCGTTTGGCATGACTCCTTGATTTCATTATCTTTCGACAGGTATGTTGCTCTATCGGACGACAAGAGCCTCCACTTGTTATCTACGTCGTCTCCTAGGCACGAACCTAATATTTGTTCAGGTCGCCCATGACAAATGCAGGATCGGTGCGAATACCAATGCAAAATCCCAAAGCCGGCGGCTGGGGCTACTTGGAGACCATGTGCCACTTGTGCAAAATCATCTCCCAGCGCCTGAACCCCGAGGCACTTGCAGCAGCCTCTTACGATGTCATCCTTGAGAACTGTGAAGCGACCGAAAGATTACGAGAGCAGGTTGTTCCTGCCATTCGCTCCAAGGAAGCCTGCAGCTCTGCGCTCGATCGACTCCAATACTTCGCCATCCGCCTCCATACAGCCTTCGTCGTCTCGGTCTGCTGCAGACCTGCGCTTCATCGTGGCTGTGATGAAGGCGAATCGAAACTCACAAGCTCCCAGAAACGATCACTTGCCGAAAAGTGCAAAGTTAACCTTGCCGAAACAGTACGCATGTTCCTCGCTATGCACCAGCTATCCGTCATCCCAACGCGATCCTGGGCTTTTACCTATCACGGCCTGTCGTCTGCTGTCCTGTTGGGCATCCTTGGCGAGACAAAGGCCGATCCTGAAGTCCGCCAACTCCAAGGTGATCTCATCGCAGCACTCTCAGCCACTGCAAGCAAGGAAAAGAGCCCGACTGGCCCGTACATACCACCCTCAGACAAGGACATTGAGCTCTCTGGTCCCCTGTCGCGAGCACTCACAGCCCTTCGAAACATATACGATCATGGAACAATAATCGGCGCTGGTCTCAGGAGGGAACTCAACAGTGGGTACGCGTCAGGGGCACGTACACCACACAGACCCAACGGAGTCTCGGCAGCACCTACCGCGCCGAACGCAGCCCCTGCTGGCAACGGAACCATTAATGATCCACAGGTTATACTCGAGGGTGTAAGCACAACACTTGATCCGCATCAAGGCGCCGCCATCGCCATGACGGAGATGCAGAACGGGAACGCGGCAATGCCGCCGTCTGCGGAATATCCGGCGTATGTACAGTTTACCCCTACGCAACACCAGCGGCAAAATCCTGACGGCAACAATAGCAACAGCAACAGCAACATGACCTTTTTGCCGACACTCCAGGACCCCTTGTCTACGGAAGCGCCCCTCGTCGATCCTTCTACCTACATGTCTCCCATGGATGTCTACGATCAGATATTCTGGGGTGGGTATCAATCCTTCTCCTCCTCGCGTCAAGGTTTTTGCGATTATGCCCTTTTTCACCTTTTTTTGCTTTCTTACTCGTGGTCACCGTCCCTTGTCCTCCGGGGTCATTGTAAATGCTTGCTAACTCTCCGTGTGACCACTTTCAACAGAATCACCAGAGCCATGGAACACGGGCGTGGACGCGATGAACTTCGACTTTCTGGCCCAGCCGCCCCCGGGCCAACAGCAACAACAGCACTTTTACTTTTAATAGGCCGGCTATTACACTCTTCCGAGGGTCGTGGGGCTTGCTTGCTTGCATATTTTCGGGGATCTAATGGCCAGGGCTATGTGATGCTACATTTATTCACCGTTGGGGAGTTAGAAAAGAAATGGAATTGGATAGCACGAAAACCTTATGGTGGTTATGGAATCCAAAAGTATATTTCTCATCATGCATATTGTCCATTTATTCCGCAAGGCTTATCTTCTGTCTTAGACCCTTGTGGCCCACGCCAAGGGCACCGGCAGCCACTGATTGATTCGAGTGTAGCCTTCCATCCGCATTTAAATAAACCGGCCAGACCAGCCTAAACTCTTTAACTCCCGGCCAGTAGCTGTGACAGCAGCTGATGTACTAACACCTGCATATGAGAGAGGTCGCCAAGTCGGACTCTGAAATTGGACTGCCTCAACGGCTCTTGTGGCCTTGCTGGAACTGCCCACCAATAATTGGTGAGCGATTAGCTGATACGCGCATATCTTCATCCCGCACCACATGATATTTAGCTCAATAATTTAGCTTTGATATGGCATGTAGCAGCCTTGCATTTGAGCTACGTATCTGGCTTCAAAAAGATCAGACTCTGTCTAAGTGACAAGTCATATGCCTCAGCTCTGAATGGGAATCAGATCTCCATTGCTAACCTCTGCATATTATGAGGTTCTTGATGCTTTGAACTGATCATCGATGACGTTTCCGTGCAAAGTTTCTCCCAAAATGAAGGAAACAAATTAAATAATTGCTGTTCAGCGATCATCTTCATCGCACTGATCCCACTCGAGGTCATCGAGGGCATTGAGAAAGTCCCAGTCCCGAAGCTCTGCCTCGTTTGTTCCATCGTCAATCTCCTCGGCGCTCTCCTCGCACGGGGCGAGGGTGGGTGTGAATCGACTACGAAGGCGAGGAGTCGTAATCAGCATCAACATCTCGTGGCGCGCGAATATTACTCCCTGTGACATTGCGGGCTGCAACATTCTTTGGAGACAGGTAAGCTCCTCAGCTTCTTCTCGGTCCCCGACGTCCGGGATCGCCGGCAGCGAGTGACGTACATGGTTGTCAGGGTCGTAGTAGGCAGCATCGGTGAGTGCGATGGTGGAACGACTTGTGGATGTGTTCTCACGCGTCAGGGGAGGGGGACGCTGGGCTCGACGGAGAGATTGGCCCGATCGGAGACGCTCCGCGATTTGGCCTCTTTGGTATGGAGCCACCCAAAGGCCCCAATTGCCGTTGTAATAGTCGGCAGGACGGTTGGTCTCTTGGGTGCCATCAACCTGGCCGCCAGGAAGTTGAGACTCTTGAGCTCGCTGGTTCATGCTATAGTTGACGATGTCTCGGAGAGTCTGCGGGTTCATAGTCTCCAGACCGGGGAGACTGTGCTTGAGGCCGGCAGTGGAAGACTTGTCGTCTTTTTTGGCCTCGTTCTCTTCAGTCTTTTTCTCAACCTTCTCCGGAGGCTGATATAGTGGAAGGCCCATTTTGATCCGGTATTGGCCTAAATCAAAGTCAAGACGGAACAAAAGTGTCAACTGACGTTGCGTAATAGATAAGATGATAAAAGATCAATCTGAAGGATGTGAAATATACCTGAGTCTGATTGTAGTACTGGCAAAGGAGATGAATGGTAAGAATTTGCGTGCCTCTGAACGGGAAGTTTTGATGACTTTCTTGAACCTCACAAGATCTCGTTAGTATCAGTCTGAATATACTGAAGAGTGGATGAAAGCGTCAGTGGCTTAGCGGACCTTGATATGTTGCCGCAAGCCTGTCGTTACTTGTATTGAATGTGCAAAGAGAGTGGTCACGACAAAGCTTGACAAGATCGGTGGTGGTTAAAACGACTCTGGGAGCAGAGTGGTGATGTGGAAGAACAAGAATGGAATACAAATGCCTGGGGGCGGCATAGGTTTTCGAAATTCCTTGTCCCAATAAGGAAGGGACGAGTGAATCAACAATCCCGTTTAAAGACGAGCATTTTCTGAGTAGCAGTACACTAGCTCTCCTCCAAAATGCGTCTCTCTCACACACACTCTCTCTCTCTCTCTCCGGACGGGCTACTAGGGCAGTAGTACCAAAGTCGCATCTCGGAGGCCCTGGCACCTCTCTGACCTGTGCCTTCCATTTCCATCTTCAGGAGTGACGCTAGAAGCGGGATCTCCCGTCTCATTCCCCATCTCGTTGCAGCTTTCGGAATCTGAAGGGGTGGTAACTTGTGCCCTAGTGCAGATTGAATCATCAAGGTGTCGTGCACTGTGACTTTGATGCTTAGGGAGCGAGAGGTCCTCTGCCCAGTTCCTTCACTCCAGTGTCTACTCTAGATTACCAACCTTGAACCTAGTTTTTCATCTGAGAAGCCCATAGAATACGACTGTCAGTACTGCTGCTTAGAGATGACACTTGCTATATCGAACCTCAGCTCTTGTGGAACCATGCTATTGGTCTAGCAGCGAGACTTGGATCTTTCTAAGCTTCAGCTCGAGGATCAACGCCTTCCCTATCTGCTTCCGCTTGTTTTGCCGATTGGCTGTTGATGGCCTTTCTCGGCAAAGGCCCCGCTCCTGGGGCGCCGTAGGTGGCTTTCACTTTGCGGTTCCTGACATACAGGGTAGCCCAACTTAGTCATCCTGACATCCAATCCCAACGGCGACTGTTTCTTGTCTTCTTCGTCGTTTTATCAGAGAAGCCGAAGCTGAAAGTCATGCTCACTTGTCTTTTCATTGTTGTTGCAGTTTGGAATCGATCTGTTCGAGCTTCTTCCGCTCCCGAAAACATCTGGCTGTCTGACACGACAGTCCCCAAGAGACCAGCATAGAAAAGACCACAGACCCAGAACCTGCCTGCAATGAGACTTTTCTGAGAATTTCTGCACACCGCGAGCCGGTTCGCGCAAGGCAGACAGTCACAAGCATGTATGTATGCCATCTTTGACCTAGTTGCTGTTCGTCTTTGCCACTATACCCTCTCCAGTCGCTGACAGTTGAAGCTGGTGGTTTAAGATTGTTAATAGTCTTGTAATATTGACTTCACGCACTGGGACGGATCCAGCATACAAGGACGAAGGGAATGGAATGTCCCCCGCAGCGACCAAGCTGAATCCAACGAGAAGACGTCAGGAATCAGAAAGGAATGACTGCTACAGCTTTTGTTCCATTGAGCGCACGGCATCTTTCCCAGCACCATGCATCGATCCAAACACCTGCTCTTTTGCTCGACGCTGAGAACATGGGCTTCAGACCGACAGACGCAAGAGCTATGCCCCAGTCGGTTGATAGAGGGTCCGAAATATAGGTCAAGGACGCGCCCGCTTGGAGACCAAGGTCCACAGAACACAAGTCAAATCTTCTCACGCCCTGGAACTTCGATGTATATAAAGACGCACCGGCTCAAAGTGCAACCCTTGATTCAAGACTCCGTAAATAGTCAGCTGAGACGACCAGCGCACACCCAAACTGTGACTGAGACAAGGTCCAAGGGCATGGAGAATAACGGAGCTCCTGGAGGGTGCAGCAGCTACCGCCTAAGAAGAACACGTGAAACAGTATTGAAAAAAGGTGTCGGGTTGCTCGGATATATATGATAAATACCTTTTTGATGAGCTTGGAGAGTTTACACTATATCCTGCTACTCAAGAGCCAAGAGAAAAAGAGCCTCGGGGTTCCAGCAAGACTATGTGTGTCTTTTCTGGTAATACACTCTCGACTAAGATGCACATCAAAGCAGCTGAGATGGGAAAAGGCGAGATCTTGATGCTTTTAAGGTCCTCAGAGACTTAAAGATTGTTCGTTTTACATGTGCTTACTGGCACGCTCTCCTACGGAACTAGTCATGTCACACAGAAGAGTCAGGATACAGGCACGAGTTGGCGAAGAAAACAACAGAGTACGCGACTCTCCCCTTGATCAGATCTGTCTATATTATTGCCTTCTCGTAAGCCCCCGCACGTGTATACGACGTCCGCACAAATTGATCGTTCAAGCGAATGGGTTGCCTCCATGCTTGAAGGTTTGACTGGAACACCAAACCAACCCAGGAATGTCCGTTTGACAAAGCACACGTCAACCTTTGCCTTGTCAGCATTTATTTGAGCGATCCCAGCTTCACCTATATGCCAAAGGGTCTGTAATGATTTAACTATCGAGATAGGCAGCTGCTCGTGCTTCCTGGTGAGGTTTATAGCTCCAAAAAGATGACCCCTTGTTACAGGGGCGCATGGAGGTAGCTTCAATGACTAAACCTGCTTGCTGTAAATCTGTTCATTAGTGTATGTTTACGCTTGCGCTCATATGCCTGTATCCTTTTATCCTTGCTCTTCTGAAGGCGGGACTCGCACAGAACTTCGATACGACTGAGTGTCAAAAAGACTTAGCCATAGGCCTTGCTAGAGCAGGCAGTGCTGCTACTATGGAAGTGTTGGATATCAATACTCGGTATCACAGCATCACTGCTGCTTGAACTGCGAGGAACTGTTTCCTTAGACAGTCCAGCCGTACGTGGTTCTCTACATTGGTATGCGTTGCTCACCAATCCTTGCAGGCTGCGATCATCCAGAGAGGAGTCTGCTCTAATTTATTGATGTGATGGGAGGGGCGTTGTCCTAAACTGCCAGCCTTGTATAAAAGATATCATTGAGGCAGATAGTTGGTCTACAAATGTCAAGGGCAACTACCAAATGACTCCAGTAGGTAGTCAGACTAGCCTAAATAGAGGTAGCATGCAGTCTCCTCAGACATCTAAGATATATTGGAATGAATCGTGGGACTAGTTTTAGAACGAAGTAAAATCAAGCGTAGTCTGGGCCAAGCCAAGGAGTGGAGTTGGTTGTTTGCCTGTTGTCGTCAACACTTGTTTGTCGTTTGCGAGCAAGAGCCTAGAGGATGGAAATTTGACCGTGCTTTGAGCAAATAGGCCGGGCCATCATCAAGGGTGGCACAGCCCGTAGCCTTGACTCCAAAGCAAGCCGTCCCTTGTTTGCTCCCTCAAACTCCATTGTGTTTCCTGCTCGGCCTCAGGCAGCTGGCACGCTATCAGCCCTCAGCTAGCACTTATCATCCTGCTTGAGTGCAAGC
This sequence comes from Pyricularia sp. CBS 133598, assembly GCA_004337975.1. NCBI lineage: Eukaryota > Fungi > Ascomycota > Sordariomycetes > Magnaporthales > Pyriculariaceae > Pyricularia > Pyricularia sp. CBS 133598. Next base: position 1,050,952 of record RRCJ01000011.1, read on the forward strand.
GGATAACAGCAAATCAGAGCGAGGGGGCGCGGTTTTCTCCTCTTCAAATAAACCAAGTTCGCTGCACAGACGTGACGGAACCCCCCATCTCTGCTTGCCTCTCCTCAGCCTGCCTTCACAACCTTCTCACCCAACAGCTTCGCCTCCCACCTCAACTCTAGCCCCGATACACCAAATCATCATTACACCCTCGAGTTCCATCCATCAATCACATTCTCCATTCTTTCGCTCCATTCCAGAATAATGGATTTCCTCAGCATCATGCCGGCAGAGTTCCGTGACGAGTTTTTCCGCCGAGGACTTCGGTTTCATTCGTGGATAGCTTTCCCGACACTGGACAGTGTTGTTTCAAACCCCGCTCGCATTTACAACATGGTGATCCAGCAGTCTCCACCGCGTATTACCGTCACTGTGTTCTCTCCTCCCTGGCTTCATTTAGTTCAGGTCTCTCCCGCGCCGCCCCCTGTCTAGTCATGTCGATGAGACCGACAGGAATTGGATCCCCGATCCGAGATGGACATCCTCGACATATTGTTCAACCTTGACCCTGCGAATGAAATCCCGTTTATCGGGTTTGAAAAATCTCGTGAGGCCTGGATGGACTCGTGTCGTTGGCGTTTCCCTGCTCTCCTCTACATTTTCTATATAAACAGAGGGTGGGATTCTTCCTCTTATATTAGGAGACAGGGCTCTCTACCTCGTATATAAAACTCTCGAGAAGATGGTCTCATCTTGAGTCAATCTATCCTCTCTGAGGTCATCTAAAGCAAAGGAGCGCAAGCGACGCAACGCGGGAACCGAAAATGACCCGGACAACAACTTCCCCCCTGGACATGTTTACACGCACAATTACCGGCCGCTTGGCAATTTTAAAGGCTACACTTATCAAAAGTGGACCGACAACAATTACGAGCCAGCACCTGATTCTTTTCACACCGTCTGACCGCCCGAAAGATAAGATCCTCGGGCGCAAGAGCTGGGAAGCGTCGCTAAAGGAGGCCATCCATACATGGCGCACGACTCTTAACAACTCGGGAATCCTAGCGGGCTGCCGACTGATGATTGACGTCAAAAGGGACAAATTCAAGACGCTTGGCTTCCTGAGGTCTATTCTCAAGTTGGGCCAGGTAAGTGCGATATTCATGCTTTGCCCGATCATCTTTCAAGATCTAAAGCTCTTTTTGGGTATGGCCGGAAGATTCAAGATTCTAACCAGATTTGATTCTCTTCAGTGCCACCATTCCCAAAACGTCACATCTGCCGGGACAGAAAACTTTTGGCCATGGATACATTATACAAGGTGGAATGAGTACGAATGCGCGCGGTTGACCCTAAAAAGAAACAAGTCAATGCGCCACATCTGCCGCTTACCCCTATGGTAAGCAGAAAGATGCCTGCTCCATCCAAGATAGATCGCCATGGCTGATACTCATGGCGAACATGGTTCTTACCATTTAGGATACACTGTGATCTAAACTGGCGACAAGAATGGTAACAGTCTCCCAGTCGCTGTCGTCGACGGTGTGGCGACCCATCCGTTCCACTACGACTGTCTCTTCATCCCATTCATGGCCGGACTTCCGCCTCAGCACTACAAGTCCGGTCTCCTCCGAGTCGCATCATTGTCACTTTCAGCAAGTCACTGCTTCGACGGCTCAATAACTGCTCTTCAAGATCAAGGCACAGGTCATCCGCTGAAACATGGTGGTGACGGTGGCTTGCCGAGAGATGTTGGTTATTTATACTGTTCGAATACTCATTGTACACGTATAACTCTACAATGGCCCTTTTATAGCGGGTCTATTGAAGTCACTGGCAGTCTCAAAGTTCAATGAGGACCACGCGATTCTGAAAGTTCCTGACAAGGATTCCAACTTTTGTTCTTGGTGTGAGAAGGTTGTGGCACGATTGCAAGGAAGGGGAAGTTTGTAGGCTAAAGCAAGTAGTTCAATGAGAAGCACTGAAATGTAACCTGGATCTTCATTATTTTGGTGACATGGTAGATTCAGTCATGACTTTGCTTGTAATTGTGATTAACTACCTACATAACCGTAGTAGCATCTCGATTTCTGCTCGTAAAACATCTCTATTTCCCAACCACCATCCAAAGTGTAGAAAGACACATGCAAACAAATCACCACATACATCCATCATCTTGCTCCTGGCAATCCTTTGTATGAAAATGCCCAGATTTAGCGGTCATGTGCAATATCTCATCTGTAGTCTTGCCATGGAAAGTATCGAAAAACAAAAACAAAGCAAAGAAAAATCATAACAAACAGCAAAAAGCACCGATGGCAGCCTGGCATGAATGACCCATAACTCCTCGCAAACAAGAACACGATACAGCTTCAGATCGGACGGTTGATATTTGTCAATCCACCTGGAGGCAGACTTGAACCCAACATCGCTGTTTAGCCTATTGCTGGCCAGATTGTTGGGGCCTAGGCGACCATGTGTCAGTAAATGTGCAAAGGTACAATACAATAGAACAGTACAACCTGCGAGTCGGGGATGTAGAGAGCAGTGCAGAACTCACGAGGGAAGCATGGGGGCTGCGCTGCACACGAGAGTGTCATGCAGAGTGTGGTCGTAAGGCATATCGCTGAACCGAAGGCGTTCGCACAGGAAGCCCCCTATACGCTCATTGAGCGTAACCAACGGATTAATCTGGATATCTCCTTGGAGATATTTGTCTACCTTGGTGCGGCCGGTGGCGTCCCTGATGTCCCTCCTGTTGAAAAGATCGTCGACATGAACCTGATAGATTTGCAAGCAGCAGTAAGCCTCAAAGGCAATACGCTCGCTGACGGTGGCACGTCTGATTATCAAGGGAAGCTTCTGCTTTAAGCCGCGCTTCTCTCTGTTCTCGCACAGGCGAGGTATCTCGTCTCGAAGGTTCTCAATCAAGTAAGACCAGCCGGCCTGGGCAGCCATGTTTGGAGGCCGGTAGAAGGAAATCAGTGCCAGGTGATCAAGCTGCACCTCACAGAGGTCAGAAAGTTCGCGTATCATTTGAAGCAGAGAAGTCTCGGCATTCCTGATCCGCGCGTTCTGAATGTGCAGCACTTGAAGTTTTGGCCAACGAGAAGCTTTGAAGAGTTTGTCACTGTATTCCTCCTGGAAGCCTTGCTCGGGACGATAGACAATGGAAGCGCAGTCAAGATGGATTTGCGTCAAAGTCTCCGGCATCATGTACTTGACAACACCGCTAAGACGGGTGAGGTCATAGTCGTTCCTGTCTCGGAACGGCGAGGTGACTGCGTTCCTGGGCTTTTCAAAGCAGTTGTAGCCGTACATCGGAGTGATTTCTAGTACTATCAGTTCCTTGCAGGCCTCTCTGAGCTCCTCGGGTTCTGGCAGGTTGATCTGATTCGAGAAGTTGTGGGGAGGGTTTTGAACCCAGTTGTAAGGATCATAGCAGTCCCAGGCTGGCACCTCTTTTGGGACCTGCATGCCTAAAATGCGCAGGCCTGTAAGCTTGACACCTGCGGCGTGCACAGCAACTGGAAGGTCGATGATGAGGTCGATGGGAGGACGGAAGTATCTCAGGGGTGAATTCATGGGGATATCGTCATCTTTTTTAAACTTCCAGCAAGTGGCCCAGCTTAAGAGGATCGCCAGCAGGCTGCAGCTCGAGTCAAAAACATTCTTAGAGCCCTCGCCCAAGATGGTAACCATAAGAGAGCCTAGATTTTCTGGTCCTGGGGAGTGATCGTCGTCCAGGACCAGACGGGTTGCATGCGGCATCCGAGCCATAGCCTTGGCCACGCGTCGAATACCGTCACCAGACTTGCGTAGATACTGCTGGGCAAGGTATCGTCTGCGATACTCATTGTGAATGAGGTCGAGAATGCGCATGCTGGTGCCAAAGCCGGCGTCACTCTTGTTGACGTCAGTGATGGGGTTCTTGTTGATAGCCGCGGGCTTCTTGGGGCCGTCAGCGACAAGAGACCAGTACTTGACCGTCTCCATAACTTGAGGGATTATCTCAGTGACAAAGTCTCCATCCTTGGGCATGTTTTGGATATACTCATCCCACATGGTGGAAAGGAGTGCTGCCAGAGCTTCCTGGCTTTTGGCAATGAGAGGATCATGGAAGCCAAGGTGAACATGTACGACTTGAACCTGTTTAGAAAAGAACGAATCTTGCGAGAGACGCTCAAACGACGCGAGGGATTGAGGGTCAAAGATTGAGCAGTGAGCGACTTGCGAGATTAGAGGCGCTGCAATCTTGGCGAATCTGTGGCAGCTCAAACGAATGTTCATAATGTCGTCGCCGTTTCGAGCGAATCTTTCGAAGTATCTCAAGCCGTCAGCATCAAAAGGTCCGTTGAACTTGACATTGTTGAAGATCTGAAAGAGAGTCTCCGATGGAAGACCGGCTAGACCGATCTCTCTTGCTTTCACCTTCATGGCTGCAGTGAGGCGGTTTTGATCTTGGATGTCTTTGTGAGTTTGTTGTGAAGTTGCAGAGGTGATGAGCAAGTGAAAGCTGCGGCACCAAAAAGAAGTCCTTTGTTGTGTCGGGGAGGGCCGGTCCCACTTTTTGAATCCCCTCCGTTGGTTGAAAGGCCTGCCTCCCGCAGTAAGGGGCGATGACGTTCTGGCATTGTAAATTGTCGTTGTCGGGGCTCCTGATTGTTTGGGCCCTCGAGCGGTACAGTACTAATGTTGGAGAGCTTGCTTCCAGGATGGCAGCAACCCCTCCGACACCGTAAAATCAAGCGTCCACGTGCTCTACCACCTGGGGACGCCAGAAAACTCATGTTGATTTTTCTTTACCAGTAAAGCGCCTCCCTGCCAGGGAGGCGCTGGCAGCGTGGCAGCTTTGCTGGTACACATACTATTCCCTGATTCGCCCTGCTTCGCAAACTCCCGGCACACTCTACATCACAGTTGAAGCTCTTGAAACCTTTGCCTTTGCACTTCTCTCTCTCTCTCTCTCTCTCTCTCTCTCTCTCTCTCTCCAGCTCGGTTTTTGACTGAATTCAACAGCAATACTTGGACCTGAACGCCATGGATCCAGTAGAGATCAACCTATTAAGATTCAAAGGCAAGCAATCGTCTTTTCTGCGGTCCAATGTTACTTTGAAAATAAAGAGACCGTTCATACCACTAACCGCCATCCAGATCAGAATAAAGACATGGGATCAACATATCAACATGTTTTACAACCATTGGCCCAAGTACTATCTGTCTGAGTCTCTTCACTCTTGATCCAGCTTTCATTCCGCTTCCTCTACATCCTTTTCTGCCCCTCCTACCCATCCCAGAGTACATACAAAGCCGGTCTGCATGCATCTTCGAGCCCTTGTGGGACATAACATGGCATTCAGCTAGTCAAAAGTGCTGCTGTGCCGCTCATGTCACTAACTACAGTCGGGTTTGACTGAATGGTGAGTTGACTGGATGCTCCCTAGGTGCTGGAGGATTGCACAAACCAAATCACACAGCGGACTTTTCCTTTGGCCAACTTGCATATATTAAACAAACAAATATGAGATCACCAACGGTTCAGCCCGAGAAGTACAGCTCAACATATCCCAGGGGTTGTTGATATCAAAAATACTGGGAGTCGCATTTTGCTTGTTACGTCACTCAGGAAGAGAGAATGTAACAAGGTATATCCAAAAGCTGACCTCGACATTCCCAACGCACTTGACACGCGACTGATAGTCCTCGAGAGACGCTGAAGTCTGAACACAGTAGGAACAAACTTGTGCCAGCCACGGCTCTTCATTCATACAATCTTACTTCCCTGAAACCCACTAAAGAGATATCCATGGCGTCGAGGCCAAACACGATAGACAGCCTTCGGCAGCTTCGAATAGTATGGCCTCATGGCGCCACAACCCCAGAAAACCACGGCACTTACCACCCTTGTCACCGATCCAACACCACTGAAACAATTTAATACGAGTGCCTAGCACTTTTGAGAGTCAATAGCCACCAGCGGCTGCCACAGGGCTAGGCCAAGCTAAACCCGAGGAAGAAACACCAACAGTTCAATGCTGACTTTGGAGAAGATCACGACAGACAAACAAGCCCCCAAACCTTTCACCGAGCCCTGCAAGATCATTGAGATAGACATCCATTCAGAATCACGATTTCAACGACAGAGCTAAGCGAGATGCCGGAAGGCAGCCACGGTGGCGAGAAGATATATCAAGCCAAGGACCCTAGCCTGCGTGGCTGGCAGTTTTCCCAAGACAGCCGACCCTCCTGCCCGAGCTCTCTTCGTCATACCCACACACTAATCATAAAGACATTGACAATAGCAATCATGCCTCGGGCGGCAGCTTAAGTCCACTCCCACAAGTCCCAGACATGCCGATACAAAGGCGGGTACTACTAAGAGCCCTCTCGGCAAGCCAGTGGTGTCTGATTCCATCTTTGCAATAATCTGAACGTTCTCTAAAACTCAGGTTCCTCGGAAAACACTCGCTTGACCACGACGGAGATTCTTGAATAGAAGTTCTTTTGGGCATGCGTCAAAACTACAAGCAAATCAGCAATGAGCAGCTTGATTTACAGGCGGACGGTTACGCCGACAAAGGCAGTCTCTTCTATGTTCCTGGTCAGCCTTGTGAATCCAACAAACTTACTTTCCACCACAGCTGGGTCACTTTGGGATAGGTTCATGTTCGGTAGCGGGAAGATGTCCCGCAGCATATGCAGACAGTCTTTCTTTGTTACTTTCAGGATACAAGCTCTGGCACACAAATATCAACAGCGCGGGCTTTGCTTATAGTTGTTGATTGTTACTCAAAACAGAGCCCTTTGGACAAGAGACACTGATCAAACTGAAAAGACCTATGAGCTCAGTCGCTCAGCTCCCCCAGGCCGAGTGCAAACTATCTGCATATCGAATACACGACGTCACCAAAAGTCGCCTCCCACCCTTAGTACACCCGTGGGTAGTTGGGGATGATGAGATTTCTCAAGCTTGTAGTCCCGTTCAGCCCCTGAGCGACGGCTTGGGCGAAGCTCTGAGCGTTGAGGTCGGCGCCCCTGACGCTGGTGTGCGTGTGGTCGCGCGGGTACAGGGCATTGGTGGCAGAGTTGCCGAGCTTGAGGTACATCTTGGCGGTGGCGGTGAAGTGGTCGACCTGCGTGACCCTCGAGTCGGCGATGGCCCTCTGCGCCGTGGCGACGTAGCCGACGAACCTCGGCGCGCCGCCGATGTACTGCCCACCCTCCCACAGGTTGTTGGGCGTCTGGGAGCTGAACACCACGGTGGCCCCCTTGGCGAGCATGAGCTTGGCGGCCTGGATGTAGTAAAACACAAACGTGTAGACGGGCTCGCCCGTCTTGTCCGAGTAGCAGACCTCGGTGCCTGAGCCGGGGCAGTCGGACCGGCCGTTGTCGTTCTTGTTGGGCGAGCCGCAGTCGTTGTGCCCAAACTCGATGACGACCACGTCGCCCGCCCGCGCCAGGTTCGCCACCTCGGCGAACCGGCCCTCGTTCCAGTACGAGCGCGCCGACCGTCCACCGATCGCCTTGTTCACCACGGGCGCCGTCGTGTACTTTTGAAAGTGGTTGCCCCAGCCGTCTGTCTGCCCGTCGTTGGAGCCGCTGCGAGCCATGGTGCTGTCGCCGCACAGGTAGATGGTCGCCAGCACCTGCTGCGGGAGGAGCAGGGCGCCGAGCGCGCCGGCGAGGAGGGACGTGGGGAGCTGCATTGTGGCTGTTCTGGAGGCAGGCGTCTTGGGCTCTGGAAGGGAAAGAGGGTTTGAACGGAGGGCCTGTGGGACGAGGGAAGATTGAGGCTCCTGGTGTCCTGAGGAGCCACGGCGGCTAACTTATATATTAACATTTTGCCTTGTATCTGTATGGAGGATCTCGCGAGATGGATGTGCCGATTGGCGCCGCAGGCGGGCCTGGAACGGAAAATTGGCCATCAAAGCGTTCGTCGTAACCCGGGCCACGGGCTGCATCTCCTGCCTCATTTGGCGTTTCTCCGCAAAGTTACCAGTATTTTTTCCCCACGTTTTCTTCAGAGTGCCGGACATGAGGGACGGATTCCACCAGTCAGAAATTTGGGGTATATTAATTCTACCACGGTCACAGGTGGAGAGCACAAGTGCAAACAGGGACGAGGTGGTATTGTATGTACGTCGGAGCAGCCCTCCGAGTAAGTAGATCTAATCACAGATCGTGCCAAGATCTAGTCGTACAATACCTCGGCACACCGGTTCGCCACGGACAAATCAGAGACACGGCTACACAATGACAAGAATAACATACGGTAGTATTCACTTCTGTATTTGTTGATGATATCGCTATCTAAGTAGCGCCCGATTGAGAAACTTCCAGTCCTTGCAGTTCAGTCTTAAAAGGATGCTCATGAGGGGCGGGCAGCCCATTCAGTAGGCGAGGTCTGACCAGCAGTGTGAGCCGGGGTATCGGCAATTGCCTTTCTGACTTGGACGGCCGCTTTTACTGGTAGCTGTCGGCTACTAGTGGCACGACGCGCTGGCTGCTTTGGAGCCAGTGGAGCCATTGCCGTTGGCAGCACCGCCGTTGGTAGCAGCTCCTTTGGCAGCAGCGCCGCTGGCGGCGCCCCCGTTTGCAGCGCCTCCGTTAGCGGCTCCTCCGTTGGCAGCACCTCCGTTGGCAGCGCCACCAAAGGTAAAGTCGACGCAGCTCATATAAGTCTGCTTGGCCTCGTCGCTGTCCCACCACCACTGCAGCACGCACACGCCAGCGGTGCCGCAAGCCGACGGCAGGGTGGTGGGCATGGTGATGCTAAAGTCGGTGTTGTTCTTTGCGACGCCCGTCTTGGTCGAGGCGTAGTTTTGGAACTCGATGAGCGGCTGCCCGATGATGGAGTTTGTGGTCGTGTCGACGACCGAGACGTTCGCGATGCCCGTGTGCGGCGCGCCGATCTTGACCTGGATCGGCACCGTCTGGCCGGGGGTGAACTTCTGCACGTCGCCGGGCTTGGCGTCGGCGAACGGGATGCCCTTGCACAGCTCCAGTCGGCACTTTGTCGGGTCAAAGTCGGCCTTGGCCTGCTGGCGCAGGCCCTGGATGTTGCCGAGCCGGTCGGAGCTCTCGATGGACAGCATCTGCTGGCCGCAGGCTTGGCCGAAGGCGCTGCCGGCCTGCCTCACCGGGGGGTTGGTCACGACGCCGTGTCCGTAGACAACGGTGGCAAAAGAGAGGACTGAGAGCAAGGGGTACTGCATTGTGTGGATTCTGTATGTTTTGGGTTGGGCTGATGTATCCTTCACTGTCAAAGTTGTAGTGTCAGGCTTGGTCAAAGTACTGATCAATGTGGAGAAGCTTGTGAAATGGTGATAAATGGTTTATATAAAAGAGTGACTCGCAGCTAGTACGGAATAGAAGGGAAGGTTAGTCAAAAAAGATGACAAGAATCGAAGGACTGAACAGAGGTGAGGATGACGAGGAGACAAGAGACCTCACCATCCTACGCCGGAGGCTCTACTCTACTAAATAGCTTTTCCGCCCTGACCCTGCCCCTCTGCTAATACTCTCCCTTCAAGCCGCCGCCGCGGACCCTCTACATCAAAAAAAAATTCGCGACGCGGTGAGACACAGCCCACGAGTCTATTTCGAGCCTGTCTATTCGCGACCAACCGGATCACCCACAAGGCGAAAGGGCTGTGGATGCGCGACTTGCGCTAAACGCAAATGACAGGGAAAGACCCTCCACCCACTGCAAGGGGTAAATCGACTGTTTCTCTCTCGGAAAGGACCGAAACAATTGCCACAAAGTTTCAATCTGAAGTTTTGGGATCGACCGCCGAGGTGGAAATGTCGTGGTTCCTTGCCAATAAAAACCCGTCGCGCACCCCTGAATAGTATCCATCGCCTCGAAGTGGAAGAAGTGGTGCGACTCGGTCATGACGTCGCCAAAAAAGCTTCAAGCGCATGAAAGAAAAAAAGACCCATTTGTCCTGCCATCGTGGCTTCGCAGATAGGTGGACCCTTGTTCAGGGGTTTGAGCAATGCGCGATCAAGTGCCACATTTGGCGTAGTTCCTAAAAACAAAAAAAGACGAGACGTTGACAGCCTTTTTTTTATGTTTACATATCTGCTTCACAACTTGACTATAATTCATGAACAAATGGCTTTGCTGCTGCTAAACAAAGTCAAATGTCGAATTTCTCGGGAAGAGATCAAACGTAAGCAGATTGAGGACGGCGTCGAATAGGTCTTGTCTTCCGTTTTGGCTCTGGAGCACGCTTCGGCGCTGGGGCGCGCTTCGGCTCCGAAGTAGAGCTTCGAGGGGATGAAGGCAGAGACGGGAGGGGCTTTTCCGCGAGTCGCTGTCGTTGGCGTTCAGCTTCGGGGTGCACAGGAGGCGGAATTTCCGCTCTGACCCGGTAACGCTCTTTTGCCGACTCGAGCTTCAGTAAGAGGCTCTGACGCCAGTTGTGCACAATCAGGGAAACCAGCTCCGCATACTCTGCCCTGATCGACTGCACGCTGGTTACTGAAGGTGGTCTTTTTGATGTGCTTCCTTTGGTTGACCGGGACGGTGGGGTCCTGGGGCTGCCCTCCTTTCTCGCTGGCTTCGGCCTGACAGGAGCAGAGGCTCGCCTCGAGTTTGATGGTCTGGTTGATACTTTCACCACTACTGGAGCACGAGTCTGTCCGGGCTCCGGGGCAGTTGGTCTCGTCCTGAGGGGTTCTGGCCGCTCGTCGGGAGTAGCCCCCATCGTTCTCCTCCGTCTCACTTTGGGAGCTACGCTAGGCTCCTGGCCGGCGTCCTCGCTTACCCTGGCTAGGGTGGGGGTGTGTTGTCGGTTGATCCCAAGCCCACTCCAGGGCATGCCGTCGTCTATGAGATCGGATCTACTTGCCGCAAGACCAAAGCTGCGTCTGAGATCGACCAACGATCGTTCATACTCGCTCGGACGAGGCCGGTTTCCCTGGATCGATGAGGCTGCCGCCGAAAAGACAGTCCGAGTCGGCGATAATTGGGGGTGGGTGGCCCCTCGGGCGGGTCCAGGGGGCACTTGAAGCATCATGGAAGCTGGTAGTGTGGCACGACGATCCCTCCTTTGTCGTCCACCCTCGAAGCCGGGATCTTTCTGCTGAGCGGCTACCTCGAGCCACATTTCGATGCTGTCAAGAAGGTGGAACATGGTGTGCAGAAGAGTGGTGCTATTTGTTCCTTCGGCCTGGGGTTTCGCACCCGAAGCAATTTCGGTTGCGAGATGCTCTCTGATCCTGGGGATCTCCGTTATTGGCTGTTGAACATCATCATTATCCTCGGTTTCTCGGATCTGCCAAGGTCTTTCCGTTGAACGGTCCGGCGTTGTAGGGGTTGACTGAGGCGATGTTTCCATGATTGCAAGATTTCTTACTAAAAAGGCATGAATCAGTGGTCAGAATTGCTAGATGATCGTCGCTTGCTGTCACGTCCGAACAAGACGGGAGATCGGGAGACTCAAGGTATAGAAGGTTATTTTATTTTCGGGAGAATATCTGATCTGAGCGAACCACCTCAGCTGCACCATTTCACATAAAGAGTATGGGATCAACACTAAAGGAATTCAGCTGATAATATGCGACGAAAAATGCATTGGCCCGAATACACGTGTGCCTTTTTTTGTGCATTCAACCGAAACGGCGAGCAATTATTGCAGTGTGTGCAGTCGTGGGGAAATGATGGATAGCGGCCAAAGCTCGGTTTGAAGCTAAGGCGTGTGTGCCTGCCAGCTCCAGTCCAAGCTGCACATGGGTACTTACCTATTTCCAATGATCGACACGCCCGCGAATTCTTGCCGTTCCTTGCGGGCCCAGTTTTGTCGTGTGAGCATATGCTGATGAATGTCGCTGTTGCTGCTCTTGACTTCTTATCTAAGAGCTCTTATTCCTCCGTGAATTCTTACTATCCAGTTCTGTTAATTCGTTTTATTTCTTGTTATTTTTTTATTCTTTATGTGTCTCACAAAATTCTCAAGGAACTTGTTGCTCTGTACGGTCGACTGTAATTCAATCCCGGGACCTTTACCCAACATCGACACTGAGCCATGGGTCGGGTCGTCCAGACGTTTTAAGCTGTTTGTTGCTGCTTTCCTAGTCTGTATTCTAATGCGAATCTAGATCGTGTGTAGAGTTTACGTCACTGTTTAGCGTCGACGCCTACGTGCATGGCACATCCGGGGAAAAGCAAAAAAAGCACAACGGCTGCAGACAATATGAGAAGCAGTATAGTACCCTAAATACCAATTACCTGCAATGGATAGGAAGAATGCATGACAACTGCTGACCCGCTACGGAACTTCGGACTCACTGACACACACGGACAGAAAAAAAACTTACCTAGGCTCGCTCACCAGTTTGACATTTGTCGAATGTGCTAAAGCCCACGGGAGCAGACCAAGCAAGCCAAGTAAACCTTACTCCTTCGTTCTCCGGCAGGAGGGGCATCGACCCCTGCTTATTAGGTACAGTAGGGAGGTACTGAGGTACCTCGATTCAATGTGGTCAGCAGCAAAAGCCGCCCACCCCACTCACAGGCTAATTGAGTCGTAGTGGGGACCATTAGGCTAGCCTGGGCACGTCTTCTAGAATTCCATCATCATCGCGGAGTAAGGTATCTAAGGAAGGTAATGTAGTTTACTAAACCATCCCACCACTGCAACTTGGAGTTTACGCTGAGCGCGAGTTTTCAAACAGTCATCGGACGAATGCGTCGCTAAGGCAAATATACCCTCGCTGTAACCTTGGTGCTCTGCGTTTTATCAATTGATCAAATACAAGCCGCCCGCTGCTTACGCGTCATTCTTGGACTAAGCATGCGACTTTCGCGAATACCGCGCTTTGGAGGCGATGTTTCCCTTTAGCCTCTTATCCCACGTCCAGCACAGATAGAAGGGGGCAAACCTTTTTCACATATCCAGCATGCGCAGCATCGGCCGTAAGTCACGCTCGCTCCCTCCGCCACGTGGAGCGCCTCTCTTGATGGCCCGACTGACCAACGTAACCCGTCGCCTGAATAGTTTGGCCCTGGTTCAAGGACCAGGGGCTCATTCCCCTCGAGATGCCCTTCGCCGTTTGTAACCTGCCACGAGTAATGCGACTTCTACAGAGTGACATCTCAGCCAAGAGAACGCCTGTACCCGCCTTCCGACTAAAGATAAACGCCCAGTATCTCGAACAAAAATGCATCGCACTAATCATAGAAGCCTGCGGCAACCCGAGACCTCAGTACCAAGGCTGCCAGCAATGCTTCTCCCTTGGCTTGGACTGCATCACTGCGGATGGCCTAGGCTCGGTCGCTGAAGAGGCGACCGATCATAATTGCGCTCGATGTCTCTTCAACGAGAAGAGTTGGATGGGACCCGGGAGAACGTGTAGCCTACGCGGTAGGTCGCTATATACATACAGACTTGCCAACATTGGTATGTTAACTGACATTTGTGGTTTACTTGTTTAGATCAACTTTCTGCTGGTACTCCAGCCACTAAACCTTCTCAGAACTCCGAGAGCTCGACATCTCATAGTGCCGGCGCATTGTCTAGAGCTGTTCCGACTGCGACACCAACCATAAACAAAGCTCCATATCCAGCCGCTTTAACTTTGAACCCCCCTTTGCCGGTAATTCCACAGAAGCGCCAGGCTACAGATGTGCCTAGAATCAACACCCAAGGCCTCGTTGCCCAACACGGGACTCAACCGATAGCAAACCAGCCACAATCATATGGCCAGGCCGGTGGTCCTCGTCTTGCCGATCCTAGTAGACAAAGCGGGCATCAAGATTCGGCTCGCAATGTGACTCAACAAGCACCTGGTGTTGGTGGTACTGCTACCGCAAACACATCAACGATGGCCCAACAGACGCCCAGTCAGACTCGCCAGTACACATGGCAGCCTCCTACCCCGGTAGCGCAATACGAAACATCATACCCCAATGATCCTGCGCAGCCCGTTGTGAAGCGCAAGCGAGGACGGCCACCCAAGGACAAACCTGTCCAGAACCGGCCCCCGATGCAAGTATGGGTTGGAAATGTGCCTATTGAAAACTACTCTGATGAGCAGCTCAGAGCAGGCATTAGTGTATTCACTGCGGAGCTGAACCGTCGCAAGTTTGGCACTCCATACCCGTCCCATTTTAGCCCAATGAGACCTATATTCACCCCTGCCATGCCCGTGACCACACACCAAGTCTCAGCGGCGCCCCAGAATCCTCCATTCCACCCACAGGACCGTTTACAAGTGACAGCAAATGCTCCATCGCCGGCGGTATCGGGGTATGGCTCAGGAGTCTATCGGACGAATCTGTCGGGCTCATCTCCAATGTCTGGTGCGCAGCCACAGACCACCCAAGGAAGCTCTATGGGTGCCAACCATAGCAAAGCTATCATGTCTCCCAGCACCACCTCACAGCTCATATCGCCGCCGGCGTCGTCAGGGCCGCAGCATTCACCGCTTCCCCTTGGGTCTGCACAAGCAAGTCAAGCGACAGACTTTGCAAACGGCACCGCTCCACTGCGGCAGGGAACAAGTGTGCGTACGTCAACCGAAAGTGGTAGTGTCGCCAACGGTTCGACGCAGGCGGGGCATGAAACCGGCGACGCTTCAGAGACCACGCCCGCGGGCGCTTGTGCACCGTCCAGCGCCCCGTGGGCACAACTCTCTCGCAGCCCATCCGAGGCTGCACAGGTGCGCCCGCCGGACGGCTCGGCCGTGTTTGTTAAGAATGAACCGAGAACCGGGATCCCGCTGGCAGAGCAGCCGGCAAGCATCGCTACTGCCGCGCTTTGCCTCGCTACTAACTTGGCCAAGACGGAGGATAGAGGCGGTGAAGGCGACCAGCGACAATCATCACCTCGGGTTAAGATCGAGAGGGATTGATGAAAGAGGTTCCTACGCCCAAGGCTTGGCTGGCAAAAGGTAGGTCGGGCTTCTTGGGGTGTATGATGTATATAAATGATATGGGTATATGAATAATGTAAAACAACTGCAAATATGCAGTCATATCTTCGTACCTTGCCAGCTCTCGCTACGAAAGGAAGTGAAGCAGTGTCGACGAGCGCATGCAGTGGTTGGTCATCACATGGTCATTGAACTGGACAGTCACATGGATGACCCTATCAACTAGCTTGTTGACTCGTGTCATTGACTTGGTGAGCACAAGAAGTTCTTGGGTAAAGCTGCATATGAAGTCTTTTTGAC
This sequence comes from Pyricularia sp. CBS 133598, assembly GCA_004337975.1. NCBI lineage: Eukaryota > Fungi > Ascomycota > Sordariomycetes > Magnaporthales > Pyriculariaceae > Pyricularia > Pyricularia sp. CBS 133598. Next base: position 1,066,111 of record RRCJ01000011.1, read on the forward strand.
TTGGAAAGCCACATTGCTTGAACCAAGTTGTGTAACAACAATAGGTATTAATTTACACTGACTGAATACTTGGTCTTGGCGGCGCAATCATGGATCTCATATCTGCTGCTCATTGCCGGGAACCCCGCTTACCTCGGCAGTGGCTTTGACCCTTCACTTATGATGGCGTCGGTTCCTTCGGATGAGCCTAGGGCGCAGGGTGATCGCATAGACGCAAGAAGCTATGCAACAATGGTGCGTTAAAGGACCTGTTCAATGTCTTACTTTTCATTCCGTACAACCCAGATTTTTTTATAGCACAAAGAGAGAAGGATCGGTTCAAAACAATAAAGCACTTCAATCAGCCCTGAGCAAAGAACGAACAAGGACCAGTCGCTTCGCATTCTTAGTGCCCTTCTTGGCCAGATCCTCTACCCCAGAACAAAACTTGGTCCCCAGGCTTAGCGTCAACAGCTTCCCTGTACTTGGAGCAGCTGAGCAGGCCCCTCTGCGGCTGAGCCGGTCCCTCCCCCCGATGACGCAAATCTCCTTTCTGCGCTGCCACATCATTTTTCTGTAACAAAATTCTTCTTCTCTGAAGCACCCTCATCCCAGAGAATAAAAAAATATTAAAAAACATAAAAAAAAGTAACGCACTTTTTTTGCGACATGTCCAACCGTTGGGACACCCACACCCTCCCCGACCGAGCAGCATCGGACGCTCACCACCGCCAGCAGCGGCTGTCCGTGGCGGGGCTCCACCAGCGCGCGCACTCGGTCACTGACCCGTACCACGCTGGCTCGCGACACCGCCACCAGCAGGCGGCCCGGCCGGTGTCGGCAGAGGGTCAGCGCCGCGAGAGCCCGCGCGCGCGGCAGCCGGCTCATGGCGCGCCTCTCCCGGTTCAAGAGTATGATTATCGAGGCTCCAGCGGAGGTTCTGGTCCTGGCGCATATGCTCCACCCGCAAGCGGGTCGGAGTACCGCACGCCATCTGCGGCGGAGTTTTATGCTGGGGTGTGGCAGCCTCCATCGTCTCCTAGGCATTCGAACGTTCCTAGCGTCGGGGGCTATCAGGCTCCGGAACAACCGGTTTATGCTTCGGGGCCAGCGCCGTCGGGGGGTTATTCGTATCCAATGTCTCCACCATATACGCCTGCTCCTGGTGCGTCGTATGCCTCGCCGGCTGTTGGATATGCCCCCACGCCACCGCCGCCTACACCATCGAGCCCCTACACACCGTATCAAGGATACCAGCAACCATACCAGACACAGCCATTCTCGCCAGTTTCGCCGCAGCAGCCAAGTGGTCCTTACCAAATACACCAGGAGCAATATCAGCTGCCCCAGGGGCAATACACGGCGTACCGTCCGCCGGTTCCAGCGCTCAAAGTCAGTCACCAGAGCAGCGGTCCACCGTTGATTGCATCAGGGCAGTCCTTTATTGCCGAGCTGCCGGCAGACGAGATATCATCGGCCCGGACGAAGCCTGAACACAGGCAGGCAGTAGAGCTCATGGCTGAGACACCACCAAGGAAACCCTCTGTTCTTGGAGGTGATACTGCGAAACGATGGGCCGACGAACTTGGCGAGAGGTTCAAGAAGACAACAATCGACGGCCAAGATAGCTACTCGGGTTCAGTTGAAGCTCCAGCACCGTTGCGTATCCGCAAATCGACAAAGAAGATGGATAATCAATCAACCAGCTCCACAGCACACCCGAGGACCGACGATATTGATAAACTGGATCAACAGAAGCAGTTGGATCCGGCGCATCTGATTCATCAGCACTTATGGTCAAGTTCTCGCCCGGGGCCAACTTCGTAGGCACAGCTTCCTTATTTTTCATCATCCTCGCTCTAATCTTTGAGCCTCTGAAATTCTCAACATAATTATCTCACTTCCTAACATGCGACTTTCCTTTTATACTCATGATTGTTAGTGTTGCACAATATATGCTAGTCTGGGGCTCCCAGTCGGTCTTGGATGTAGCCTGGGTATTAAAAGTTAACATTTTTGTCAGAGACCCGGCTTAACTTGACCTTCATCCCTGCTATCTTCTTGTGGATACCCTCCTGTTGCATAGGGCTCTTACTTTTGTACTTTCCAACAGAATCATTATAGATTGATTTCTGTATTTATGCCCTATCAACTACCTACTCACTGGAGCACTATAGGCATTGACATTTATGCTCAAATAATCTATTTACAACTATCTTTATATTTTCCCCCATTATAACCTGCTATTATATTATGCTAGTGGAGATTCAACTATGGTCAGCCTTTTTTTCTTTTTTTCTTTTTTACAAGCGTAGTGATATTCTGGTGTATAAAGCTAGCTGACCAGGGCGGTCTTGTGAAGTGATATTATTGTTGTTTTTGCAACTTGATGCTTCACATTTCTTTTTGGAGCATATCTTGCAAGTTATCACACCTTTGCCCACAACGGCCTCTTGAATCAAAAGTTTCAGAAATCCTTTTCCGCCAAAGCCATCATGCACTTCAGAACCAATTTCGCCATTGCTATGGCTACTTCAATCTACATTTCAGCCGTCACCGGTCTCAAGCTTTGCAATTGGTTTGCATACGACTCAGAGGGCAAAGAGCTCGCGAGAGGATCCTCTCTCAACACTGAATACATCAATTATGCGGGCATTCACGTCGAGTTTAGAAACGACTGTTCAACCATCCCTTTCGGGGATGGTCTGGTGAAACCAAAAATCACCTTTAGCGGGGAAGTCGAGGAAGATCTTGGCTATAATTAGCCTTGTAACCATCAGCGATATGACTGGAAGTGCGCTTGAGAATCTGTTCACGGAATCGTGGAACGGAAGTCATGTCGCAGGGCTATTGATTGCTACTGGACAATTGTTTATGGCTCGTCTCTTGCTGGTGGGCAGAGACGAGGCTCAAAAGAACAAATCACATATTTCCAATATACACTACAAAAGTACTCTGGCTCTCAAACTTTACTTTCACAACAAATATAGACATGAAAAGGTAGCCTAACTGAACATATGCGCATTTGAGACGAGGCAGTGTGGTGTAGGTTGATTAACACATATCCAGGCGACCTGCAGACACATCATCCATAGGACCGCAGGTGGAGATAGTGTCAGATTTTGCAAAAAGAAAATCCATAAAGATATGGATTCAGACTGGATCATTCGTTTCTCCTTTCCCCTTTTCCGCATGCATACCAGGGTTATCCGGACACCTTGACTAACTCTTAGGTCACCAGAGTCAGAAACGAGTAGGGAATGATGTATCTTTGTAGGGCAACATGCAGTCTGTGTATTATTGATGCGTTAAGGCTGGTTGAGTCAGCCACACCGACCTATAAGGCCAATGGCCGAGTCGCCAGAGCCGTATTGCTCTCGGATTTGACATGATTCAATAGCCGATATCAGCGCTATCAAAGACCGACGAAACCACTGCAACCTGGAGGTAACTATTAAATGAAATAGCAATGGTAGCGTGTGTCTTTGAGCAAGCCAAGGGGTCCTGCACCACGGCTACTGCCGGACAGGGACGCCGTGGTATTGGATTCTGATGTTTATTTCTGTGCAGAGCGACAACGGGCTAGGGACCATCACCTTCCGGATGTTAGCTGGCCTCTCTGTTAGGTGAACATCGCTCTCCTATGAGGTAAATTTAGATGATGCATATCTCGAGGCTTGATATGTTCAGCGGATTGTCATCCTCTCATGGAGACTGCGCCTGGGACATTCGCATTCCGTATGTACTCTTGCCTTTGGTATTGATATTCCTCTGATGTATTGAGCTCAGCTGGTCTAGATTTTCTGAGCAAGGTGATTTGCTAGTGATTGAAGAACAGGTTCGGGTTCTGCGAAGCGCATTGTATGCTCACTGCTCACCATTTCGACGCTATGTTCTGTTGGCTTCCAAAACAAAGTAGCCAAGTCTACCTTTTACGATCAGTGCTTCGACATTGGCGTATCAACCGCGAATATCTCGAGCTGGAACAATACAGCGTTGGACTCTGGCATTATTCTACCATACCCAGTCTTCGAGCCTAATGTACGGACTTTAGTTCAGTTGCAGGCGTTGCCAATATCTCCAATGTTGCAAATGCTATTGCTGTTGTCATACTGCATTGTAGTCGTTATAAAAAGGCTGTAGAGTGGTCCTTGGAGATTATGAATGGTTTCAACGATGCTATAAGGAGCGAGCCATGGAATTTTGCACTCCGTAAATCGGCCTTGCCCTCCTGTTGGTTTTGGGCGGAAATCACTTTTACCGTGAAGACGTGATAAGTTCCGTGGCAAGCATTTGAATTTCTCCCCGTGCTTTCAGCTTGGCATCAGACTCGCCTCACCAGGATAGCAGCGCTAGTATCAACATATCAACATATCAACTGTTCAATCTTTCAGTCACAAATGCCAATCTTTATTCTTCTCATCTTCCATTGTGAAAAATTGAAAAAGACATCAACCTAAACCAATCTCCTCGCATCAAAATCCATCTTCATCGTCACTCCCCCAACGCGTCAAACCATTCCAGCATCCGAGCACAATGGCCATTGCAAAAGATGCCCTCGCCTTTGTCATCGTCCTCTCCATAACCATTGTTGCCTCTGGCGTTACCATTTACTACTGTCAGTCCCGGAAGCACCAGAAGCAAGCGGCCGCTCTCAAGAACAACCAGCACAGCTACGATGTCGAGGTACGACTTCTCTATGCCGAGAAACCGATTAAATCTCAAACGCGCCGGCCTGCTAATAGCTTTGGGGATCCAGAACCAGGCCATCATGAGCCCCAAGCGCAAGCCCCAAACGACACTGTGGCGATCCAAGAGCGATGCTGGTCCCAGATCGGAGCAGCCATCTGCAAACCGCGTCGCCCTGCCGCGTTCACAGAGCGACGGTGCCATGGTCGGTCTGGTCAAGCCTGTGCTGGCATATGTTCCGAGGTGGTCCAGGCCTGCGAGGCGTCCAAGGTCTGTGCTCCCTCTGGCGCCGGCCAAGGCAGAGGAGGGGTACACTTTGGAGGAGAAAGCCGCCAGAAATTCAAGGTTCATTGAGCATCTCTGAGCTATCGTCTGAGTATAGCCAAGAAGAGTACTGTGCGGGCTTGACGAATCTGGGAATTACTTACTGCGAGGATCACGGAAACCTTTATGACTTGATGGTCGATACGATGTTATATGAATTACTTGCCCCAAATGTTGAGCACATCTCCGTTAGAGGTTCTGGCAATGATGTCGGTGGCGGAGAGCCTGCTTCATCCCCTGCGTCAGTCTTTCGTCTACGTGCCCGACGACACTGTCGTAGATGGCGATTCTCCCCTCAGGGAGGATGAGTATGACCAAGATTTGCCTCCTGTGCCGGCTACACCAGTCAGGCGTAGAGCGAGGGAGTGATATTGGAAATTTCTTAGGAACCTTTTGTTCTTCTTTGTAGACTGCGCCTGATATTTCTTGGTGAGCAAAGAGTATGGAACACAGGGCTTCGTTCTGTAACATAGATGTACGGGTCACGGATATAAGGACCGGGAGCCAGCCTAAAACAAAGGTTGACAGTTGTGGATCTCATTGCTCTTCTAAGTTGGGCTCAATTTAAGGCTATAGTAAGCAACAGGTATGGCACTCGCCACTAATCTTGAAATGTTTGTGCTATTTTGAATCAAGTTACGTCTTTCACCTGCAAATATGATTACTACCATCATGTTGTAGTAAAGAATCAACTTCCCTATAGCGTAAGAAGCATTGGACGTGGAGAATGCCATTTTTAATGGCCGTAAGCTTGGCTGAAATCAAGTTCGATGCGGCCATCAGCTTGCATGGCCTTTACTTGTGAAATACCCAGGGATGCCGTTTATCACCCATGTCAAGTTAATGACGTTTTGCATGTTACTTGTCCATGCCGAGTTCTCCTTGCCCACGGTGTGCAACTTGACAGCATTGTAACGAGTGTTTCCTCCCAGATAACTTGACTGAAGTATTCTCACAGCACAGGGCACAGACAGATGCTTCCTGGGAGCCTGGAGTATCAAAGGTATTAGAAAGCTTGACAGTTTGAATTAATGAGCATTAGGTTGCCTAGTATCGGACGTGTAGACATGAAAACACAGTATAGAGTGAAAAATGGCTTTTAGTATGAAAAAAGAAGCTGTTGTCCTGCCAGGGGTGGGCATTGAAGCCTGCCAGTCTGGCAAGTCTACAAGCTTATTGGTCAACCGACTTTACCTGCAAGCATCGTTTATGGCAAGCACTTTTGTCAAGGACGTACACAATTCTTTTTTTTCTTTTTTTTGTGTTAGGACTGCCGAAATATTCAAGAGAGGTTTTCTGCCAGCTACTCAACCGAAGAACTTTTCACCTCCCACAAACCTCAAAAAACCCGTCGCCCACTCTCAGTTTCCCACACAAACCATTTCCCCTGCCCCCCCCCCAAAAAAAAAAAAAAAAAAACCACTCTTGACCACCAAACACCACGACATAACCTTGACACTACATCAACATGGCCCCATTCTACTATTACGAGAACTTCAAGCCAGGCTGCGAGGGATGCTTCGACCTTGCTGGCTGTGGAGGTTGCAGAGTCGTCAAGGCCAACGGCGAGGCCACGTTTGTGTGCCAGCCGTGCCGCGACATAATCGCAAACATCATCTTCCTCGTCCCCGACGCTGCGGCTGCTACAGCCCTAGTCAACAACGGTTTCTGCCAGTTCTGCTTCTGCAGACCCTCGGCCGGAATCTGCTGCAATGAGTGCGCCGTCAAGAGCCCCGACGAGCTCGAGTTCGTCGCCCGCAGGGGCACGATCCTCGTCCTCCTCGCAAACGCCCTCCAGCAGCCCGGTGCTCGCGAGCAGATGCTCGAGCCCATCATGCCCGCTAACAACGGTGGCATGATCCCCATCGTCGCTGACGCTGGTCTCGTCGCTGACGCTGGTCTCGTCGCCGGCTTTGAGCAGCTCAACTTTGAGCCTGCTGTCCCCGCTCCCGAGTGGCAGAACATGCCCGGCGATTTTGACTTTGGCTTCTACCCCGACCACGACTTTCAATTCGGCGGCAACGCACAGGTCCCGGGTCTGGGTGCGGATGTGCCCAAGCCAGAGCCCATGGACGATGTCAACGGCGTCGGTCATCATAACCTGCCCATCCCCAGCCCACGTGTCAACCTTCCCGTCAACCCGCCTCTTTCTCGGATCATTGTCACCGGACCAGATCAGAGCGAAGTGAACGGCAGCACTGAAGCTGAATCTGCACCAACCACTGGAATCTCCCTCGCGTCTCGCATCCTTGGCCTCGCTCCCTAGATGGTTAGTTATCTTTGATTCTAAGCACATTCAGCAGCCATCTGGTCATAATAGCAGTGAGAAGATCATTACTAACAACTACGCGCATCGTTAAGAAGCCTTAAAATATCAAAAGAGCAGCAAAAGGCTCCTAACCACGTTGACTAGCTCAGCAGACGAGTACCGCAAATGCCGGATACTTGCAATCGTGTCTGAATATGTGAGCATGCGCGCTCGTTGATTATACAAAGGGCAGAATGAATGTGAGTTTCGTCTCCCTGGGAATGTCCACTCTACTGTCTTTCGCTTCAGAACCTTCATTCCTTCAAAACAGCCACCCATATGCCCTTTTGTTCAAATTCTTTCTAACATATGCAGTATTTTGCAGTGAAGAAGAAAGCAAACTCGCCGCAGAACGGCAAATAATGTCACCATGCCCAATATTTCAATGTGTGAAAAAAGAAGAAACAAAGGCAAGTCCTTTACTTCCTCCTTAAGCAGCAAACCCACTCCCGCCCAACTTATCGAATCTCACCTTCAGGTTCTTGCTAACCTGCTCCACCTTTCTCAGTTCCATCAAATCTCGCCGGGCATAGCCCTCATCACTGCTGCCACCACCCCGTCCTGCCAACCCATACAGAACCATGGGTAGCACGCTAGCCTTCCAGGCCGGCTGCTCGGGCTCCAAGTAAGATCTCAAGACTGCAGCAAAAAGCAGCACCAGAGTAAAAGCGACCAATCCCGCGGGAAGGATCAGCCACTCCCACCGCAGCGAGAAGCACGTGGTATCTTCCCACACGTCACCTCTCACCGTCAAGCCCGTCGCGTCACCCTCGGCGCGCGGTCTGTGTGGCCCGCTACCCGTCCGCCGGAACTGGTTCGTCACGGCGACGGCGAGGCCTTCCATCGCGGCGGAAATGCTGGCCACCGAGGCGTTGCGCGACGCATACAAGGGATCTAACCACCACTTGTCACCGCACGTCACCGTCGCGGGCCTTTGAAACACCCCCTCACCCGTGTAGCGGCACCGGCCGGCCATGAGCTCGACCAGGTGGCTCCTCATCGCTTGGAGGTAGATGCCGGATGCGTGGTATAGGCAATCTGAAGGGGCCTGGATGACGGTAGACTGGGCCGTCGTGATGCGGGAGAATGTTCTGTGCGGCGCAGGAGGGACTTGGCCGAATTCGTTAGATGTAAATACTTTCCTACCGTCGTTGCCCTCGTCTGCGAGGAAGCAGGGATCCTGCAGGGCCGTCATGTTTAGCTGGACGCCATTGTCGTTTACTTTTTCTAAACTGTTTGTGCGGGCCGGCACGGTTGAGACCAGCTCCTCTGTGAGCACGCCCGACTTGACCTTGGCGCGATAGTTCTTTAGGCAGGGGTAGAGCCTACAGCCCACGGCCACGAGGCTCGTAAAGTTCATTTCCGGCGCCATGTCGTTCCTGATCCGCCACGGACAAAACTTGACCCCATCGTTGACGACGGTGCACGACGCATCCGACGCGGCCATGATGGTGACATTGAAGAGCGCGTCCGGTGCCGAGTCCCGAAACTCTGACGTCCAGCCGCGCCTGGCGTAGTCGAAGGATCCCCACATGGTCAGCGACATCCACGGGTTCCTTTCGGTGCTCTGCGGGACGACGTAGCTGCCCCAGTTCTCCAGCCTGTCGATCTTGAGCGCGTCGACGCTGCCATCCCACGGCAGCGAGTAGTTGCGGAGGTACAACCCCAGCTTCGGGCCCGCGACCTCGGTGTCCGTGACGTGGCCCCCGAGGTCGATGCAGGTGCTGCACAGGCCGATCGTCGAGTGCGTAATCCCCGTGCCGTAGTCTTGGAACTTGCAGTTGCCCGAGGGGCAGTGCGCCCGGACTGCGGACTCGGTGCCGGCTTTTGGGTTCGCCAGGGCGTTGAGCATGACGGCCTTCATCTCCGGGTCCAGGTCGAACACGATGTAGTCGTTGGCGTACTTGACAAAGTGGTCGTCGTTGGCCGGCACAAAATTGGACACGGGGATGGAGCCGAGGCCTGGACCGCTCCGCCAGGAGCATGGCACTATCCGCAGGGCCTGCTGGGCAAAAGGCCCCGCTGCGAAGGAAAATATAGTGATTAGTGCAGCGAAGATTGCCATGATTCCCGCTGCCGTACGGATACCACAGAGTCCGCTCCTGAGAACGGATAAAAGTAGCTGTAGAGAGGAGAGAATGCCGTTGCCGCCCCGGTTGAAGACTTCAAGATCATACAGCGGCCGCCTGTGTAGAGTGTGGCCGAACCATGACCATCCTACCTGGCCAAGTATCTGTATTATAACGTAGGCCACCGAGGCAACCGTCACCGTGACCAAGAACGATATCACCGTCTCTAGCCTCAGACTCTCCCACGGCCAAGCCGCTATTATCTTGCCGTTTACGGCGTTGAGAATGACAAAGAGCCCTACCAGCGAGACGATAGCCATGACCATAACAAGCATCTCGAAGCCCCAGGCTGTCAGGACAGGATAAGGAAGTTCTCTATTTTCCGGACCAGCTTTTTCGTTGCCACCAACATTGGTCATGGGGATGGAGGGCTCATGCGCCCACTCTATAGTTTGCACTGGGTGATGGTGTACGTTTGCGTGAGTTGTTGCTTGGGTACAGTATGTGCAGTTTGAGTATGCCTCTGGGTCAGGTGAGGGTGCTTGTCTGCTTGGACCGATTCCAGGGTCCTCTTCGTGAGTTTGCCCCTGACTGTGCGGGTATGGAGGTGCCGGTTGGGATTTGGTAGACATCTTATCTAAAGGGGTAGGCGCCAGTTTTGCTGCGGAGGAGCGTCTCATCTATAAGAAAAAAAAAGCCTGCAAGCAGAATCCCAACTATATGACGATCATAGAGTCCGTCCTTTTCTCTACTTTCGTGCGCGCGTTTGGTCCAAAGAAACAAGATGATATTTATTTTACCAAGCAGTGAAAATGCAGCTCGTCTCTCATCTCGTCACTACCGCATGCCAATCACAAACAACACATCTGTCGTACTCTGTTCTCACACCCCATACTTATTACCTCCTACCCAGCCATTCATGTGAATCGGGTCAAGTAAGCCCAGTGACTTGGTCGCTTGTAACCAGAACAAAATGGCTCGAAGATCACCAAGCCTCGTGAATTCAATATGCGTTCCTGTTCAGGCTATGCAGCCAAGATGGACAACGTTGTCATCCATCTCCAATTGTTCGACCCATGGTTAAATGTACGAGCCATTTCGGGCCGACTGCAGGGCCTAGTGGGGACGCTCTTGCATCATCCGACGACTCCCATTCAAGAGAAGATGAAGACTTCTCCACTGTAACAAATCTTCAGCTCACCTTGGCCTTTGATCATGACATGGCGATGAACCACCTTCGCCCTCCACTACCAATTTCTGACCCCTCAGTATATATACACTGACTCCAAACCACCATATCAAATTGCTTTTATCTTTTTGTCTACGAATAGGAGGTAAAGAAATCATCCAGCAGCAAAATGCAAGCACAAGTTTACAGGCGTCGCAACCAGGCACCCGGGTTCGGGTTGCAGGAAGACATCAAGGCCATCAGCGAGTGTCTGGACCCGAAGCCAATCCCTACACCATCTGAAGATGTAAGTAGACATACGTAGGATCCAGAACATCAGAAAGGTCACAGCAACAATAGAGCACCCAAAACAGAGAAAATCAAATAGAAAGTACTAACACAACCCCGCCACCGCAAGCCCGAACAAGTCAAATCCACAAGCGACACCATCACACTTGATTCCTTTACCTCGCAGGACGCCTACGAGCTGGGCCACCTCCTGCACGCGCGCCTACACCCAATCGCACGATGGCAGGGGAAGCCGACGCTGGTGTCCATCTCGCTGGCCAACGGGCAGGTGTTGTTCCAGTGTGCCGTGGGGTCGGGCACGTCGCCCGACAACGAGCGGTGGGTGGCGCGGAAGCGCAGCACCGTGCTGCGCTGGGGCTGCAGCACCTGGCTCATGCACTGCAAGTACGGCGGCGACGAGGACATGTTTCGCGCAAAGTTCGGCATGTCGCCCGACGAGGCCGCCGGGTACGCCATCCACGGCGGTGGGTTCCCCATCAGGGTTAGGGGCGTCGAGGGCGTCGTTGCGGTCGTCGTTGTCAGTGGGTTGAAGCAGCATGAGGACCATGGCGTCATCGTCGAGACGCTCATGGAGCATTGGGAGCCTGTGTCTACATAAAGGGGTTTCCTGGCATTCGGTGGGCTTAAGAGCTCGACGGATACGTAAGGAAAAGGAATATTCTTCGCTTTCTGAGTAGGATAGAATGACGACAGCAGTAACTGCTGCGTTTTATTGGATAGTTTTCACTCTGATACACATCTTTTCGTCGTCAGGGCTCTCTTTGATCATCATCTGCACATATCCAGTGCCTTGATCAGGAACAATCACGGGGCTTGGCTTGTGGTTATGAGATTCGAACCCCTAAACGCAACAAGTTCAGCCGAGTTGCCGTGTTGCTCTTTGAAGCTTCATCATCCGACATTTGGGTATATGTAAACTTGAGCCATGAATGCAATAGCACTGTTAGCAACAACGGGTGGCTACTGGATGGCGTTTTGGCGGACACAATTGCGAGACTGATGACCTCATTTATTTTCTTTTATCAAGATCATTTCTTCTTCCGGGTAGAGCTGTTGACAAGCTTTTTCTTGAGGTGCTTCGGCATCTTTTCCTTACGTTTCTCCCTCTTCGCCTCTTTAACAGCTTGTTTGTGCTCCTGTTGAAAATTAGTTAGCGTCCATACCAAAACATGTAAAACCTTCAAGGTCTCTTACCTTCTTCTCGTCTTTATCCTCAAACCTCTTTCCGCGGGGTTTGCCCTTCTCAAACCGACCTTCATCCTCCTCGCTATCGTCTTCGCTGTCGACTGACGCACCTCCATCAGACCCAGAGGCACTCTCGTCTTCCTCTGCACCATCATCCTTTTTGTTGATAACAGTGTCAGCAAGGAGATTTCGGTAGACAAGGTCATCACCTTGGCCTTGACCAAGCTTCTGAGCGTCTTTCTCGATATCATAAACCTGCTCTAGTGTTTGCGGGATATACTGGTTTCGGAAGACCTCGTTGTCAACCTCAAGCTCGGCGATCGCCTGGTCCGAGTCGCCAAGAGTCGGCCGAACCTCGTAGAGGTGATCTACAGCTTCAGACATTGCAGGCTCCTCCACCGGTCCCTCAGTCGCTGTAATGAAGTTGAAGATTGTCCTGTCAGACAGTGTGTCGACACCCTTGCGACGGAAGAAATCTCCCATGTTCTTGATATCCATCCTCAAGAACTCAAGAGAGCGCGGATGATCGTGCTCCACGCTCTGGGAGACGTCAATGATATACAACTTTCCATCGTTGTACAAAATGTTGTACTCGCTCAAATCGGCATGAACCAGCCTGCACACCTGATACATTCGGCGCATGAGCCCAAGAAGCTGACTGTAGAGATCACGCCACTGTTTCTCTGAATCTTCGCCTTGAATGTTGGCATCACGGAGGCGGGGGTATGCCCAGCCTTTGCGGTCACCAAGGAAGCTCATAACGAGAACATGAAGCTTCAGCTTTATCGGTTCGGGACAAGGAATTCCTGCAGTGTATATGCGCCTCAAATTGCGGAACTCCTTCTCGGCCCACAACTTGACCATCTTGCGGTTGTTGCCCTTCTCAGCTCCAGACTTGAATCGATGTTCGCCTGCAATGTACCGCTCACGGTCCTTGAAAACCAAGATGGCGGTCTTGTATATCTTGATTGCCTTCTGTACTGCGGCACCGTCACCACCGTCAGGGTACGCGACAGCGCCATAAACGTTTGCTTCTTTGCCTGTGCTGATGGCACCGTGCACCTCAGCCACAAAACCCTGGTTGATGAGTTGTAACAAAATCATTCGGGTCCGTTGGTCAAGCACCAACTCGCTCGTGGCACGGTCTGACTTGTCTTTCTCGCGGGTCTGGGTTTGCTTGACATCGTCGAGGCGCAGCTTCGCAGCATGGCGGGACAGGGCCGATATTTGATCATCGACGCTCGCGAATGTGTTGGCCGAGGGCTTCTGGGCGTTGGATCGTGGCACGCCCGAAGACTGCCCATCGTTGATTTGACGCTGCCGGTTGTAGGTTTTGGTCAGGTCGCCGGTGGTGGGATCGTATTCGTCCGCATCGTCGTCGTCTTCAAAGATATCGTCGAGATAGTCATCTTCATCCTCATCAACTCCGACCGGCAGCTGGCCATTATCACGGTTGACATTGCTGGTCAGTGTGCGCGGGGTAGACTCGCTGTTAGTGAAGCCGTTGCCCTCCGTGGTGGAGTATGGCGGTTGGTGAGGGTCTGCCATCGCAGCAGAATTTGTCGTTGTAGATGCCATTTTCGCCAACTAACTATGCCAGCGTAAACTTTGCCGGTATAGTAATAGGAGAGTGCTGAGATCAAAGGAGCGTGGGTGGCAGCATGGATAATCGACGGACAGAATCTTTTCAGCAGAAAATTAATTCTATGCCCGCACCGCGTGCGTTAGCACCCCGCCATGCATGTGTCCGTGGGGACCCTGACGTCTTTTTGCCATCGCGTTCTTATCTTATCGGGAAATTTAGTGCCACCCAAGCCAGGAAGTCTGTCCGGCAAGGTGCGCGATTGCGAATGCTGCCTCATGACGTCGAACTTGTTTGAAAAGTCGCAACTCGTAGGGAAAATCTATCAGCGAATGAACAGGGGAATGGCGGTTTGCTGCTGTCGGAATCTAGGTGCGGGGTCTGCTGTCATTCTTGAGGGAAAAAAACGACGTCGGTGGCTTTTCCATTGTCATTGCCTCAACAAAGAAATCCTGTCCGAAGCAAACTGGTTCTGCAAAAAAAAGCACAAGGATTTTCCAACGGACAGGTACCGACCGTACCGCGCCGCCTCTTTGTATGCAGTAATCGTCGATCCACATAGTGGATCACTTCCCCATCCTGCATTATCAGGGACTGCACGGACCTCCACAGTCGCAAATCGGAAGCTCCGCATGCTACAACAGTGATTGAATTGACAGCCAGGACAGGCAAGTTGAGATAAGTTCGCTCCTCCTTGTCAGTCTAGTGTCACAGCTTCAGATCAGTTGGCAGCATCCGCACGTGCTATGGCACACCTCAGGCCGCTGCACTACACCGTGCATTATGCAAACCACTTTGTCTGACAGGTGCTTCCATCTTTCAAACCAACACCACCTGAAGCTATTCAACATAAGCTTTCCTCTGTTTGTTATAACCCACCCAGAGCAGCATCTTGGCTGCGTCCATCAGAATATCATCGTTTTCTCTCTCAAAACCCCCTCCAACGCCATCTACCGGGATGGATGGCGATGAATCATAATACGACTCACTCGTCTCCTTGATCCAGCCCTAGCTAGCTACGCATCCAAGCTTTGAGTCATCCCGCAGAAAGCATCGTCAATCAAAATCCACAGCAACACAAAAAAGATGCCTTCCTCAAGCTCCACCAGATCCTCTCAATCTCTGCGCAGCTCCGCTGCCGCTGCCGTCTCGACCTCGTCTGGCGCCGCCGACCAACCGTCCGTACCTATCGAGATCCTCGTCGAGCACCTCCTCGCAGCCAAGCGCTCACTCTCGTCCATGACCCTAGTTCTGGAGGCCAATGACTTGACCACACAAGCCCGGTCGGTGCACGAAGACAGCGTTGTGCTCGCAGCCCGCACCGCATTCCTTCGCGCCGGCATCGCCCAGCAGATCCACACACTCGAGCGCATCCGCCGCGGGCTGGCGAGGACGTACGATGTTGGTCGCAGGGATTTTGAACAACTCATCAAGGTCCTCGACGATGCTGGGGAGCGACTCACACGTACGATGGATGTGCTACATAATACAATCGTTGATCCTGTGTTTCGACCCGCGGGGGAGGAGCCGAGGAGTTTGATGTTCTTTGTCGACGAGGGCAACGTAGACCGCTTGACAAAATCATTAAAGGAGAGCATTGCCGAACTCAAGGTTTGTCTTGCTTCATTCATCTTTTACCCGGGTATCTACATATGTATCAGTCACTAATTGGTCCATCAGGCTGCCGAAACATCATATGACGGTGACCTTCTGCGCTTTGACAATGACATTCGCTCCATCAAGAAGCACCTCCTCGCAGCGCCTGGACTGCCATCTCCATCAAATTCGGTATTTTCCCGTCCGATGGCTGACCTCGTCCGTACCTTGACGAACCACTCCCATGCCATGGCCGAGAACCTCAGCTCTTTGACCCGTCACTTCGACCTGTGCGTCACGGCTGTGCGCGCCTCTGAAGGTGGCGCCGCGCTGGCCCTTCGCAAGGCGGCAGAGGACGGACCGTCCACCATCTCCATCTCTGGGGTGATCCGCGGCGACGGCACCGACGCCGATGATCAAGAGTTCAAGACTATGACGGCACGGGAGCGCGATGAGATGTTTCGCGTAGTGATGCAGGACGCCACCGAAGTCGGCGAGGTTGTGCGCGACATCAACGCCGGCCTCGAGGAGATGCAGGCGCTCGGGGCGCTGGTAGAACAGCAGGCGGCCCACGTTCGCACGGCGCACGAGTGCACCCTCGACGCCTTCCGCCGCCTCGAGGAGGTTGAGGCCCGGCTCGGGAGCTACGTTGCTGCCGAGCGCGAATATGTAGACCGCTGCGAGGTGGAGAAGGATGCCATTCACGAGCGACTCGCCCAGGCCGAGGACCTGGTTGTGTTTTACGAAGGCTACGCTGGTGCGTACGACGGCCTCGTGCTCGAGTATGAGCGTCGGAGGAACGTAGAGGATAAGATCAGGTCCCTGTGGCGTAAGGCTGCCGCCGCGGTCGAGAAGCTCGAGGAGCAAGACGCTGCGGCGCGCGACTCGATGAGGAAGGACGTCGGCGATTACATACCCGGCGATTTGTGGGTTGGCATGGACGATCCGGTGCGTAGGTGGAAGGTTGTGGCGGTTGACGAAGCTGAAGGTGACAGCGAAGAGATTGGAGGGTCATCTGTACGTCTAAAAAATGGTACCGTGGAGGCGGCGAGGGAGAGGGTACATGGACGTTAAAGGTGGGTGTCTCGTTTTGAAGAACCTCGGGGAAGCACATAATCTTTATTGTACGCATAGTTTTGTTCGATTTTGTCTTTCTTGGTTATTATTAGTCATTTAGCTTGGGCGCCAGGACTGGAGAGGGCTAGGCGTTTTTGATTTGAGCAACTTTTGATGGGGCCATCCCTTTCTTCACACTCTTCTACATCTGCTGTTTTCTGTGCACTAAGCTGGTAAAGGCTCATGAAGAGAGCCCTTGAAATTGGATTAATATTGCCGCAATGCTGTTTTCACTGGTCGGGGAATAGCTTCCTGTTGCGCATCTTGGGGCCAGGCCAGTTCAAGCTACGCTGTATCTTGTCACCGCGTTACAGGCTTGGTGGCAGCTGATAACCCCGTCACAAATATATCACTGGAATGTACACCAGATATCACTGTCACCAGGCGCAAATGTCGGGTCCTGACAAACCATGTGCCAATACATTGTGTCATTATCTTGTCTTTGGACAAATACACTTCCTAAAACAAAGCCATTACATGGGCTGATCTTGCAAAGACGGCCTGAAAACAAACGCCTCATTAAATTCCTGTTACTCCTTGCGCCCTAGAGCAATCCCTAAAAGCAAGGGCCAATACAAAGACAGTCATCAACACTCCCATACACCCCCACTGTCTTCCTCACTTGGCGATCCTCAGTGGGTGCGCCTCCGTGTTGAGGACATACTCATCAAGGCTGACGACGTCCGGCTCCGAGTATAGCAGAAAGAAATACTTGAGAGTCTCGGCGAGCCAGAAGCTCTCCATCGAGTTACTCTTCTTGGGATCCTTGACGGTGCAGTCGGCGAGCGCGGCGTGCGCAATGTCCGTCTTGGTCAGCCGCACGATGGTCTCGAACATGGCCCAGGCCCGGTCCAGCAGCGCGCGATCGCCCGTGGTGCGGTACAGCACAAACACGCTCTCGATGGCCTCGGGACGGAGTATGTACCGCTTGTCGTCGTAGTGCACCACGCCCGGCACCAGGTGCTGCTCGGCGATCTGCCCGCCGATCTTGTGCACGTCGTCGGCCGGGAGCTTGGCGTGTGCGGCCACCTCGGCGTGCCAGGCGTCTTCGTCCCAGGCGCAGGTCGGGATATGGTTTAGATCGTCGTCGTCGGCGGCGGCGGCGGCGGCTGAGGGGGAATTGCCGGCGCGACGCGGGCAGCGGGTCGTGTGCATCACTTCGGGCATAATACCGCCCGGTGAGTGTTCGTATGCCCACATGCAGCCCTCGACGAGCTGGCGTGCCGTTTCCATCTCCTGAGGCGTGGAGAAGGCGCGCGCGGCGAGCGCCACCATGCCTCCCGCGAAGCAGCCCAGGTGCTGGACCCTGGGCTCGGGCTCCTGTCCGAGAAGAGGCTCATTAGGCTCGACTTGGATGTCGCCGGGGATCAGCATCTGGGGAGCCTCCCTGCCGTAGGGGCTCATGACGCGCGGTCGGTAAAAGATGTTTCTCTTCATGGCGCCGAGGGCCTTGCTATACATCTCTTGGTATTGGGGGAGCTTTCCGGAGAGGAGGATGTATTCCTTGGGGAGGTATTCGTAGACGCTGTCGGCCATGCCGCCGATGGAGAAGCCTGTGTGCTCTCTAAAGTTTGCCCGGTTGGGTCCGATGACGACCGGCCACATTCCGGGTAGTCTTGTGTCGTCTTGCTGCTTCGCTAGGAGGTCCATGATGCGCTGGACGGCGTCAAAGTATTTGGGGTTTGCGGTGATCTGGCTGAGGCGAGTGAACTCGAGGGTAAGTGAGCCAATCTCGGCAACCAAGCCACCATCGGGGGCTGCTTGGTTTGGTGGTGACATGAGTCTCTTCTGTCCATCCGCCCCTACGCCTTGAGTTTGGTAATTGAGGCCTCCATAGGGGGCTTTGACAGCGTCCATGAGCGCCTTGAGCTTCCAACGGAGGATGGGCATGTGGTTAGGGGTATCAAAAGCCACGTAGAGCATGTCACCCAACTCGATTGCCTTGCGGAGCAGGACGGTTGCATGCTTCCCTCGTCGTCCTCCGCTGATATCGTAGGCGGCCAGCAAGCCACCAAGATATCGAATCGTAGTCTCAAAGACATTGATCTCGTCCAAGTTGGTCTTGGTAAAGTCTATCTCGATGACTGCTCGAACGGCCTCGTCGAAATCATCAGTGAGGCCCATTATGTAGAGAGAATCGAGCGAGTCGACCAAAGTAGCAGCCCAGCCGCCGAACACATCACGTTCACCACCTGTCACGGGCAGTACCTCGTCATGAAGCCAAGCGAACCTCTTGTAGCCGGACCAGGCGTGGGTGAAGTTGCTGCGGACCTGCTCCAAGCGGGCCAGGCGAACACTCTTTTGCTCCAGAGTCTCTTTTCCAAAGACGTGCTGGATCTTTGGTATCGCCTTGGCTCTCGTGGATGGGATCTTGGTCATGAATTGAGGGGAAATGGGGTGGTTCAGAGGGACGTTAGCCCAGTGAAAGTTGCCATCATTGAAGTCTGGCTGAGGCTGAACCCGGTAATATGTCTCGGTAACGAAGGGAGATTGTCTGCGATGAATTGAAATTAAGAAGAAGATGCCGATTAATAGAAAGAAGACAGCCGGCCGTCTCTTGAAGATGCTACAAGTGTAGTAGGCCATTTTGAACGTCGCCGCAAATCGGTCAATTCAGCCAGCACCTTGTCAGAGAGCATGAATTGGAACGAAGATTATTACTATGATATTGAGGGCATGGTTGGGTGGTTAGTTTGGAGACAGGATAGTGCGTTGGAAAGAGTGAAAAATAACGGTCGAGAAGGGTTTGGTTGATGTGGATTCCCTTGATAAAAGTTAGCCACGCTTTGCGTATATGGAAATGTTAACAGCTAGGAAAGCAGGTTTCGCCCGCCCTCGAGTTGCAGTGACCCGAGCTGTTGGTACTGTACGCGCCTCCAATATCACATCACTGCCAATGAGTGCCGTTGGCGTGTCACACGATTGGTTGACTGGTCTAGCCAAGCTTGGAGGGGACAATGGCTCCGAATTAGCCCCTGCGTCGATCTGAAATGTTGCGGCCGTTAACGCGCCAGCAATTCCAGGTTGGGTTCCCTCGCTTCTGCAGTAATTGCCGTACCTAGGCGCCCAAAAAGGGACAAATCATATTGTACGACCCCAAAGTGGAACGTTTGCTCCGCGGCGCTTGTCCGCATGCAACAACCGCCTGCCATATCCGGCCTTGACAGCACAAACCCTCAACAGCGCCAGAAGCACCAACGGCAACAAGATATTGACGCTTCGCCTCCTTTCAGCCCTGTCGGCCAATTTCTGAATAGCTGCAAGAGTTGCTGCGACCAATGGTATTGCACCATGTCTCTCCTGTTTTCGTTCTGGGCAACCAGATAAGTTTTGACACTTCAAAGCAGGTGATGTTGGTTAAGTACTCGCAGTTATCTCCTTCAAAACCAACCCACACCTTTCCCTGTCGTCGTTGCGGCCTGTCTGCACACTGTTGACAAAAACAAAAGAGAGAAGAAGTTCTCGGATCAACAACATTACCCCCACAGCAGAACCCGGGCAAGCACCATAAGCATGGATATAGTCCAACTCCACAAGTCTAAGGGGTGGCTCGCATCAGTGGTACTGGCCTACTACCTGATCACTCTCCAGTACGTCTTGGTTGCTGCCCAGGCCACAATCCAAGATGTCATGTGGAATATGCTCAACGGAAGGGCACCAAGCTTCTCTCAGACATTCAGAACGGGGCAGACCATTCCAATCTCCTAGAATCCATATAATGGCACCATGGTTGATTTGTGGCTGACCCCATTCGATCCAGATATTGGTGTTGAGTTTTCATTGCTCATCAAGCGCAAGTCTACTTTTTACTTCCCCGACTTGGCCGACGCTTGCAAGCTCAGCTCTACCCGTGAACAAAACCAGCTAACTCCAATCACGCTCAATCTCACAACAGAGGGCATAGATCTTAGCAAGCGTAGCCCTGACCACCTGTGGACGATCGAGGGGATTCCACTGAATGTGCTTCGCCGCACGCCCAAGTTTGTCTTACGATTCACGCCCGAGCAAAAGGGCAGCAATCCCCAGTTCAATAGGAACGATCCAGAGCTTAGCAGTAAAGGATTCTTTGTTGTGCAAGGGGCGGAGAACGAAAGCAAGCCCGGCGCCACAGAGATGACAACCAAGTCGCGGGCCACAGAGACAGCCGTATCATCCATGACAACATCTCAACTCACTTTGACATCCACGAATTCTCCGCCGCCCAAGGACGCCGGTGGCCAGTCGGCTGCTATTAACAGCGAGGACCAGGCAGGACTTGGCATTGGGCCCATCGCCGGCACAGCAGCCGGATCTCTTGCTGTACTGACCCTTGCGATCGGGCTGTCACTGTGGTGCTTGTGCTTCCGGCGGCGTGGAACTGTAAGAACAGCGCAGCTGCGAAGGGACGAGGGCTTGAGTATGGAATACATGGTCTCGCCGCCAAGGGGTGGTAGAAGTGACGCATTCTATCTCGACCAGACTAAAGACAATGGCACTAGACTGTCCGAGTTGACAACTGCGATACCGACTGCAGAACTGGAGGACAAACACCATACGTCCAAGTCGCGGAGGAGGCCAGAGACATTTGGACGAGCCGAGTTGTACGCGGGATGGTTCTCATTACTTTTTTTTGGGGGGGAGGGGGGCATGTTTGAGATTTTGTTGAAATTACATATTGTAGCACCAGGAAATGAATTATGACAGTACGCCATAAGGAGTAGTAGCCGACGCAATATAGTTTAGGTTAGGTAATGTGTGTAAATGTTGCTGTGGAATTGGTCATGTACGACAAGAGCATAATCTCCCTGTCGACCGCTCGCTGAACTGTATTACCTAAGCCAACCAGCCACCCCACTAGACTAGACTGTGCTGTGGGGGGGCCATTGCCTTGCTTGGCTTTTAGCTTGCATTCACCACCTTCAACCTGCAGATATTCCAGCAACAACTTTTTGTAAGTTTTTCTTCAACTGCAGTTTCCCGCCACATAAAGACGTCGGGCGAAAAAGTCTACACCTAATGCAGACTTGACTGCGCGATAAAATCTTAAATCAAAGTATTTAAAGCTCTTGTGTGCCCTCTTTCCACAGGGATCGTACTGGCCCATCACTTGCAACTTTCCAAACTTGGGATGTGAGGTTTGGACCAAGAGAAAGAAAGCATCACAGACAAAGCCATCCATCCTATCATCAAGATTCCAGATAATATTCAAAAACCCGAAAACTACAGCCCGGATGTCTTCATTCACCATGGATCGTGGTCAAAACTCGAGTCTGATGGGTGAGTATCAGTATAGTCGCATATGGGCGCATCCTCTTGACATTTGTCGCTTTAAACTGACTCTCCCCTCACTTTGACCAGATCGGCATCAAGCCGCCATCACCGACATCACCAAGCACTTTGGCGAGCTGGTCATTGGTCTTTCGGCCCCAGTTACTGCCGAGGACGCGGACACTGCCACATCCGCTCAGCAGGCCATGCGGATGCAGCTGGAGTCGAATGCACTTGTAAGTTCTTGCCGTGTCGCTATCCTGTTTTCATTGACATTTCATTTGTCTGCGCTTTTACAACATCATACCCCACCCCCATCTACCTGTGAAAAGTCTACAATCTCCTTGAAACTTTAGCCCAAGCAATAACTAACAAACAATCCAGATCGCGTCGATCGAGCACCTCCTCTCGCTCACCCGCCAGGTGCGCGAGCTGTGGCTGGTCGGCCCGCTGCTCAAGCCCGGCGAGGGCGAGCGCGCCGCCGACGGCCAGATCGACGAGCAAGTCGAATCCATGACCAAGATCCTGAACGAGCTGCGCGAGCGTGTGCGCAACCGCCAGGTCGGTCCGCACGGAACCTACGTCATCAAGGACCGTGCCGTCCTTGCCGTCCCTGCCGCCGATGGCGCCACCGCCGACGCGTCTTCGTCAGTCCAGCCAGGACAAACTTCCTCCACCGCTCCCGGCGGCCAGTAGAGCTCGGCTGCCCCGGGCGTGGTGGACGAGGCTGCGTTCATCACCATCATCGAGATGTGCGACGGCGATCTCGACCTGTTCCTGCAGCTCTTCCAGGAGCTCACCCGTCGTCCCGGCGCCGCTGGCCTCGAGCCCCCCACCGCTGTCGAGGTCAACATGGATGAGATTAGGATGATGGAGGACGCCTTCAACTCGGTTCCTTCCGACCAGATGGAGGATATCAATCCGGACATTGCCGACGAGGCGTTGTTCTGGCGCGTTATGGAAGAGGAGCGTGAGGCAAACCTCCACTCCGACGCTGCTCAAAATACCGACACCGCTGCTTCCAGCATTCAACAGGTCTCTGGTCAAGACGTCACATTGGCCGAGGAGCCTCTTGCCTTTCAAAACCAGGCTGGAGCGACTGCACAGGACCACGGCCAGAGTGCGAGTGCCTTTGGTTCAACTGAAATTAATGACCAGGGCGATGCGCAGAGCGTTGGCGATCCTTCTTCGGATATCCCGATGCTTGATATACCCATGGATCCCGAGGGCAGGAGACTGGAGTATCTCTTGAGCCAAGATCACGGACTGATCGACCATCTCCTCCCTGTCATCTGCCCATCCGGTTCGGTTCGCGATGCCGAGGCCATGGGCAGTCAGTTATTCACTATCGATGAAGAGTAAAGTATCTAGGCGCCCTCGCAAGTCGCCTTCCATTCACAAGCAGGGCGGAAGGGAGCTGGGAATCAAGATTTTGTGTTTTGAGTAACGACATATGAAAGCATAGAGACTACAGGCGGTCCGGTAGAGCATCGGGTTTTATATGCTGTCTCTTGAGCCAGATCAAAGGGGATCAGATGGCTTCCAAAACATAAGGAAGTATTTAGTCTCTGAAGGGCTCAGGGAGCGCCTGCGTCATTTGTGATAGCACTTTTCATGGGAAGCATTGTTGGAGTTTGGGATGGCGGCTGAATTGCAACCGTCGAACGGCATGTATCTACGCATTGTATCGAACATAACAAACATGAACATCTTGACAAGGCCAGTGTGAAATGCCTTCGTAATTTTTCAAGTCTGTACCAATGCAAAGGGTATCTCTATCCCAGTACAGAAAAAGAAACCGAACATATTTGACCGGCGTTTTACTTCCAGCTGAACTGCTCATCCGACTCAACCATCGCCGTCCTCGGGGTTCTCGTCATCATCGCCCAGGCCAGCTTCCAATCCCTTGGGTAGTTGTATTCTCTCCCTCTCCTTGCGCTCATACGCGGCATCGAAACCGTGCGCCGTGACCCACAGGAAGTGATCGGTGTGGAAGTTGTCGATTTGGTTGAAGAAGGTGTGGAAGCTAGACCAAAAGTCAGTAAAACAAAAGAAAGCACGTTTTAGCAGCAGTCATCTCCCGTCAAGCAAACTCACACATTCTCCTGCTCCTCGACGTCCCATATGCGCTGGTAGATGTTCGCACGCTTAAACGCCTCAATCTCGCCGTCGTACTTGTCAAAGTTCAAGGGCTCCTTGCCGAGCGTCTGCACGGCGCGGTAGCTGTAGTTCTCAAACACGGGCCTCTCGAGCAGCAGGCCCAGGCCGGGCGCCTTGGGGATGCTGATGCGCTTTGCCTCGTAGGACTGGGTGATGCGGTCGAGGGGCACACCGCACCGGACGGCCAGGACGGCCATGGCGACCATCTTGCGGATCTGGTGCATCATGAAGCTCTGGCCATGCACCTTGAGCGACACCCATTCGGTCTCGCCGATCTGGATCGGCTCCGGGTTGACCTTGAACGACTTGATGTGGCGCTTGGCCGACGAGTCGGTAAATTTCTTCAGGATGGTGTAGTTGTGGAAGTTGTGCGTGCCGACGTACTTGTCCAGCGCCGCCTGCAGCTTGCCGATGCGCTCCTGGGACACGCGATAGCGCCGCTTGGCCGCCACGTACGTCGCCTTGATGTCACGGATCGCCAGCTCCGCCGGTGTGTAGACGTGCTCCTCCTCCTTGGGCTTGTCGCCGCTCTCGGTTGCTGCCGGGGCTGGCGCCTCTGCGTCAGCCATGACGACGTCTGTAGGCGGTGCAGGGGTCACCTCCGTCTTCTCAGACGCTGCCTCTGTCGAGGGTTCTGCGTCAGTCTCCGTCGGAGATGCCTTGGATACCTCTTCCGTGCCTAGCGTAGATGGTTTCTTGTAGTCGCCCTCCTCTACCATGTGCATCCTGGAGTTGACCTCCTTGCGCACATCGGGATCTAATTTCCCAAGAAGGGGCTTAATTTCCTTCTCCTCTACATTCTCCCAGAAGTTGTTCAGATCCGTGAATTTGAGCTTCCAGTCGTCATATTCGCCCTTTTCTTTCACGGCAGAGATGATCTTCTTCCCGAGATAACTGTCGGGGTGAGGAGGGAGGAGTGCGTGAGTGGGCATCAGGTACTCATACCAACGCGAGTCGCAGGCTTGGTAGCAGCTGAAGCTGTTGTTAGTACGGAGGATATCCCAGACGCGGATTTGGTCCGGGAGGTGGGAGTTGATCCTGGCGACAAGATCTGCCATGGTTTCGGTGGGTTCTTCGGAAGTCTTTTGGTCAGGTTTCGACTCGACGGCAGGTTCCTCAGCAGCGACAACAGCCGAGTTGGTCTCTGAGGCCTCGCCCGATGGCTTCTCAGCCGCTGGGTCGCTGCTCTCCACCTTCTCAGTAGCATCCTCAGTTGCAACCTTGGGTTCAGCCTCAGATGCCGCCTCGGCCTCTCCAGCAGTTTTGCTCTCAGCGGCATCGGCAGGCTTCTCAGCATTGCCATTACCGGCAAGCTCCTTTTCCTCCAGAGGAACAATGAGCTTCAGGGAGATGACGTTGCTGGCCGCATGCACACCCTTGTCTGTCCTAGCACACCTCATCAAGCTGACCTTTTTGGGGTCGCTGGCATTGGCCTTGGATATGGCTCCGGCATCAACAAATGCACGGAACAGATCCCCCTCGATGGTCTTCTCAAAGTGGTTGATCTGCATGCCCTTGTATCCAGTACCAGCGTAACCGATCAGGACCGCGACCTTCTTCTTGGGCTTGCGCTCCTCGGCCGCGATCTCTTCGGCACTGAACTGAATGTTCATAAAGCTATTGGAGTCTTCATTGTTTTTCGAACGCTTCGATGACGGGAAGTTGGGCCGGTCGTCGCGGTCGCGGTGACGTCTACGAATTGCTGTCATGTCAGATGGACTTGTGTGAGAAATGCGCAAAGAACAAAAGGGGGCAAGTTATAAGTCGCGACACTCAATTAGGGTGCATAGGGATGAGACTTACTTGCGGTTCCAGCCATCTTTGCCCTTGTTCTCTTCCCAACCGCCGCGCCTGCCTCCGCGGCCTCCACGGCCGCCGCCGCGCTGATTCCTCTGACCGTTGCCACGGCCGCCACGGCTACTCCGATGGCCTGACGAGGATTGCTCGTTGCCTGTAGGGGCAGTAGCTGCCGTAGCAGTGCCATTCTGAGGTGTGTCGTCTGCCGCCATAATCTCGAGGCAGCAATTGACATGTTTTGGGGGGGTAGGAGTTTGAGTTGTGGGGAAAGGATGCGCCGCTAGGAGCAAGCTCTGCGCGTTGCCATATTTCCTTTTTTTTTTTTGCCTTTCCGCGACTATGATGGGATGGCTGGCCTGTAACGCGCATTGGCTCCGAACTCCACTTTACTTGGTTGGACGCTTGTGGGTCGCGGGGTTCTTTCCTGGGACTCTCTGGTGTATCGATAGTATCGATAGCGTCTACGAGCGCAACCTCGGCGCTTGTTTCTTCGACCATCAGGGAACCTTTTTCGTCAGGTACCCCGAGACTTGTAGGGGACAACGTACACCCTAATGCGCATCCATTAAGGCTACCGTGCAACACTCCAATGGCAACGATCGATTTCAATAATGCACTTAATGTGTAGGAAATCCAATTCTTGGAGATTTTTACTGGTCTGTGTGCATATACACCATTTCTGTAGTCTACCTCGACGTCTTAGGTACAGCACTTAACAGCAACAAAGATACTGGTAGCTCTGGGTTATGCACCCTCTTCAGACGTAATTGGAGAGGCTTTTCATGGTCAAAAAAATACCCCAAGACAAAGTCCCAAGTTCAGACGCCGGGTGTCAGAATCTGGTGAGCATGGCTGTCAGGGCTTCTGACAGTCTTGACCAGGGCAGGGCGATAAATCTGTGGTGGGGGGGATAAGGGTATGAATGCACTGGGCTTTAAATTTTATAAGGTACCTCACCTTACCTTAGCTAAGAGACTTTCGAGGGCATCTGAAATCGAGCTCATCTTTTCAAAAAAAAAAAAAAAAAAAAAAAAAAAAAAAAAAAAAAAAAGATATGTCAAAAGGGTACTACTCTACCAGACGCCTGTACAGTTCTGACAATCTCGCACTGTCAAACAACCAGGCTTGGCCGCGAGCTGCGTACAGGACCTTGACGGCCCCAAACCGTCCAGAAAGGGCAGCCGCATTGCTCAATGTCAACCGGGTTGAGTGCCAGCCAGAAGTTTCTCCAGCCTCTTTCCAGGTAACCTGAAGAGAGTCTTCGGCCTTGAACAGAAGCGGGGCTATCGTTCTGTACATCCGCCCAGTCAACCCGTCATATCTTTTTCTTCCTGTCTCCTGCCACTCACTCCCGGGCAGGAAAGTATCCGTATCCACCTTGATCCTTATGCCTTCAGCCCTTCAAGCTTTCATCTTGATTTGCACTGAAGCATATTTCCATCACCCGTTTCTCTTTACCGATCATCTATTCATCAATACAAACACTTCTTTCCTCCCCATTCCCTTAGATCCGCCATATTCTTATCAATAACAACATTTTCCAGCTTCACCGTGCTTCAGTGCTCGTGGGTATCGTTTCTTTTGTCCACCGCAAACTCATACAGACCATTGCAGTCCGAATCAGATTGCCACCCAGCTTCGGTCGACCCTTGTGTGTCGTGCAGACCCATCTCGCGCCCAGGTGATAGAAAGCTTCAGCGTCACAAGGTAAACGACAAGCTCTAGATTTCACGTCTCTTTCTCGTCAAAGGATCATTTCTGACTTTCTGACTGCTACTTGACGAGATCTATACTAGATCGTCATGTCTATGGATAGGTCGAGAGACGAGGATTCGTCCGGCTCGGGCGCATCTACCATTCGACATTGGAGAGAACGTGATCGAGACGAGTCAAGCAGAAGAAGCATCCACGAGAGGGAGCATCGCCAGCTCGGCCAGATCGTCCAGCACATTGGCCCTGGAACCACCCCTACAAACACACCGGATCGTGGTTCGCCTGCAGAGCCAATTTTCGACAATGACTCCAGCTGGGTGACCGAGACTACTGAGACAGACAGCGCAACTGAGACTGATAGTGACGACTCGGGAGTCCCCATCCGGGAACTCTTGTGGAGAAATGTGGCTCTAAGGCCATATCTTGTCCCCCCAACCCCAAGACGACCGCAGTCCACGGTTCGTCGAATCGGAGGGAGGGCCAGATCCAACCTGAGATCTGTGTCTTCTGCTTCCACACCCGAGGCTGTAACTTCTCAATCTGCTACCAGAACTGCAGAAGCTGGGCAGGCGGCAGGTCCTGAAACTAGAACCCCAGATGCCTCTGCTCAGTCACTCGAAGTCGAGTCTATTATCGAGGACGACGGACTTGCGGTTGATTATGAAATCGGTCTCTCCTCCTCAGATTCAGCGCCAGACTCTAATGGGGTGTCCACAGCATCGACAAATCCCGTCGAGTTCTTCAACTCGATCGTAAACAAAATCAAAAAGCTGGGAAGGGCCCGCGAACGCAGGAAAGAGCTGGAGCGGTCTAACTACTGGGTATCACCTTTCAAGAATTTGGACCCAAGTGTCAAACTGGACGAGGTTTTGGAACACTACGACAAGGTTGACGTTCAGTCTGCGCTCGACCGACACAAGTTCACCAACGTCATCAACGACACTCTTTACGAAACCGAGATGGAGCATTATCCTGACTACGAATTCGTAAACGAGGGTAAGGTCATACTGCCGCCAACGCCACCCGACTGGGACTGGCGTGTATTCCCCAAGGATTTTCACTTCCTATACAGAGGCCCAACACCACCACCGCCGCCCCCTCCACCTCCTCCTCCGCCTCCTCCCCGTCCACGACCTCCACCCCCTAAGCTCATCTCTTCACTCAAGAGGTCTCCTGGCGAGGAGGACACTTTTTCCAAAAAGAAGACTGTGCATTTCCCCGAGGAGATCACAAACCGAATCGTGTGGGTGCCAGATCCCCACGTCCCCAACCCCGACGCTACCACCGATTTCACTTGGCAGCTCAGGCGTGCGAAATCACGCGCCATGTATCCCCTCACGCGCTCGTTCCTAATTCGCAGAAAACCATTAGATAACCGCCGCCGAGTTGTTTACCACGGCTACAAGGCCGACATAATGTGGATCGGAAGCTACCTCAGGCTGTTCAAGGAGCCTCAGGAGAAGGGAGAGGTTTGGTCTCTGAGAGAACGCATGGGCGCAGAGCCTCTGTTTATCCTTCGGCACGAGCACCACGGCTGGCTTTAGAAACGCCATTCGGTGCTAGCCCTTTACGAGGAGTCTCCATTCTTTCAAGAGCTCGGCATGACCACTCCCGTTGCCACCATGCGTGCCTGTGGCAAGGGTAACAAAGATGTACGAGTCAGCGTCCGCCCTACATATTTCCCCGACAAGAAGGCATTGGTTTACGAGAAGATTCGCGCACGCATTGATCCCCCCAGCTACGTCGGTTTTGATCTCCCTTCCTACTGTGGCCGGCACCGGAAACACTGCCGCGCTCACTGGTTCCAGCTCCCGATTGGACGCGATACGGAGCCCGTCAAGATGTCGACGCCGATGATATGGCGCGTCGGCAAGGACCACAATGAGCTGTATCGAAACCTGGACGGTCACCAACCCGAGCTGGTCGCCCGCTGGACGATGGGCGCCATCACTCTCGACCCGACCATCGAGTTTTATCAACTGCAGCTGCTGGGCTCTGCCACGACGGGATGCCTTGGAGATGAGTTTCTGCGCCTGGCCATTCTCACCTCGGCCAAGTTTATGAAGATATTTGACTTTGATGCAGAGCAGAAGCGGAAGTAGATCCTCCGCCCGGACGGACAGGCTATCCAGGTACCGTATTGAGCGTAGGAGGGAAGGGGGAGGGGGTGAGGAAAAGAGAGAGCATCAATTTCATAAGGCTGTTTTAGCTGTTATTATCATTGCCAGGGGAATTATTAGTAGCACAGATATCCGAATGCAGACACAGCATTTGCCAATGGCGTTTTCTTCTTTAAGTAAACCATCAAGTCTTCTTTGAATCATCTTTTTTAGCAAGATAAAGCCTCGGGCTTTCTCCCAACTAGGTGTCCCTTTCCATAGTTCTTCTTTCCATGCTTCCACAGTCTCGCAAAATCCTGACTCTCGTTCTTGGCTGTCTTGATTATTTGGTGAAAAGTAACAGCGATGCGATAACTATCTCCTTCTCCTTCTCCTTAGAGATGCTGAGCTTTCTGTCGGTGCATGGAAAAGTCGAGATGATACTATGAGAACATATCAACGACCGGGCCTTCCCGGCCACCAAGTCCGCAACAGCCTTGCTTTTGGTCTGAATACCAGACGCTGGGCACATTGGACCACCAAGTGGTACTGGAAGCCGGAAATTCGGGATGATGTTGCTCCTGGTTGGTTGATACCCAGTCTGGCGGTTGGGAGTAATGGGGTATCTTGGAGATAATATTGAAGTATTAAGGGCTCAGAAACCAGTACAAGTCGGTAGCGCGGGGAGCCTGTGGAGGTTAGGTTTAGTTCTAGTAGAGGTTGATATTTACAGTCCTGAAGACAAAAGCGTTCACCTTGCAAATAATCAAAGGTTCGGTGTTGGTGATGTAGCTACTCCTTTCATGATTTCAATCTTTTGCTGGTGATGCTGATGACCGGGGCAGAAGCTCCGGTGTAAGTATACTGCATACATACAGAAGCAGCATTGGAGGGTGACCATGTATCGACGAAGCTATGGTTGCTTCCGAGGTGAGCTGCTGACCCGAGGCATAGATGTGGTTGGTCGAAGCTCCCCATAGCTAGACGGATGGCCAAGATGCTAGCCTGGGGTGAAAGGTCGGGAAGGTGAGGGAGGGGCTGTCTGTTAGCGCAATTGGCTCTGGGCAAAAGATCTTAGACTGGTTCTAGGCCACTCAGTTCTTTCGGTAGTGGAGGGCTTGGGTTAGAAGTCATCTGATCATTTCAGACGGCATCCAAACTGCATCAAGGGTCCTGTATGTAAATCACGAGCACCATCGATACAGTTTCGGCGGTCTGCATCAACGTTTGACGCTGACAAAACTAAAATCCAACGTCTTATCGTTGTAGCCAACGTCAAGGCAACCAATAAGCCGGCTCCATTTCCAGAGTGCTTCTGAATGCGTAGACCACCCACACCACCACACACATCTTTGCAGTCATGGCAAAATAACGACAGCATGTTGCTGCACGCGGCTTCACACCTTGCATCGGGGGTTCGAAAATGTGGCTTTTTGCTGACCGTCACACAGCCCAAAACAAGGACCCCTTACGATCATGCCAAGACGCTTTGCCATTCTTGGGCGTTTGCAGCTGGCCTGCAAGCCTGCTGCCGTTGCGTTGACCGACGAGCAGTAACATTCCAGCTGGCAAGGGGAAGGCTCTCTGTCGTCGAAGGATTGCCGTCCTGCGCCACCGCGTCCTTGACATTTCCGTCCCTCTTGTCTAGTCTCTATTGTTAGCCTTCATTTTGCGGCAACGGTCGCTGGCGCCTACGTCGAGGCAAAAGTGCGCTTGACATATCCAAGGCTTCAACTTTGAGCGGAGCGACAAAGCTGCAAATACCAATCTTCTCCAAAGGTTTGCGTCAAAAGAGAGAAAGAAGCGACCATGTCTGCTGCAACAACAACCGCGGCGCCTGTCGCCACGGCGGCGTCTCAGGCGGGAATCTTTGAGGGCATGAATCCGACAGTCTTCAATCCTTCAGACCCGATTGTTCTATTCATCATCCAAGCTACGATCGTCATTGGATTGACCCGGCTTCTTTACTGGCCCCTGGCCAAGATACACGAGCCAAAGGTCATTGCGGAAGTCATCACGGTGAGTCTTTTGACCGGAACTCGAGTTCTGCATACACCAGCATAGCCCGCAAAGTAGTTGTGAGTACTGTGACTAATACTCCCACAATCTTTAGGGAATCATACTGGGACCCTCAGTCATGGGTCGCATCCCAGGCTTCACGGCTACCATATTCCCGCCTGCATCCATGGCGCCGTTCCGCTTGGCAGCCAACATCGGATTGGTGCTGTATCTTTTCCTTGTAGGCCTCGAGATCGACCTTGGCTACCTTCTACGCAACTGGCGCATTGCAGTCAGTGTTGCGAGCTTCGACATGGCTATCCCTTTTGGCTTGGGCGTCGCTCTCGCCTATGGCCTGTACAACGAGTTCAAGGACGAGCCGGGAATCGCACCCATCTCTTTTGGTGTGTTTGCACTCTTCATCGGCATCGCCATCGCTATCACAGCATTCCCGGTGCTCTGTCGAATCCTCACCTCGCTTAAGCTCCTCAACAGCAACGTTGGTGTCATTGTCCTCACCTCGGGCATCATCAACGACGTCGTCGGATGGATCCTGCTTGCCTTGTGCGTCACCCTTGTCAATTCTGGCGCCGGCATCACAGCCCTATATATTCTCCTGGTCGCCATCGGGTTCAGCTTGTTCTTGGCCTATGCAGTCCGGCCGGCATTCATGTGGGTGCTACGCAAGACACACAGTTTGGAGAATGGCCCGACCCAAGGCGTCGTGGCTCTGACCATCTTTATGGTTCTTGCCTCTGCCTTCTTCACCAGCATCATTGGCGTGCACTCCATCTTTGGTGCCTTTATGGTCGGTCTCATGTGCCCCCACCAGGGCGGTTTCGCCGTCAAACTGACGGAGAAAATCGAAGACCTGGTCGCTGTTATCTTCGTCCCTCTTTTCTTTGCCCTCTCGGGTATCAACACGAACCTGGGCCTTTTGGATAGTGGCAGGGTTTGGGCATATGTCTTTGCCGTCATCTTTGTTGCCTTCTTCAGCAAACTCATCGGCGGTACCATAGGCGCCAGGCTGAACGGTCTCGTGTGGCGCGAGTCCTTTACCATCGGTACATTGATGTCGTGCAAGGGTCTAGTCGAGCTTATTGTTCTCAACATCGGCAGGGAGGCTCGCATCCTCTCGACCAGAACCTTTACAATCTTCGTCGTCATGGCACTGGTTACGACCTTTTTGACATCTCCCCTCGTCATGTGGCTGTACCCTCCTTCATACCAGCAAAAGCTTGAACTATGGAAACAAGGCAAGATCGATTGGGATGGAAACCCCATACACCCATCTGAAGAAGAAGAGCTTGATGCAGCGGGTGCCCTCGACAAGAAGGACATTGCCACCCGTCTCATGGTTTACATCCGAGCAGATGGTCTCTCGAGCGTTTTGTCCACTGTTTCCCTCTTCACCAGCGCAGGTGTGCAAACCGAGCCAGACTCTCCGGGACCGGCTGTGGACCCTAACGCCGCAGTCCACCTCAACGGCGAGAGCATGAAAGAAGGCATTACTCCTGCCACCGCAACTCTGATGCTGCCTCGACCCGAGAGGCTGCCGTTGCTCCGCATCCATGGCTACCGACTAGTGGAACTGAGTGAGCGTAACTCTTCGGTCATGCAGGTCGCTGATATCGAGCAGTACGCTGCACATGACCCCATCATCAAGGCGTTTGGCACGTCGGCCAACACAGCCAGCAGAGACGTTGTAGTATCAGGCAGGATTGCCGTTGTCCCCCAGAACTCCTTTGCCGATACTCTGGCGGATGAGGCAGGAAACTCACGTAGTGACTTGATCCTCGTGCCATGGAGCGAGACAGGGAGCATTTCGGAGATACCGTCACTGTATGGCGGCGTGCCTAGCACCGATCCCCTTTGTAATGACAGCTTTTCGCAGCTCGCGACTGGGATCTTCGAGGCGGCCAAGAATGTCTCTGCCGTCGGTGTCTACCTTGACCGTACTCTGCTCGCCAAGTCGGACGCCGGCGTCACCGAGACAGTGGCGGAGGGCAAACGATACCAGCTCACAAGGCATACCACCGGCATTAGCCTTGTGGACACTCAGCCGGACCGCTTGGCAGCAAAGTTCTTCTCGGCAGAGCACAGGAAAAAGGTCATTCGGGTCTTCTTCACCGGTACTGATGATGATTTGTTTGCCGTGCGACTTGCCCTCCAGCTCTCACGATCCGGTTCGACCGAGCTGCAAATCATAACTTGCTACCAGCACCGTGACAATGGCTTCATCGCCGACTTTGAGAGATTGAGGACCAAGTTTGATCAGGGTCCCGAGAGCGAAAGAGTCATCTTCACGAGCATTGAGCCACAGATTGCTCAGCCACCAGTATCAGAGGGAGAATCATCCACTGGTACTACCCAGAGCTCGGATGTGCTTGCTGCTCTGGTCGGGCAAGAGACGCATAAGAACATAAACACAATTCTCATTGTCGGCCGCACGTCTACGTTGACCTCGACGGAGCCCAGTGAGTACTGGGACATGCGATATGCGCTAGGCAGCGTCGCTACACGTGCGGCAGCCGAGGTCAGAAAGTACGGCGCCAAGAACATCAGTCTTCTAGTTGTTCAGGCTAGAAAGGCTGCCGTCGCACAGCCCAGTACCACTTTAGGACCTTCGGGCCAGGTGTTGGAGAGGAAAGCAAGTCATGAGAGCCAGGCTAGCGACCTTGGTGAACATGCGGCGTAACTCCAAGGTTTCACATCTGATGCTATTCATGGTAGACAGTTCCAACTCCCCCGGCAGCTCGCTGAACTACTGGCCATTCTGTTTGCGAAGTTCACACTCACGGCTACTCAAAATGACATGTCCTAGTATCCCTTTGTCCCTATATGTTTGATATTGGCGCGGCTTGGAAGCATTCTCTTCGTCCATTTACGTTTACAAACTATTTTGACATCCTTGAGACCCGACACTCAATGATAAATCCTCAACACAGTCTGCATAACACCTTCTCTTGTAGCAGAGAGGTCGATATGAGCACACCTGGCACAGAGACTCGTAGCACAGGGTGCTGACACTGACCTTTCCATAATGATGTCTTTCCAATCACCCGCTGGGACATGTGCAATGTATGCAACAACTACGTCTCCTCACAAGAGGCAAAAAAAGATGTTGCAGACTACTGAGACCATCGACATACGTCAATCTCGTGTCCCCGAAGCAGTTTTGCGATGCAAGTAAGAAACACAATGCATCTGGCAGCAGCTCCATGTCACATAGGTGCCAATCACGATGCAGATCCTATCCTCTTGCCATCTCAAATCGAGTCGAAGCTGCCGCACCAGAGATTCAACAAGATGTTGTGTCGCCATTGGCTTGGATGTTCGTCATTTTCCCCTACATCTTCCTTTCTTTTTTTTTGCCATCCGGGATTTGACGCATTTCGTAACCCGACACTAGCTGTTGTTGTCCCCCTCCTCCTCCTCCTCCTCACAGCTCCTCCACCTCCGCATCTGCAATGGTAAGGGAGCTGTGGGAAACTACATTAAAGAGGGGGGAGGGTTGCATAGCGTACAGTATCAGAGCTTGGAAGCATGGCTGATGGTGGGGGAGTGTGCAGCAGCAAGAGAAGACAGCCACCACAATAGCACATGAAATTCCCAAGACGAGCCTCCGAAAAGATAAGCCGTTGATGCGAGGTTGCTTGACGTTACACGACAGGTTCGGAGTTACGAAATACCCTTGAATTTGTTATTCATTATGGGATTTGACAAATGAGTGCCAGAGAGGAGAGAGGGGGTGGGAAACAACGCCTGTGTGCTGGTCGGTGTCACCCAACCCTGCATTTCCAAACCGAGGCGGCAAACAATGATAACGCTCCTGCGAAGATAGTAAAGGAGGGTTCGGTAAATTGGGCGATTCGATTGTCTCTCTTTTTTCACCCTCTGGGTCCCGTCTCTCTCTTTCGCTTATCAGACCGAGATGCACGGGGCGAGCTTGGAGATTGAGCCGGCGTCAACCGGTCAGCGTTGAAGATGGTTGTCAGGTGAGTTTTCAATCTTACCGCTTGTTTGAACAATCCCCCGAGAACTTCCGCAAATTACAAGCAAGAAGCAAAAGCAAAAAAAATGAATATGTGAAGCAACATTATTAATACCATGTCGTGATGCAGGCAAGTTTCCCCCTCATCCATCCACCCATCTCACCATTGCCTAGAGCCCGAGAGGGGGGAACGCGTGGCAGTGATCTGTCGTGCTTCCTCGCTGAGCTACACTATGTTGGATCTTCAAACCCGCTAGCAGATTCCGCCCCCGGGGAGGCGGAGGACGACATGGTGGTCGCCGTACGTTTGGGGGGATCGGCATTGTTCCTATCGCTGTCATACTCTAATCGCCAACTTGGATGCCTACGGGTGTTGAGTGATCTCTCACACCGAGTGCTGTCACTGATGCAATCCCCAGTTGAACTACTCCGCAAATCTGATCCATTCCCGTGGCAGCTTTCGACCGCCCTGACGTTTCAAGGGTCCATGGCTAGTAAAAAAAATGAGGCGCTTTGAGGGGGTGCTTGGTCGAGACCCTTCGAGATCATCCCCTCCAAGAATACCACACCACCGAGCGCAACATCCAACAATGACTTCAGGATCAGCAGTAAAACGAAAAGCCAAGTGGGAACCGGTAAATCATTAACATGTGAAACTCAGATATACAGCAAGACTAAAACATGCAAGATGACAGAGGGTTCGATGTGATTGGCATCACGAAGCAGACCTGAAAGCTGAGCGACTCTGACGTGCAGGGTCCTCTCGGGTTACCTTATCCGGAAAATGTGATATGCGACAGAAAACCAAAAAAAAACAAGTTGATGGGCACGATGGGCAAGATGGGCTTGGGGAGGCGCCCGCCGCTTTGTCTTTGGGACGCCTCCCCCGCCCGCCTACGAACTGCGACACGCGGTAGACCAAAGTAGGTATAATTCCTTTTGGCCGGCAGAGAAAAGAAAAAAGAAAAAGGGCGAGAGGACCCTGATCGACGCCTCTTCCCCCTCCAGTCTTACTGTGTGTGGTGGAGTCGCATTAGGAAGAAGAAACATAAAAGCATAATAAGAAGATGATAAGTAAGTAAGCACTTATATATACACACACCCCCCATAATCGGGGTGATCAAGCCACCGATTGTTGGCTGTTTAACTAGTTCCTCCGTATTTGGCAATCCTTTCTTTGTTTTTTTTTCGCTACTTTTATCGTTAGTGCCAGCGGGATCTAGTCTAGTTTACAAGCTCAACTCCGGAGAATCTTTTCTTTTCTTTTCTCGCCACAATGGAACCGGGTCGGTAATTTGTGTGTTAAGGAGGGGTGCCGAGCAAGGAAAACCAGGTCTCTGGAGAGCCAACTAGCGGGGTGACTACGGAGAGTAGATCTACACATGGGGGATTATTTCTTTTTTCCTCTCTCTTGTCTTTTTTCGTCTCATGTTTTTCTCACGAATGATTATGATTGTTTTGTTGGGGAGCTAACGGTGGATAAGACCCCTCAAGATTCACTAGGATAGGTAGCTATGGCATTTTTTGTGCTGTTTTTTTTTTGCCGTCTGCTCATCTCTAGTTCGGCCGCAAAGCTACGGCAGCCAAGTAAGCTCGAGTACCTTTGGGGGGTTGGCCGGTCCAAGCGACAATAATATGAATAGAGAGAAGGGAAAAAAAGACAAAACTTGACTACTTTGAGTAAACAAAGCTAGCTAGCTCTTGGTGCCAAGAGCTTCCTTTTTTTCTTCCCACCTCCTACTTCGTACTTCCAAAAAGGCGGTATAGCAAGCGTGCTTGAGCCATCGACAAGTGACAGCGGTGGCTTGATCACTAATTTCACTGCACATGTAGAAAGGAAGCTTACCCAAGCGGCTTGGCTTTGTTCGAGGCATAGCTGTGCGATTTACCAAGAGGGGTGATAAGCATTGTGTTATGAGTAGTAGAGGGTAAACAAAGGGAAGGGAAGAAAGAACAAAACCTCGGGAATATCAGAGCACGCACCAGAACAGAAGGAAAAAAAGTTCGGACTTGCGAGTCGTCTTCTTTACCTAAAACTATGTTAACATCAGATGGTCGGGGACGCCGTTATACCCATCTCTTTTCCCCAGACGAAAAAAAAAGACAAAAAAGAAAACCCGCAGCTGAGACCGTGGCCGCACGATTGAGACGGCTCGATGACCATCGGACGAAAGCGATGGCCGCAACAAAGCTCCCAACCAAGTTAGTAAGCCTATCGAAAGACATACGATGGGCAAGGTAGGAAGTAACTCAAGGGTCTTGGCATTTTCTTTTTGTTTTCCCATCGTTTGAGTGGAATTGACTTTATTGTCTTCTCTCGTTCGGTCTGCTTTGTTCCCCTTGGCATATTCCCCGCACGTCTCCTTGTTTGACACCGGTTCCCATGCAATGTAATAAATATATACTACTTACTTACTGTACGGCGACAAAGCCCGACGCCGTGACCACCCACCCATCGGCCTGTTTGTTGGGCGTTTGCTTTTGTTATCGTGAAACCCTGCAAGAAAGAAATGCCACAAAGGAGAAAATAATGGAAGGGAGACAGGGAGATACGAAATGCATGCACCTTGAAGAGGGGGGGTGCCAAATAGATTAAACAGCCACTACCGCTCGATCCGAGTTTCGACTGAACAGTGAAGGAGCTTAGTTAGGATAGACGATAGGGACCACGGCATCTCGCTCTCGTTCTGGAAAAAAATGAATTGAAAACGTAAAAAGTATTTGTATTTGCAAGATATGAAATGTTACCCGAACATGCCTCCCCAGGAATAACAAACTGCTCTATAGTAGACAATCTCTCAGTTGATTGGGATATTCCATCACCCAGGCAGGCAGATACTCCTTGTCTACTCGTGCAGCAAGCCCGCATGTGCAGCAAAACGCGTACACAATAAAGACCGAACCTACGCTGCTCGGTATACGACGCAGCTTTCACTTTCAACCCGCCAGGACCAATTACCAGCACCTCTTCATCCTCTTTACGGGATACCAATACGCAATCCTACTCGACACCCCGGAGATCATCGTGCTTCGACCGGTCCTCTACCCGTCCATCAATGGCTTATCGGTGGGGTTTTTCGAGGTATCAAATCTGGAAGGGAAGAACAAGCAGCTAGACAGGGTTCGAAAAGAAAAAGAAAGTGCCAAGGCCGATGGTAAAATTTCTTTTTTTTTCTTTTTTTCACGAATGCAGCTGAAGTCAAATGCGTGAAGCATAGCAAGGGATTTTTTTATGAATCCCAAGAGGCGAAAGATACATAACGAATAACGAAGAGAAAAGAGCAAGGTGGTAGCACCGAGTAAATCTCTGCAGCGTAGCAGCGCATATGCAAGTCCAGGGTCTCACTGTGTACGTTGGTACGTAAAAATAGAGGGGCAAACGGCCAATCGCCTTGGCGGTGATGGTGGTCCGTCGAATGGCTGCTTTTGGTTTTGAGGAATGGGTGGTGCGGCGCCTTTCTTTTCTTCGTTCCCTTGCAAGCCTTGCTAGGTCGGCATGCAGTGAGATCGAAACAAGCACACCAACAAGTTTTTGTTTGAGTGATTGGTTGTGTTCTGTCCCCATTCTGCTCCGTAGACAAATTGGCATCAGAAAAAGGAAAAAAGAAAAAAAAAAAAAAGAGGGAAAACACCACTACTAACGCCCTAGAGTGTACCAATGCACTAGAGCAGTGACGCGAGGAGACGGCGGACGAATGATGTCCCCCTCACACATGGCCCAGCCAGCAGTTAAGAAAGCTGCAAAGCTGCTGCATAATGCGCTGCAAGTCTTCGCACACACATCTACCTATCTGCACTTGGTAGATTAGATTAATGCTCTAACCTACTACGTAGGCAGCCTGGACCATGGAGTACTTTTTCCATCAAGGTTGCATCGTCTTGGCTACAGATTGGTTTTGTCGAGGGCAGCGATGTTGCCGATTGAGAAAAACAAAGGAAAAAAAACCATAAAATATAGAGTAAAATAAAATAAATAGATGAAAAAGATTGTTTGAATCATTTAGTGGCGACTCCTATTCAGGGGTTGTTGAGTTCTTTTTGTCATGTCGTTCTGTCGTCCTTTTGTCTTTTTTTGATATCTCTCGTCTTACGTTACAGGATTTCAACAACCGCCCGGGTTCTCTTCGGTTATCATGGATATCAAGGACAGGGTCTCGGGGCGCGCGCGCGCGCCAGAAAAACACGACAGCGTCAAGTCAAGCCCACGCCCAAGGGAATAGCGCCTGCAACCGGGCGTAAAAAAGAAAATTCTCCACCTCCTAAAATTTTGTTCTCCATGGGCAGGGCAGGGCAGAGCAGCTGGGGGAGGGGAAAATACAGTACAGATTTTGAAGTTCTAGATTCTAGACCATTACCCAATTTTCTTTTTTCTTCTCTGCATCGTTTCTTTCCCCCCTATCTAGACGTAGTGGAGTCGATTAGCTGTTTATTAATACCACCATATTGATCAAAAAGTTCCCTAGGGGACCCCTTCATTACTCCACCGCCTCTCATTTTTTTGCGTTCTTTGCCTTTTTTTGCGACAGTTTCCATCGATTGGATAAAAGCTCCAGCTGGCAAGGCTGTGTGGAACCTTTTTTTTTTTGTTTTCTTGATTGGATTTGCACACCTTGACACACACATATGTACACCAAGACACACACCACACATACATTACATACAACGCACTGTCGATCCTTTTTGCGTTTTCACATTTTCTTACGCAAAACAAGCACCGAAAAGAACAGGCCTTGCAGGGTCCCTGCCCAGACACCCCCTTGTCCCCTATCTTTTTTTTTCTGTCGCCGCGCGCAGGAGGCCAAGGATCTCGGCACATAAAATGATGTGGTTGGATGACGAAGTTGCGTCTTTCCCCTCTTGAATGGCAAGGTGGCTGCACGTTTCGAGCAGGAAGCTGAACATTGGCTTTTTTCTTGTCCTTCTATATTCGCCATTTACATTATATTATATTATTTTATTTTTTTATTCCTTGCATAGACACCCCTAGTATTACCGGTCTGCCTAGATAGGAGTGCCTGGGGAGGATGGGAACGGGGAGAGTAGCCAGACCAATGATTAAACTGGGATACGATTTCCATAATGACTCTTTGGGACGACACGAAAAAGGGGGGCGTGTGTATCAACATGCAGCTTTGTTGGGCGAGTGCGACTGCACTGTACAGTATGAACGGCGATGTGCAAATTTTCGACGTTCGTGGTTTGACTCTTCTTCCTTTTTTTTCTATCTCTTGGCGTATTTTTGGGTTGTCTGGCCCGCCAGTCTTTTTTACTTTTCTTTTCTTCTTTGTTGCTAAATGCTGACTCGCATTTGATGTTGCAACGTTGACTTGTCGGGAGTTGAAAAGTATGTATGGATATTACTAGCATTGTTCAAGATGCAAAAGACAAAACCCGGTCCATTTTGATGCCGATCCCATCCAGGGTCTGGTGTCAGGGACGCGTATGGGAAGATCGACTTGTGTGGGTTATAGGTCTGGGATATTGTAAGATTTTGTTTGGACCAAAAAAAAACCTGGGCTTTTTTTTTTGTCGGATCTATCTGATCTATCTGATCAACAAAGGAAAGAAAAGAAAGAAAAGAAACGCGGGGGCCGACGATGGAAAAGATTGGCAAGCTTCTGGGGTGCATATCCCTTTGGTATAATCAGCCCGTGTAACAAAACTCAGAACTTGCTCAGCAGGACACGCGCGACTCGAGCTTGATAGACGGTGTTCCTCGAACATCGCGAACCCAATCGTGGTAGAAACTTGATTTTTTTGCCTCAAGATAGACAACAAGGTGCAAAGATGGCGAATATAGTAATAGTGTAGAGGGGTAAGATGCAAGCTAAAAATTTCCAAAGTTCACATCATGTTGCGAGCCCCCTCCCGGCAGGCAGGGTCTGTCTCGCCCTGCGCCTTGGGCCGGTTTCGCAACGGTTGCCACCCGCCCGCTCCGCAACGTAATCTTAGAGATGGGTGATCCTTCTCCGCTCGATGGAATGGTGTTATCTCCGGCGTTTATTTCGAAGATGTAGATCGATGGGGCGGGGAGGCCATTGTAGTGTTTTCTTGCTGCTAAGGTTTGAGAGAACACGCAACACAAAAAAACTGGGAAGTGGGCGTGTTCTGTCTTACTCGCTGGCCTGATGAGGCGGTAGTGTTTTCTTAGGGAAGCAGGGGAGAGAGGAAAAAAACGCGTTGCGTAAGCAAAATCAACCAAACGCCCGGGTGAGAAGTCAAAGTCCGGTCTTTTGCGAGGCAGTCAGAAAATACGGGGTGGAGATGTCGGCGCTATCAACGGCGACGGCATGTCCCCCCGGCTTGGGAGCTCCACTGGGAGCGAAATCGAACGAGATCCAGGGTCTTTTTTGGTCTTTTTTTTCAGGGCTCTCCACCGATTCTCTTTTTGGCAGGTTTATTGGGGGCTGAACCACCTTGAATGTGGTAGATGCATTACCTAACTGTGAATCCATGAGAGCCTTTTTTTTTGTATGTTACGTTTCGACTTCAACAGTAATTTGCACAGTAGCTTGCACAGGTGATGGACTTTCGTGAGGGGTAGGCTAGAGTTCGTGACAATATGCACACTCCATCACCCGCCTTTTTCATTTCTCCAGGCTTCACAGTGCTTCTCTTTGATGCAGCTAGGTTTCCCCGAAAAAGGTTAGTTCTTGAAGAGGAGAAAAAAAAGGTTTGCTCGATAGACTACAAATCTGGATCCAGCCAAGAGCAACGACGACCATGTCGCCACAAGTCAGTGTCACCTTGTGATGGCGGCACGTCAACGGTTGCGGTGAAGTCGGCAGTGTGGGTTAATGTGGTCTAGCTGCACCAGACTATCGAGATGAGGGACGAGAGGCGCAAGAGGCGGTCCTTTTGAGCCCTTACCGACACCGTTATTTTTTAGTCCTGGGGTCGTTAGTCTCTACACGTTGCGTGGCGCTTATTAGTGGCATTCATCAAAGCTGCCGAGCGCCGTCGCGTTTGCCGCTCCGCCTTCTTTGAAGTGAGGCTTAAACAGATCTTCATTATAGGTAAGGTCTTTGAACACGGAGCTGCAAGTCTTTTGGCGGTAAGCTTGCACGAAGTAGTTGTAGAAACACATAGTTCGTTTCCCAAGGCTTTGCCCGGAACAGCAGATCTCCGCTTCGAAACTAAGTAGATCCCGTTTCCATGTCATAATCTAAGGGGTGGCAAGAACCTCCTTCATGCAAGAATTGCCTGATATTTCAATTTGGTTGTTAGACTGTATTTGCGGGGGATTGCCATAGAAGTTAGTGTTGTTTGCGCAAAGGGGCAAATTTGCGAGTCTAGGATTTAGTGAATGCATATTTCATCCTCATCAAGGCGTTCCATGGCTAGGAATGGCGGAAATAGGCTGATACCATATTGGTAGCATGAATATGTACAGCTGGGATTGAAGTATTCAATTTCACTCTATGCGAAACCGCGTCAAGAAATAAAGGTAGTGGCAAATGAGTATGACATGAGCCTTGCTCCTTCCAAGGTTTTGAGAGCAAGTGCAGTTTGCAAGTCTAATTGTTCCTGTCAACAACATGATGATAAGTCACAGCATTCAAGTGTCATAACAGAGTCAGCCAAGGTGCCAGTTCGACGTCGCACATGTGACTTGCATAGTATCATGTAATAGGATTTAGAACCTGAAGTAGACAAGTCGATGGGAACAACAGTCTCGTATTATTCATCCAATCACTCGGCATGCATATGCGGTCACCAGTCCCGGGGTCTGCGGATAGCATGACGTTGTGTCTCCCGTTGTGTTTGTATTACCAACGGCGCTGCCGCCGACATATAGGAGCAAAGCAGCAACTTGCTCAACCCACCATGAGACATTGTAGGGAGAGTGGTCTAGTGTAGCCCGGTTAAGTCCTCCCTGGTCTCACCTTTAACAGGAAGTGGCCTGACTAGCCAATGGAAGCATTTCACGGTGAGTTATAGTACAACAGTCACTGCAAGGAGTCACTTGGTTGGAGAAACTAGATAGCACGTTGCTGGTAGTGAAAGGAGCCGGAACGGCACTTATATTAGACGAACACTCATCTGCGAGCCATTAAGAAATGTGAGGTAACCAGTGCAGTACCGGTAAACATAAAATCACGCCAGCCGGTTTCAGACACGGACCTACCCTTGCCACTTTAAGCTACTGTACACAATATAACCCTTCCAGCACATTCGATGCAGCACCGGGGAGGCAAGATGGGTTGGCCGAGGGAGACGAAGGCAACACTTGTGCAGGTCCGACACCGGAACGGCCGAGACGTCCGGAGTTGCATTCGGTGGCAGTCGGAGCACTTGGCCCGATATTTTTCTTTTCTATTGTACTACTTAATTAGTATTAAGCCTTGAGGATGAATATAGTGGTCCGTCATCCCAAAAAAGGGTCCTGGCACTTGCGCACCGCTGAAAAAGTTAAACAAATAGCCAAC
Organism: Pyricularia sp. CBS 133598; assembly: GCA_004337975.1. NCBI lineage: Eukaryota > Fungi > Ascomycota > Sordariomycetes > Magnaporthales > Pyriculariaceae > Pyricularia > Pyricularia sp. CBS 133598. The sequence continues at coordinate 1,109,873 of RRCJ01000011.1, forward strand.
GCTCAAAATGTACGTACCTACTCCGTACCCCAGGCTTGGACGCTTGGGATTTACTAGGAGCTCTCATTGGTCAAGGTTGCAGAAAAGAGCCTTTGAATCAAGGATAAGACGAAAAGAGCGACGTGGTTTGCGAGGCAAGTGGCGTGACGGAATACGTGATTGGCCGTGCAGCAAATTTCTACCGGTACTGGCCTGCTTTTTGGGGGGCAGTTAATGTCGACACACTCGGTGCCTTTCTATCAGCTAACCGAGTGACTTGACCGTCTCACCGCTTCGTGGAAGGGGAAAATATCACAAAGTTTAAAAAAGTTAGGATGGCCCGGGCAAATGCTAGGCGTCCGGTAGCGCGACAGTTGTCAGCAGAAATATCTTTTACCGGTAAAACCGACAAACTACGGTACTACTGGTATCACTACTTATTAGCATATGCGTTAAGTACCGTACCCGTAGTTTGGAAGGGGCGGGGTAGACGACGAAGTCCAACAAAGAAGTCCCGAGATGTTCAAACTAGCGGGTGCCGGGAGTAACTAAAAGTCAAAGGTACAGATTGATTAAATTGGAAATTCCAGCGAACGCACATACAGACCAGCACACAGATACAGATACAGATACACATACACATACGCACAACAAGTACTCACCCTGCCAGCATGTGCACAAATTATGCCCAGTGCGAGCTTTGGCACTTGCCAATTGTGCAGAATTGCATGACTGCTGCTATCGCAGTGGTCAGCACTCGATGACAGGCAAGATCAGGTGGTCCAAGTCGACTGCGAGCAATGGAAAAATTCCAAGCTGCTCGTTGGTTCGTCCTTACATTTCCTTGTCTCTGTTTTTGGCTTGGTCGACGTCTGTGCATTAGCCTCGTACCACCACCCCCAACTAACTAACCAGACGAAGCATTGGTGAGGTTGCAACTTTTTTCTTTCTTTGTTGTTGCTTGTTGCTGACGCCGACAAGTCTGTGCGCCACACCAAACCGTTCGATCAGCCGGGAGCCGGGGAGCCTTGGGGGGAGTGTTTATTGACGTCTTGGGGAAATTTGAGGCGGATGGCGGCCCTTGACCAAAATAAAATCAAGACGCGGGCAGAAGAAACCCAAGAAACCAAGGATGGCTACGTAAAACCGAGATTACCACTAGAATAAGGCTGATAGAGTTGAAATGCGCGACCATAGCGTCGGCGCGACCAAGCGAGCGATTGACCAAAAAAAGTAAAGAAAATTCCCAAAGGAGCCAAGGAGTGAAACCATCTCGGTGTGGATCGTCGGTGAACGGTGGGGACAGAAAATGTTGCGAGTTTCTGAAATCCAATTTGTTCCCATTTTCCCACGCCGCAGGGAAAGAAAGCAAAACCTTCCTGATTTAGTCAGTTGTGGTTGAGAGGGACGCGGCGTTCGCGTCTTGTCGCACAAGTCACCCCCCGGGTCAAGACGAAACTTGTTGAATGTCCTTGTATTGACCACGTACGGCTTGCGATGTCAAGACGAGTCCAACGGGAAGCTTGAGAGATCGGATTATACCCCGTCTCTTTTGAATCGATTCATCACTTTTTTCCTCTCCCAATTCTTTTACCACGCTACCATGGACGGGCGCAGGAACATGGCACAGCAAAGGTCCGTTATAAAAAAGGCTGCATTGCGCGTTACCGTGTCGGGCGGTCGCGAAGTAATCGGAAACCACAGACGTGAGCCGTGACCCAGGTACTGTAAGTATTGTGAGATCGTTTCATATGACATCACTACCAAGAAAGTTCGATGGCTTTTTTCTTTTATTTCGTGTGGCATGTCGAAACCAATAAGTTCAGGGTTGTAATTTATCACCCTCATCGGTTCCATCGACAATAACAAGACCAGGGCAAAGTGGAAAATTCGATACCTGAGACAACTCGGTGGCAGCCGACTGCGCCTCTCGTGGAAAAACAAGCGGGAATTTGCTGGGATGGGACAGGGTGGCACGAACGAGTCGCCGTGCCGAAATTATTTTGTCAAGGGGCAGATACATGCACGAAGTAATAGTTAAATAATACAATGCCGCGTCTCTGCGCTTTTGCTAAAAAAAAAAACCCTACAAGCATCGCTGTTATGGCAATTGGCAAAGCTGCAGCGCATTCATAGCATTCAGCCTCAAATTTCGCGGAATATTTTGGTACGGCGAATTCCACAAGATCGATCTCTTTTGCCCGCTGAGATGTTTACTGTGTACTGTAAAGAAACGCTATAATAATTACGCAGCAGACGTGTTATTACTTCCATGGTTGCTGTACAGTACAGCAAAGAGGCTGCACGTTGGTCCAGGTTCTCGACCAACTTCGTCCCACGCTGAGCCGCCTGAGCGGGCTTGGAGCCGACAGGGGCCCTTGTTCGACAGGGGGTAGAGAAATCAGGCCAGGCAGCTGTGAGCTCCGACTTTGAAGAGCAAAAAAAGGCCGATGCGCCACTTCAGCCTCGATTGCGCTAAGGAACAAGCAGCGGTACGTCATGGCGCTAGCTGTGTTGCTTCTCCGCAACTCTCCCGCGCGCACACCCACGACTTGTTAAAAAAAAAACGTGCCGTAAGCCGTTCCCACAAAGTTCGACGCCAGTGAGGTTTTGTACTGTGTTGGCGATATTACAGCAGACGGGTAGGCCCTTGGCCCTGCGACCTTCTTCTTGAGAAAATATTTGCCAAGTAATTCCTACTTTCTTGGAAACGTTTGTGGCTGATGGATAATTAGATCCTGACACCTACTGTACTTGAGCGCACACTGTAAATGTTCCATTACATAAAGGAGCAAAACAAGCAACGTGGATATCAGACTTGGAAAACAAAGACAGGTCGTTCGTCCCCGCATTTGCATTTCAAGATGTGAATACAATGAGAGCGGGAAAAAATACAGCGCAAAACTCCGCCATCTCCGCGTTTTGTCTTTGACCTACGCGGGGCGCATATACTGTGCTTTTGCATCAAGCATGGCCCCCTTGGCAGATCATAGCAAACCACTAAAATCATCTGAAGTCATCTTCCTTTACCGTACAATGGAGCCCGCAAAATACAGTATAATAGTAAATGACTGGCAGTTGTGTATTGTTTCGAGGTCCCCCCACAGCTGAGCTATGCTCCGACAGTGGGTGTTTAAGTGGTTGTCTCGGCCCGGGGTAACTAACTGAAAATAGAGAAATCCACTGCGGAGTCGCTCATTGTTATTTGGTCCTCTTAATTCGACAACCAAAATTGCCAGCAAAAAAGTCTAGACCTATTTGCTACTAGTACTGCTAAGGGGCTTATTATTCCTGAAGAAGTGGATGAACAAGGTGTCTTTTGTTATCTCAGTAATGATAGACGGTGCATACAGCCAAGCAAAATGGGCAAGATGGATACCAAGGAAGACTGCACGCTACCATCCCGGACCAAACCAAGATGGGAAGCAGCCGCGTAGATCAGCGGGGATTGTCAACGTCGATTGGGCTAGAACCTGCATCGCCCACTCACACCACACCATTACATTGCAGCGGATACTACACCGAGGCGAATGAGATTGCGACGACACCATTTGTTTCTGTTTGTACGAAGCTGATGGTGGTTGATATCAAAATTGAATCCTGTCCGTGAAGGTGGGAAATCGCCTATCTCGAACTGTAGATCTTTACGGACTTTGAACCCTGGAAGCAATGCGGGAGTCCCTGATCAACAGACAAAGGTCCCTTCGTGCTTAAAAAGTCGGAGACAAAAGTCACTAGTCTAGAGCTGGGTTCTATCTGCCAACCCGGCACCCTGTGTAGATGTATTTTTTTCTATGCAGTGTTGACAGATAGCGCCAAAATTGGTTTTGAGAAAAGCAACTTGCATTTTAAACGCTTTTCGGATCCGAGTCCGGGGTGCCCACACTCGCGAAGCGGTCAAGCTAGCTCCGGCTGCCTTGCGTCAATAACTTGGTTAGAAAGCCCTCCAAGTCGCCCTATCGGAGGCCTTGTAGTTCGCTTTTGACATTCTAATGTCCACCCTTTCGCCAGAAAAAAAAATCCAGAATACAATGTGGTGACACGACATCGTTTCATTCCGGTTTCCTACAACTCACATGACCCTCCGTGCCGTGGTTGGTAAGACCCTTCGCTTACAATCAATTACATTATGTGCCGCCGCCCTTTTGATGTGAAAAATCCGACTTTACAAAGCACCGTAGGTAAGCCGTCACAGCCGTTGGACCGTCTCGCCAAGACAAACTGCTGAGATGTCGCGAATGAAGCGATTAGTCTCTTGCTTGGTACGGTAGTTGTGAGAGACAAAAAAAAGACTCGTGTGAGCATTTGTGTGGCCCTACCACCTTCCCTTCCAATAGTGGTAAACCGACCACATTTCCCCAAGTGCAGTTACGTGCATTTTGCCCTGCTCTCCGACATATGCAGGCCCCAGGTACTTACCGCGTAGTGGGCACTGTGAATTTGTGGATATTATGCCGCCCATCACGATGAGAACACCAGAGAGGAGAGTCATCAAGAGAAAATTGCAAGATTGCCAAGGAGGAAGCTGTGACTTTTTTTTTTTTTGGATATCAGATGTGCATGGATGCATAAGCAGCACGGTGGTGGAGAGTAATCTGGGAACGAGAGTCACGGTCGCAGCGATTAGATAGATGGGGCCGTTCGTCCAGTTTTCTTGTGCGTTCTTGTCGAATGGCAGCCACAGCTAAGGCTGATGGCCCCACAAACGACGGTGGTTGGTCAATTAACTGGATGAGCTGACCTCTCTCAAGCTCTATACTGTATATTTCGTCTCGTTACCTAGCGAGCTAGGAGGTAGGCAAACGTTTCTAAATCACCCCGCCGCGGGGAAAACAAGCCCCAGGAGGAATATGCTTGGAATCGCACGATCTCCCAACGGTGGAAACGCTCCGGTTTGTGGCATGGGTAGTATTAAAAAGGGAGAGAAAAAAAGATCAGCGCATTTTGTGCTCGGAAGGAGCGTTGGCAACTTCCAGATGAAAGGCTCTGACATCCACTCAAGCCATTGCACTTGATTGTTGCCAATTTCTGGGGGAGTGACAAGCCCAGCGACACAGTGCTTTTTCTAAAGTTGACAGCGGAACGCACAGCCTTAGCCTGAGCGTGGGGGAGGCTTTCTATGCTAGAAATAGCTGCTAGCGAGGTTGTTGCTTACAGAGAAAGGGAGAGGTTCAATTACACTGCGCCTCAACCTGGCCGGCCCCCGAGGCCGCCCGCAGGTCGTGTCGAACGTTGCCAAGTTGAAGGCTTACTGCTCCTGGCAAAGAGGGAATAGTAACACGCCTTTTTTTATCCTTAAACTATGAACCGCCTCAGGTCTTTGCAGATGATGGAGTGTCAAGGGAGAAAGGAAAAGTAAAAAGGAAAAAAAGACAGCAGAAGCAAAACGGCGGTCGAGGAGACCGTCCATTAGATCATGTTCCAGAGGTTGCGCATATCAGCCGCACAGTGCTCACTAATTGGGTTCTGGTGTCTCGATAGAAACGGGTCGGGTAGACCATCAATGTCTCAGCCGAAAAATCTTGGAACTAGGAAGTATAAGCAGTTTTGTGGCAATTTCTTTTTTTTAAGGTAGCGCCTATAAACGCGATGGCGGCATAAAAGGTTGTTGGTGGGCATTGCTCCGGATTCGGTCGAGGAAATAGACAGAAAATAAGAATCAAGAAGAAAAACAGGCCCAGTCTTTGCCTGTACGACGATTCAAGGTTTGCAGGTGCGGCTGCGGGTACAATAACGCATACTATGTACGAAATGGTCCAATTGCAGGTGTTCCCCTGCCTGTCATGAATAAATGCCGCTGCCGTGCCTTGTGCGCAAGGTTACCCGTCAAATTGAAATTGAGGCTGATGAACGAAAAAAAGGAGGCCATCATCTCCGGAACGCATTTGGTAATGAGTTACTGTAGCAGTTTTGCACCTGGGCCAAGGTCTGATATCTCGAAATAAGCTCAAGTCTACACGAGTCAGAATCTCACGTCTACCGGTGTCGGGAGCGGCGTTCCGCGGTGGGCGGCCAAGGAAGTAGGCGGACCTAGCCATCGTGAGCGGAGACTTTTGTCAATCAGTTCTCACACTGCCGGCGATCAAACTTTGGTAGCAAAGGGGGAAAAAAGTGAAGAAAAAAAACATCCACACATAATGTTCACCCCCGAGCACCCAGAGCGGAGCGAAAGCCACAAAAAAAAGTGAGAGAGAAAAAACAACAACCAACGCAAGACGGGATTGACGCAACCACAACATGGAACTCCGTATGAGCACGCCACACGGGCGGTGGGTGGTGCTCCCATAAGCTTGAGGTAATTATTATGAACCACGCCCGCAGCTAGGGCAAGCCACGCCGTTGTCGGACTCTTCTTTTCCTTTTTTTTTTTTGTTTTTTTAATAACCCTCGTCGCGCTGACCATAAGCGACTGTGGAAGCCACACTTTTGACGGTGGCATTCATAGATATCAGTAAAGCCGCAGCAGCCAAAGCCAAGCAAAAAAAGAGAGGTAAGATGGGGCGCGTCTGTATTTTGTCCCTCTCTATTTTCCCTCCTTTTGGGGGCTTAAAGCTTGCAGAAGCGCACGGTCTATTAAACAGAGTCGCGACCTGGCGTTTAGATGGCGCAGCCAATCAAGGGCGGCAGTGCCGGGGGCAAGCGATCCATGGATGGGATGCGTCTAAAGATAACGGGAGAAAAACGCGGTGAGCTCGCCTAATAGGGTAGGATAGGCAAAAGGCCTTACGGACCATTATTAAACCTGAACGGAAGGTTTACAAGATCCCGGTCTGTTGGGTTGTCACACGAAATGCAAGCTGAGTGACGGGTGCAAGCCTGCTGCATTCTTCTGTCCAAAAGATAGGAGTCGGATTGCGCGGGGAACCCGTGTAGAGGAACAGATAAATGCATGAACGTTAATACAGTAAATACTGCGAGGTTGCCCGCTGCTTCCGGCCAGGGAGACGCCGTGGCACCTTAAGGGATTAAGACACCATGCTGGCAGTAGTGCTACTTGACCGATGTTTTGCCGCGCTGGCCGGTGTCTTTCTCACTTCGTCGGCCCCAACAATCGGGCGACTTGAGGCTGTTTTCAGTCATGTATGTATACAGCAAAAGCGGAGGACTCAAGGTGTGATTCATTTGATGACAAACTATCACAAAATCTATCAATACTTCCCTCCCCTGCATGAGGCTGCTCGGGGATTCTAGACGTGGGCCTGTGGATAGGCTGTCAAAGTGCAAAATTTTCTTCGTGCTGGGCAAATCATTTGTGGGGCAGGATCTTGGTAGAACCTACCACACTTCAATGTGGTCTATCCATGTTGCCCTCCCATCCATGATACGCCGCTAGACCGTGCCATCTGAAGGACAAGATAAGGACAAAAATCAAATAAAAAAAATACAAAAAAGAAATACGGCGGGCGGGCGGGCGCGTGCAGGCTTGGATTACTTAATTGATAAACCAAAGTCATCCATCAATTTACCAACACGATCCATCGGATAAAACAGACGTCGCTTAGCGAAAGCTACTGTTCTATTAAAAGGGCAGAGAAATTTTCTTTGAATCAGAAATTTTCGCTGGGTATTCCGCCACCATGATACGAATGCATGCAGGCCGAGATCCAACAAGAAACATCGAATGAACCGATTGAGTGAGTAAGCCGTTCAAAGGATCCTTGTCTGGCGATTCAAGACTTCCCCCTCTGGGTGGTCAGTTTGGCTATGGCTTGGCTGGCTCCAATCAAGAATAGGAATCGTCTCCCCGCCGTCGTTGGAAATTGGAACTCCGGGATTAGGGATGACTGGTGTCTTTTTTTCTCCTCACTGCCCCCCGTCTCCGCTGAAAAAAGCTCACCCTCCGCCAAACCTTTCTCCGAGTCTCAGCTCAGATAGGCGGGCATAAACGTAGTAAAAAAGGCAAAAACGGGGTTCGGGGGGCAAGCGATAAAGCGACGATAGGCCAGTATCTGCATTAGCACGTACAGTGCAGTCGTTATCTGGATGAGCGAACGCGGGGTTGGGAAGGACCATTGCGAATGATTAGCAATTGTGGCCACACTCAAATTATTTACAGCAAATCCTTTACAGGGCGGGATTCGTAAGAATATCTCGCCTGGCTGATGTAAAAATTACGGTCATATTAGTAGATTTTGTGACGCTTTCTAACTGTGCACGTACGGTGAGTCGGACCACTCAGCCAGCACTGAGCAGGTTTGGTGACGACTGCAAAAATTTGCTGGGGGCGCCGATGACCGGCAGCGAACCGTTTTGTTGTCTTTCTTTTCTCCTTTTTCTTTTTTGTTAATTTTTTCTCTTCCCTTGTCGCTTGCGTCAATGGTCTCTACGTCATCGATTCTCAGCGCGCTAACAAAAGTGACCCATTCGCTGCAGCCCCGGCAAAGTACCTGCACGGCATTTTTAACGCGAGATTCGCAGTCATTTCCGACCTGCAGGAGACCTTGTTGGAATGTACCCATGTTTGGGAACCGAACAAGGCAGGTAGGTAGGCAGGCAACCTGCAGTGCAGAACAGCAACAATAGAAAAGTAAAACAAATAAATCTGATAGACTGTGATACACTGCATGACGGCGCCGAGTGCGGGCATTGCACCCAAACACAAAAGCTGCTCACCGTTTTACCTTGCCATTTCAATCAATCCAGTTTAGTTGATTGAAAGCGATGCTTGTTTGTCCCGGCTCGGGATGCCGTTTCAAAGACCCAAGCCACTGAAGCTGGCGCTTGTTCTGCCCATGAACCACTTTCGGATCCCTAGGATTCTGAATTCCGCCACAAGGTGCTGCTCCACGGGCCTACTACTGGCCAGCCACGTATTTACACGGTAGTGATAGTACTAACAATTCGCAATGGGTACCCCCGGCATCGTGACTGTGGAGACGGGAACTCGAGCCTCAAGCTTGAGATTATTCCCCCGGACGGGACGAAGTGGGCGGTTTCAGAGCTTTGAGACCAAAGGGAAGTAACTGACTGACTTGAGGACCTTGGGATGTCTGAGAGTTGCCAGGACTTTCACTCTGTTCGGGATATTTTGTTTATTTTTCCTTGGTTTGCCTACAATGCAGCTTTTCCAAGACCAAGAAACAACACGATTGTTGGTCTCATCCAACATTCAAGTAGCTTCCCGTTTCCGTATATCGACACAAAGTTTTGAGTGTTTCCAACCACTCTTCTGAGTCTTGACCCAAAGTCTCAATCGCCACTCTGGGGGGCGGCTGGCCATGCTTAACCACTATCTGTGTGAGCTCCGAAACCGAACACCTGTAATGATTGATACGCAGTGATTAGGACGGTGCCAGTGTACCTAAACCAAAAGTTCAGTTCTTTACCCAAAACCTTGAAAGTAACCCGTAGATATTGCTCCGAAGCACCATTGGCCTAAGACCCGTCCAGTAAAACCGGACAAAGATGCCAATGCACTTCCGATCTATCCGTTTCTGTTTCTTGAGAGAAGGCAAAAGGCATCTTTTGTTCCACTTTGACACTTTGCACCTAGTAAACAGAAGCCACACACGCACACACACCTCTCGATTTTTTTTAATTATCTTAATTGATCTGCTTTCCCTTCCGTAGCTCAACTCGCCGCAGCTCTGCAGCTTGCGCTTCCCACACTTTCTTGCCGCCGCTCGTTGCTGTCTCAGACTGCCAAAGTCCCACCCCAGCCTCAGTGGGAGCTGTGGTGCGCTGCCCAGGTTCACCCTGCAAAGATGGTGCTCGCATTACTGTAAATGTGGGCCCTGGAGAAGAGCAGATCCCCAACCAAAAACAAAAACCCCACCCCACAGACTACGATAACACAGTGCGAAGCCTTGCAGCCACCTGCGCTATTGCCACACCCTCGAGGCCTGGATCGCTCATTCCCGGTCGTTGCTCTTACTTGGACTAGGTTGTGTCCCAGACCATCAAAAACACCAAATGGCCCGCTTCCAGGTTCCCATCCGCACAAACCTTTTAACATTCCTTCTTCTCCCCATCCCACAGCAGCGGTCTACTTTTACAGTAGTACATCATTTCTCGAGGTTGCTGTGTTGTGGTTCCTGTCTCCGCAACAACAACCCGACTCACCAAAGTGGCTGACAAGCAGAGCTGGTTAGCAGACTGTATTCGATAGCGGTCGCGCCGGTCAAAGGACAGACAAAGGGGATCCACGCAGAACGAAACGGAGGAAGCTGACGACAGCCTCGACCTTTCCTGCCCTCGACACATCCTCCCGCCCACGACCTCACCCAGTACATAAGAGGTTTTATTCGATCGACTGCCATTTCAAGTTGCAGTCTCCTATCATTCGTGTGCAGGTTTTCTTCTCCTCGACTCGACGGCCTCGCTCCTGTAGCGGCCTCAGTCCACCTTCGGGTTCTTCGGAATTTGCTCTGTTGCTGGAATATTGCCAGAGCATTTCGAAGTCTCCTTCTTTGTCGTTGCCCAGTAAGTGCCAAAGACGAATTCCAGTCCCAGCCGACTGGTGATCACGGGGCAACTGCCAGGCAAGACAGTTGTCTTGCACCCATGGATACAACACCACATCGACGCTCGCTTCCCTCCTACGATATCTCTTTCCCTGGCCGATTCGATCTCCAATCCTCCATCACCGACTTGTCACATCAAAGGGCTGCATCCGAAAATCCTATCCATCCCTATCATGAACCGGCCAACACTCCCCATTCGCCATCGCCCTCTTTATCTATGTGGAGAAAAGCCAAAGAGCGTTTACTGACTATTTATGTTTTACCTTCCGCAGGTTCTCTGAATCCCACTGAAGAGAAACGCGCCGCAGGCAGTCATCTTGATGACTTCTTCGTAACGACGACAATCCCCCTCCCCCTACCCCACGCACGACATCCTACTACCGTAGTAGTTTTATTCACACCCTCGATTCGCGGCAAATCAGTCGCGGGAATGCCTTACACACCACCCACCCACCGCTCTCCCGCATCCTCCCAGCCCTCATCTCCCGATGCTAGCCGCAGGTCGTCCATAGCAAGCGGGGGCTCGCGGCCGACACTCCCACGATCGGCATCCTACCTCAGCAGGCATCGCCGTACCCCGTCAGCCCCTACTGGACAAAATGGACAGCCGACCCCCGAGTCAACATCAGAGGATCTCAAGGCGATGTTGGCAGTCAGTGTCAGGAAGTCACCACCACCAGTGACTGACGGACTTGGTATGCCGAATGGTGCGATCCTTTCGCCTCCGGAATCGACGGCTAGTAGCGATGACGACGAGACCCCCGAGGTCCGGGGAAGGACGCTAGAGAACCTCAAGGAGCTTCAGGCTGCCATCAGCCAGATCCCTCAGCACCGCGAGAGCTCCCCCACTAAATGCAAGCCAGCTAATGTCACGGTGATTATTCCACCGACCCACCAGCCTCAAGGTAACCAGGGCTTCCACCACAGCTTTAGCACGGGCTCGCTGGAGAAGCTGGGCAAGAGAAACTCTCACTCTCGATCCAAGACCGAATCGAGTGTGCAATTGCCAGTAGACAATTCTACCACTGGTTCGGAAGTGGACTCTGAAGAGGAGCTCCTCCTTAAGAAGCCGCAAATGGTCAGGAAGAAGTCCGGTGAACTTGTCCGACCGGCTCTTCGCCCTTCTTCCCGGAGGCGCCCCTCCAGCATGCCAGGGACGCCGACATTTTCCAAGGCTGTGCATTTCGATTCGCATCTGGAGCATGTGCGACACTTTTTGCAGGTCGACCGGCCCCTCGCTGTCAGCGCTGGGTCGTCCCCCGCCGATACTTACAACAGCGACAGCGAATTCCCATTCAACGCTGGTGAGGATCGGTCAGGCACCAGGTCTCCGCCCTACGAGTGGGAGATTATTGTCACCAATTTCCCTGTTGAGACCGCTGCCAGAAAGGCGTTGCCTCTGAGACTGGAGCGTGTATGGCTGTCGTCCGACCAGAAGAGTCTGATCGGATCGGTCGCCGTAGCCAACCTTGCGTTCCAGAAGCACGTCACCTGCCGATTCACCTTTGACTACTGGAAGACAACTTCCGAGGTGGCTGGTGAATTCTCTACTGAGATTCGACCCAAGGAGAGCGATGTAGGCCACGACAGGTTCAACTTCAACATCAAGCTCTCTGAGCTTGCCAACTTGGAATCCAAGACTCTGTATTTCTGTGTCCGCTACAACGTCAATGGCCAGGAATACTGGGATAGCAACGGAGGTGCGAACTTCCAAGTCGATTTCCGGAAGAAGATGCTTCCCCAGATGGGCAAGCGTGGCTACCAAGGTGCATCAACCCGCTCGATTGGAGAGCTTCCTCGCAGCAATCGCCGGAGCAACTCCTCGCTGGCTCCCCGACCCAAGTCACTGCCAATTAGCAACGAGTTCGGCGAGAATGGTGCTTTCGACAAATCTCTCCAGGATTATCTTGGTGACGATGCTGGACCCCTTCGCCTCAAGGGTGTTAAGTCGACGACCAGTCTTCCTAGTGATAACCTCACCGGGCGACTCTCCGCGCCAAGCGGGCAGGCTTTTGCCAACCGGTACGATTTTGGCGCATCACTTAACACCGCCATCCAAGCAGCCAAGCAGACTTCACCTCGTCCCAAGGGTGATGGCCTGTATATGAAGAGCAACACACGCGGCAGCATAAAGCCGGCACCCAGGCCGACTTTTGTCTCTGCCTCCACGGGCGCCAACACAATCGGTGTCTCCCAGCCATCGACGTCGGGTCCTATGCCCAAGAAGGAGTCTGCACAAGCCACTAACGAGCAAAAATCAACGGCCTTCCCGGCGTCGCAAACGACAGCCCCGATCTTGGCATCCTCTTCATACGAGGAGTTAGTTAATAAGTACTGCTTTGTACGTACATGAGCAGTCCTTATCCTCATCACATCTCCAACATGCAATATCGTGTACCGCTCACCCAACCCTGTCAACTCACGCCACGAATCGACTCACACAACTCAAGACACATCCACTAATTACATTCATTTGCAGTTTGGCTCTAAGCAATCGAGCCCGCAGCTCAACGACGGTACCTTGAAGGGCGGCCGTCTGGATGGGACTGCAGACGACTACTCGCTACGGTCAGCTCAGAGCTCCCACGAGTCTAGCTTAGTCTCGAGCCCGTTTCAAATGGCCAGCTTCAATCGAAGCCATGCCATCAACGCGCCTCAGAACGCCATCCGACGTGATCTCAATCCGTATTTTCCCAGCACGACCACTTTCGCCCTCGCCCCTTCCCCGGCGATGTCACCTCTGCAGCAATCGATCGACCGCAGCCCGTCGCCATCGCAAAACCACGCCCGGCCATCGGTTCAAACAAAGCTGTCCAGCAGGTCGACGTCGCCGGCATCCATGGCGGGAGGGTACCCTCAGTCCATGACCGGTACGTCGTCGCATACCATGCAGTACCACCAGCATTTCCACGATCGGTTCCCATTTGGCGGGGCGGAGACTCACGCTGCGACAGCGATTAGGGGTTGACATACTGAAAGTTCTTTTAACGCCTCCGGTAGACCACCGTGGAGACAACAAACCATCGCGGCTTTCTGGACCTCCAGCGCCTCGATTATTAGCCAGGCAACCGCCCTTGAGACATAACAAAGAATAACCTCTATATACACCTCAACAACGTGCACCACGATTGCACCTATATCCGACAGTCGTGTTTGGCTGTACCCAGGCACGAAACATACGCCCCTTCAACTATAATCAAGCAACCTCGCCGCCTCTAATGATTCGGCACAGGCTCTGCCCATACATGATCCTGGTGTCATACCTCATATAGTCAAAGACACAATTCGCCTTTGAGAGAAGGCAATTTATGCCGGCAAAAGAATGGCGTTACTCTAATGCATAATTTTCTATGTCGCTTCCTCTTTGTTTGCCAGCGTTTTTATCCTTTTATTTCTTTTCTCATGGTCTGCTTTTGAAATTTATTGCATCAGAACACCACTCAGCTCAATTTGCTTCGTTAGTTCAATTTCGGTGCTGCTTCTGTTTTATTGGCTTGCGAGGAGTTGGCATTATGTTGCCTTTCTTGGATTCTTTTATCAGTTGTCTTTTTACCTTGAGTTTCCTTCTGGCTTTTGTTATTTGTCTTTTGCATGGGATTTTCTCAAATACGGCTCTGTTGCCACAGGGCGCCTGGGAGACCCAAGGCCAAAAAGGGGTGGGTTTGCAATTTGGAGTTCCGGAGCCTTTTGATTTTGTTTCCAAGGCTACAACAAATACTGTTGGTTATCTATGGATGCGGAGTGAGTGTCCGCAATGGACGTTGGTAGTATGGCTTCAATATGGGCTGGAGGGGAGGAAAATCATCTTGCTGGTGGATGTCACTACTTAAAGGACCTCTTAATTGAACGTCTTTTGGGTGCGACTCGAGGCAGATGAAATGGCAGGTGGCAGACGATTGGAAGTCATAAAAGTCTTCCTGCGCGACCGCGCTACGATCGTTCGATTTGCATTTTGTCTGCGCGTTACAGCAGAGCAAGTTTATCCTTTTGTCAGTGTTTTGCGATAGTTATGTTAGGGTTGGGGAAAGACAAAAGAAACATCAGGCATATTTATACACCGAGCGTCTGCCTTCTCAAAAACTTCTTTCAGAACCTCCATGAAAATGTGATGCATGCAGACTTGGTGATTTGTCGGCGAGTCTAGCTGTAAGAGGAAGCCACAGTGAAGGCTCACAACTTTTGATCATGCCCCAGGTAGGTACCTACCTGTGACTTCTGGCATCAACGGCCATCAATGTTCTTAAGTTTTGGGATGCCACCACCAAGGTCGACTGGGTGCAACTGCCTCCCTGCTTTGGTCTGAATGGGTCGATCCCTTACTATTATGCACAACCAGTGTGAAGACTGAATCGCGACTAACCATCGCAGGTTCAATGTTCTCTCGGTGGAAAGGCTTGCTTCGGCAATGTGCTCATAGGTGCTCGCATAGGTCTCGTCGGTTTGCTACGATACTTGAGATATTTATTCCTGGAAGCATTTTTGGTCGACCATAGATAGACAGCCGCTCTTACACTGGCGGATTTCACCCCGCCGGTGAAACTCACAGCTCGGATGCCTCCACGAAAGCTAGAACTTTCTTTGATATCAGGGGCTGAGTCCAAATACGATTCTTTTTACCGACCCGGCCGCAGTGGCCGTCACCATTAACCCGCGGCCAGCTCTGCCGATAATCACAAACAATGACTCCACCAAGCACCAGTTTCGTACGACCGACGATTTCGCTGCCAAGACCCTGTGCTACCAAAAGTTATCTGCACAACATAGTGGGGTGTGGGCTAATATGGGCGTAACATACAGCCACGTCAGTGTATTTTGGTATGTATCACGATACTCGACTCTAATATCAACAAAGGGATGTTGAAATTGCCAAACAGTTACGCTTATCTTCCCAGCGCTATGTGACTGCCACGGTTAGCAAGTGGCATCCGGGCGAGGGTGCATGCGCGAGCCAACCATCTTCGATTTATGGAGCGTCAATTTCAGGATAGGGAGAGTAATGGGGCTTGAATGCATCATGCTCAATGAAACTGGACGATTGCCCGGGATACTTCCGACATCACAACGAAAAAGGGCCTTGAATGGCTCGAAAAGCGCAATACCTCACGACCCTTCTTGTATGCCACTAAAAAGCGCCTCGTCGGTCCTAGGAGTACGGCTGAAGCACAAGGATATGTTACAGAACCCAAAGATGTGTCACATACTTCCCAAAATGGTCCTTGTCCATCGGGGCTTTCTAGATCTCGATGAGTCCCTTTGAAGTCGTTAATGCTCTCTTCGAACAACGTGAAGTGCGCGGCGCTGGTGGGGGGGGGGGGGGGCCAAATGGCTTCGTACACCCTGCTGCGCTGGGTTCCGTTCCTGATATCCGGAGAATTCGGCGAGACCCATGGCGGGTTGGCTAGTCGGCGACCCCTCTGGGAAGTTCTGACCCCACGGCCTTGTGCGGCCATTGCGGTCACTGCTACGGCGGGCAACGACTTGAGCTTACAAACAGCGGCAGGCTATGCTCAACCTGGCCAGCAATTGGCGGCCTCATCGTGCCCTCGGGGATGTCGCGGCCCATGGCCTGGGGATTGTTGCACGCTCGATCGCCCCTAAGCTACCATGTCCTGGCGGCGGCCCGGAGGCGTTAAATGTTGAATATGTGGCCGACTGGGGCTGGGTAGGCCGGGGACATTTGCTTGATCAAGTGTCTAGACAGTGACCGCCAGATCTCTGGCTAGAGTATTGCCTCAGTGTTGGTGTTGTGGGCTGGGCTTGGCAGCAGTCGTCGACATGAGGCGGCGGCGGCTGACGGGATATGTCGAGGGTGATGGCCGGGGGTGAACTAAGGGGAAAGGAGGACGACAAGATGAATGCGAACGCTGTAGCAATTGATGATGGGGATGCGTGGCCAAAGTGTCCAGGAAGTCCTATTTACTAAATTTGTACAAATTGATCGCTTGTTTGGTCGCAGTTGGTGAGCTCCAGGGGCAAAAGTCAGCATGACTCCAAGGTGGACCCTTGGTCAGACGACGCCTCCACCTGAACAGAAAACGCCGTCCTCGCCTTCGTAGGTGCTATCGGCTCGTTCATCCTGGTGTCACGTCTCTACTGGCACATCATTTACCTGCTCAACCTGGAAGATGCGAACCTCCAAGGCAGAGCGGCGTTCCCGGCCGCTCCCTCGACGGCTCTGGTCGCAGTCTGGCCATGGCACAGACTGCCGGAAATCAGGGCTTGTAGATGGAGAGACGGTGTACGGGCTGTTTGAAGTCTGTGTGTGCCGGTGAAAGATGTTCACGGTGAAAGGCGGCGTAGTTATCATGGATGGGTGCGGGGAGAATAATTATTGGTGGGGAGGCGGGTGTCGTATTAGAATAGAAGTAGTGGAGTCTGATGCATTTGCGGTGTAATTAATTTTGATCTAATTTTGCTGTGGTCAGCCTGACTGATTTGCTGCTGACATGTACTTATTATATCATACGGATAGACATGCTTTCCGACAGATACTCTATGCCAATGCCATGATTACTCTCGTTGGGCTGCTTTTCGAGGGCCGTCCCTAGTAAGTTGATGTAAACCTAGGTATCCAGTTAACACATTTATGTAGGTAGGCAATCCTTCGACTTCTTTCAGAAAAGAGCCTCCAAGCCGAAATCGCCCCTATTCACCATGCTTTGCTCTGAAGGATTTTGATCTGACCCCTCAAGGTCTTCCCCAAATAACTGCCTATGAGCGGCAGACCATAGCCGCTAAGCCCCATTCTGGCCTATCCGCCAAGATATGTGCCAAGCCGGATGATCCACCAAACGCAGGCAATTGCCATTCAGTACCCAAGCTTTTTTTTTGCCGTAATAATTAACGAAGACGCAGTAAACAGCATCTCGCCGGGCTCGGTAGCACTAGGCTCGCTGACAGGCATGCTTTTTGAGGTGATGAAATTCTCTGGTGGGGACCTGAAATGACCTGATCTTGACAGGCTTGAACTTGTCGACCCCCCTGGTCGCCACTCGCGGCCGGGCTCATTTCGAGCGAAGTATGACATTCAATTATTTCTGCTTACCCTCCCTGCCTCTTGGTTTGTTCTGCGTGCAATTCAAATCCACATTGATCCGTATTTTGGTAGCCCATCCCTCGAGGGCCGAGACGCCGAAAAAGCCACCACGTTGTGTTATAACGTGGAGGAAGCAAACCCGGAAGAAGCGAAAACCACGCAGCTTTTACGTCGCAGAGTGAATACGGAAAGGGACTGGATAGTGCGGAGCTGAGAACTATTACGTACATTTCTAAACACCGACGGCAACCAGAACCAAACGGGTCTAGCTAGGGAAGGACCTGCATCCCCGAAGAAAAAAAAGAAGTAACCGACCACCCGCTCAGGCTCCTCGGACTCGGCGTCGATATCGACACATCCTCAAACAAATCAACCCGTGCTCTGGAACGGCTCGACAAGAAACGATGACCAGCACGTCGGGCGGCGTAATCTTGGACGATTACGATAATTGGTTATTCACAACCAACAAGACGGAGAACCAATGCCCGTCCATCAGCGCCAAATGCATCCCACCCAAGGCCTGCTCTAGGGACCCCACCACCGGCCAGTCGTTCTGCTGCGACACGGGCCTGAGGACGGTGTGCTGGCGGGGTGCTACGACATGCAAGACGGATGGGACGACCATGAGTTGCGGATCGGGGTCGAACGCTTGGTGCTGTTTAGCAGGATCGTGAGTTTTTGTCTTTTTGTTTTTTTTTTCCTCTTCCGTTTCTTAGAATTTCTTTTGTTCCATCCTGAGTGGTGACTATGTCGGAGACGCAAAAGACGCAAAACTATTGCTACTGCACAGGACCGGGGCAGGGAGACTGACGAAACAATTCCTGTCAATCAGTGAGAAATGCACGGAAAGATCGGGTCAATCTGGCATCTGCTGGAGCACCCGCCAAAACACCCTTAAACAGATCAGCGTACCCGACCTCGAAGCAGCATTCTCGGCGCTCAGCAGCGCCCGGCCGGCCGCTACGACGCTGCCCTTTGATCCCTTGACGCTGATAGCGGCCACGCTGTCGGGTCTTCCAAAAAGTAGCGCCGCCACGACGACGGCGACCGGAGATGGTGGCCCGGCGGCGGTGACCAACGTGTCGGGTTCGCCCTCTGGTACCTCTTCGCCCGGGTCCGACCCCGCTAGCAACGGCAGCAGCAACAAAAATAACGGCGGCCTGACGCCAGGCGCGATAGCCGGCCTGTCCGTCGGCCTGTTCCTGGGGCTGGGTCTCATTACGCTCGCGGGCTTCCTGATCTGGAAGTACGTCAAGAGGAGGGACGCGAGGGCGGCGGGAGGCGGCGAAGACGGGCAGCCGACGACCAGCGAGCTAGACGGCGGCACACCGTCGTCGTCGCCGGAACTGCTCAAGTCGTCATCGGCGCAGTCGACCCACCATCCGTATGGCTATCACCAGATCGCGCATGGGGGAGGCGGCGCGGCGGAGATGGTTGGCAGCCCCGTTGCCGAGCTGCCTCATGACAAGAGCTTCCACGGGCCGTCGGAGCTGGATGCTTCGGCCAAGGGGGCGGGTCCGCATGAGTCGGTCAACGAGTTGCCGGGGGACTGGCGCGTTCGCGATAGGCATAGCGAGAAGACTTTATCGACGCCCATGCTGCGGTAATTATGCCTGTGTTGGTTTTGCTTATATCGTTCTGTGTTAATAATCATACTATATACCCGGAATCTGAACAGAAAAAACCTCATTACGAACAATGCAAATCAGTGCTGAGCTTTTGTGCATTCCGGGGCGCTGGCTTAGTTTGCTGTGGCTGGTTTTGAGGCAGAGCTCCAGCTGCCAGCTTAGGTTAGCGAAAAAAAAATAAGCCGCAAGCCTCCGGCAGCTTACTGCTGCTGTCGTAGGTTGGCGTCACAAGTTAATGCTCCACGTACGCCGGCAGTCTCTTTTGGCCCAGACAAGAAATTTCACGCGAGCATTATTTCAGTCTGGTTGTCATGACGGGCTGTCAAGTTGTCCACTGCCAAGTCAACCACTGAAATACCAAAGCACTGGCTTATGCATCGTTAAGAAAAAAAAGACTGTCGGATCTCAACGTGCGACAAATCATTCGACAACCAGACGCTAGTGCAGGCGCCCTTGCATTGCGCAATGCGTGCATCGAGGCAAGCGTTCAGAATACCGGTCGAAAGTATTTCTAGGTCTGGGTTCAGAACGCTATTAAGCTTAGTTCGACCTGGCGCTGGAGATTGTTTACCTCGCCCTGACTTGCAGTAGAGCCACCATACCTGGATAGAGATCTAGATCTAGATCTAGTCTAGAACTAGATCTAACAGCCACAAGCTTTTGCCGGCAAAAAAACAAAAGAAGCAAGTACCTATTATTCCAGAAACAGTTGCAAGATTCAAGCCCATCGAAGAGCCGTTGGTTTTATGTCGCACACGTCGTGGCCAGAAATATGGGACGAACCACGCCTTAGCCGCGGGCGGTTACTCTACCCACCATCCCGAGGCGCTGGGCGCAGCACCCACAGCGGAGTAAGCAGGCAACCCTCCCAAGGGGTTGCAACTCGCAACAAGACAGCGCACTGACTTGCCAAGGCTTACTACTGATGGATTTTGAATGTTCTTCCTTCCCTTTCTTTGTTCCTGACGCGACACTGTTGACGCAGCCCGCACGCACATTGACGCCAACCAAACTGCAACTCCATTGCCCCGCGTCAAAGTAAAGATTCGACGCCGCCTGCCGACCGCCACCACCAAGACTCGGCTCGTAGCTGATCTTGTTATGGCGCGTACTAATCTTTTTCACTGTAGTCAGTAAACTCTCTACGGGAGCTTGGCGGCCCGATCTGATGTCACCCTAAGGGTCGAACAAGCCACCACCGCCATCTCATCCGCTCTCTCTCCGAACACATCAAAGCCTCCTCTGTTGCATACTGCTCACGGCCGACTAAGCAAGTGCTTGCTGCCTTCGCATGTCTCTTACTTCCTATCATCAGCCCAGGTTCCCCAGATCAAGCGAGGGTGGGTCTGGTATAAGTCAATCGTCTTCCCGCCAACATCTGCCGTTATGTTGGGTTTCATCTCTTTTTTTTTGTGTTTTTCTTGGTTTCCATCCCAGTCGGACAGAAAAATATCTACCCTTTTGAGGAGCTGTGGGCTCTTCATATACATAAAGTTTATATCCAAATCTAGCACACCCGCGCGTCATACCGTTACATAGTAGGTAATCTCCATTACGACCCTCACCTGCGGGCGTCCTTAAACATCACCTCTCCCTCGTGGAGGAAGAGACCCATTCCTATTTTCTACATAAATCTACCATGCGATCCAATATTGCAACCTTGGCACTGTCGTCGTCGCTGCTCTTTGCGGCGGCGACGGCGCGAGACATACCAGAAAACATCAAGAAGCTGCGTGAGTCTATCATTGCTAGAGGAGACTGCGAAAAGAAGCTTGCCACTGGCTTTCGCACCGTCTCCACAGATGAGAAAGGTATGTGTATTTCTTTTTCTCACTTGGCGATCAAGAAACCATCACTGTCCCCTTGGCCTTTTCTTCATGTCTGCTAACCACTTTGGCATCTTCAACGATTACAGCTGGCTCATATTGCGGAGACATGCTCGACTCGGCAGGCATCATCTACCAGCAGATGTCTGGTGGCCAGTTGAGCGACATGGATATCGACTGCGACGGGCAGCAGGTCGGGCGTCAGAAGGATGACGGCCGCTGCTCCAAGAGCAGGGATACGCAGGCCCAGACGTCGTTTGCCGACACCCTCAAGAGCTACAACGTCGGCGTCAAGGACCTGAACCCGTTTGTGCACTCGTACGTCGTATTTGGCAATGAAGGGAAGCCCGGCTGGCCCGAGTTCAGACCTAACCGTGTCACCTCCCAAAACGGGAAGAAGGTCGAGCCGCTCAGCGTCATGGCTGTTGTGTGCGGCGACAAGATGGTATGTTTTCCCTTGCTACGAAGGCTCGAGGACAATATGCAGTGACCCTACCTTACCCATAACCGAATCTTACCATGTATGATTTACTAACTTTGGGATGGAGAACAGTTCTACGGCGTATGGGGTGACGAAAACGGCCCCGATGGCGATCATGCCATGATGGGCGAGGCAGGCATAGGTCTGGCCACGGCCTGCTACGGCGCGTCTGAGGTTAACGGCGACAACGGCCACAGCAAGAACGACGTCCTGTATATCGCCTTCACTGGAGAAGATGCCGTCCCGGGCGCCAAGGGCGCCAAGTGGGACGCCGGATCGTTTGAAGATTTCGAGTCCAGCCTGCACGCCATCGGCGACTCGCTCATCAAGAGGATAGACGGGTCTCTCCCGGGGAAGTCGGGAAACAAGAGGAGCGTACAGCATGAATACTCGGCAGGAGAGGTCCACCGCAGTCGCCCTGGACGGATGCTCCGCCGCCAGACCCCTGGAAGCCCCGCCGAGGACAAGTCTGCGTATATCGAGCATCAGGCTCCCGTACCGACTGAGGCTGATGCAGGAACAACGGGCCATACAGTGGCGCATGCGAAGGAGGAGGAGAGAGATAGTCTCAAGATGGAGACGAGCGGTGGAACCAAGGATAATGGCGACATGGGTGAAAAGCCCAAAGATCCACCCAAGGACGACAAACCAAAAGATCCACCCAAGGACGACAAACCAAAAGATCCACCCAAGGACGACAAACCAAAAGATCCCCCTAAGGATGACAAGCCAAAGGATCCTCCAAAGGATAACAAGCCAAAGGATCCTCCCAAGGACGATAAGCCCAAAGATCCTCCCAAGGCGGAGCCTCAAAAGCCCCGACCCGACGGCAGTATGGACAGCCTGAAGATGGATACAGGTCCGGGTGTCAAGGATAACGGCGATATGGGCGAAAAGAAGCCAGAGGACAAGAAACCGGAGGACAAGAAGCCTGACGACAAGAAGCCTGACGACAAGAAGCCTGACGACAAGAAGCCTGACGACAAGAAGCCTGACGACAAGAAGCCTGACGACAAGAAGCCTGACGACAAAAAGCCCGACAACAAGGACAAGCCAAAGTTGAGTCCCCAAGGGTTCGAGATCATCGACCCAATGGCGAAAGAGTACAATGGATGGGACAAGGGCCTTGAAGGGGATGGCAAACCAGACGACAAAAAGGCTGATGACAAGAAGCCCGATGATAAAAAGCCCGACGATAAGAAACCAGATGACAAAAAGCCAGCCGACAAACCCAAGATGAGCCCGCAGGGCTTTGAGATTATCGATCCCATGGCAAAGGACTACAACAAGTGGGATAAGGGCCTCGAGGGAGATGGAAAGCCGAATGCAAAGCCGAACCAGCTGCCCAAAAAGGACGAGCCAAAAAAGGATGAGCCCAAGAAGGACGAGCCAAAGAAGGAAGAGGCACCAAAGAAGAGCCCTCAGGGTTTTGACATTATCGACCCGATGGCCAAGGACTATAACAAATGGGACAAGGGACTAGAGGGAGATGGCAAGCCCGATGCTAAAACTGAAGTCAAGCCCGAGGTCAAACCTGATGGCAAGCCTGAACCAAAACCCGAGCCACCCAAGGACGAAAAGAAGGAGGCGGAAAAGAAGGAAGCAGATAAAAAGGCGGCAGAAGCAGCAGCAGCGAAGAAGGAAGCCGACAAGAAGGAAGCGGAGAAGAAGGAATCGGAGAAGAAGGAAGCGGAGAAGAAAGAGGCCGAGAAGAAAGAGGCCGAGAAGAAGGAGGCCGAGAAGAAAAAGAATGAACCAAAGCCGAGCAAGCTGCCAATCATCAAGCGGCCAGAAGTCGAGGGGTTCATGAAATAGGTGGACACTTCCTTTCGCTACTTTCCATCTGAGCGTTGATTTACCTTCTTGGGATATACTTTTATTGTTTCATTTTTCTTAGCTTATTTTCTTTCTATTTTGTTTTATTTTCGGTTTACATTCACTCGGAGTTATTCGACATACCCTGGGTCTGCATATAGAGGTCATTTATGGGATGAGCATTTAGCATTTGCATTGTTTTGGCGTTTCTGGGTTTTGTTTATTCTTAGTACATATTCGGTGTCATAAAATTGATCTATACAATATATTTGTTCCGTTCAACTTTGTTCGATTGCGATTTGCTACAAATACGATCCTGCTCCTTACCTTATATTTAGCGTACATCTCTCCATGGATTCCAGTGATCGTATTCCGTACCTCCCTTGGCCCTCACGACAACAAACTTGATGTCCGTTCTTGATACGGACCCGAGGGCGGGCCCAAGCCGAACACCAATTCCATCAGTCAAATCGACAATGTGCCGTGACACTATCTCCCTGCATGTCTTTTATGCGCCAAGCAAAACTATTGGCAGTTTTTAATCATGTCCGTTAGACAATGTAGACAGTCGATTCGCCGAAGCAGTACGCCGCAAGTGAACCATGAAGCAGTTGCGACTGTCGGCCGCCTGTCATCACGTCGTTTGCTCCCTCCCTCTCTCCTTTACATGTATCTACCTACCTCCCTACCAAATTGCTACTAGAAGTAGACCTAGATAAATTAGGTTGCCTGCCTCAAAGAGAATGGAACATGATTGGCTGCAGTTGCGGGTTAGGTGTTTTGGTGTGTATGCCGCCATGGGGCCTCCTGGATCGATTGGATGGCTCCGGTCGCCATGAACCCTAGCCTGTCCATTGACACCTCACTCGAAGCTGTCTTTGTGTATGACATGCATACAAGTATGCAATTGACATGGTTGTGTGGTTCGTGCCAAGATCCAATGGAAAAAAAGAAAAAAAGAAGGGCGGCTTGGACGGGCAGGTAGATCATCCCCAAACTCCGTATCTTGTTTGTGAGTTGTCATGAGTGGGTGCCAGGCCCGAGATGGGTCTTTGTTTGGACCAAAGACGAAATATTATGCTATGACTTGATTCATGCTTTGATCGTGTTGTCGATTTGGCTGGCCTCCAGCTGTGGGTAGAGCCTGCCTGGAACAAAGCACAAATCTGCAAGACCGAGTTAGAAGAAATGAAAGAGCTGACGAGCTGGTCTAGCTATACGCGCCGCGCAAAGGATATTCGGTAATTGACCAGCGATGGAAGCGGGGTTCCTCATGCATGTTTCCCAGCTTTGTTTTTGTTTCGTTTCTATTTCCCCAAGCAACTGGGACTGCCAGCACACCTAACCAGTCCCATTCTATTGCAATTTGCGTAAATTTGTGGGCATTTTGATGCCCAACTGGGGTTTTGTTTACTTTCCTTCATACCGCTACTTTGTTCAATTGCTCGTTCCATTCTTCAAAGCACAGATGCCATATAAATTCCAAGGTAGAAGCCGTAGTCATTCTATGGACGGCACATCGACAACTCGCGACGGGTAAATTGATGTGACTTGCAGGCCTCAAGTCAACCCGGATTATGACTGGCCTAGCTGCACTGCAACCATGAGGTGCTGACAGCCTCGATGACCACTCACAAGACAGACACCACCTCCATCATCATTGCAGCGATTATCTTCCTCCTCCTGTATCGGTCCACTGAGGCTCAACCAGTCCAGGTCATGCTGCAGCAGACGGTCCCGCCAAAAGAGGTGTTCTTGGTCTCATGCGTGTTTGCACTTTTCTTCCGGAGCCGGGAATGCTTTTTTTTATTGCACTTTGAGCATTCAGGGTCCTCATTTGCATCTGCTGGAACTGGCCAAGGTTGGGTTGCGAAAGAGATCAAATCTGGCGGTTTTGGGGTTCGGCTATTCTCTCAAATGAGATCGCCAAGCGCAGATCACGAATCCAACAAGGGGAAAACATCGACATTTAGCAGCAACAGTACCAACAAACGGCAGTCTTTCAGCAAAGACAAGACCGCCCTGTCAAACTTCGAAGCACCCCAAAAACCTCTCCCACGGTTCCACGTTATAACGCGAGTCGAAATTCTATTTAAGTTCCTCATACTGTATATATATATATATATATATATATATATATAACTCCCCTGACAAAGTAACAAAATGCTACCCGACAACCCCGGCGACCTGCCGACGCCTCCTGCACCAACCCTGCAAATCCGGCGCCCGCAGGCCCGCGTCGTTACACAGACAATCGGGCGCGCCGCAACAACATACACGACGCACGTCACCCTAGGCCTCGGCGACGGCGGCGAAACACCCGTCCCGTCATCTCCTACTCCTCCATCGGCACCGCCCGCCGGCACCGTTAACTCGGCCCCCGGCTACAACTACATTGGCGCCATCGTCGGCTCCGTGGTGGCGTTTGTGTTTTTGCTCCTGCTGCTGTGGTGCTGCATCTGCAAGCCGCGCATCCTGCGCCGCCAGCGCCAGCTCGCCGCAGCCAGGGATGGCTACTCTTGGGGGTACGACAGCGAGGGTTCCTCTAGGAGCGGAAGCCCCGTGCGTCCACCGCTGCGGAGGCAGAGGCCGAGGCCCCGCATCCCGCCCATGCCGGTGCTCAATCCGCCGCCCGTGCGGATCAAGCCCATGAGGCATACGGCCTGGACGCATTCTGCCGAGCCGCAGATCCGTGGAGTGAGGATGTTTCCTTGAGCGTTCTGTTTCGGTTCCTGACCTGTGTCTTCCGGCGGGAAGTTTGACTGTTCCCTATATGGCTTTTACGAAAATTTTATGACCTATACGTTCTCATATCATGGTGGAGCGAGCGTTTCTGGTGGTTATTTCTGGTCTTTCAATCTTGCAATTGCTTCTTCTTTGATACCCAGGGTAGGGCAGCACTGTCAATTATGTCTTGCTTCTTTTTCTCTTTCCTTATGTCATGCAAGATCTCAAGTAAAACTTGGACAATGAAACCTTTTGTTTATGGAATCTTAGCTTGCGGGATTTTGTGCACTCCTCGTCAAGGCTCAGATGTATGGCATGGTCAATGAATATAGCCCGGCGATACAGTCAAAAGCAAACCTTCTTTTCTATTTTCCTGGTACCGCCGCAACTTCATCGGCCCCAACAAGATTGCTACTGGCCAAAGTATGAAGTGGTTGAAGGCAGTAGTTTTTGGTTATGCTCATCGCCTGCCCGTGTCAAAGACCGGTTTACTCGGTTCATTTTTATTAATGTTTCTGTCAAAACTTTAGGTAGCGGAAGGCGTAACTCGTATGAGGTGTTAGCATAAGCCAGCAAGCTCAGCAAGCGCATGTTTCTCTACCTACTTTCCTCCAGCTCTGGAACAAGAAGAGACAGCCAGTTTCTCCCCCAATCTTGTGATAGAAAGGAAGCTCAGAGCAGAAATTCCTTCAAATACTAGTCCAGCAGAACTGTACACCGGGAGTAGCAAGGGTTCCAAAGGCTTTCTGACATGTTTATTTCAATCATGCAATCAACGGCAGTTATTCCACATCTCAGCCATAAAAGACCAGAATCAATCAATATGGTCGTTCATATGACGATATTCTTCTAGTCAGTGCAATTTCTGGATAGTTCAGCACTGCTTGATGGTCATGACTGGAAGCCAAGCAGCTGCAAAACGATTTCGTTTTGATTTGGTCATTTTTCTACCTACCCCTTTTGCTCCCCAGGGGCTTCTTTGTCACTTTAGGACCCCCTCTCACTCTGAAAAGTAGTATCAAGGAAGCCAGTAGGTATATCGTAACTTAGAACAGGGCTATAGGGGTCACATCTATACTTCTATACCAAAGTCCGGTCTCGCCCACCCCTCACATGGTTGCCTTGGACATGGAGTATCTATGGTCGGGGGTTGCAAGCACTTGTGCTCTCACCAAGCGCCCATATTGTCCAGTCTCAAGATCTTCCGTCGGTCACAAACGGACGCATATCAAAGGTGCGAATCTCAAGTCTCGCTAGCAGCGCTTCCTAGTGTGTTGAGAGACTCCTCTAGCAGATACAGGTTCGTGCCAATTCCCACGTCTAGGAAAATTGAGTTTTTGATAATCGAGAACAGGGGGAGTCTGGAGTCTCTGTCTACCCGTTGCGGTCACTCAAACCCCTCTTTTGTTATCTGAATTCCGCTTCTGCAATGAGTGAATCGTCGGCGTCTTTGAATTCTATCAGAGGCAGCAGCACTCATCCCTGACATATGGCAGTTCTAAGGAATACTAAAGAACAAAAGTCACGTTCCGAGCCTATCAACAATCATCATGACCGGAAGCATTGCTTCCAAGGATGAGAAGAACTGTTTGAAAGCTTGCAAAAAGTTAGGTACGCCTGGGCAATAGCGACAAATCCAGCGTCACTGCTTTTATTCTAAATCAGGGTTGCTAAAAGAGACAACAGCTTCTCTTTCCTGGACAAAGATAGACTGGGCTGCCGAGTCTTATCACCAACCGAATACTGTAATCTGCGAGTATATCTGTCCCTTCCAGCTCTTATAAAAAGCTGAAAGTTGCATGATGCTCAGCTTACAAGGCTTGCTCTTGCAAACCAAAATTGAGATTCTGCAACAGAAAAGGGCCCATCAAACACGCATATCTTCTTCCTTGGCTCGACCGGTACTGGACCTGAAAAGCTCAGTTTAGCTATCACTCTCACAGCAGCTTGAACTGCTCTACACGATTTACACTGGCTTCTGCGGTGGACAACCATCAACTTCAACCTTGGAACGTATACTCAAAACCGAGACGCCGCAGTGCTTATGCTTACCTGGTTAAAGACGATGATGGGGTGTAATTAAGCCCCGATGAGAATGAATCGGGCTAACCATGCCCATCAGTTTCATCAGTCAAGGCGTCGGTCCGTTCTAGAAACGCAGTCACATTTCTTCCAAGACAGGCCAAGAGCGCGTCTCTGATTCTCGATCGAAAACCATGAATTTCAAACGGAGCCGAGGCCTATCCCAGTATCACATACATCAAAACGTAAGCAGTTGCGAGCGGTCTGGATTGAAATGAGGTTAACCTGATAGGCTAGACCACACTTTGTGCACCCTCCAAAGCAAATCCTTGGACATCGGGAATCGCCGATGCGGTTACGTACTGCCAAGGGCTGTCGAGGAAAAGCTTCATAGAGTTAGCCCGGGAACACATCACTAACATTGACTGTGCACAATACGATGATCAGCTTACGTATGGAGTGGGCCTATTCGTTCATATACGTAGTCTTGTTAGTTTACTTCATGTGCTGACAGAGATGGCCAAGAACACCACACTGGCCCGGTGGGTGGAGATCATCTAAAGACGTCAAGGATGTAACGAGCGTCAGCAGGGTTGTGTAATAAATGATTCGATGATCGACATGCCATTGCTGCACATTGTTCAAGGGTTCTATAGCGGTGCATTAATAATATCTATCAGAATATCAGAAGCAATGTGCGGCGAGGCTGGGGTAGTCGTCGGTACATGTGACTGACTGCATTTGAGAAGAAGCAAAAGGGAACACCATCGATCTGTTTGCCATGGCTTCGCTTACGGGCCGCTTCTTTGCTTAGTTGTTGCCTACTAAGGCCCGGCTGCTAATCGAAAAAGATAAGAGAGGTGACATTCGAAGGATTCCCACCTCCAAAAACGGACTGGAACAGGGGTTCGGCGGAAGGGAACTGATTGGCGATGACGGCACTTTTTTTTTGCTTTGAATTTGCAAAACAATAAACGAACTCACCCGAAATACGGCGCAGCAGAGAGGGCACGATGAACATGTAATCTAGAGGCACATGTAAATTCAGCTCCTTATTTCTAGCGGTGAAAAAAAAGAAAAGAAAGCGCCACATTGTCTTTTTTTTTACTCTCCGAGATCTTGCAGAAGCAAGTAATACGGGCTATCCCGCTCACCGGTAGGTTTGACCGTGTAAGCGACGTAGGCTCACCGATCGAACCGCTGGGAGGTCAATATGTATCAAGGTACAGAAAAGAAGACCGGTGAGAAAAAAAGGAGAGGTACAGCAAGTTTTCTGAGCGAAGATTGACAAAAAAGGGACAGGTATGTCTATTATGCTGACGAGCTCGTGTGAAAGAATGGTCACCGCCAAGCGCTTACGGGGGCGCCTGCGAATCCTTTGGTTTGTGGCCGGTGGCACGGATGTTGTGATGGAGCAGAATAGGGACAAAGAAGAGAATTAGACAGAGAGAGTTGGGGAATTGATATCAGGAGCCAGCTTCATCTAAGGCAGTCACGGGAGTTCCCTTGTGTCACGACCGATGACGACAGAGTTGAGGTTTGTCCACCTGATCATGCTCGAGACGGGTTTCAGGCCTGCTGGTCTTCACGTTCCTGACTCTTACCGGACCAGTTGCCGACCTTTTAACCTTTTTTCTTTCATGCTGTGAGATGGATTTCTTAGCGCCCTTGCTGAGGGTCAACGTGGGGTTGAATAGAGACCGGAAAGGCTCGACTCGCCTAGAACTGTTCTAAATGCAACCGTTGGCGGGGAGGGGGGGTTCGCACCTTTCCGCGGGATAAGTGATCGCTTTTCTAGACGCAATGTAACCTCGAACCTCGAGATTAATAAATATTTTCTGTAGCAGTCCTCCCCCCTTGCTTTAAATCTTCGGCTCTGGATGCCCATCTTATCTTGGGTTTCTGTTTTTCCACCCATGACTTGCTTACATTTCCTGGTCTGTATCAGCAACAGCCTACCAAAAAAAATGTTTTTATCACATATCACACCCGCCCCGCTTTGTCTGGAACCAGCCCTTCGGTACTGCTCACACTAGGCGAAGAACTTTCAAGCGGGGGATGGGAATTCTTTTTCTTTTCTTTTTTTTCTTTCTTGTGCAACCACTCCCGTGGGTTTCCCCCCTCCATTTCCTCGGTAGCAGCTCCGTCGGTAGGTGCCTGGGCAAGCCTGGGTACCTCGATGGGAAACGGGGAGAAAAGGGAAGGTGGAATACGCGGAAAGACGGGGAACTGGGGGGGGGGGGGGGTGAACCTTTAACCAATTTGGCACGTGGCTGGATCCCCGGCGTATTGTGGTGTAAATGTCCAATAGAGCAAGAGCAGAACAAGAAAAATAGAAATACCATAAAATGCGAAGGATCGACTCTAAAAAGAACTACTCTTGTCTGTTGTTGCATGCGGAGGGACCGAATGTTTATCGATGGTGATTTGCGGCAGAAAGAATCGTCATAATATGACAGGTCACGTCAGCCCCCAGGCAAATCTTTAATTGTTTTGCAGCCTGCTACTCTTTTTTCTCTGTCTTCTTTTGTGAATTCATGGTCACCACGGACAGCACCACCGATGCACTCAGTTACGGAATGCTGCAAGGAACGGATATGACAGGGGAATATCAATTTATCCCCCGTGCACAGTACAGTACACAGGTAAGCCAAGAGAGGGAAGAATAAAAAGCAGCGAGATTTGGAATTGCAGGGAGGGGAACGTTCCAATGCAAGGCAAGTCATGGCCCAGAAAGGAAGACACCGATTATAATCGCGAGCTTAGCACATCATCCCTTGCGAATTACGTGAGATTTAGGAAAGCAGAAAATTTCGAAAGGGAAAAAAAAGAGACCCAGAAAACGCGGGCAGTGGGTGACCGAAATATAGTGCTTATCGGGGGCAAGGCACTGGACGCCTGCCTGCAGGCGAGGTGTGACGAGAAGGAACCCATGGGAGTAGATATAGTATGGTGGTGATATAGGGTGGAGGTAGGTACACACGTAGAGGGATGGAGAGGGGAAGGGCCTCCAAGACAAAACTACGCAAAACTAAGAACTAAAACCAGAACCAAAAAGGCAAGTAAGCTGGGGCGCAGCTTAGCGGTAATTGTTGGTTCAAGAGAGAAGGAGAAATGTGTCCATTCACACCACCAGGAGCGGCCATGATCAACATTCCTAAACAAAAAAAATAAGGCGGAAGGCGGAGAGAGGGAATTCGTCGCAGCGTATCACTATGAAGCACGTTGCACGACGGGGAAGTGCGGTAGACAAGAAAAAGCCTCGGCAAGGCGGGTTTGCGGTGCGGGCGGTCAGGCAAGAAAAAATAAAAATAAAAATAAAAAAGAAGAATAGGAGATTCATCATCAGAATGTGGAGTAGAAAAAAAGGTCACACGGCCTGTTTTCTTTTCTTTGCAGATGTGGTCTGATAACAAAGTTGCGGGAGGCAAAATGGAGCGGACAAAAAAGGCGACGCCATTTTATTTTGGATATTCGGTGAATGGATTGGTTTTTTTTGTTTTTTTTTCTGAAGGGGCATGGTATCCTCTAGTCATCGTAGTCATTCATAATTGTCGTCGTCGTCGGCCCCTGTTCGGACGGAGTTACCGGTACATGTATGGCCCACGTCGATCAATTGGCGCGCGAGCACCCATCTGCCTGGGCGAGAAAGCCCCTTGTCACTGTCTGTCAGCACCGCGTGGCGGGCAAAAACGGGGACAAGGAAAAAGGCAGTTAGTTAGTTGGTGTAACGAAAATTCGAGGATCTTGATGATAAGTAAGGGAGGCTCACCGGCTTGAGCCGAAGCCGGAGTCTTTTCTCCTACTTTCCATGTATCATGTGTTGTTATTTTCTCCTCGTGGTATGATCTTTCTTTTCTTCTTCTTTTGACTTTCTGTCTTCTTCGTCTCTTCGCTCCAATGCCGACGGGGTTGGTGAGCAGGGATGTTTTGTGTTTTTTCTTTTTTACCTAATTTGTTTTTTTTTGTTTTGTTTGGTAGGGCGGTTCGCCAAGCCGGGTTGACAAGGGGAAATGCTTCTAGAATGGCTGGTTGGGGATGTGTCAGACAAATAAGAGAGACATGTGGAGCGTGTGGGTTGAAAAGGAGGCTCGCTCGAC
This sequence comes from Pyricularia sp. CBS 133598, assembly GCA_004337975.1. NCBI lineage: Eukaryota > Fungi > Ascomycota > Sordariomycetes > Magnaporthales > Pyriculariaceae > Pyricularia > Pyricularia sp. CBS 133598. Next base: position 1,141,950 of record RRCJ01000011.1, read on the forward strand.
AAAGACAAGTACAAAAACAAGTACAAAGAAAAAACAAAAGAAGGCAAAACCTGAAAGTAGTCTGGGGGCGGGAAGGCGTTCGCTAGTCCCCGGGTGCCATGTGGGCTTTTGGAGAGTTGAGTTGTGAAAAAAGCATGGTTGATGCGCCGGACCGGCGGTGCTGGCTGCAAGAGGTTGTTGCATGGCTTGGAAAAAGGCCAGCCTGGAGTAGCAAGCAGCAATAATAGCAGAGCAAAAGGCGCCAAGACCATGAGATAAGGCGGCTGAGAAGAGACACAAAACAACAACAAAAAAACAGGCAAGACAGGCTCGCTTATTACAAACTACTGTACGCGGTCAAGAACTAATATCCCAAATCGAGAACCAGACGGCTGATCTCACGGGCTAAACACCAGAACAGCAAGAGTTTCGTGGGATTAGGAGGGCACCTGTTTAGGTTAGGGATCGGTTAAAATGGTATACCGTAGCACGAACTATTCTAGACTAGAGCCTGAATTAGTCTAGCTTGGTAAAAAAAAGGCTTTGGATCTCTTGGATAAAAAAGAATGCTTGAACAAATCGAGTGAACTTTTTTTTTTCTCTCTTATTGTTTGGTACTCGGACTCTGTCAGGACGGACCCCAACCAACATCATTCACCACCTCCATCCTCGTCGGATTCGGTTCCTCGCCGATTTGACCGATTCTTTGCCTGGACCCACCAACCATCAAAAGTTCCTCGTACGCCGTGGAGCTTTTCCTTGGCGATTGCGACTGCTAATTTGTACCAGAAACAATCGCATGTACCATACCATAATACAGGTTAACGGTACTGGGTCAGAAGCGTCGCTAAATAATACCGAAACGTCAGCGCAGCAAGAAAGAGCAACAGCCGGCACCGCGTGTTCGATCTAACAAATGATGACTGCATTTGTTTTGCTCTCGTGTGGCCTCACCGACCTTTGATGGGTTATTTGTTTGTTTATTTTGATCATGTCTACTCCACTATGTTGTACAACAGGGCATCGTGAATTGCTCCATAGAGGACCCTTATATGAACCCGAAGAAAAGTAAAATGAAACGAAAACGGGATGAAAAAGAAAAGTATCACCTTGGACAAGAAAAGCAGGCGTCGAGTTTTGCAGTCTGCAGAACTGGTCAAGTGATGCTCACTGCTGGCTAAATTTCAGCCTCTTGTCTTACTTTTTCTCCCTGTGTTACCATGTCATATTTTTCCCCCTTGTGAACGACGACAAAGTCCTTTTCGCTGACGTTCCGGATTCATGGGAATTGGGTATTCCTGTTGCACACCGGTTTTCGGCACCGACTTTCTCTACTCTAGACTAGAGGCTTAGGTGGTGGAGCGTGGTTGATGCTCAACAGGGATTCAGGTGCTGACAGCCGAGGACAGGGATAGCTGGGCTGATGGGGGCACAGTGAACAGACGCCCGCTGGAAAGGGCTCTCTCTGCTCTGGTTTTTTGATCACTCCACTCCACTTTGTGGCTTCCCAAGGGAATCCCCCCCACACCGAGCCGAGAACATCAAACTTGTCAATGGGGGCTTGGCTCATCGTGAAAACGAACAAAAAGCCACTGCCAATTGTAAGTTAGTATTACCCATTAGCGCTGTCCAACGACTTGATGACGAAATTAGGCTCTGTGCGGTGACATTTGAGGTGGTGTCCTGTACCCGTCGTTTGCTTGTATCTGCCGTCGCTATGTTATTTCCCCTCTTTTTATTTTTTTAAACTCCCCCTTCATCGACTTTGACTTTTTATTTTTCATGTTTTTTTGTCCTTGTTCCTCTCCAGTTTTGTGCCCTTGCAACCCACCCTGAAAATCCCCAATAACAAATCCCCCCCTTGCCCTCTCTCGTTGGTTTAACTTGGGCGGCGCGTCTCGTCTATCCCCATGCGGTGTATCGGGACCGGTCAGTCGGGGTCACGAGTGTTGGTTCACCTTTGGACCAGTCGCTGGCTCGGGATGGAGCTGACCGGAAAATAATCCCCAGCCCGACTGGGTAGGGGTCCCGGGGCCACCACTACCAACGCGGCCACCACACCTCCCCCTTCACGCCCGACCGCTGTGAGCAAAGGGGGAAAAGTCAGACAATAATAAGACCAAAAAAAATCGAAATGACAGGAAAGCTTAAAAACTGAGTGCGTCTGCTGCTTACCTGCTCTGGTTGGACCTACCTTCCATCATGTCGAGTAACACACCAAACCACATCATCGTCTGCCCTAAAGAGATGTCCTGGCTGGCAACTACAAATAGCCCTATAATCGCCATTGACCAACTACAGTCTGTCTTGGGGAGTACAGATGCTAGATCTTCCGGCAACAACCTGCAACATGAACGCTTCTATCCGTGCTGCAACAGTAGGACAAGGCAGTAGAACGAAGAGGCTCAAGAAGTCGGATATCGAGACAACCACACACAATGTAATAGCGGACAAACCATCCATCGAGGGCATTCATAATGAAGTGCCGTGGCATTCCCTCTTGACACCACCAACAACACCCCCGGCGGCCAAGTCACCGTCGCCGTCGCCAACATCACCGCCAATAGAGGAGCCTGACAGTTACGACCGGTACCTTGATGGCACGAGCATACAACCCGCCGAGCTCCTCAGCGCCAAGCCTCCAGTATCCACCGGTCCAAACGACTCCATCCAGAGCTTCACTCTCACCTTCCGCGTGCCGCGCGACTACACCCAGATCGCACCGCCGTCAACGTGCAACTCCTACACGCTGCACGCCGAGCTCCTTCGCAGGTCCAGCCCAACGCTGGAGCTCACCGCAGCACCAATCTTCGTCTATCTCTGCGGCGGGCCGGGATCGGGCCAGCAGCCGGACCGCCACCAGCTGCTGAACCGCTACGTCGTCACCAACGGCTACCAGATGTTGTTGCTCGACTACCGCGGCTGCGGGCGGAGCCAGCCCCTTACAGTCGACAGCGTGCTCACGCGCACCAGCAGGGGTCGCCGCAGGGGTAGCAGCCCCAGAAGTAGTAGCGAAGAGGCCGTCCGCGCGTTCCAGGAGGTGCGGCAGGGCAACATCGTGCGTGACTTCGAGGCCGTCCGCCGCTTCCTGGTCGACTACATACCGGGCCAGCGCGCGCTCGAGGACCGGTTCGTCCTCCTGGGCCAGAGTTACGGCGGTTGGATCGCCCTGACGTATGTCGATCGGTACCCCGGCAGCGTCAGGGCCGTGCTGCTGACCGGCGGGATGCCGCCGCTCGGTGCGTCGCCGGAGCGCGTGTACGCGAGGCTGTTTGACGAGGTGGCCAGAGCGAACGAGCTATTCTACGCGCGGTACCCGGACGCCGTCGACGTGGTGCGGCGAATCGCGGCCGGGATCCTGAGGGCGCAGGACAAGCGGGGCATCAAGCGCAGGAGGCTCACCAAGCGGCGCAGGGTGGAGGAGAGGTACGGCGCGGACGACAACGTGCCTAGCCTGGCGACCTTTGCCAGCATGGGTCGGCTGCTGGGCGAGCCGGACGGCGCGCGCAAGCTGTACGAGCGCCTGGCGCTGATCGACAAGCACATGGCCTCGACGGGCGGGCCCCCCAGGTTCGAGGACATGGACACGCACCGGTTCAACGACCGACTGCCGTACGCCTTTGACCACGAGATCCAGTGCTACGTGTCAACCGAGGGCCAGACGTCCAACTGGGCGGCCCGGGCGGTGCGGGACGGCAACGCGGCCTATGACTGGATCTCGAGCAGCACTGAGAGCAAGCTGGCGGCCGTGACCGAGTCGCAGGAGCAGATGCACTTCCTCGGCGAGGCCTTCATGCCCGAGCACGCCGACGACTACGCGTCGCTGCGGGCGCTGGGCGGGCGCGCCTTCGCCGACGAGGTCGTCCGGGCCGGCCAGACCGAGACCCTGTTCGACATGGACCGGCTGCGCGACAACGCGGTGCCCGTCTACGCTGTCATCTACCGCAAGGACATGTACGTGGACGCGGACCTGGCGGTCGAGGCCGCCGCCAAGGTCGGGTCCGTCAACTGCGTCAGGCTGCCCGAGACTTCGGAGCTGAGGCACAATGCGATACGCGAGAGCGCGGATCAGGTGATTGGCATATTTCGGGATCTCGGATTCGATGGGTTCCCGAGGGATCCAGAGATTTGAACCCCCCCAAAAAAAGAAGGGACTACTACTCTGGCTGACGTTTACTTGAATGTGGACATGGCACGTTCTTTCTTTCTTTCTTTTCTTTTTTCCAACTCTTCTTCTCGGGGGCGAAAGGGAAACAGCGGAAGTGGGCTTTCTTTTCTTTCCTCTTTTTTTTTCTTCTAGAATGATACCAGGTACCTATATTAGGGTTTAATAAGGCGTGTCAAGGGTGCACGCTGGAAATAGATCGTCACAAACTCAAAACAAAGCATTTCGGATTTGGGTTTTACGTTTTACGTTTTTATGGTGACGAACCGATTTCGAGGGCAAAACACTAAACAGACTGACGAGCCAACAAGCAAGAGGGGGGGATCAGATCATGGATGTTTTGTACGTGGTACCATACGGCGCATAACACTTTGTAGGTTTATTTCGAAACTCGCCAATCACCAACGGGTCACGGATACCACCCTTATCCACATTTCCATGTTTGCATAATTGCCTCAGTCATGCCCGAATTAGGCTCAACCCCTACACCTTTACCAACTTTACCCGAGCTGTCTCCCAGCCCTGCGTTTGTAACTTAGTCATGAACAAAGAGGGCCAAGCCGTCCTGCGGTCCACCAGTTTCGTCTGTGGAGCTAGCTCCTGTCAAGAAACTGTCAAATAGAGCTACTTGAGCCGCCGAACGCATGGTAGCTCCTCGACTTGGGGCTATCGCATGACTGCCCCGGAATAGATGATCGACGTAAGATTTGCGTATTATGTTTGTTAATTGCCCAAAAAAGAAACCAAGGGCCGGAGAATAAGGCCATGTGCTCAAATTGGTCTACGATGGAGTTGTAAAAATTCCATGATCGCGTTAGCGTAGCAGGTTTTTGGAGTATATATTGAATGAGAACTGCTCCCAATAGTCTGGTTCAATCTTTCTTTCTCCCCACCTTCACCGGCCTCCAAAGTCTCCAGTCTATACTTTGACTTTTTTCTTTTCTATTTCCTTTTTTTCTTTTGTGATTTCCTTTGTGTCATCTCCTTCAGCTATAGTCACTCGCTCAGATTATCAGCTACTCCATCTTTATCTCTCTTGTTTTGTCAAATCTCCTATCCTTACTTGCAAAACGAGACAAAATGGTCCAGTTCTCTCTGACCTCGGTCCTTCTGCTGGCAAGCAGCCTCTTCGCCACTAGCACCATCGCGGCCAAGACTAACGGCTGTGGCAGCGTCAACGCCACCCTAACCTCTGGCGTGCGCAAGATCAAGGTCAAGGGCGTCGAGAGGCAGTACATCCTCAAGCTTCCCGCCGGATACGACGGCAAGACCCCCAAGAAGCTTGTCTTTGCGTGGCACTGGCGCTTCAGCCGCATGGATGACGTTGCCAACGGCGTGAGCATCCAGCCTTGGTACGGCCTCGAGTCCCGCGCCAAGGGCTCCACCATCTTTGTGGCCCCCGACGGCATCGACAAGGGATGGGCCAACGACAACGATCGCGACCTCGACTTCGCCGACGCCATGCTCAAGGAACTCGAATCCGGCTTGTGCATCGACACGGACCAGCGCTTCAGCACCGGCTTCTCGTACGGCGGCGCAATGACCTTCGCCCTCGCCTGCGCCCGGCCCAACATCTTCCGTGCCGTAAGCATCATTGATGCAGGACTGGTTAGCGGCTGCAAGGATGGTACCCAGCCGATCAACTTCCTTCAGTTCCACGGAACCCAAGACGGCGTCTTCCCGATGGACAAGGCCTTTGAGCTCAAGGACAGGTTCATCAAGAACAACGGCTGCCAGGCAAAGGACATCGCCATGCCTACCGACCCCGCCAAGGGTACAAGGACAGACTTCACCTGCAGCAAGAAGAAGCTTTCCTTTGTCACGTTTGTCGGCGGTCACGTCGGCGCACCCCTGGGAGACAAGAGCTCGCTTGCTCCGGATGCCACGTGGGACTTCTTCACCAAGTCGACTTAGTGGATTTCCACTCTCTGTGATGAAGTGAACAGGTTTCACGCTGGTTGTTTCTTTTCTTGGGTCTTTTTGCTTGCTTTTGTCTTTGTTTGCATTAGCGATTTGGAGTTTGTCATCACTTGTGTTTTACTTTTGTATTTTTGATATCCGTTTGTACATACCCACCTTGGTACGCACCACGCAGATATTCTCTGAACCTTCAAATAGGACGTTATTCCTTTTGACTTGTCATTTGCCAGTATGTTGAGTCTCATGTCACCCGTTCTATGTCTGATATTGATGCAGTATTTGCAGGGATTCCACTTGTCCTAATTTCAGGCGTCTCTAAATCAACTTGTCAACATGATCGCAGGAGTTAGCAAGACAAAAGAAATATAGAGCATAAGTAAGCATCATGGGAGCTACCCCTTACTAAACGTCGGGATATTCTGTTTCCGTCGCGTTCCAAAAGTGTCGTCTCTTAGTCTCCTGGGTGTATTGAGAGTTTGAAGTTAACTTTGGTCCTTGGCAGGACGGCGTGGACAGACGTTGTATAGGGGGCGACTAACTTCATGATTGCTTTGGTCGTCGCATGCGCGCTAAAGAAACGTCAAATGTCGTCTAGTACTAGACCTGATCTAAGACATTAGCCAAATCTTATTTAAACATCATCTCTGGAGCAGCGGGATGATTCCGCTCGGGATTAGAACGGACGACGACGTCAACTGCCGAGGGAGTGATTATATATGCTGCGGGGCACACTGCCTTTTCCCCCTCGGTGTTTAATGAATTGCAAGCCTCTTAAACTCGATTGAGAGTCATTGCCTCTTAGTAATATTGTAACATTATCATAAGAGAGACCGGAGATAATGGGGCCATCTGCTGTGGAACAGTTTGTCGATTACGGGCCAAGCCTGAGTAAAAGCTCCCGAGCTGCAACCTCCGGGAAACACACGACTTTCCGCAGTGGGGACCCGAGAGCTGCCCTGGCAGAGATCAGTGACGCCGAGGTTACGGGTCCGCCAGCATTCGAGAACCCTACCAAGGCGAGAGCCTACTTTAGGCACCGGCTTGCCATTGCCTTTCGCATCTTTGCCCAATTTGGCTTTTGTGAGGGCGTGGCAGGCCACATTACTTGTCGGGATCCCATCGACCCGACTTCATTCTGGGTCAACCCTTTCGGTGAGTTCTCTTGACCTATACGCCCTGGTAGCTTTGAGGCAGAGTCAGTACTCTTTCCACAGCAATTGATTAGTAACTGATGGACCAGGTCTTCACTTTTCGTTAATCAACGATGACGATCTCTTGCGAGTGAGCGAGGACGGAAAGGTGCTTGAGGGAGGCAAGAATCGGAGATTGAACCTTGGTGAGTGTCAGCATATCTTTCCAGAGATGAGAGTTCCAACCCCGCGGATAACCTGGCGAACGTGCAGACCAGAGCTACTAACCAGAAAAACCTCAGCCGCATACACGATCCACGCCGAGCTGCACCGGGCCCGACCGGACGTCATGTGCGCCGCACACGCCCACACCGTCTACGGACGGGCCATGTGCAGCACCGGGCGGCCGCTGCGGATGGTGACGCAGGACTTTTGCGTCTTTTGGCGGGACATTGTGCTGTACGAAAACTTTGGCGGCATCGTCCTGGCCGCCGAGGAGGGCCGCGCCATCGCCTCCGCACTCGGCGGCAGGAAGGCGGCCATGCTCGCCAACCACGGCTTGCTGGTGGCCGGGCCGAGTATCGAGGCGACGGTGGCTTGGTTCGTGATGCTCGAAAAGTGCTGTCAGGTGCAGTTGCTGGCTGAGGCGGCCGTCGGCGGCGGGGCGGCGCATGGTGGTGGCCACGTGGTCACGATCGGGGACGACGAGGCGCAGGCGACTTGGGAAGTTGTGGGTTCGGGAGACCATGGCTACTTTATGGGCTTGCCGCTGTTTCAAGTAGGAGAGAAGGAGTTTGGAGAGGCTACTCACATGGGTAGAGGGATGGAGCCGCGCTGAATGAGATGACGTCGAGGTGATATAGCATGGTCTTCCTGGCATCTACGACCTGGTTGGTTGGAAAGGAGCTTAAAGGTTTGCTTGGGCAGGGACGTCAAAGAACTAACAGCGGCTGGAACTGGACAAGGAATGGCGTGGCAGTGGTCAAGCGGTTTTTTGTCGGCACGGCGGGATGGTGCCTTCCGAAATGGTGGAATTTCTCTGAGGTCATCTTTCTATTGGCTCATTTCAGATATCAAAAAGTCTGATCGGGTACTGAGTCTTGTTCTTCTCAGCTCCTTCTCAGATTTCTTCCACAAACCACATGAAAAGGGAAAACGCAACTTGTCCATGCTTTACTGTAAAAATGGACACAATCTAGCCAAAGTCTACACAAGCAAAGGCTTTAACCATCAATAAGCATCTCGTCTGTCTTTCCCCCTTTTTCCTGACCCCAAGACTGCCGGTACGAGGGTTGCCCATACTCGACCCCTCAGCATTCCGCCCTCGACCAACAACTTTGTAAGTTTCCGATCTCACTATTCTCTGATCCCTGCGTCAGCATATGCTAACCTCCTCTCCTTGAATGCAACGGAAGAGCAGAACAACCCGACAACCAGGTCCCCCGTGGATCTTGAAACCTCCAAAAAAAACTGCCCAGAGAGGCAGCAATGGCCCCTCCGCCGACACCAAACACAGGGAGGAACGAGGAGCTAAGCTTTCCGGCACTCCCAGGTCTCTTGACCAAGAGCCTGCAGGGTTACCTAGACGGTCTGGCAGATCAACTCCACGAATACCACGTGGACCAAACGGAGCACACCAAATACCTCAAGGAGGCACTGGAAGCACGGGTGAGGAAGGAGGCCAGAAGGGCCAAAAAGGCCAAGAAGAACGAGGGCCGCCAGAAGGAGCAGAAGGATGGGGGTGCGGGTGGGGTGGGCCCTGATTCAAAAAGGAAAGCTGCCAGAGATGAAAAGGGCAAGGAAATATTTTGGAGTAAACAATGATGTTTGTTACTTTTGCTGTTTTTTTATTAGCATCCTTCCCTGATTGTCCCTCCAACTCTCGATACCACATTTTTAAACCACAACGAATCCGACGCCATCGTCACTCGTACCTGGCACAAACCCATTTCACTGAGCGATCTATGCTGTGTGACATCCATGTAAAGAACTTGGCATTCTTTGTTAGCCTATGGCTTCTCCCAGAGACCTGGACGGCAGCCGCAGGTGTGCGGATGTAGAATTCCAAGCAAGATATGCAACCTACCTTACAGACCAAAGCGTCCAATACTATCAGTGAGGCTTGGTAATAGTTATGTGGTTGGCTACGCAATGCGCCTTTTTGGATCACCAAAAATGAACAATAGATGAGTCCTTGATGATCTTGTTCGACTGAGGTGGTTGATGAGTTCAAATATACAGACTAGACTAAGCCAGGCTGAGGAAGTAGACGATGACGACAGTTCATGATCACCGAGATACACACTGCAGCGTCCCAAATATAATATTGAAGACCTCCAAGTACTTGGGTGTAACGTCATGCCTTAGGATGCCAGTGTTTTGATACTGGGCAAAGGCATAGAGGGGAGTGAACGCCCACAACTGCCCCACTGAAGTGTCGGGGAGCAATGTGGGACCGGGGCTGTACAATTTGCCCTCCTCTGCAGGCCAGGCTGGATAGAAGTCTGCCTAGCGCGCCAAGGAACTGATCTGCGTTGGAAGTCGTCGCAAATGTAGATTGAAGGCACATCTACCTCAAATCAGCGACAAGGACCATCGAAGTCATCAGATTCAGCAAGACTCGAGTTGTCTTTCTTCTCAGCCATCATATCCATGTCGTTCTCGACGCCAGTCACAGTGCTCTTGCGGCGACCTTCAGGCAGTTGCGATTCGAGGATGACGTCGGCTATAGGCTACTTACACCTGTCAAGCCCAACAGCCTGCCTGGAGCTTTTCCAATCCTCTATTCTTTCTTATGAGACTGACTTGGGAAGCAACTCCAGAGGATGGGGCCTGAACGTTTTCCTGAAAAACCAACTAGATCAAAAGAAGAAAACAAAACCCAGCAATAACGAGGCTCCATACAGGGGGGAATCCGGATTGGGGCGCATGAGACCCATCTTTACCCATTTTACCCATCTTAGCATTGTGCTGCTTCGCTTCACTGTTGACGGCAGACGACCCTGCCTACGTTTGAGAAACAGCCTGGGAAACAACCTGGGAAACAATTCATCCTCGTCTGCCTTGACCAGAAACCGCCTGGCTGACTGAACACGGCCAAAAGCCCAGTGATCACCACCCCGGCTGTGTTCATCAATGTCAAACTGTACGGGCTTTGGGGTTAGGAAATAATTTGATAGAAAATATATGGAGTGCAGAGACTCTTAGCCCATGTTTAGCTAGTCTTGGGACTCCTTGTTTTCCTAACCCGGAAGCTGACGAAGTAATCTCGGCTTGCCGGTAATGGATCCCGCTCCGCATGCCAAGGGCAGAATACTCTGAGCCAGCGCCAGAGATGTGAACAATGAGGTGCATATACGATGACGAATTGGGGTGGGCCAACACGACCCCGCTCCACGTCAGCGATATAGGGCCGCGTTAAATGGCCTCCACGATTCTTTATTCGGCCCTCCAAAATGCCCCACATCATAAACCTATACAGGAAACCGCTTGCACTGGGTACCACCATTTGCACCAGTTGCACCGTCTGCATTACTTGCACTATTTAGATTACTTGCAACATTTGTACTGTTAATATTTTCTTTTTAAACATTTTATAGTAAATAATGCACATAATCAAAACAAACGTGGGATGATAACAATAATGAGATAAAAATGGATAGTAATACTGGTGGTAATATAATCAATGGTATTACAAGAGTATCCGTGGTTGTATCAAGAATGGTATCAGTGGTTGTGTTGGTGATAAGGTAAGGCTTATGGTCAGGTAGGGTATTTGAGTTTTGATGCCTACGCAAGGTATTTATTACACGTTTGTACTAGGTGGGTCAGATTTGGAGGCCGAATAAAGAAACGTCGAGGCTGTTTAACGTGGCCCGCAATATATTGTAGAAAGAAAGCCGAAATAAATAGGCCGTTGAAGCCGTAGCCAAAGCATCATCACGACAGCAATATCTTACCATCAAACAGTCACAAACATCCCCTCCTCACTAAAATGGCGCAAATCAACGAAACGGAGCAAATGACAGCCAAAGCCGAAGGCGCCGCTGATATGGAAGGCCTGGAGGAGAAGCGGGCAATCATGGCCGGCTGGGAGCAAGCCGGAATTGCCAACCTTCCACCCATGTCCAAATCCATCACCGAAGCCTGGATGGACATCACCCTCCCCTCGGGTTTCATCTCCAAGACGCTCGTCATCCGCCCCTCGCCACCCAGCCCGCCAGGCCCCCTGATCGTGCTCTTCCACGGCGGCGGCTTCGTCGTCGGCTCGCCCGCCATGGCAACCAGACCTGGCCGAGAGTTTGCTGAGCAGTTCGGCGCCACGGTGCTCTCACCTACGTACAAGCTCCTACCCGAACATGCCTGGCCGGCCGGTCCCGAGAGCGCATGGGAGATGCTTGCGTGGCTGGCCGAGAACGTGCATGAAGGCGACGAGCGGTTCGCTGCCGATTTGGACCGAGGTTTCGTCGTGGGTGGGTTCAGCGCCGGCGCGAGCATCTCGGCCATCCTCGCGGGGATCTCGATGGATGTTGGGTTGTTGCGGCATTACCAACGAGAGCTAGCCAAGCCCATCACGGGCGTGTTTGCCAACTGTCCTATGTTGCTGAACGACGAGGATATGGTGCCGGCGGAGTACCGAAAGCTATGGACCTCGCGGGCTGACAACCAAAATGTACCGGGCCTGAAAACGGAGGACGTTGAGTTGGTCTGGCGTATCGCGAACCCCGACTTCCAGTCACCGTGGACGTCTCCCTTCAACTCTCTTGACTGCTTGAGCGAAAATGCTGGACTCAAGTACTACATACAGGTCGGCAACTACGATCCTCTTCGCGATGACGGTGTCGTGTTCGAGAAGGCCCTCGCGGCTCGGGGTGTCGAGACAAAGATTGACTTGTTCCCGGACGATGGACACGTATCTTGGGCTGCCATGCCGTTCGAGACGCTTAGCAAAGATCCAACCTTGGAGGAGATGACTATGGAGGGAATGAGGTGGTTGTTAGGCTTGGAGAAGTAGACATTTGGTTTGTTTGTATGGGCGCGATTTGTCTTTTGAATGCACAACCTAGACTCTGTTGAGCAGCTAGATGAGAGCCACAATAGATTTAGACAGTATTAATTTATGCGATATTCTGTGCACGGAAACATTCCATGGTGTCCTGTCGTGTGAGACCAGCGTCAGTGTTCCTGACTCCAGGTAATCGTAGCAGTCACCTCAAAAAGCATAGCTATCGCTCATCATACACCCCAAAATAGCATAAGCATCTTTCACATCAGGTATCACGGTTCTGGAGATGAATATGTCTTTTCCGGGGCGAAAGGGTGGTTGAACTGCCAAAGCTCGAAGTCCGTGGGTAGTCACCACTCATGCGATAGACCTAAAAGAAGGTGCAGTTTCGAACTGCCACCAATGGCGTCTCCGCGGATGTAATTGGTGGTGAGAAGTATTTACGTCGACTCTGTTGTTCAAATGATCCTAGCTCTTTGTCAGGTCAAGTACAGTCCGTAAACACGGATTGCCTGTACAAGTGCGGTGAAATCTGAAGACCCTGCAAGAGATGATGAAGCCGAACTCGGGCGAGAGCTTTGGCGCATCATTGACTGAAACTGATGAGTTTTTAGGGGATGCGGGAGGTACCTAGTTAGGTAGCCGTTTTGATGTTCGCAGTATGATTAAAAGAAAGGAAGAACAATTTGCCCAGAAGAAGCTGGAGAAATTATTCCAAAGGAAGAAGGCAAGTTGGAAGGGTAGAAAGACAGAGAGAGAGAGATACAGATGGAAAGTGGGGCAATGTTTCGGGAGGTTGTCATTTGACATTAATAGTGTGCTCTTGCCCCTTCCAATTTTGCCAGGGTTCTGGATCCCATAGTGGTAAAACGAAAATAGCCTCTGGCTTTGACTTGCAGTTTCACGGTAACATGGGGACAGTAATACTACGTAATTCCCTCATGGGTAAGGGTTACATGGTTCGTCTCATGCTCAATTTGACATGTATCCAATACAGTGCTCTTTTGTTCAACGTCATCACCTGGGCCGGCTCATACCATAAGGTAGGTAAGGTAGCTTAGGCAGTGTCCCTAGGTACCTTAGCTACCTAGCTAGGTAGTTAAACTAATCATCAAGCGCAAATGTTTTGTTTTATTGAGCCACATGGCCATATTGAAAAGAACGCTGGAAATTCATGATTGTCCCGAAAGAATCGCCCGACTCAAGCGGTCAGTGATCAGACCTGCTGTTTTTCGTGCTCGCGAAACTTCCAAAACAGTGCAACAAGATTGAAGAAATTCAAGACAAGGTGCCTAAACTTTATTGTTAATGAATATTGGTCTTGGCGAGGATATGGCCCCCACATTCTCATACCGAAACAACGGTAACAGATGTCAATCTGGGAGTTAGGCACGTGGTCATGACAAGCACTGAAACCGTTTGCCCACCGTTGTGGCTCGATTTGGTAGCATTGTTCCTATTCTAGTCTGCGACAGTGGTGGAGCCCGTGGTAATGCGATCGTTCTTGGCCATTTTTGGATCCTAAATAGAGATAAAGTATGAAACGGTTGCATTTGTGCTTCACGTATAAGAAGTCCAGCCCATCCAGACTTTCGAGGATTTATTTTGCATTCCAACAATCAGCCTCTAACCAATTTCAATTCAATACCCTTTACCAGCCGGTCTGCTTTTCCCACGTTCCTTGACGGCACGTTCAATTTAGTCTTCAATCTTTCTTTCTCAACCACAATCATGAAGGTAGGTGGACCTAGCCTCCAGCAAACATCGCAGTTATCAGACATCATTCTAACCAACCACTATTCCTCGCCCACAGGTCTTTGCCATTATTACCTTGGCCGTCTCGGCCGTCGCGGCCCAAAGCTGCGTGCTCAAGTGCGTAAGCGGCCCTAGAGGCGGAGACGACCGCACCAGTGCCTGTCAGAACGTGGGCGTCACCTGTACTCAACCTTCGGGCCTTGCATGCAAGCTCGGCTTGCCGTCCGCCACGCCACCGTCGCAATGTACTTTTTGCACATGTCAGCCGCCTTCGGGAATATAATTGTTTCGAGCGAGTAATGGTGCAACATATATCGACTGTGTTGATCGGAGATGAAGCCTGGGTCAGTGATCAGTTTGGACTAGTGTTTCCTTTAATCAAGGAGGAAGTTTCTGCGAGGGCATAAAATGAGGATTGTCATAGTTCTACGCAAGCTTGCGGCTTAGATACTGGACAAGAGCTCCAGAGAATCTAGAGTTGTTGACTCAATGGTCTGATAAACATGAGAACAAGTGAAGTGACGATTGCATTACTTATAAGACTGCATGCTGGATGTGCCATCCATACACTCAAGTTTGGTAGAACTTAAAGCTGTCTGTTGTGGCATCATTTCTGGCCATGGAGTCTCCATGATAGGAACCCAAGCAATCAAGAGTCAATGACCCAGGAAACAAACAGGCTAGCTTCGCAAAGAGCCCAAATTATCGTGGCAACAGACACATTCCCAATGCTCTCTTGCGTGACTATATAAAATCTTTCGATTAGACTCTCGTCAGGATTGGCTTGCAATTACTTCATCAACACATGTCTACTCCTTCACACAATTGCAAAACCCTTGGTTTGGCCACATTCGACAATATCTTCCCGCAACTAAACATTCATCACAACCATAACCACTCAAATGCTAACATAGAGAGATCTGAGCGGCCGATGCCCCCGCAGAAGCTGCAGTTCTGATTACAAAGACGACATCGCATGAATGGCTTGCCCATCTTTCCATCTAGATAAAGCTTCAATCAGGAATTCTGTGACTTCCTCCGGCCTCGTGAGGCTGGCTTGGCATCGTTCGTCCTCTGAACCCTTGACGCACCTGAAGCCCGGCTACAGCGGCTCGAACCCGACAGGAAAGAAATTGGAGTGGACAGACGATCGCTGTGCATCGCTTGACGGGGCAAGAACCACCTAAGATTGAAGACACAAGGGAGGCGTATTCGTGAGTAATAATTTGGCGCACTGTGCAACATAGAAGGATCCAGCCTATACTTCGCAGCCCTTCCAGATGGGGAGAACGGCCTACTAGGTAGGTGCCTTAGGTAGGTACCTTACTTTACGCGAGTCTCCCATGCAATCAAGAAACAACATAGGATTAATCTTTGAACAGGCTCTTGTCATGTCAGGAGGCCTGCATGTCAGCCATCTACACCTTGATGCATGATTTGCTTTAGGTTCAACATATGTCCCGAGACCAAGAATTTGCCGCAACGACAGCGTACAAGACGGTCGGCCAGGCTTCAACATTGGTATGCCCAAAAAGGCCGTGAATTCCACAACCTTCGGTGAAGATTTTACTCCCACATTTTCTGGTGAGCACAGAGAGGCTGGGGCTGGTTCTGCACGTGCAAACAAGACATCTATCGAATAGCACTCCTTATACATTCCCTGCACGCTCTTTCTTTGCCACCAATCGTGACTTTTACCAAGTTTATCACACACCGGAAAGTTTAACAAGAAAGGCGAAATGGGGCATTCAACTTTGCCGCACAGCTTCGGCACAGTATATGTATACTACTGCCCACATTTGCAAATAACACGAAGAGTATAGTCGAGACATGAGCAAGAAGTCCGGAGTGTGACTCTCGAGACGCGTCAAGCAGATCTGTGTTGTCCTTGAGGTAATTTCCAGTACCTAGGTAGGTAGGTTGTAGCCGGATTGGACAATGAAGCGAACAAATGAAGCCATGTCCTAGCGGCACGCGAACTGCCGAAAAGCCTCGTAAATTCGGCAGGCTTGACCGAGAATTGAGGGTCGATTTGACGAAATCAATTGATATATCTAGGCTTTCAGTGCACATAGTTGTTCCCCTGAGGGCTGAACCCAATATGTCATAATCTCCCTAATGTGACCCTAACGCAGCAAGGCAAGGCACGATGCGCAAATGGAATTTTACGATTGCAATATCCAGTTTTACAACCTAGGTCACTATCGATTTCTCATCCCGGGCTCCATAATATCAGTTTAGTTTGTTCAACCTTGGTAATTTGTAACAAGACTTACCCCTGGCTTGGCGAGACACTCATCCAGCTTGTACCCTATTCCGACAATAGTATTCGTCTTGATCAGCCATTAGCAAAGAATGCACTGAGAGAGAAAAAAAGCCATTTAGGACTTGCAGCGTAATGACCGGGATCACTTATTGACCGACACGCGGCAATGGTGATAGCTGCATCCATGGAAGCTTCGTGTATTGTATGCAAGGCATGCTCTTAGCTCCCGCAGGCTCCAAGTAATCTGCACCTCGGCGAGGTATCAAAATCCCTTGCAGAATTTGGAGCGCATTTATTCCCATATAAAGGAGTTCGACTTCCCAAGTTCTCTTGGTGTTGGGTTCTCTGGATCCATCTTTCCAAAATCATATTTGGCTGCCTTCATCCTAAATTCTCAATCGACCTCGACTTTGGAAAACATTCCGATTACATCGTTCTTTCCACAATAAGGGGCCTTTTACGAATAGTAGCAGAATTAAAGTCCAGCAACGAGTATTTACTGCCCTCAAACTACCATCAAAGGTTCACGAAAGTCTTGTCTAACCACCCACCCAAGAAACAAGAAAAAGGTATGTTCTTTTCCAAGACAAACCCCAGCAATCACCATCAACCATTCTGAGCCCAGTCCAGCCGGCAGAATGTCTACACCTACTCCCGCCCACTCCCCGACTAGCTCCCCCACCAAGCGCGCACCGAGCTGCGGCCCAACACCGGCCAACTCTCCCACAAAGGCCACACGACCAGACTGGGCATCAACACCCGTTGACACACCCGCCACTTCGCCCACCAAGCCCATCAGGACGGCGGCGGCACCGGCCCTCAACGGCGCTCCTGCCAGAGGATCTAGGTCCCCTGCTCTCTCTTCGACACTGGCAGGCCCTGAGCCCGGCAGGGTGGCGCCACCACCCACACCCAGCAGCTCGCCCACGCGGCGGCCCAGCATCCCTCGCCCTGCCCCTCCACCTTCTCCTCCGCCACCGACACCCTCCAAGCTCTGGAAGCAGGGCGTCAAGTCAGACGAGGCCATCCTGATGGCCAGGAAGCATTTCGGAGCGCAGTGGGAGGGCACGACCCAGGAGCGCCTACGCAGCATCGAGGCGAAGAGGCACAGGCGCTGGCTTGGCGCCACCGGCCGCCCCGCGGTGCCAGGCAAGAGGCGCCGTGATCACGGGGACAAGGTGTTCCTGCGCGGGGCAATCGAGGGCTGGAGACAGCAGAGGCTGCGGGAGGCTTCGACGGACAAGGAGGTCAGCGACAGGATGAGTGAGCTTGATCTCATGGCAAGATGAAGCGCAGCCGCAGCTGAGTGCGGAGTGAGCGAGAGTACTTTTACTGGTTGGGTGGGCTGTTTTTGATTCTCCTGCTCTTTGCTACTTTTATTTTCGAGCTGTTCCTTCTATGTTTCTTTTCGGTTTATCAAAGGCATTCTACTGCATTTTTATCATTATTTGGCGAGGATGGCCTGGGCAGGCGATCTCGGTGGGTTGGGGAATGCTGGAGACCGGCTCACTGTAAAAATTCGAGGAGTTTGAGGATGGTTAATTTCAAGTCTGTCTTTGCTTGGATATTTGAGAGCCGGGAGTATCGTGAGAGGTTTTGATTCAGTGGCTTTGATATATAAGAATATACAGATGGCGTTACCGAGATCAACGAGTTCCCTACCATGGGCGACACACTGACTTTCCGGCATGCAGATATTGCTTGACCATACCAGCCACAATATCTGTTAGATCAACAATTTGCCAGCACCCCCACCTTGTCGACCTTCCCAGACCCCCGAGGGCTCGAGATCTGGGAAAAGCATATTTGGGCCTGACTCGGGAGCACCCAACACAACCAGGCACTGGGTCAGGTAATAGAGAGGGACGATACTGATAAAACCATCGAGAGAGGTATCATGGCTGGATCCAGCATTGGAAGGCTTGCAAAGGATGGCGACTCCTGCCTTCAAGTCTGTCCTCGCCAAAACCCTTCGAGGCGAAGGCCCTTCCGTCCGAGCCATACATGGTAACTTTAGACATGGCGGATGCCACCGACTCTGGTACCGAACTGAGGGTACAAGCGTACCACCATGAAGAGGATCTCCACCTAGCCAAGACCTCGCGGCCACCAGACAGGTGACCTAGCCCTTAGACAGCGCCCAAGGCACCTTTACTCGAGCTTTGTCGCAGTCCCCGACCCGTATCTTACCCGCAGAGTTTGAGTATATATTATCGCCCCAAGCACCCAGTACCAGCTAGCGAGGCACAAGCCCGGCCGGCCGATACCAACACGGAATACAAGGGATTCGCGGTTTGGAGTACGGCCCTGACGGGTTCTTCTAACCTTGAAGCATGGAAGCTTATGGTTCACGTGGCGTCTCACGGGCGCGAGGACCATAGGTTTTATCGGCAACAGACTTCCGCAGACACTGGATACTTGCTCATGTAGATACAAACCTGGAGGGACGATATATGGGTTCTCAGCGATCTAATGATTACTCTTAAAACCACTTTAAACTAAAATGTACATCTAGCTCTGCAGAAACAGCGATTGTCTCACTGCTTCCGCTGCCATACACACTGGTAGGCATAATCTGAGGTTTGGGGTGGCCTAAGTACCCAGCTAGTTAATGCACGCAATAAAAGCGTGGCTCTACAGATACAATTATTAATATGGCCGAAACCTAGGACCAATGTAGCTTTTAGGTAACGCGCATATACTCTTCAAAGAAAAAGTCTGATCAGGATTTGATTGCCAGCCGTTGATAGCTCTATGTACGCGCCCGACAGAGTCGACGCTGATGATAAACGGTACTGATACCGACTATTTACACCAAAGCCATGTAATACACTTGGAATAATAATTGTCATGTTTTTATTCCTCCGCAATTCCCTTGGTACTCTTAAGCACATGTGCAGGCGGAAGATCCTCCCGCCTCATCCTGTGTGCACGTGTTTTCACGCTATAAGAATGGAGGCAAAAGACTGTAAGTATGTTGCATTTTGACAAGTCTTGTTCAGCATTTCATTTTGCACTTACAGTTTTCCCCTTGCACCTGGTTGTGCAATCTTTCAGCATTTTGGCACAGATACCATCATCGGCAGGCATGGCGGCGACGAGGCTGGTGGTAAGGATGGTAAAAATAATGAGGAAGAACTTCATTGTAGCAAAATGGGACCTTCAAGGTTTTTTCTTCTTTTTTTTGCAAAGAAAAAGGAAACTAGGAGAAAAGGTCGAAATGTGCCCGAGTAAGATGCGTAGAAAGAACGAAAATGTCGAGGAGTGAAAAATGAAATAAATTGTGTTGACTTGGACATTAAACATAAGGTATCTGTAACGCACGACTTCAACCACGAATTCTTGTTTATCATTTATTATTAGAAAGAAAAAATCCTATATGTTGTGAAACGTTATTCCTACCACGGTGAAACATGTTTTGTCGCTTGACCTATAAAAAGGACAACAAAATAAGAATAAACGGAAAGGTTATTGACCTAGTAATCGATATAGCTATCACACCCTCAGTATTGTGAGATGCTAGGCACAGGGTACCAATAATACAACTGCCACAATGAAATCACGTGCCCATCTGGCAGCGTCTTATGCCCAAGAGGAAGAGTTCATTGTTGCCGACGAGATGGAGAAGGAAATTGACATAAACGACAATACCGGGATTCCCATGTATCAAAATGACGACATAATTGTGCAAGATCTTCCCGGGAGGTTTTAGTTTCTCGAAGGTGATGCCAGAACAAGAGACAAAGTACGCAAGCAGTTCACAAGGCGGTCGGGTAAGAGGAGGAGGCCTCTTTAGAGGACTACCTTGAGCTGACGAGTGTACGGACTGGTCAAAGCAAACAAGTAAAAGGCTGAGTTACTGATCTCTGATCTAATACAGGAGTGGGGCCTACAATTGTCAGTCTCTAGGTGCGCATTTTTTGATTGGCCCGTCCAAAAGAAAAACAGACACGAGAGCTGCTTTTTGTATCATTTTCAAGGGACTACTGGTTTCCGGACTGGCTGCGATGGCATGGAGTGCAGGCAGACACCAATGATTAGGTTTTCCGGAACTATTATCATTGAAGGATTGGTTTACTAAGGTACCTATCTGGTTATCTACACATGTACAAAGTGACGTATCGGGGTAGGATCCCGCATGGTAGAGATACAGTTTCTGGATTACTGAAAGCTTGGGAGACATGTACTCGAGAAAAAAGCATCCTACTATGTCGGTTCATCCCAGGCTAAAGCTGTAGGCTTGGATGAGAGAAAGTCATTATACAAGGAAGCCTACCTTACTGTATGTAGACATCAAGTTTGGTAGCAGAAGCCAAGTCACCACCACAGGGCGATTTTAGTCTACATCGCAAGCGAGCAAGGCAATAATTGTCCGTAGCTCATTCAAAAGGTCCCCGTTCCTGAATTCCGGCTGGGCAATGAGATACCGGGAAGAAAAGAGCAAACAAACAGGCACTTTCAGCTGGCCAATCAGAAAAATGCAGTACATTACCTGATGTGCCCTTGCTAGATCAGTAATGACGGAGAGCATGGCTATTTGTTTGCCTTCTCTGGCCAAACTTTCCAGAACCTTTGAAAAAAGAAATTCTGATTCCCCAACCTCACCTTCTGAATCCCTAAACAATCAATCACCATAATATCCCACCAGCCTCTTTCTGCCTCAAAGCCAAAGGCAGGCTCGCAACGCCTTCGGCGCATCTCCTCCTGCCTGCTCCCTTAATTCTAAGTCAAGTTTACCTCGTTCGCCTTTGGGCAACAAAATCTGTCGTTGCTTTCGGGTCACCAACCCAAGTGCCACCACTGCCAACAGCAGCACTTCCTCCCTGCCACCACAGCCAGGATGTCGGTGTCTTTTTGGGGCGCAGTTGGCTCTGCAGCCAGGTTCGGAATGGCCGCCATTGTTGTGGCCACTACCCTGGCGACATTTTCTGGTCGTGTCATGGATGACGAAGGGGTGAGTGCCCCTGCTCTTTTTCATCCATTTATCTTCTATTTCCATCTCACTTCCCACTCACTCTTGCTCTTTACTAACCTCTACTTTCGCCAATGACTCAGGAGCCTCTCTCGCTCACCATGTGGACTGAGGAGGAGGGTGATGCCTGGTGGTGGATCCCGTGAGCGAACGAATTATCACTTTCAAGCCGAATACCTGCAAGTCTCTAACTGTCGCGGCCTGCACCGAAGCATGTTCCATGCCGGGCTGATTGTCGAGGCTGATGTGGGTACTTCCGCCCTCTGAATTTGGTATTTTATTTTCAGCATCTGCTGGTAGTCTCACAGGCTCTGGTGCTGAAAATCTTCTTTTCTTTGACTAGGTATAGGCAGTATGAGATGGATTCAATAGCAGTATGGCTGTGTACGGCTATATACTACGATATGATTCTGTTTTGGCGTTTGGCGTTGCGGACAAATGTTCTGTTGAAGTTCCGGCTATTTGTACAAATGATGGCAACATGGAGCTGTCTGGGACTCTGGGTTACGCAATAGACCTGGGATTTCGAGATGTGATACTGCTTGTTTACAACCATCCGCAGCATCTCCAAGTACGATAGTGGCTGCCAAATTGCCGCTTACTACGATAGGATTCACTTGGCCATTTAACCTGAAGTAAAATGCAGGACTCCTCAAACAGCTTGCCTGTTTTCTTGGCGCAACTTGCTCCCCTCATGCTGGTGTATCTAGATCTCGCACATTATGATTCAGGACCATGGTCACTTTGCAACATATAATGGCTCATTGGTAGGCAATGTATATATTAGTTCGACGGAGCTATATCTGCTCGGCGACAATATTGACTGCCTTTTGAGCTGCTCATTATTCATATCTCGTTGTTAAGTCATTATACGTCCCCCGCTCTCTAAAGTTCTAAACAGTGATCCAGCGCGCCATCCAAGTGTCGACAACCTCCTTGGCCTCATCAACCAACCCCATATCCAGAAGCAACTGCGTGGCACCCCTTACGGACGACTCGAGTGCCGAGAAAATCCAGGCGTGAGTGATTGAAGTGTGCTCTCCCACAAAGATGGTGTTCATCTCGGTCTTGTGGTAGGCGGGGATGAACAACTCCTGCTGCCCGAGCGTCGGGGCCGCCCACGCGCCGGCCTGGTGCTCGTCCACCTCCCAGCACTGCCTGTCGTAATTACCCGTCCACTGCTCGGCGGCGATCTCGCCGTGCGCCTCGACCATGGCGCGCTGGACCATCTCCACGTGGTCCTCGTCGCTCAGGGAGGCCAGCGACCGCGCCATGGTGCCCGACTGGTAGGACGCCAGGATGACGCCCGGCCGGCTCGAGTTCATCTCGTACGACGGGTAGCAGACGGACCCGACGCCCGGCACGTCGACGGAGCCACAGCCGCCAAAGATGGGGTTCTCGGCCCGCTGCTCCCAGAAGCGGGTCTCGTAGTGCAGCGCCACCTTGCACGACTGCTGGTAGTTGAGCGTGTTGATGGCGCGGGACAGCAGGCTGGAGAAGGCGGGCAGGTGCCACAGCCGCACCTTGGAGAAGGGCACAGACACCACGGCGTAGTCGTACTCGTCGCGCTGCGCCGTCTTGTCCGAGGCCTTGTCGCGCCACGTCAGAGACACCTTGGACGTCGCCTCGTCGTACTCCAGCCCGGTGATCTTGCGGCCGAGCGTGAGCCTGCCCTCGACGAGCGGGGCAAAGGCGCGCGGGAGCGCCTCGAGACCCTTGTCGATGGTGCGCCAGGTGGTGGCGCGGAAGTACTCGTACCACTGGCCCCACATGGGCGTGCTGCCCGAGCCCGAGAGGAAGTCGACCGTGTCGTCGTCGAGCTCGAGGTGGTAGCGGAGGTAGGCCGTCTCGGACCAGTGGAACAGCCCGCGGTCGATGGCGTCGCGGTGGGCCTGGAAGACGTTGGTCGAGATGTTGCGCGCGCGCTCAGGCGTCATGTCGATGAGGCGCTCGAGGAACTTCTTGCCCATCTCGGCGCCCTCGACGTCGGAGGCGTTGATGGCCGCGGGGAGCAGCGACCTATCGACGGCGGCGAGCTCCTTGCTCGAGGGGATGCGGCCGTCGGGCAGGCGGTAGCCGCGGGAGTTGGCGGGGGTATTGGGGTTGGTCTGGACCCAGTTGATGAACTTGACGGCGAGGTCCGAGTTGTTGCCGTTCTTTTGGTTGAGGACGTCGGCCAGCTGGAACACCATCTTGTGGTCCTGGATGTCGAGCGTCTCGTTGATGTCGGCATACCGCACGCTGACGGGGAACCGCATGGGGCCCATCTCCTGGTACTGGTAGTCCTCGGGCGCCGTGCCGTTGAGGTACTTGGTGCGGACGCGGCCTCCGAGGCGCTCGCTCGACTCGACAATGTGCCAGTTGGTCACGCCGACCGAGTCCAGGAGGAGACTGGTCAGGAGGCCAGACATGCCACCGCCGACGATGGCGATCTTCTTGGCCTTTGCCTCGGCGGTCGTGACGGCCGACACGTTCTTGGACTCGAGGTACCGCACGCCATCGAACCACATGCCGTTGGAGTCGCCAATCTCGCTCAGGGCCTGGCGCTTGCGCAGGCTAAGGGGCCCCGCGAAGTCGATGGGGGCGGACCTTCCGAGGAGGTTGCCCTCGGGATCGCGGGCGTGCAGGCATCCGCCTGGGCTGGCCTCCCTGGGGACAGACCAGACAAGGCGATCAGGCGAGGCAGAAGCGCGCGTGGTGAGGAGGGAGGCGACCTCGTGGGACTGTTCATCTCTCTTTGCGTTGCAGTCGGAATACACTACGCGGACTTGCTTGCCGTGGGGGAAGTCATCACGATAGGTGAGGTGGACGTTGTGAACCGAGGCGGAAGAGATTTTGTCAAGACCCCTGAAGGAGATGGATTCTTCGGTCCCGGGGGTTGGGGAGGAAAGGGCACCGCTGCCAAAGACGAGGAGCGAGAATCTCACCCAGAAGTTCGTTGAAGCCAACATCTTGAGAGGGAGGGAGAGCAGCCAAGAGTCGATGGTGGTGATGGACTACATGTTTTCCTCGATGCAGCGAAGGCAACAACACCCCTATTTAACTGCAGACCAAGTAGGTGCCGGCAGCACGATGCTGAGGTCCATCTACAACCGCACCCATGAGCGTTGGACCCATCATCTCTGATAGCAACCGGTGGACTCTGAGAGTGAGCCTCGGCTGCCCTCGAACCTCACTCACGGTGGTATATTTCGCGCACTGATACGAGAAAAAGAAAAGACTTGTTGGTCCGCCCGACATCGCCACTCTATCAGAATTACCTCATGGGGCCACTCCGCTAGCCCTAAAAGCCGTTGGAAAGGGACATCGGGATGCACCGCCGGTCGAAAAGACCCGACTGTATGCGGTTGGTAGCTTATCTTCGGGGGAAAAAAAGATCCGGAATGATCGGAGCGGGGCTCAATTTTTTTTTTTTTTTTTTGCGGGCATCTTATTGTCCCCCAGGTATGAAGATAAGAAAAGGCATGAAAAGATTGTGCAGGTCGAAAAAAAAGAGATACAGGCAGATGCGCCCCAGCTTTCCTGTAGATAGTTGGCTTGGCAGTGTGGGGGCGATAGGCCGCCACCAAGATTTCCGACCCAATTGGTGGCATGAGCCAACGGGATCTTGGGAAATGCGACAGTCCAACTAAGACAAAAATACATATCTGGGGTTGCTAATGGTTTCACAGAGCCCTATGTGCATATTAAAAGTTTGAAGCAGCCTGACGTCGTGTCACGCGATCTCGGTGTGTCGATCCATTCCATCGGTATTCGGAACTTTAGGCTCGAGTCTGAACAATTCAGGGGCTTCAACACACGAACCGAGCGACCAAAGACAATCAGGGCAGCTCATGATAGGCAATATTCTTACCCCGCTGCAATGGCAGACAGAAGACATGATTTTGATACTTGTTCGTCATTATCGCCCCGATAAGAACTTGCAGGAGCCGGACCGTGGGACCGGTATCGGGAGAATAATCAAGACGAACCCAGGTTTACGGGTCGAGCTAAGTTTTATGGAGTAACTCGCGGCGAAGCTGCAAAGACTTCCAAGTAGGCCAAGGTGACCAAAAGGCGCGGGCAAGTGTAACGAACCACCTATGCAGGCCAAGACCCCATGATTACCCAAAAAGGAAGGCAATTGACAAGAATTCCTTGCCAGATCAACAACCTGACCGATCTGTCCGACTGCGGAGAAATGGAGTCTGGAGGGTCGTTCTCATGTGAGTTTTTTTGTTCCGATCTTGAATCACAGTTTGACGTAAATCCAGTAAGCCTACCTGCCTTACCCAGGTAGGTACCTAAGGTATATAGACTACATATGTGGACGTGTTCAACCAGACCAACATCACTCCTCGGGTCAGCTACCACTTCCAAAGGTTGGCCACTTTCTAGTCCCAGCTTTCCTCCCACAGTCACAATGCTCGGAACCGCCATGGTCAAGACGGCAGCTCTGCTGCTCGCTGCTGGTGCATCAGTTCTGGCTGCCCCAGCAAGGCCAGTCATTACACACCTCGGGAGCCAGGGCCCGATATTGTGTAAGTTCACCTTGCAGATCCCGTTGGGTATTCGACCCTCTCTGTGAGAGCAAAACGCTAAACATAAACCCCCAGCTGGTGGTGTCATGACCAAGGACCTCGTCTACACGAGTGGCACCGTCCCGTCCATCAACGGCACGATCCCGGAGGGCATCAGTGCACAGACGGTAAGCTTGCAGTCCTCTTCCCTGTTGTTTGTTGAAACCGCCAAAACTTCTTCAAAACCATCGCTGACCAGCGCACTTTCAACCTCTACAAAGGCCACCGTCATCAACAACATCGCCGCCGTCCTCAAGGAGGCAGGCACTTCGTGGGAATACGCCCTCAAGACCACCGTCTTCCTGGCCAACATGGACGACTACGCAGCCATGAACGCCGTGTACGGCGAGCTGCTGCCCAACCCCAAGCCGGCGCGGACCACAATCCAGGCTGGAAAGCTGCCTGGAAACTTCCTGGTGGAGATTGAGGCCGTGGTGGCGAGGCCACATTGTTAAAACTTTGTGTGGCTGGATTTTGAAAAAGAAAAAAGAAAAAAAAACGTGTCACCCATCATGAAGTCCCACGATATTTTTACGAAGTAGTCAAAATAAGCTCATATCAATGCTTGTTCACCCCCAGCAACAATTCATTCCCATAAGCAAAAGGCGCGCAACAACACAAAAGAAGAAAAAAGCTCCGATCACTGTGGGTCCTGGAAGCGTTAGAGGCTATGGCGTGATTTGTGACTGCTCAAAGTCGTGATCGATTCTTACCTATTTGGTGCAGTGTGCAAAGTCTTGGCAGTCGTAAGGTGCCGGCTGACGTTTTATTCGCTTGTGGTATTAACAATTAAAATCGAGGCATACGCTGCGTCGGCGGAAGATGATCTTGATTCTATACCTACCATGTTGTCATCTTGCGTTTTGTTATAAAAGTTACATAACAAACACAAATAAAGAAAGGATTGTCTTCATCTCTTGTTCACTTCAACAAGCCTAGGCTCATCTTTCAGGTAAGTTCCAGTTATCTGAGTTCATTGCGGGGGATTCATATCCGATGAAGGGGCGTGGTAGCAAGTTGCCTCTTTTGCAGTATGTCTTGGAGCGTACTTTCAAATTGAATTTCGCAAAAGTCTTTGTTTTCACGCCGAGAGATGTTTGTGTGCTAATACTTACATTATTTATATAACGACATCAAAACCCGGGCTCGGCTGGTGAGCCAGCTCATCTTCAATGCTGAGAAGGATCTCATCCATGGCTGTTTCGAGGCAACATGTTTTAGTTGCTCAGGGATCAAGCTCTCCGGGTAAAGCTTTCCCATTACCCCAGACCTGCCTACCTGTCTTCTTACCTATGAGTTACACAGCAGTCAAGGTACTAGCTATCCAGCATACGGAGGATTCCATGGAAGGATCTTCCACTTTGGCCAACCCGTGTCGCACCTTACAGCTCTTCAAATTGAATGTGGGGCAGCAGTCGATATTCGGTGTAGCACAGCACGATCAAGGTAGCCAGGGGTCCGTCGAACAGCAACCACAGGCACAACAAGAATTCTAGAACCAATGCAGCTGATCCCCAGGAAAGGTCCAACTCAAAGGGGGAGAAGCCCGGCACTAGAAAGGTGAGGTGGAACGCCATGGACACGATCGCCCAAGGTCCGTCAAGCACCAGCGAGCACCAGAGGACGAGCTCCAGAACCAATGCGGCTGTGCTCCACGAAGACATGGTTGATCTTGTGTTTGTGTTGTTTTGTTGTTGAGTGGATTGAAGTATTTGTGATTCCTAGCTTGGTTGTTTGCGTTGTTTGGTGTGTGTGTGATGAGAGAGGGAAAATGGGGATGGGAGTGATGGTTAAGAAGACCTCTTTTTATGTTTTCAAAATCAGAGCAACGATCGTGAGAACCACGGACACAATGAGCTTGTCCCAAGTATGAGGCATTCAACGAGCTTGAAGACAATGCAATTTTTTGAGGGACTCGTCTTGAACAAGTCTGACCAATCTTTTTTCTTTGTTCTTTTACCATTGCTGCAAAGACAAAATTGCGATCTCTCAGCACCGACATGCAATTCATTGCTCATTGTGATGTCTGAGAGGCACTTTGACGAAGCATGGCTTTGCATCCTTTCTCGCCTGAAAGATCAATCTACATGGAGCTGAAACTATATGACCAAGTAAGCAATCTAGGACAAGAACAGATTATTGTCACACGCTTGAATTCCCCTCTTGAATTTCCAATCTTGTCTATAATCCTGAACTGCTATTGTCAAAACTGAGCGAAGGGTGAATCTTGCCTAAAACGATGTTACCAAGGCTAAGCGAAGGGTGACTGCTTCCTGAGCGTGTGGCGCAGGAACCTGACGAGAAAAGGTAAATTGAACGTAACCTAGCAAGTTTACGACAGACCAAATTAGCCTTAACTTATGCAGCCGAATTTAGAAGGTTGGCCACAAGATTGGATGTTATGACGGAAACCAAGATCCTCCAATTCTATTAAGGACTGAAATCCGAAGTTAAGGACGAAATATCCAAGCTCGACCGACCCGAGGAGTTCCTCGAGTACGTTGAACTTGCCTTCAAAATAGATAACAGGATCCACCTAGGTAGCCTTCAGGGTACTTACGTGTTACTGAGGAAGACGAAGCTCAAAAAGCTCTGTATCAATAAATAGCAGAGCCTTTGCGCTGTTATTCGCGCGTAAGGTCCCCAGGCGTCGCATCTGGTTCCTGAGCGGGTTCCTGAGTAGGCTCCGCATATGACCCTAGCAAGGGTATAGTGACCGACTTTGCATGTTCGCAACAAAGCTCTGCAACCTCCCATAAGAACGTCGGGAGCATAGTACCGCACAAGTGATATATAGCATCGCATGTATCACGTAGGGCGGCTACGTAGTACGGAACGCCGTGAACGAGCTTGTTGTAATAGCCGACAGCAAGGCCATCTTTGCGGCTCGGGTCGAAAGCATAATAAGCGAAATAGGCGAAGCTGTCGGCGTGCGCTATGTTTTTGTTTCCGGGAAGCCTTTGCTTTGTTAGAGAAATTAATTTATACTTAAAGCCCACAGAATTAATAGCACAAATAGCAGTATTTACCATAACGAATCTTCCTCTCCCCACGTATCAAAATCATGCGTTTTTGCAACTGTTTTAAATATATTCGAGGTTAGTATTTAACAAAAAAGGCCCGGCTCCCAATTTTATACCTTTAACTTCCTTTTAATGTACTTACTAGAGCTCAAATGCGAAAGCTCGTGCATAATAACGCGAGCTTGCCCGGAAGCCTTGTGATCGTGAAAAAACTCAGGACACAAATAAACAGGTTCTACCTTTCTGCGCACAAAAGCAGCGAAATTTGGATTTTTGGCACAAAACCCTTTCCTTTCCGCGCAAGAAAAAGAAATATCGCTTGGGGAATTTAAATCGCATGCTTGTTCAATTAAACTATAACGTGGATGTACATAACCCGGATCAGGACATAACCCGGATCATTTTTCCGACATTAACCATCTTTTCATTTCGACACGTGTTTTTTCCACCACCAACAATAGAATCGCCAAACCGTGAATCCCAAATCAATCTTGCGCTAAAAGACCTTCGATCGGCTACAAAAATTAGCATTCGAGCGGCGGCGAAACGGTATAATGTACCGTTTTCTACGTTACACGCCCGAATAAACGGTCGCGCTTTTTTGGCCGACCGTCGGCCAGGCAATCAACTTTTAACGCAAAGCGAAGAGGAAGTGATTGTCCGATATATATTGGACCTGGATTCCCGAGGATTTCCGCCCCAGATTGCTAACGTGGCCGCGATAACCGACCATATTCTCGTTACGCGGAACGCGCGACCAGTCGGGACTCGCTGGGCAAATCGCTTCATCCAACGACGCATAAAACTAAAAACGCGTTTTTCTCGCGCCTATAATTTCCAAAGGGCTCTTTGCGAAAATTTTGACACGTTAAACGCGTAATTTCGTTTGGTGGCCAATATAAAGGCTAAATACGGTATCCAGGACTGCGACATTTACAATTTCGACGAAACCGGTTTTATGATGGGTCAAATTTGCGGCCATATAATTGTAACCGGGTCCGAAAAACGCGGAAAAAGCAAAAAAGTACAACCTGGCAATCGAAAATGGGCGACTGCAATCTGCTGTATTAGTGGCGACGGCTACGATATGCCCCCATATTTTATCGTTAAAAGCGTCCACCATTTCGCGAATTAGTATATAAAGGGCGGTTTTCCCGCATTTTGGCGTATAAAAACTACTTCCAATGGATGGACAGATAACGAAACAGGCCTGGATTGGGTTCGGTATTTCGATCATCATACAAAATCGCGGACAAAAGGCGCATATCGGATATTGGTACTCGATGGGCATACTAACTACCAATCGCCAAAATTCGAAAGCTATTGCAAAAATTACAATATTATTCCGCTTTGCCTGCCTGCTTATTTATTTTACCTTACCCAACCACTTAACGTCGGAATGTTTAGTGCTTTAAAGCGGGCGTACGGTCAAAAAATCAACGATTTTATCCGGGCCCATATCACTAACATCGGCAAAATCGACTTTTTTTTGGCTTTTGCAGCGGCCTACAAAAAGTCTATAACAAAAGAAAATATAGCTGGGGGTTTTCGAAAAGCTGGAATTATTTCCTATAACCCGGAAACGGTTATATTTAAACTGGATGTTAAATTACAGACGCCTTTACCCAAAAAGCCTATTTTTCCCACCACCGAATTTTGGGTTTTTTAAACGCCGTATAACCCGACAAAAATTATTTGTCAATTAACGTTTGTTAAAATTCGAATTGGCCGTCACCAAAATAGCTTTCCTACACCAATTTTTGAAACTGTAAAGCAGTTGGCAAAAGGATTAAAATCAATTGTTTATCGAACTACATTTTTTAAAGCAAAGAACCACAGCTTTCGGAAAGCCAACAAAACGTTTAGCAAACGACGCAGGGCCAAAAAAACACGTGTCCGCGAAGGAGGATTATTTACGGTATAAAAAATTTAAAATTTGTTGCAATTGAAAAACGATAATGGTTCGATACAGGAGTAAAAAGGTGAAAATGGGGAAGGAAATAATGCGTAACATGCCACCAAACGGCGCTGTAGCAACTGCGGTAACACCGGACATAATTCGCGCACCTGTCAGGAGGATGAAAAAATGTTTGATGTATATAGTTCCGATTGCATTAAGGTCAAATAAGCAACGCTGGCGTTGTAATTTAGGTTGGAAATAAACGCGTTTTGAAAAGTGATCCGGGTCATGTCCTGATCCGGGTTATGTACATCCACGTTAAGCTTTTTGGAGTTTTTCAATATCTTCAACGCGGTCGGTCTTAAAAATTTGGCGGCGTAATTCATTATTGGATTTTACCGCGGTATAGGCCGCATGAGCAAAAAGTTTGCAACTAGAGAGAAGAGATTAGTAAATATAAAGTTTGAAAATATATTCCGAAGAATAATCGTACTTGTTGAGCGCCGTTTTAAGAATCCTTTTATGTCTTTTCTTGCAAAAAATACCAACATTACCACGTTCAAATTTGTTCGTCGGCGTAAGTGTGATTTTATTTGAGGCCACCCAGTTAGAGGCAGCAAGGGCCGTAGTAATAAATATAAAAGCAAAGGTAGGACGCATGGCCACAGTTAACAACGTAACAAAGCGATGGAATAACTTCTAGAATTTTCACAGTATATAATTAAGTTACCAAAAGTAGCCATGAATAATTATATTGTTTTCAAAGAAAATAATCGTGGAAAGGAGTTTAAATAAAGAGAAATATTAAGCTGGCGTAGCTTTTCGAATGTTTGCAAGGTTTTAAATAACCGAAGGTCATTTAAAACTTGGCAATTTAAATTATTTAAGCTTTTCTGTATTATATATATTTCTTTGCATAATGTTATGAAAGCATCATTTACCCAGCGGCTTAGTTTAGCAGCTTATATTTGGATTTTAGTCATGTTCGTTACTAACTATGATTAATTACCGGGGATCACCGCACCAACTTGAACATAAATAGCATGCGGAAATACCGAATCTCCTTTACTTTGTATAAATGCAGAAGTAAATTATCGGCGATTACAGAATCCTCTGTTCAAGCAGAAAATCTATTAATAGATTAACTTCGAGTTACATCTTCTTTAACAAGAGCTAGTTGTTACGACCAGACAATTGGGCCAGTACCAGGGAGACCAGGTGGGGTCACACCCCTCCTAACGACACCCGCCCAAAGAAATCACCGACCGGCAAAACAAAGATTACATAAAAAGGAATTACGTAACCTCACGTAACTACCAGGAAAGTGATTTTAATGATCTTTTGGAATCACAACAAATTAAGGAAAGTAATTTCACTAATCCAGTAAAATTAAGGAAATTACATTCGGAACATAATTTATATAAGGCACGTTTATTACTATATAAATAAATTCGATTTTAGGATTATTTAGCAGCAATTAAATTTTAGTTAACTTTAATATTTACTTGAAAACGATTATAATTTCACCCCCAGTTATTAAAAACCCCAATTACCCAACCAAACGTTCAATTGTTTTAACCCACTATATTTTACTTTAAAAACAGGTTACCCCGATATTTTAATCGTAATATTTTAATTGCTTTTATTTAATATTTTATTTTAAAATATACCGAATGGTACCGCCGAAATAATATTTTCCAACAAAACCACCTTTTAAACCCCCTTTATTACCAACGTTCCGGCTAACGTTAACGTTTTACGTTAAATAGTCGCGACGCTTTAAACCGAAAATCGACAATTTCAGGAACAAATAATCGAATAAATTAATTAAACTAATAAAAACTATATTAAATACCTTTTACCATTATTATACGATAATACCACAGGTATCCTGCAGGGATTTTTTACAGGAACCCGGGCATATTTTTATTTTAACGAAAGTAATTTCGATAACAATGCAAATAAGGTTATTTACGCAACCTCGTTTTTAAAAAGCGACGCGTTCGCCTGGTTCGGACCAATTTTGCGAAACTATTTGGACCATAATAAGGAAAAAAACCGTAAAATTAAAACCAACCGTATTTTCGACAATTACGACAATTTCGAAAAATACCTTAGGGGAATATTATTACGATCAAGGTATCGGGGTAACCTGTTCTTATAGTAAAATACAGTGGGTTAAAACAATTAAACGTTTAACTGGGTAATTGGGGTTTTTAATAATTGGGGGTAAAATTATAATCGTTTTCAAATAAATATTAAAATTAACTAAAATTTAATTGTTGCTAAATAATATTAAAATCGAATTTATTTACATGGTAATAAACGTACTTTATATAAATTATATTCCAAATGTAATTTTTTTTAATTTATTTAATTTGTAATTTTTAATTAAAATTTTACAAATTATAAAAATCTATTCCTTTAACCGTTACGTAAAATCACGTAAAATCTCGTGGCCTTACTTTTAAATAATCGTTATTTTACCGGTCGGTATTTTTTTTGGACAAATATCGTTAAAAGGGGTATAACCCCACCTGGTTTTTTTGGTACCGGCCCAATTATTTGGTCGTAATATTAAATTTCCTTTCCTTTAACTAAATCCTTTTGGTTTTAAATAATTTATATTCCCCTAATTTTTATTTTTGGTTTCGTTTCTTTTTTGCTAACTTTTTTTTTTACGCCATATTTAATCGCGTCGCTAAATTAAAATTTGGTCGTTCGTCGACGGAACGTCGCCACGCTCTTTCTACGTTTTCTTTTCCTTATTCCGTAAATATACCTTTTTATTTTTATTATAAATTGCGCGGTATAATACGTTACGTTATTTCGCCGCAAAACTTTTTTCGTTATATTAAATACCTTCGTATTAATCGGTTTAATTATAACGTATTAGGGGTATCCAACGCCCAATTGCGTAATATCGGTCGGTAATATTCGAAATTGGATACGAAAATCGAAATTTTGGAAAAAAACATTTTGGCGAAACAGTAAAAAATTTAAAAAAAACAATTAAAATTATTTTATTTGCGGAAATAAAAAAAATTGTGGTTTAAAAAAATAATGCGAATTATATTTCGCGGAATTAATAATTTGGAGAAATTAAATCGGGTGGAACGTAAAAAAGCAAAATAGGAAAAACGTCGGCGATCGGCCGAAATTTTTCCTAAAATATCCCTAAAATCGTTTTTTCCGAATTTTAATTTTATTTGGGATTCGATTTTCCCGATAAATTTTTTAAATCCTTCGTTATTAAATAAAATAAATATTTTTACGTAATATTCCGTTGGTTAATTATTTTCTGGTATTTTCTGCTTTATATTATATATTAATAATTCCTTTATAAGTTCGTTTAATAGTATAATTTCGAATCCTAATCGGTTTTTAATTTCTGAAAATAATAAATGGTGCTTTTTTAAATCGTTTTTTCTTTTTTGGTTAATTTGCTCGCAAATCCAACTTCTAATAATATTGGCGGAACGGTTTTTAACAATTTTAGAAATGGTTAATAAATTCCCAAATATTTTTTTTATATCCATAATTTTCCCATTTAACAAAATATTTTATTTTTCCGTAATTTCGTTTATAGTCGAATATTCGTTTAATATCGTAGGTTTATTTTGCGTCGATTTCGATCTTTTTTATATATTAGTACCGTATAATACCGGCTCCAATAATAATACGTAAAATATGGGGTAAATTTTTATAATATTTGGTAATAACAATTTGTAATTAACGTCGCTGATTTTTTTACTAATTTTAAAAGGTCCAAACTTTTTAAAATCGAATTTGCTGTTAAATCGTTATATTTTAATATTACGTCGAATAAAGTAAACGCTATTTCCCTCCTCGAAAAATAATCCCTTTATCCGATATTAATTGGCGTATTTCATCATTTGTTTTCGTACGAACTTTAATTCCTGCTGGAATTTTTTATATAATTATCGTAATTTGCTCGTTTGTTTATCGGCTCGTAATACCGTAATCGTAGTTTTTAATTTTCTATACGTTGTAAGGTTAAATCCATAATTGGTATAAAACGGGGTTGTTTTAATGTTTTTATTTTTTAAACTATTATAGGCGAATTATATTATAGGTAACAATCGTACCCAATTATTTTATTTATAATTTATATAACATTTCAAATACTATTTTAATATTTAATTGGTTCGTTTTATTTATCCGTTTATCTGGGGGTAAAACGCTATTAATAATTTATAATCCGTTCCAAATTATTCCATTAAAAACTTCCAAAATTTTAATGTAAAAAACTTATTTTTATCCGTAACGATATTTTCTGGAAATCCGTAATTATTAACAATCACTCGTAAAAATATATAGGCGATTTTTTCGGCGTTGCTACTTTTTTTATATAATAGGAAATAGGGATATTTAATAAATTTGTCCACTATAATTAATATATTGTTATATTTCGTTTTTGTAAATAGTTTTTTTAAAAATGGTAATTTAACGATAAAATCCATTATAATAATCTACCAGGCTTTATTAGGGGCTGGTAAAAATTGCAATAATCCGTAAAATTTATATTTTACGGATTTACTTTTGGCATAAAATTCGCAATTTTTAATAGCTTTTTGTACTTTTTATCGTATTTCCTGGAAATTATAGTATTATTTTAACCGTTTCCATATTTTGGAAATTTTTTGGTATCCGTAAACTTTATTTCCGTGGATTTTCCGTATTTCCTTTGGCGTAATTACCGTGTTTATTATCATTAAATTTCGGTGCGTTGGTAAAAGGTTTCCGTTTTCGTCTATCGTAAAAATAACCCGTATTTTTTTTAGTACTATATTTTCGTAATTTAATTTTCGGTTAAAAACGTCGGCCCTGCCGTTTTCTATTCCTTTTCGGTAAATAATCCTAAAATGGAATTTTAACAGGAATTTTAACCATTTAATTTATCGTTTATTTAACATTTTACTAATAATAAAATGGGTTAGGTTTTTATAATCCGTATAAATTAACACTTCGTATTTAATTCCGGATAATTATAATTTCCATTTTTCAAATATTCGAATAATGGCCATAAATCTTTTATTATAAATCTGGTAATTTAATTTTGGTCCGTGCAATTTTTGGGAAAAAAAGGCACAAAAATATAACTGTCCTTCTTCGTTTCGTTATCCGAATTATCCTCCGATCGTATAATCCGATACGTCGATCTCGATTTCGAAAAATTACGTTAGGTTTAATATTTTTAAAATTAATTCCCGTGCTATTACGTTTCGTAACTGTTCGAAAATTTGTTATATTTGTTCCGTCCATTGGAATTCCAAATTCTTTTTGGTTATATTGGTAAACGGGGTGGTAATCGCGCCATATTTCTTAATAAATGTTTTGTAAAAATTCACGAATCCGAAAAATGCCCGTACGTTTTTTACGTTTTATAGTCGAAACCATTTTTTTACGGTTTATATTTTCAAAATTTCCATCCTAATTTGTCCAAAAACGATAATATATCCTAAAAAATTAATTTATTTGCTATAAAAAATACATTTTTCGGATTTAATTAAAAGTTTGGCGTTTTATAATTTTTGTAAAATTGTGTGGACGTATTATTTATATTTTTCCAATGTTTTGGAAAAAATAAAAATATCGTTCAGGTAAATAATAACGAAAATGTTTAAACATTTTTTAAAAATATGGTTAATTATAGTTTGGAAAGTTATTGGAACGTTAATAAAACCGAAAAATATTACAAAATATTCGAAATATCCACGCCTGGTGCGAAACGCTGTTTTCTATTTTTCGCCTTCCTTTATACAGATTAAATTATATACTTTTTTAAAATTTAATATTATAAACTATTATATTTGGTAAAATATATTTCGAAATTTTCCTATTAATGGAAATGGGTAGCAACTTTTTATAATAATATCGTTTAATTATTTGTAATTTACGTATAATCGTAATTTTCCGTTTTTTTTAATACGAAAAGGATAAAATATTCTGCTAACGTTGTCGATGGTTTAATATATCCTTTTCTAAGGTTTTTCTTTAGGTACTGGTCGAATACCTTTATTTGTATTGGATTTAAACCGTATATTTTATGGAATTTGGGTTATATTCCCTCCTTTAATAATATTTCGTAATCGAATGGATTATATTCCGGTAATTCCGTTTCGAATTTTGGGCTAAATAATCGTTCGTATATTCGGTACTCGTTTAATATATTGTTGGTTTATTTTTTTTATTTTAATATTATATAATTGGATCGGTTCTGGTTTGTAAATAGTCGTTTTTTTTTCCAATATTAACTCCGGGATTAATCGTCCTTTTTATAAATACGCCATTTATTTTAATTAATCCATCCGTACTTTACGTTTCCTATATAAACCTTTCCAAATAAAAGGTCGTTTAATAATTAAATGCTTTTTCCATTGGATTTGGCCTATTATCCAATTTATTTTGGGGTTGTTTTTTTTAAACCAGCAAATTCCTAAAATTATATTTTTATCTTTTATTTCCGTAATATCCAAAATTATTCGTTCTTTTCGTCCGTAATTTTCCATCCAAAAATGTACGATCTTTGTTTTAATAATACCGTTCCCGTATAAAATTGCCTTTCCTTCCACGGTTTGCAATTGGTATGGTTTTTTTTTATTACCAAAATATTCGTCGTTTTTTTACGATTTTTGGGAATATATAATTATTTTGTATTCCACTGTCGAAAAATGCTCGTATAAATTTACCATCGAATCGTATATTAAAAAATATATATTTGTATTCTGTTACCGTATTTTACGTAACGTTTAAAGTTTTTATTTCCGTTCTTTTTTTCGCTATTCGGTACCCTATACCGTTTAATTGTTTTAATCTTTTAATTTACTGGATTCGCGCTGTAAATCCTTGGTTTTTTTTATTTCGAGGCGTATGGTTGTTTTTTACTTTAACCTGGTTAAATGGATGTTTTACTGATATTAATATCCTATATACGTTCGTAAATACCTATTTATTTTTTATTTATAAATCCCATACGATTTTAGTTATGGGTGCAGGTATTTGGTATCGTTATTTTCGTACGTACCAATTTTGGGTTTTAGCTAATATATGGACCTTATATATATTACGAATACATTCGTACTATGGGAAATTAGGCTGGTGGTAATATATTATAAAGTATTCGTCGCTAAATGTAAAAATAACCGCTGGTTCGTTTCGGAATTTAATTTTAATTTCCCAACTGGGTAATTTCTAGATTGTATAAATTTCGTGGATTCCGGTTATTAATCGTCGTCGTGGAAAAAAGTTGTGGTAGATTTTTTTATTTAAATAAACTCCGCAATTATTTTTAAAATATTTTGCCTAAAAAACGTAAATATATTTTAAATATACGGTGTTTAATTTAGGATAATTTCCAAATATCGCTGTTACCTATTCTGTAAAATTTTATTTTTATTATACCAAAATATAACCTGGGAATTGTACTAATTGGTTATTTCGGTATAAATCGATTTGTTTTTTTTCGTATTTATACGGGTTATTAGCCCCTATTATATTATATATATTTGGGGTCGCCTTTTTTTTATCGCTGGAATCTTTTCCAAAATCGCTATTCGATTTTTCGGTTAATAGTTAATTTGTTATTTTAATATAGTGGGTTTATTCTAATAATTTCGCATCCAATTTTCCTAAAACGTCCGAATTTGTAAATTCGGGTAATTTTACGTTTTATCGGTATAAATTAATTAATTATTTTATTCTAATAGGTATTCGATTTCCTACCGCTAAAATTTAAATACTTCGGGGTTTTTATAAATATTATCCTGCGTCGATTTTAAAACTATTATAAATTATACAATTATCGTTATAATAAATAGTCCAATTTACCATATTATATTAATTAAACTATATTTAATTATGGTTAATGGTATTAAATTTTCGTAATTTTTCGGATTTGCCCCTAAAATCGATAATAAATCCTAAAATACCGCTATATATTTCGGGGCAATTTCGCGCGATATATCCTGGTTTATTACATTTAAAATATTTACCATTTTTAAGGTTTTTCCGAAATTGTCGGTATTAAATTGCGTTTAAATCCATAAATCCGCTATATATACCATACGCGGTATTATATTAGCGAAACGGTTTAGGGTATTAATATTTGCGTCCTATATTTATTTATCGCAAAACTAAACCCCATACGCTGCGTTTTTCGCGTCGTTCCAATTTTCGCTCGTACAGTCGGTTATTAATTTTAACCGCTAATTTCATATATTTTATTAATGTGTCGGGTCTTTTTTTTTTAACCAGCTCGTTTTTAACTTTTTCCTTAAATCCCGCATAAAAACGTGTTATTAGGGCTTTTTTACCCCATAATAATTTGGCGGTAATTTGTCGAAATTTACTAATATATTTGAATACCGATTTGGTTTGGGTAAAACGTATTAGTTTACGTTTAACCGTACGTTCTTCGTTTGGATTGCCGAATATTCCCCTAAAACATTTTTCGAAATTATCGTAATCGTCGAAAATACGGTTGGTTTTAACTTTACGGTTTTTTTCTTTATTATAATCCAAATAATTTCGCAAAATTGGCTCGAACCAGGCGAACGCGTCGCTTTTTAAAAACGAAATTGCGTAAATAACCTTATTTGCATCGTTATCGAAATTATCCTCGTTAAAATAAAAATATACCCGGATTTCTATAAAAAATCCCTGCAAAGTATTTATAATATTATCGTACAATAATAATAAAAAATATTTAATATAATTCCTATTAGTTCGATTAATTTATTCGGTTATTTGTTCCTAAAATTATCGATTTTCGGTTTAAAACGTCGCAACTATTTAACGTAAAACGTTAACGTTGGCCGGAACGTTGGTAATAAAAAAGGTTTAAAAGGTAATTTTGTTAAAAAATATTATTTCGGCGGTACTATTCGGTATATTTTAAAGCAAAATATTGAACAAAAACAATTAAAATATTACGATTAAAATATCGGGGTAACCTATTTTTATAATAAAATACAGTGGGTTAAAACAATTAAACGTTTAATTGGGTAATTGGGGTTTTTAATAATTGGGGGTAAAATTATAATCGTTTTTAAATAAATATTAAAATTAACTAAAATTTAATTGCTGCTAAACAATTTTAAAATCGAATTTATTTATATAATAATAAACGTACTTTATATAAACTATATTCCAAATGTAATTTCTTTTAATTTGTTTAATTTATAATTCTCAACTAAAATTTTACAAATTATAAAAATCCATTCCCTTAACCGTTACGTAAAATTACGTAAAATCTCGTGGCCTTACCCTTAGGTAATCGTTATTCTGCCGGTCGGTATTTCTTTTGGGCGAATATCGTCAGGAGGGGTGTGACCCCACCTGGTCTCTCTGGTACCGGCCCAATTATCTGGTCGTAACAAATATTCGGTAACCCAAACGAAAAACGCACGGTTAAACGTAAGCTGGTGCGTTTTATTTAAACCAAATCGGTATCCAAATATACCAGTGAATTTCGACAAATTACCGCCAAATTACTATAGGGTAGGAAAGCCTTAATAATATGCTTTTATACGGAATTTAAAAAAAAGGTTAAAAACGAGCTGGTTAAAAAAAAACGACCCGACACATTAATAAAATATATGAAATTAGCGGTTAAAATTAATAACCGACTGTACGAGCGAAAATTGGAACGACGCGAAAAACGTAGCGTATAGGGCCCAATTTTGCGATAAACTAATATAAAACGCAAATACTAATACCCCAAACCGCTTCGCCAATATAATACCTCGTACGGTACCTACAGCAAACCCATGGATTTAAACACAATTTAACACCGACAATTTCGCAAAAACCCCAAAAATAGCAAATATTTTAAATGTAATAAACCAGGACATATCGCGCGAAATTGTCCCGAAATATATAATAATACCCCGGGATTTACCACTAATTTTAAAAACAAACCCGAAAAACCACGAAAATTTAATACCACCAATTACAACCAAATATAACCTAACCAATATAATATAATAAGTTGGACCACTTATTACAACGACAATTATATAACTTATAACAATTTCAAAATCGACGCAAAATAATATCCATAAAAACCCCGAAACATTCGAACCCTAACAGTAAAAAACCAAATACCTTTAAAAACAGGAC
This sequence comes from Pyricularia sp. CBS 133598, assembly GCA_004337975.1. Lineage (NCBI taxonomy): Eukaryota > Fungi > Ascomycota > Sordariomycetes > Magnaporthales > Pyriculariaceae > Pyricularia > Pyricularia sp. CBS 133598. The sequence continues at coordinate 1,182,767 of RRCJ01000011.1, forward strand.
AACCAATAAAATTACACCGATAAAAAACCCAATTACCCGAATTTACGGACTCGGATATCTCCGGAAAATCGGATAAAAAATCTTTAAAACAAATCCACCATATTAGGACAACCAATTAATTTTTAACACAAAAATCAAACGAGAATTTAAAGGAAAAATTTAGCGAAAAGAAAACCATATTTTTAAACCAATATAATACAATAAGGGAAAATAACCCCTACATATACGAAAAAAAACATATCGATTTATACCGAAACGACCAATCAATATAATTTCCCGGATTACCATTTTAAACACAAATCCGGCATTTTATAGGACCAATTAACGCAATTTTTGGAAATTACCCGATTTTAAACACCAAATACCTTAAACACGCAAAAGTTTTTTGGGTAAAATATTTCCGAAATAATTGTAAATTCCATTTAAACAGAAAAATAGTCCACAATTTTTTCCCACGACGACGCAAAATAATAGATATTTACAAAATATACACCACAATCGACCTACCAAATTGGAAAATTAAAATAAAATTTAACATTAAACCAACCGTAATTTTTACTTTTAACGACAATTACTTTATGGCGTATTATAACCAAAAACATTTCCTATAATATAAATGTACCCGAAACGTATATAAAGTACATATGTTAACCGAAATACAGGCCTGGTACGAATAAAAATTACGGTAATTAGGACCTGCACTAATAACCAAAATTATGTGGAACCCCAACGTACAAAATAACGAAATAATTACGAACGTACGCAAAATACCCGTATTAACGAAATACCTATTTAACCTAATCGAAACAAAAAATAACCATATATTTAGGGATAAAAAAAATAAAAATCCACGACGCGAATCTAACAAATCAAAAAATTAAAACAGCTAAACGGTACAGGGTACCGAACGGCGATAATAAAAACGGAAAAAAAACCCTGAACGTTATATAAAATACGATAACAGTATACGAATATATATTTTTTAACATACGATTCGATAATAAACCCATACGAATATTTTTCGACAATGGAATATAAAATAATTATATATTCCCAAAAATCGTAAAGGAACGACGGATATTTTAACAACAAAAAAAAAACCATACCAGTTGCAGACCGTGGAAAAAAAGGTAATTTTATACGGGAACGGTACCATCGAAATAAAAACCGTACATTTTTGGATGGAAAATTACGGACGAAAAAAACGAATTACCTTGGATATTACGGAAATAAAAAACAAAAATATAATTTTAAAAATTCCCTGGTTTAGGAAAAATAACCCCAAAATAAATTGGATAATAGGCCAAATCCAATGGAAAAAACATTTAATTATTAAACGACCATTTACCTGGAAGAATTTACACAGGAAATTTAAAATACGGATGGATTAATTAAAACAAATAGCGTATTTATAAGAAGGACGACCAAACCCGGAATTAATATTAGAAAAAAGCGACTATCCACAAACTAGAACCGATCCAATTATATAATATTAAATACAAATAAATAAACCAAAAACGGCAGGATTTTAAAAAAATACCAAATTTATACGCGACTATTTAGCCAAAAATTCGAAATAAAATTGCCCGAGCACAATTCGTTCGACCACGAAATACCATTAAAAAAAGGAACCCAACCGAAATTCCACAAAATATACGGTTTAAATATAATATAAATGGAGATATTAGACGAATACCTCGCAGAAAATTTTAAAAAAGGTTATATTAAACCATTAATATTACCAGCAAAATATCCAATCCTTTTTATACCAAAAAAACGGAAAATTACGATTATACGTGGATTATAAACAGTTAAATAACATTATTATAAAAAATTGCTACCCGCTCCCACTAATAAAAAAATTCCGAAATATGCTTTACTAAATATAATGGTTTACGACATTAAATTTTAAAAGAATATATAATTTAATCCGTATAAAAAAAGGCGAAAAATGGAAAACCGCGTTTCGCACCAGACGAAAATATTACGAATACCTAATAATACTTTTCGGCCTTATTAACGCCCCAATAACCTTCCAAACTATAATTAACCACGTTTTTAAAAAATGCCTAAACATTTTTATCGTTATTTACCTGAACGATATTTTTATTTTTTCCAAAACGTTGGAAAAATATAAATAATACGTTTATACAATTTTATAAAAATTACAAAACGCTAAACTTTTAATTAAACCAAAAAAATATCTTTTTTACAACAAGGAAATTAATTTCCTAAAATATATTATCGCACCTGGGGAAATTAGGATGGAAAAATCGAAAATCCAAACAGTAAAAAAATGGCCCTAACTATAAAACGTAAAAAACATTCGAGCATTTTTTGGATTTATTAATTTTTACAAAAGATTTATTAAAAAATACGGCGCGATCGTCACCCTATTAACCAATATAACCAAAAAGGATTTATAATTCCAATGGACGGAATAAATATAATAGGCTTTTAAACAGTTACGAAACGCAATAACCGGAAAACCAATTTTTAAAATACCAAACCCAGAAAAACTTTTCGAAATCGAAATTAACGTATCCGATTACGTAATCGGAGGATAGTTTAATTAACGGGACGAAAAAAGAAAATTGCATTTTTGCGCCTTCTTTTTATAAAAGTTACACGGCCCAGAATTTAACTATTAAATTTACGATAAAAAGTTTATGGCTATTATCCGAATATTTGAAAAATAAAAGCCACAATTATCCGGAATTAAATACGAAATGTTAATTTATACGGACCACAAAAACCTAACCCATTTTACTATTAATAAAATATTAAATAAACGATAAATTAAATAGTTAAAATTCCTGTCGGAATTTTATTTTAGAATTATTTACCGAAAAGGGATAAAAAACGGTAGGGCCGACGTTTTTAACCGAAAGCTAAATTACGAAAACATAATACCAGAAAAAATACGGGTTATTTTTACCATAAACGGAAACGGAAATTTTTTACCAGTATACCGAAATTTAATAATAACAAATACGGTAATTACGCCAGAAAAAATACGGAAAATCCACGGAAATAAAGCCCACGAACATTAAAAAATTTCCAAAATATGGAAACGGTTAAAACAGCATTATAATTTTAAAAAAACACGACAAAAAATACGAAAAGTTATTAAGAATTGCGAATTTTGTACCAAAAGCAAATCCGCAAAATATAAACCTTACGAACTTTTACAACTTTTACCAGCCCCCAGTAAAATATAGCAAATTATTACAATGGATTTTATCGTTAAATTACCATTTTTAAAAGAACCATTTACACGAATTAAATACGACAGTATATTAATTATAGTGGATAAATTTACTAAATACGCCTATTTTATACTATATAAAAAAAGCAGTAATACCGAAAAAATCGCCTATATATTTTTACAAACAATTATCAACAATTACGGATTTCCAAAAAATATTATTACGGACAAAAACAAATTTTTTACATTAAAATTTTGGAAATCCCTGATGGAATAATAAGAAATAAACCACAAATTATCCACAATATTTTACCTACAAATAAACGGATAAATAAAACGAGCCAACCAAACGTTGGAATAATACCTAAAATATTATATAAACCACAGATAAAACAATTGGGTACGGTTATTACCCACAGCACAATTTATTTACAATAATTTAAAAAACGAAAGCATTAAAATAACCCTATTTTACGCAAATTACGGATTTAATCCCACGATATACGGAAAACCTAAAACCACAATTACGGTACCGCGAACCGACAAATAAACGAACGAATTACGACAATTACATAAAAAATTCCAACAGAAATTAGAATTCGTACAAGAAAAAATAATAAAATACACCAACCAATACCGGATAAAAGGACCATCTTTTAAAAAGGAAAATAGCGTTTACCTTATTCGACGCAATATTAAAACATAACGACCTAATAGCAAATTCAATTTTAAAAAGCTTGGACCTTTTAAAATTAGCAAAAAAATCAGCGATACCAATTACAAACTATTATTACCAAATATTATAAAAATTTACCCTATATTTTACGTATTATTACTGGAACCGGCACCATACGGCACCAATATATAAAAAACGATCGAAATCGACGTAAAACAAACTTACAACGTTAAACGAATATTCGATTATAAACGAAACCACGGCAAAATAAAATATTTTGTTAAATGGGAAAGTTATAGGTATAAAAAAAACATTTGGGAACTTTTTAATTACTTTTAGGATTGCTAAAAACCGCTCCGCCAATATTATTAGAAATTGGATTTGCGAACAAATTAGCCAAAAAAAAAGAACGACTTAAGAAAATACCACCTACCATTTTTAAAAATTAAAGGCCGACCAGGATTCGAAATTATACCACCAAACGAACCTACAAAAAACGATTAATATATAATACAAAATAAAAACACCAAAAAACGATTTATTAACGGAATATTGCGCAAAAACATTTATTTTATTTAACAGCGAAAGATTTAAAAGATTTATCGGGAAAATCGAATCCCAAACAAAATTAAAATCTGGAAAAAGCAATTTTAAAAATATTTTAGGCAAGATTTCGGCTAACCGCCGACGTTTTTCCTATTCCGTCTCCTTACGTTCCACCCAATCCAATTCCTCCAAATTATTAATTCCGCGAAATACAATTCGCATTATTTTTTTAAACCATATCCGTTTTTGTTTTCGAAAACGTTTAATTTTCGTATTAATTTAACGACGCGTTTTTTTAGCGGTTTCCATTTCGGATTTTATCCAAATATATTAAAAACCAATATTCCGAATTTTCGCGGAAAAAAAACCCAGCACGTTATAACCAGGACGATTAAAACGCAAACATTCCACACAGCGAAAACAATCCTGGGAAAAAACCGAATATTTAACCACCCCACGAAATTTATACGAAAAATAAAAAGGTATTTCCACCGTCGACGCCAAAAAAAAAGAAAAAAGGGCGGATCGGCGTTTTGTCGACGAACGACCAAATTTTGGTTTGGTTACGCGATTAAATATGGCGCAAAAAAATTAACCAGAAAAAAGAAAAAACCAAAATAAGGATTAAAAAAGTACGGATTATTTAAAAACCAAAGGGATTTGGCCAAAAAAAAGGAAATTTAATGTTATGACCAGATAATTGGGCCAGTACCAGGGAAACCAGGTGGGGTTACACCCCTTTTAACGATACCCGCCCAAAAAGATTACCGACCGGCAGAATAAGGATTATATAAAAAGGAATTACGTAATTTTACGTAATTACCAGGAAAATGATTTCAGTGATTTTTTGGGATTATAATAAATTAAAAAAAATAATTTCACTAATCCAATAAAATTAAAGAAATTACATTCGGAATATAATTTATATAAGGCACGTTTATTATTATGTAAATAAATTCGATTTTAGGATTATTTAGCAGCAATTAAATTTTAGTTAACTTTAATATTTACTTGAGAACGATTATAATTTTACCCCTAATTATTAAGAACCCTAGTTACCCAGCCAGACGTTTAATTGCTTTAACCCACTGTACTTTACCCTAAGAACAGGTTACCCCGATATCTTGATCGTAACACTAGTTGCAAGTAAACTTTTACTTCGAAGCTGTATATTTATAACGATTCGCCACTTACGTATATTCTAACTATGTTACTTCTTCAAAATTAAAAAGACCCGAACCTCTACCAAGCTTCTAATACGTCAAATGTCTATACTCTTAGTTGAAATATTGCAGCACTTTCATTTCCGGCAACATGTATCTTTCCCACTTAATCTTGGGCTTTATATTTGGCAATCGTTTTATATCAGCTATGCGGCTTGCTATACGGGTGGATGTGCGCCCGCCTAATATAATATAAGAATGTAAAGGATTTTCACTACAATGTAAAAAGCTGTTACGATCAAGGTATCGTGGTAACCTGTTCTTATAATAAAATACAGTGGGTTGAAGCAACTAAACGTTTAACTGGGTAACTGGGGTTTTTAATAACTGGGGTAAAATTATAATCGTTCTCAAATAAATATTAAAGTTAACTAAAGTTTAATTGCTGCTAAACAATCCTAAAATCGAATTTATTTACATAATAATAAGCGTGCCTTATATAAATTATATTCCCAAATGTAATCATAGTAATTATTTCGTAATTATAATAATTACTTTTATTTAAATTTTTTTAATTATTTAACGATCCAAATAATCACCTTCTTTTAACGTTACGTGCAATTACGTAACCCATTGTTTAAATAATTTTGGTTTTACCGGTCGGTATTTCCTGGGCAAATATCGTTAAAAGGGGCGTAACCCCACCTGGCCTTCCTAATACCGGCCCAACCTTTTAATCGTAATATTAGGTTTCCTTTCCTTTTAACCAAATCCTTTTGGCCTTAAATAATTTGTATTTCCCTAATCCCTATTTTTGGTTTAGTTCCTTCCGGTTAATTTTTTTACGCCATATTTAATCGCGTAATTAAATCGAAATTTAGTCGTTCGTCGACCGTTTATCGCGACCATTTTTTTTTTGCTTTTATTTTGTCGCTGGTCGAAATACCTTTTTATTTTGCTTACCAATTTCGGGGAATTTTTTGCTATTAAACTTCGTTTCGGGATTTTGCTCGGTATACGGAATATATTCGTTTAAATTTATCGTATTACAATATCTGTCACGGCCCGGGGTAAGCATAGCACGGAAGCTAGTCTATTGGCATCTATCGACGAAGATTCTACTCTGAGGAGAAGAAAGGAAACAAACAAAGTTCTGCGCTTGACGCGACGTCGATGAAGGTATCACCCTGGTGGGTCGTTGGTCAGGGGTCAGGGTTAGGGTCTGGTAATCTCATAGTCCAAATGTCACACTACCCCTTCCAAACCTCGTATATCGACGCAGGTGATCATACGAGGCTCTTGTCAAGTTAACCATATCGTCGCTTTTTCCTTTTACCGTTCAATTCTCCATGCTCTGGCACATTATCCTCCTGATTCGGTTCGTCCAACTTATCCTCGGCAGCGGCTTTTATCCAGATTACCAATCGCTTCGGCGGTCCTGCGGCATCTTCATACTTCTTGTGGAAATCGTCAAGGGCTGTCGCTGAATTTTTAAAATTTTCAGCCGGGTACCACATGTCGTCTGGATCACATCCTTACCATGCGACCTGGTATTGCAATGTTTTATTCCGGCCAAATAATCGGGACGCTAGAACTTTATCGACCACAAACTCTGGTTCTCCGTTGATCTCTTCTGGCGGAGGCGGCTCTCTTTTCTGTTGTGGTAATGGGTCCATTGCGGTTTTGCGGAGGCGGTTTGCGTGGAACAAATTTCTTCCTTTAAACGATTTAGGTACGTCCAAAATATAGCTATATCCTCGTTCTTCTAAAATCTACCATGGTCCGGTCCACTGTAAATCCAGTCTGGTCGTCGGTGCGGTCGTCGGAAACCCTTTTTTCTTGACGAAAATATAGTCGTTAACCCCAAAATCTACTGGTCGCCGCTTTTTGTTGGCTTGTTCTTCCTGCCTCGCCTGCGTTTTTAACGCGTTTTGACGAGCCAACTCTTGGACTTCTTTAGTCTGGCGGACGATCTGCAGGGCTTTTCGTTTCTGGTCTAAATCAACGGTCGTGGTTGGCAGGTCGGTGGACAGCGGATTTCGGGGTTCGGTCCCGAGCATTACTTTTAACGGGCACATACCAAAGCTGGAATGCCACGCGGCGTTGTGGGCAAAATCCAAAGCAGGCAAATATACGCTCCAACTGGTCTGGTATTTGTCGATATAAAACCGTAGCTTTTGGTCCAGTTCTTGGTTTGTAATCTCTACAGCACCTTATATTTAAGGGTGCAGGGCGCTGCCGTGTCGGTGTTTAGTACCCGTGAATTCATTTATCGTCGCCATAAATTCGGAGATAAACGGCCCGGCGTTATCGCTAATCCAAACGAAAGGTAATCCTAGGAAACGGTATAGGTATCGGTAATATCGGGAGGCCAGGATTTCTGCTGTGTCGGTTTTCTATCCTGGAATAATGGCTATCAGGCGACTGAACTTGCAAACGAACACCCACACGTAATCGTATCCGAACTTGTCTTTGGGCATATCCTTTCCGTCAACTGCTACATATTCCCAAACGTAATTCGGTATCGGTAGCGGATGCAATAGGCCCGGGGTCTTGTCGTGTCTGCCTTTATTTCGCTCGCAATCGTAACAGTTTTTAATGTATTTCCGAATGGTTTGACTCATGCCCTCCCAAAAATACTGTCTTTTAATCGTTTGTATCGTTTTGTTCTGTCCTGCGTGGGCGAATATTTTGGGCTCGTAAGCTTCACGGATCAGAGCGGTCCTTAAAAAAATCTGTCCATCTAAAATCGTTTCCGGGACTACTAACTTTCCTTGGTGTTGGCCTAGCTTTTGCTTTTCGTTCTTTTGTCGTATTAGGTCTACCAAATCTGCGCCGTTTATCACGTGGCCGTTTGGGTCGGCAATGTTAACGGCGGCCACCGTAAGTGTAATCTTCTCAAATGGGATTAAAGTCATTGTTCGTTCTTCTTTTTCCCGAGCTTTAACTGTTGGAAAGTCTGCCGTCTTACGGGACAGGGCATCGGCGGCTATATTGTCTTTACCGCGGCGGTACTGAAACGTAATGTTGAAATTGGCCAGGAAATCTGCCCAACGCATTTGTCGAGTCGAAAGGAGTCGTTTTGTGGAATAGTAAACTAAAGCTTAATGGTCTGTAACCACGAAAAAGCTTGTCCCCAATAATTCTGGTTCGTAATGTTCCAGCGTTTAAACCACTGCCAACAGCTCTCGGTCTTGGATCGGGTATGCGCGTTCTGCTGGGGTCATCGTTTTTGAAAAATATCCCACAGGTTTCCATTCTCCACCCGGTTGCTGTTACCAAATTACTCCGCCGGTCGCGTTGCGTAAAGCGTCGGTTTCTACCTTGGTCGGTCGGCCTGGGGTAAAAAATACCATAACCGGTGCATCGCAGGTTAAACGTTTTATTTCCTCAAATGTTCGCCTCTATTCTGGTCCCATAGCAAATTTGGCGTCTTTCTTCAACAGTCGGTTCAACGGCTCAACGACGCTGCTGGCATGGTGGCAAAACATTCGGATGTAATTGCATAATCCCAAAAAGGAACGTACGGCTGTTTTGGACGTGAGGTCTTCGAACTTCCAATCGCTAATGGCCTGTAATTTGTCCGGATCGATACGGATACCCAGACCTGCGTCCATAACGATACCAAGATAATCGACCGTGGTAACGTTAAATCGAGACTTTTTAATATCTCCCTGGAGGTCGACCCGGCTTAATCGGTAAATAACTTCTTCTACTTGGTCCCAATATTCTTCTTCGTTTCCGTCGGAATAAACCAAAACATCGTCGGCGTATACGCTGGCAAACAAATCCAAAAGTTCATTTAGCTGAGCGTTAATAAAAGATTGCCACCAAACTGGGCCGACTTTTAACCCAAAGGGAAGCACCTTCCATTGAAAGGTACCTTAACGGGTGCGGAAAACAGTAAAGTACTCTGAACCAACAGCCATACATAACCGGTTAAAAGCTCGGATAATGTCGATTTTCGTAAACCTCTTTACATTGCGACAATTAAAGATAGTTCCGTTAATATCCGGGGCTGGTACGAATCGATCTTTCAAAAACTGGTTAATCCATCGGTAATCGGTGCAAAAACGGCGTTCTTTGGAATATGGTTTAGGTACGAACAGGACAGGCGCTGGGTCGGCCTGCATACAGGGTTCGATAAACCCAATACGCAGCAGCTCGTCGACTGTTTCCTTTTCGAACGGCAGAAATTCCACAGGTATCCTGTACGTCGGAGGCGATCCTGTTTTTGGCTTATCTAGCTCCAAAATTACATCGTACCCTGGGCAATATAGAGGCAGGTTGGTTAAAGCTGCTTTCGAAAAAAATCCCTCCAGGTAAGCGAATCGGGATGGTAGTTTACGTCGGACCAGTTCGACATGGTCGGGGTCTTCATTTTCCGGGAACGGGATCGGTTCTCCTTTGTTAGTTTTCCATTGGTACGAACGGCCGACGGCAAATAAGCTGATGGCGGGTTTTTCGGGTCCAATTTCTAACGTAATGGGCTGCGTGGGTAATAGGCACGATTTCCATCGCTTTTATCGGGGGTCGGTATCCAGCTTGTATTAAAGGGCGGCTACATTTATAACGATTTGGTCCTTACCCAAAACAACCGGGGTCGGTTTGGGTTTTAAAAAGGTTGTTTGGCGCCACGGTCGTCGAAATATTTGCACCCTCTTAATTTCTCGTTCGAATGCTCGGTCGCGCCGCTCTGCATCGGCTTGCGCAACCGAATCGGGTTTGTCCAACATGTTCGGAAATCTGATAGCTGGCGAGAATTTTGCCAACGACGGTGTCGTTTCAGGCCATACGAACGTTTGCGTTTTCGGGTGGATCCAAACATCCTGTTCGACTAGCCAATCCTGCCCAATAAACATATCATGTCCACTTTCCGTCACGTAAAACATTTGGTTGCTAAACCGGCGTCCATCGATTTCCAAAGTCGCTTTTAATTTGTACGTAATGCGTCCTGCGTCCTGTTTGCGGTAATCCGACAAAAGTAGCGGGGTTTTTAACCTTTAAAGCCGGGCTCCTAACCGTTCTGCGGCATATTTAACGATCGCTGGGCTGATTAAAAGAGAAATATCTGCTCCGGTGTCACAAAAAGCTTTAACTAATAATCCTACACCATTAACCTGTATCTAAGTTCGAATAATGAAAGATTTAGGTCGTGGGTTACTACCAATCTAAACTATCGTAAACATTTGGACCACCGAGGAGGTTTTTGGCGGTCTCACTCTTTTCCCGATCGCTCTTACTCGTCACTAATATTGTGGTTGTCCTCAAAATCCAAGGCCCTGACTGCTTTCGTTTTATTGGGGCATTCAAATGATTTGTGTCCTTCTTTCCCGCACGCGAAACAAATGTTGGTTTCCCAATAAACCATCTTTTCAATTTCTATCAAACCACGTCCTATGGCGTCTGTTGTTTTAAGTACCATATCGCTTCTTTCTCCTTTGCTCGGGTTGCTGGATTCGTAATAACGTCCTCGATTGCTTTTCCTGTTTTTGTCTGGGCTGTAGGGGTATCTTTCTTTTCTATCTTTACCGCGACTTTTCTGTTTTCGCTCCTCTCGTTCCCAATACGCTCGCTAAATGCTATAAGCTGCATCGGCCACCAAATTTGCGAATTCTTCATAAAATATTCTGGGGTCCTTACTATCTCGTAACAGCCGGTGATCGAGGTCTGCCGGGATATATTACCACAGCGTAATTTTGCGTTCTCCTGCTGGTACTCCAATTTTATCGGCGAAAACATTCACCTCGGCAATGAAACTGTAAACGTCATTACCTGGTCCGCATTCAAAATACATTTTTGATAGTTTTTCCCATGCTTCGGACGCTTGATTGCTGTTATGGTACACCGTAGCCAAAACCTGGATCATCTCTACCACGCATAAATACGGTTGGGTCTCTAAATTGTATCTAATCTCCAGCATCGTTGCTGGTCGGTCGTCCAACAGGCTAAACAGTTTTGCCATGCGGCTTCGTTCAGTTCGGAAGGTTGTGTTATCCTCTTCGAAATAATCTGCTAATTTCGTAATCCAGCGGTCAAAAGTGGTTAAACTGCCGGAAAATGTACCTGGATCTGATCCTCTACTTTTGGCTCTTTCACTATAGTGCGGGTTGGCTGCTTCTTGGCTATGGCCGTACGGCTTAAATGCTTTCCTGCTGGCTAGGCCGGTCGGTTCGAACCTGGTGCCTCCAAAAGCGCTATTTTCGGGTGTGGCTTGTCGGGCTTCCGATTGGTTGTTCTGTCTTTCGGTTTGCAGGCGTATAATAACTGCCTGTAGCCTAGCGATCTCGCTGGCTAGGTTATTTCCGTTTACCATCATATTTGGGTTTGTTTCCGGCGTTATATGCCTTGCTTCTACAAACTCGAATTCGTCTAAATTTTCCTCAGGCGTTTCTATACTAGGCCACGCGGTGTTCGAAAAAAAATCAACTTCGATTTCGTCTTCGAGGGTGGAATCGGTGTTTGGCGTGAAATCGGTTTCACTCTCTGGTCGGGTCGGGTCGTCGGTGGAACGATCTGTTTGCTCCGTTTTGTTCGAAATCAACCTTTGTGATTTCCTGCTCGCAGGTGGATGGTCCTTCAACCTGGGCATAGGTTGGGGTCGGTCTGGGTTTGAAATTGACGTCTTTATCAATCTCCGGTCGGGTCTGGTCTGTCGAATGCGGATTTATTTTCGTCGCTCGCCAGCGGCGTGAAGATAGGTTGTTGTGCCTTATTTGTTAATCGCTAGGCCAGCGATTCTTTTGAGAGTAGAATTGTGTCACGGCCCGGGGTAAACATAGCACGGAAGCTAGTCTATTGGCATCTATCGACGAAGATTCTACTCTGAGGAGAAGAAAGGAAACAAACAAAGTTCTGCGCTTGACGCGACGTCGATAAAGGTATCACCCTGGTGGGTCGTTGGTCAGGGGTCAGGGTTAGGGTCTGGTGATCTCATGGTCCAAATGTCACAATATCCTCGGAATATCCCCAAAAATTTTTCGTCGAATTGTTTCCCAGCACTTTCGCCTTAAATTGGAGCTGAAAGCTGCCGAAAAGGCGAAAAAGGCTGCGGATTTTAAAATAAAACGTTTTCGGAAATAAAAAAAGCTATAATTTAAAAAGATAATGCGAGCTGTATTTCGCGGGATTAATAATTTGGAAAAATTGGAACGGATGGAGCGTAAAAAAGCAAAATAGGAAAAACGGCGACGATTAACCGAAATCCTTCCTAAAATATCCTTGAAATCGCTTTTTCCGGATTCCAATTTTGTTTGGGATTCAATTTTCCCGGTAGGTTTTTTAAATCCTTCGTTATTGGATAAAATAAATGTTTTTACGCAATATTCCGTTGGTAAATCGTTTTTTGGTGTTTCCTATTTTATATTACACATTAATAATTCCTTTATAAATTCGTTTAATGGTATAGTTTCGAATCCTGGTCGGCTTTTAATTTTTGGAAATGGTAAATGGTGCTTTTTTAGGTCGTCTTTTTTTTTTGGCTAATTTGTTCGCAAATCCAATTCCTAATAATATTGGCGGAGCGGTTTCTAGCAATTTTAAAAGTAGTTAAAAAGTTTCCAAATATTTTTTTTATGTCCATAATTTTTTTAGTTAATAAAATATTTTATTTTGCCGTGGTTTCGTTTGTAATCGAATATTTGTTTAACGTCGTAGGTTTGTTTTACGTCGATTTCGATCGTTTTTTATATACTGGTACCGTATAGTGCCGGTTCCAATAATAATACGTAAAATATAGGGTAAATTTTTATGGTATTTAATAATAATAATTTATAATTGGTGTCGCTAATTTTTTTACTAATTTTAAAAGGTCCAAACTTTTTAAAATCGAGCTTGCTATTGGGTCGTTGTATTTTAATATTGCGTCGAATAAAATAAACGTTATTTCCCTTTTCGAAAAATGGTTTTTTTATCCGATGCTAATTGGCGTATTTTATCATTTTTTTCGTATAAACTCTAATTCCTGCTGGAATTTTTTATATAATTATCGTAATTCGTTCGTTTATTTATCGGTTCGCGGTACCGTAATCGTGGTTCTTGGTTTTCCATACGTTGTAAGGTTAAATTTATAATTGGTATAAAACGGGGTTGTTTTGGTATTTTCGTTCTCTGAGCTATTATAAGCGAATTGTGCTGTGGGTAACAATTGTACCCAATTATTTTACTTATAATTTATATAGCATTTTAGATATTATTCCAATATTTAATTGGCTCGTTTTATTTGTCCGTTTGTTTGGGGATGGAACGCTGTTAATAGCTTATAATTTGTTCCGAATTATTCCATCAAAAATTTCCAAAATTTCGATATAAAAAACTTGTTTTTGTCCGTAACGATATTTTTTGGAAATCCGTAATTGTTAACAATTATTCGTAAGAATATATAGGCGATTTCCTCGGCGTTATTACTTTTTTTATATAGTAGGAAATAAGCGTATTTAATAAATTTGTCCACTATAATTAATATGCTGTTATATTTCGTTTTTGTAAATGGTTTTTCCGAAAATGGTAGTTTAACGATAAAATTTATTGTAATAATTTACCAGACTTTACTGGGGGTTAGTAAAGGTTGCAATAACCTATAAAGTTTATATTTTGCGAACTTGCTTTTGGCATAAAATTCGCAATCCTTAATAGCTTTTTGTACTTTTTATCGTATTTTTTGGAAATTATAATGTTATTTTAGCCGTTTCCATATTTTGGAAATTCTTTAGTATCCGTAGGTTTTATTTCCGTGGATTTTCCGGATTTTTTCTGGCGTAATTACCGTATTTATTATTATTAGGTTTCGGTACGCCGGTAAAAGGTTTCCGTTTTCGTTTATCGTAAAAATAACCCGTGTTTTTTTTAGTATTATATTTTCGTGGTCTGGTTTTTGGTTAAAAGCGTCGGTTTTACCGTTTTCTATTTCTTTTCGGTAAATAATTTTAAAATGGAATTTTAACAGGAATTTTAACCATTTAATTTATCGTTTATTTAACATTTTGCTAATGGTAAAATGGGTTAGGTTTTTATAATCCGTATAAATTAACACCTCGTATTTAATTTCGGATAATTGGGGTTTCCATTTTTCGAATATTCGAATAATAGCTATAAATTCTTCATCGTATATTTGGTAATTAAATTCTGGTTTATATAATTTTTGTAAAAAGAAAACGCAAAGGTGCAACCTTCTTTTTTCATTTCGTTGGTTAAATTGTCCTCCGATCGCGTAATCGGATACGTTAGCTTCGATTTCGAAAAGTTTCGTTGGATTTGGTATTTTGAAAATTGGTTCTCGTGCTATTACGTTTCGTAACTGTTCGAAAACCTATTATATTTATTCCGTCTATTAGAATTTTAAATCCTTTTTAATTATATTAGTTAAAAGGGTAGCGATCGCGCCGCATCTTTTAAGGAATTTTTTGTAAAAGTTTACG
Source organism: Pyricularia sp. CBS 133598 (assembly GCA_004337975.1). Classification (NCBI taxonomy): domain Eukaryota; kingdom Fungi; phylum Ascomycota; class Sordariomycetes; order Magnaporthales; family Pyriculariaceae; genus Pyricularia; species Pyricularia sp. CBS 133598. The sequence continues at coordinate 1,197,776 of RRCJ01000011.1, forward strand.
AATCCGAAAAAGGCTCGGATGTTCTTTACGTTCTATAGTTGGGACCATTCCTTTACTGTTTGGATTTTCGATTTTTCCATCCTAATTTCTCCAAAAACGATAATATATTTTAAAAAATTAATTTATTTACTGTAAAAAAAACACTTTTTTGGTTTAATTAAAAGTTTAACGTCCTGTAATTTTTGTAAAATTATATAAACGTATTATTTATATTTTTCCAACGTTTTGGAAAAAACAAAAATATCGTCCAGGTAAATAACGACAAAATTATTTAAACATTCCTTAAAAACGTGGTTAATTATAGTTTGGAAAATTGCTGGGGCGTTAATAAAACCGAAAGGTATTATTAGGTATTCGTAATATTTTCGTCTGGTGCGAAATGCGGTTTTCCATTTTTCGCCTTTTTTTATACGGATTAAATTATATACTCCTTTAAAATTTAATATCGTAAACCATTGTATTTGGTAAAATATATTTCGGAATTCTTTTATTAATAAAAGCGGGTAGCAATTTTTTATAATAATATCGTTTAACTGTTTGTAATCCACGTATAATCGTAATTTTCCGTTTTTCTTTGGTATGAAAAAGATTGGATATTCTGTTGGTAATATTAATGGTTTAATATAACCTTTTTTAAGGTTTTTTGCGAAATATTCGTTTAATACCTCCTTTTGTATTAAATTTAAACCGTATATTTTATGGAATTTCGGTTGGGTTTTTTTTTAATGGTATTTCGTGGTCGAATAAACTGTATTCGGGTAATCCTATTTCGAGTTTTTGGCTAAATAATCGCGTGTAAATTTGGTATTTTTTTGGAATCCTGCCGTTTTTGGTTTGTTCGTTTGTATTTAGTATTATATAATTGGATCGGTTTTAGTTTGTAAATAATCGTTTTTTTTCCGATATTAGCTCCGGGATTGGTCGTCCTCCTTATAAATACGCTATTTATTTTAATTGGTTTATCCGTACCCTACGTTTTTTATGTAAACTTTTCCAGGCAAAAGGTCGTTCAGTAATTAGGTGCTTTTTCCATTAAATTTAGTCTATTGTCCAATTTATCCGAAAATTGTTTTTCCTAAACCAGGAAATTCCTAAAATTATATTTTTATCCCTTATTTCCGTAATATCCAAAATAATTCGTTCTTTTCGTCCGTAATTTTCCATTTAAAGGTGTACGGTTTTTATTTCGATAATACCGTTCCCGTATAAAATTACCTTTCTTTCCACGGTTTACAACTGGTATGGTTTTTTTTTCTATTACCAAAATATTCGTTTTTTTTTTACGATTTTTGGGGATATATAATTGCTTTATATTCCATTATCGAAAAATGTTCGTATAGGTTTGCTATCGAGTCGTATATTGAAAAATATATATTCGTATTTTATTACCGCATTTTACGTAACGTTTAGGGTTTTTATTTCCGTTCCTTTTTTCGCCGTTCGGTACCCTATACCGTCTGGCTATTTTAATTTTTTAATTTGCTAAATTCGCGTTATGGGTTTTTGGTTTTTTTATTTCGGGGCGTATGGTTATTTTTCACTTTAACCTGGTTAAATGGGTATTTTGCTAATATTGGTATCCTACGTACGTTCGTGGGTATTTGTTTGTCTTTTATTTGTGGGTTTTATACGATTTTGGTTATGGGTGCAAATATTTGGTATCGTTATTTTCGTACGTACCAATTTTGGGTTTTGGTTAGTATATAGATTTTACATATATTGCGAATATATTTGTATTATGGGAAATTAGGCTGGTGGCAGTACGTTATGGGGTATTCGTCGTTAAATATAAAAATAACTACCGGTTCGTTTCGGAATTTAATTTTAATTTCCCAATTGGGTAATTCCTGGATTATATATATTTTGTGGATTCCGGTTATTAATCGTCGTTGTAAAAAAAAATTGTGGTAAATTTTTTTGTTTAAATAAATTCCGCAGTTATTTTTAAAGTATTTTGCCTAAAAAACGTGGGTATATTTTGGGTATACGGTATTTAATTTGGAATAATTTTCAAATATCGGTGTTATTTATCCCGTAAAATTTCGTTTTTATTATATTAAAATGTAATTTGGGAATTATACTAATTAATTGTTTCGGTATAAATCAATTTGTTTTTTTTCGTATTTATACGGGTCGTTAACCCTTGCTGCATTATATATATTTAAAGTCGCGTTTTTTTTATCGCTGGAATCTTTTCCAAAATCGCCATTTGATTTTTCGGTTAATAATTAATTTGTTATTTTAATATGGTAGATTTGTTCCAATAATTCCGTATCCGATTTTCCTAAAACGTTTAAATTTATAAATTCGGGTAATTTGGCGTTTTATCGGTATAAATTAATTGGTTACCTCGTTCCAATAAATATTCGATTTCCTACCGCTAAGGTTCAAATACCTCGGGATTTTTATAAGTACCGGCCTGCGTCGACTTTAAAATTATTGTGGGTTACGTAATTGTCGTCGTAATAAATGGTCCAATTTATTATATTATATTAATTAGGCTGTATTTAATTGTAATTAGTGGTATTAAATCCTCGTAGTTTTTCGGATTTACTTTTAAAATCGATGGTAAATTTTAAAATACCGTTATATATTTCGGAACAATTTCGCGCGATATATCCCGGTTTATTACATTTAAAATATTTGCCATTTTGGGGGTTTTTACAAGGTTATCGGTATTAAATTGCGTTTAGGTTTATAGGTCCGTTATATATATTATACGCGGTATTATATTGGCGAAACGGTTTAGGGTATTGGTATTTGCGTCTTATATTTATTTGTCGCAAAACTGGACCCTATACGCTACGTTTTTCGCGCCGTTCTAATTTTCGTTCGTACAATCGATTGTCGATTTTAACCGCTAATTCCACATATTTTATTAATATGTCGGATCGTTTTTTTTTAACCAGCTCGTTTTTAACCTTTTTTTTAAATCCCGCATAAAAACGTGCTATTAAAATTTTTTTACCCTATAATAATTTGGCGGTAATTTGTCGAAATTTACTGGTATATTTGGATACCGATTTGGTTTAGGTAAAGCGCACCAATTTACGTTTAACCGTACGTTTTTCGTTTGGGTTACCGAATATTTCCCTAAAATATTTTTCGAAATTGTCGTAATCGTCGAAAATACGGTTAATTTTAATTTTACGGTTTTTTTCCTTATTATAGTCCAAATAATTTTACAAAATTGGTTCGAACCAGGCGAACGCGTCGCCTTTTAAAAATAAGGTTGCGTAAATAACTTTATTTGCATTGTTATCGAAATTGTCCTTGTTAAAATGGAGGTATACCCGGATTTCTGTAAAAAATCCCTACAAAGTATTTATAATATTATCGTATAATAATAGTAAAAGGTATTTAATATAATTCCTATTAATTCGATTAATTTGTTCGGTTATTCGTTCCTGGAATTGTCGATTTTCGGTTTAAAACGTCGCGACTATTTAACGCAAAACGTTAACGTTAACCGGAACGTTGGTAATAAAGGGGGTTTAAGGGGTGGTTTTGTTAAAAAACATTATTTCGGCGGTACTATTCGGTATGCTTTAAAATAAAATATTAAACAGGAGTAATTAAAATGTTACCATTAAAATATTGTGGTAACCTGTTTTTATAATAAAATACAGTAGGTTAAAACAATTGAACGTTTAATTGGGTAATTGGGGTTTTTAATAATTGGGGTAAAATTATAATCGTTTTCAAATAAATATTAAAGTTAACTAAAATTTAATTGCTGCTAAGCAATTTTAAAATCGAATTTATTTATATAGTAATGAGCGTGCCTTATATAAATTATATTCCCAAATGTAATTATGGTAATTACTTCGTAATTACAATAATCACTTTTGTTTAAATCTTTTTAATCATTTAACGATCCAAATAATCACCTCCTTTTGGCGTTACGTGCAATTACGTAACCCATTGTTTAGGTAATCTTGGTTCTACCGGTCGGTATTTCCTGGGCAAATGTCGTTAGGAGGGGCGTGACCCCACCTGGCCTTCCTGGTACCGGCCCAACCCTTTGGTCGTAACAAAAGCTTAAAACCGCAAATATTCAACCCGTTCAACCCCTTATACAGGCCACCACGATCCTTACGGAGCGACGTTTTTTGATGACGAATGTCAAATTTATTATAAAAAGTATTTAAATGGTCGGAAAGCTTGGTTTTACATGATTTGGCTCGAATACCATGGATTTACCAATTTCGAATACCAACCTGATATTTTATCGAATATACCATATGACCATATTCGAGGGTATTATTGGAGAGGTCGGACGGGTTATAAGTTTGAAGGGCGATTCTGGACTGTTTTCCTGAGTCCATCAAAAAAGCCGGCAAAAAAGGAGATCAAAGGTTACACGGATGTGGAAACACACGGGCTGTTTGAAAATGGCATGTATTAGTTCGTCCTCGTAGAAAGAAGGTCCAAACTAACAATCTCAGACCAGACGACAGCTCGGAAAATGCTCGGGGACCCTTAGACCAAATGCTTAATCCGACTCCGTTCATGCCAACGTCAGCAATCCTCACCCAGGTGCAGTGAAAACGGGCCTTATCACCAGGTATCGCATTTTCGCGGCATATATCCGGCAGTCGACCGGCCACTTTAATTGGAGCCGGCTCAGAAAGTATCGAAGCCGTTGTCGCAGTCCAGGCCAGCAGAACTTCGCACCAGCCCCGCAAACCTTCGAAAAAAAGCCGGGAACCCACACGGTTATTATTTCCTTTCCACTGTACATTTAACAAATGTGTAAATTCTTTTTCCCCATTCAAAAAGCAAACTCCCGCTGGCATATTAAGCGAATCCAAGGGCCCTTGATTATTATATAAAAAGGCCCTGCCCGTTTTTTTACCCTGCTTTTCCTATTAAATTTGACTTTGGGTGTTATTTCTGTCTGGTTGTCGCAGCTAAACCGTTAATATATCGCACGCAAACCCCGATTCCCAAAGGGAAATAAAAATTACCAGAGCACAAACAACCGACGATTAGAGTGCCGGAAACTTGAAAAGAAAATACCGGTAAAAAGTAGTCTCAGTGCTCAGCCTAGACCCCTGCGTTGCAGGCTGGACTGAGCGCTCTATGTACCCTTTAGCTGCATGGTTTTTCGACCAATCAAATTGCCCAAAAAGATCACGCTCGTTCTAAAGTGATCTTTGGATGGGCCCACAGGTACATTGCAAAGCCACAATTGAGCCACAGCGACGCGGCTCAATTGCGGAAGTTTGGGCTTCAGGCATGAGCCCTGAGAATAGGAGGGAATAAAAACTGGTCGCAGGACCGGAAATGGGTTTTTATTTTGGAAGTTCCCTGGAATTGGGGGGTTTGTACGGGCGTTAAATTTTGGAATAAATTTGTCCCATTTGGACCTAATTAACCAAAAATTGTCCATCGCGAAAAGTTGAAGATTTTCAATTAGTTTATAGCGTACCGCCACAGGTCCAAGCCTTTTTCAGCGAATTTACTGATCACGACTGATTATAACTGAACATGACTGATTACAGACTGATCGCACCCTGAACAAGGGGGTAAATCTTGGTATTCTGGATTGGGGGGTCGCAAAGGGCAAAGTATGCGTGTGACAACATGAAATCTAAGAACCAAAAATACGACGCAACACCTATAGACAATGAACCTCCTCTCCAATTTTTGAAAACCCCGCATCATGCCGCCTCTCAAAACGCGCTCCCGTCGCAAGCATCACACCGTCCTTCTTAGATTGGGAGGACGGCTAGCTGCGCAGCTGGCGCAGCGTTCCCCATGGCGGCCTTTCCACAGCTGCCAAATCTCGGCTGACATCCCTCGAGGCAGAAGCTGGGCCCATTTCCACTAATAAGATCAATGGGTTAGCATTCAATATTTCAAAACCCTTTTTTATAAAAGGTTTCTCCACATGAGGCCCAAAAAGAAGACGCAAGTCGAACATACCAAAACCCGGCAACAGAGCAGCATGCACCGTGCTCAGTGTCCTTACAGGTGGTACCGTTCTTGAAGATGCCGCAGGTGCCGTCCTCGGTCGCGACGATGTTGGCCGGAACTGGGGGTATCACCTTGGGATCCGTTGTGGCTGGGGCAGATATCTCGGCTGCTGGTGTTGGCACTAACTCGGCGGGGAAGGCGAGGGCTGTTCCGGCCAGAGTGGCGAGGATGGTTTTGCTGAAGATGCTGATGAGGTTCATTGTGTGGTGTTATGGCGTTTCCTTTCGTATCTATTTCTTCTCTGATTGTCTGATCTGAACGCTCGAGGCGATTATTGGTGCTTTTATTGATGAACCGTAGAAACTTGACAAACACACAACGGGAATGAGAGACTCTGGGTCGGAAACCGCTTTATATGTGCTCGGGGCAGGCAAAAGAATAAATGACATTTTAGCATCCCTCGGAACTCTTACGTCAAGGAAACATTCGCCCTCTTAAATACTCTCTATATACGGGGCCAGCCGTGTCCCTCGATCAAGCCACAAAAAGGGGGAGCCCACGTAATCCGTTTCCAACGAAGACGCCGTTAGCCTCGTGAGGTAAGAGTTTGATGGCGCTAAGCGGGCGCCCAGACTCGCAAAGAAGACGCCATTGGGCCACGCTTTAGCGCCTACGCAAGGGGGGCAACCGGCTAGTCTGCAAGGGGCGATGATTTCTTTTTCTTTTTGTTTCTTGTTTGACAGCTGCAGGTGTAGCCGCTCCTTCGGTCGTGCCTTATAGAGTAGCTGCCTGCCGTTTACTGGTATAGTCGTGAAGCCAAGGGCAAATTTGCCTCCAAAGCTAATTCTGGAAAGTGGAGCTTCCGGCATGCACTGCATACCTAGATGGCAAGAGGGACTGGAATTCATCTAGGACTAGAACTAATTACTGTGGGTAAGAGGAGATCTTGATAATACCAGGTTGATTTCGATTATGGCTATGGCTAGGTACGTTTTATTTGAATACCCACCGGACTCAGCGGCCATCAATCATCAGGGGATGATCTGCCGTGCCGACCCTTAACATTGCCACATTGTATCTCAGGCTTCTCAGCAAAACTCTGGGTTCTCTCATCCACACGGCTAACCATGAAAACCCGAGCACGACCCTCGAACTCATTCGGCTGCGTATACGCGCTGCTCTATATCCGTCATGTGAGATAGACCCACGCGCTGAGGCTGCAGGGGCAGAGTTTGTGTACAAGCTTCTGTTCGTAATGGTGGAGAAGACATGGTAAAAGGACCTCTGCTGACCTTTGTGGCAGCGACATTCTGGATTTGCATTCGGGCTGGCTGACTTGTACAGGATGATTTGGATCTTGACTATGTGATGCAAAGATTGACGTCAGTTCAAGGGTCCTTCTAGACTTCTAGTTCCAGTGGCGCTACAGGGATCTAAAGTCGGGCACTTACGACAGCTCAAGTCGCGGGCTCCGGAACTGGCGTGTTTGGAGGAGTCTTCGGAGACTGATCTTGGAAATAGGTTTCCCTCCGGCTTGGGCGCTCAAATGAAGCGTAATTGATCAATGCCAGATTTACCGGTAGAAATCTGCCATCAAGTGCCGGTCCGTTATCGTTGATGTGGATGTTGGCGGGATTCTTAAACCGGAACAAAGGCATCGCATGAGACTGGGCTAGCTGCCGACTCGAGGGCCGACGTGACGTTCGTGATGCATCAGGTCCGATCTTCAACGGGATTTTCTTGGTATGCACAGGAAGACCCATGGGACAATATGATCGTCAAGTGGTACTCAATATGTCGTAATGATGTTTGACAAAAGTTTGATGATGCAGATGGAGTGCCTTTTGATTGGGATTGACATGAGTTGGGTTTGTGGTTTTGCAGGAGGCTGCAAGCTTTCTTTCAGGTTGGGCAGTGGGACAGCCTGAGAATTCTACAGGAGCGGGATGCTCGCGGCACATTGCAGCACCCAGTCCCTCTTCCTGGGATCTGAAAGACATCTGAGGCCAAGGTGAAATCAAGTTGTCCTGCATTCTTTTGCTCCCTTGATCTGGATTCAGGGGCAGGGTGGTAAAATATAATCTAGGTATATGTAACAAATGTAATCAATCCCCAAAACAAATAACCTCAACTTCGTCTTGATAAATGTCTTCCCAAGTCCGAGACAACTCCCTCTAGGATGCTAGGTCATTGTTTGCCCTTCAAGCTATCGCAAGGCACGCTGTTTGGCACAAACGGGGGGTCGATGTAATAGTCGTGGTACCACGTGACCTGATGCTCAGGCTTGGGGGTCAAATTTGCCATGGCCTCGACCCTCTGGTCCGTCTTGAGCACGGTGTACTGGGTCTTGTAGTAGTTTTGCGAGCAGTTGCCCTTGACAAAGTTGTGCTCGATGCGTCCTTGAACCTCAAAGACGGTTGCCGTGTCGTTGTTGCTCACGACAAAGGTGGTGTTTGGGAAGTGGGTCAGCGTCTTGCTTCCATCTGGCGGCAGGAATCCCTGCTTGCACTTTAGGATGGCTGCGGGGCCGACGCAGTCCAGCGTCAACGTCGTCTGTCGGCCTGTGCTGGTGAAGAAATCGGTAAAGGAGGTGGTTGCGGACATGTTGTCGGCTTGTCCCACGAGTCTGTGCTTTGGTGTCAGTACAGAACAAAGAGAAAACCAAAGCTTTTCGGGGGGGTTTCTTTTTACTTACGCTTCGTAAAAGGGCTTAAACTCTGCCGGTACGCCTGGCTTGGGTGCATAGTTGCTCATATCAAGAGCAGCTACAACCCCAGCCGCGATTGCGGTGTAAAGAATTTGAAACTTCATTGTTTTGAACGAAATTGCGCTGTATTCGTGGACAAAGACAAATAACTAGAGAAGAAGATAAGAGAAACACGTTGACTAAAAAAGTCAATCTTGAACGAAAGTCTAGGAGTCGGAGAATTATGAGTGTTTTTTTCTCTACTGTAGCTATTTGGAAAAGCCATTACACTTCCTCAGCTGGGCCCATCTTGCCCCTTTATACAAATTGCCGAAATGTACTTCTTGTTTGCTCAGCAACCCCATGCAACCGAAATCTCCGTCATGTTGATCTATCCTTCGGTAGACGGAAGACCCAAACTTTTCAGCTAGTCATGACCTCGCGTTTCCCCCTGAGACTGCGCCCCTCTGTCCGCGCCCCTCCGACCTGATGGAACAAAAGAAGCTTTCCATGCGGAGTAGCCGTTGACAGGTGCACGGGTGCGCAAAAAAAGGGGTGGGACTAAATATGGATTTGTGAGTGGCTTGGCAAGATTTGAGTTAGATGAGCTGTGCAACCTGCGTCAATGGAACCACTTTGGGAGGCTCGTTGAATCCATACGAAGGGGGAAGCACGATGGGATACCCTTTGCTATTTTAAGGGGGGAGGTTTGTTATATAAAATCATTGCCTCCATCCACATAGAATATTCGCAAAAGGTATCTTGCATCATCATCGCCGTTTGCGTCCAACTTGCCACCATTTCCCACAATCGTTCAATCGCAAATCTGTTCATATTTTATCCTCTTGAGACCAAAGTCAGTCACTCTTTCGACCTCACGACACATAATATTATCCATCGTCATCATGCGCTTCTCTACGATCGTTCTCGGCCTCACAGCTGCCATGGCTGCTGCCTCACCAGTAACAATGGAACCTTACAAAGCCGGGGCTAATGTTGATCCCGCCTTTGCCAAGTTTGTCGAAGAGTAAGTACCAGAATTGCTTATTTACCGAAAGTTATGTAGTTGCTACATCATTGTACCGGAGAATAAAAAGCTGACCCGGGATCAATCACACAATCTAGGTGGTACCGCATCTCGGAGGACAAGACCGCCACCACTACATTTAGCGACTTCTTTGCGCCGGGTGGTCAGCTTATTGTGGCCGGCAACGCATTCAACACCCCGCAAAGCATTGTCGCCGTTAAGCAGAACCTCCTCCCGCCCAATGGCAACAAGGCATGGTGGCATCTTATCCAGGGATCGACACTTGTGGCCGATGATACCAAGACGCAGACTGTCAGCGCCAAGATTATAATCCAGACTACCTACACCCCGGGTAACTGCTCACAGGCACAGTAAGATCTATCTTTCCTAGCTTTATTCTCTTTATTTTCTCTCTTCGGCAGTACGAAGTAAGATGACGAGGGGGGTATGGGCTTTTAGCGGGGCTAACATGGTCGATTCTGGCAGTGGAAACGCGGCATTTACCGTCGCCAAGGATGCTTCCGGCAAGCCGAACTGGGTACCGCACACGGCAGGACTGCAGGTCTATAATCTTACTGTTAACACCATCAAGACGCCGACAGACGAGCCTTGCCAAAAGGCATGAGATTACGAACTTTTCGAAATGTTTTTATTTACCTACCTAGTTGCATGAATTTACAGAAGCAAATCTATTTGAAACAAAAAAAAAACTTTTTTATCGATGAACAGCAGTATGCACGCACACCACTACCATGTTACGGAATAAGCATGCCAGGACAGTCAAACACAACACACACACACAAACCTCGATAGATGTGTCATGTTGCAGTCAACAAGCGGGGTTTGCATCTCTCCATGCCGACTTTCTGACTATTTGTAGATCACCGGAACAACTATGTTATATTCTCAAATACGCGGTTGCGAGTTGCATGGCATGCATATTATCCCCTCGTCTCGAGCCATTCTTTGCATATGCGAATCTGAACCCAACCAATTAAGGCTGCTCTCCAACACACCTAATCTTTTTTTATTTACACTGAGCTCCATGCAGAAGGCTTGACAAGGGGGGTGATAAATCAGGATATGCGACGGAAGAATCACTTGATCGGGCCTAGAGTCCCTCCTCGGTTGGACATTCTTACCGTAAGAGGTTTGGTAGGATGTGGCTCTCCATTACAGGCATGGTGTCTATATATACCCCGAGCTATCTCTGGGAGAATATGGCAAGATGAGTCCCAAAGCAGACCGCAGTCTTTGAACTGGTGATAACCTACCCCCTTTTCTTTTGGGACAAAGTTATTCAAGGACCCAAAATGCTACTGCATCAAGTCACCGACGTCCTTGCCACGCACTGGCTGTCGGGCATTCTCGCCCTCGCCACTGTGTACCTGGCAGCGAGCTACATAATCGACTACCGTCGCCTCCGCGCCTTCCCCGGCCCGCTTCTAGGCTCCTTCTCGTACCTCTGGATAGCCTACAATGGGTTCAAGGGCCGTCAGGGGTCCATCTTCTATGAGGTAATGAAGAAGTACCGCGTGCCGGAGCACTCGTTTGTCCGCATCGGGCCCAACGACCTGATGACCGACTCGCCCGAGGTGGTCCGACACATGAACTCGGCGCGGTCCACCTACATCCGCAGCAGCTGGTACCGCACCTCCAAGCTGGACCCGTACGGCGACTCGCTGCTCAGTATCCTCGACACGGCCCACCATGACGCCCTCAAGGCCAAGGCCGGCAGGGGGTATGCGGGCCGGGACAACAAGAACCTCGAGAGCGACATTGACGACCAGATACGGTCGCTCGCCGGCCTGCTCGAGCGCAAGTACCTGAGCAGCGATACCGGCGGCTCCGGTGACGCCTCGTCCTTTAGGCCCGTCGACATGGCCACCACCATGCAGTACTTCACCCTCGATTCTATCACCAAGCTGGCGTACAGCAACGCCTTTGGCTTCTTGGATCTGGATACGGACGTGCACGGGTACATGAAGGCAATCAGGGACGCTGTTCCCCTGATTATCGTCTCGTCCGAGTGGCCGCTGGCGGGGAGGATTTTCTTCAATCCGTATTTTCTCAAGATGTTTGGTCCGACACCTAAAGATAAGTCAGGAGTTGGAAAAATCATGGGGTTTGTTTTTTGCCCATCTTTTGTTCCTTGTCCAAGCAACAAAGCTCCAGCAAAGCTGACCACGTCTTTTTAACTCTTCTCTTTCCCATCACCCAGAACTCTAAGACAAGTCGTGGCATCACGCTTCGGACCTGACGCCAAAGACCAACCCGACATGCTGGGCTCGTTTGTGCGCAACGGCCTGTCGCAGTACCAGTGCGAGCAGGAGGTCATGCTGCAGATCGTGGCCGGTTCCGACACGACGGCGACGGCGCTGCGGGGCACTCTGCTTCGGCTGTGCTCGACGCCCATGGCCTACCTAAAGCTTCAGAAAGAGATCGACGAGGCGATAAGGTCCGGAATGGTGGGCGAGGGTGTCATCCCCCACGAAACGGCCAGGAAGCTGCCTTACCTCCAGGTAAGTTGACTCTACCAACCCCCTGTTTCACGTTTTTCCCGCGTCTTTCTTTATTCACACCTCGAGTACTCACATTTTCCCTGTTGTTTTCCCTTCCAGGCCGTCATCTACGAAGGCCTCCGTCTCAACCCACCCTTCACCGGCGTCTTGATGAAGCAAGTACCGCCAGGAGGCGACGAGATAGACGGCGTCTTCATCCCCGGCGGCGTGCGCGTCGGCGTCAGCGCCAAGAGCATACAGATGCGGCAGGACGTCTACGGCCGCGACGTCGACGTGTTCCGGCCCGAGAGGTGGCTCGAGTGTGACGAACAGACGCGGATGCGGATGGCCGCAAACACGGAGCTCGTCTTTGGGTACGGGCGGTGGATGTGCGCCGGCAAGAACGTGGCCTTTATGGAGCTAAACAAGGTTTACTTTGAGGTGAGTCCAAGAGTATCGGTTCATTTGGGATGTGAAAGCGGGTTATACAAGGTATTCTGTTCGAATCGTGGGTTTGCTTGCTGACAATTATCGTGGGAGATTAGTTGCTCCGACGTTTCGACTTCCAAGTCGTCGATACTAAGAATCCAGTCAAGGAGGAGAATTACAATGTCATGTTTCATAAGGATATGTTTATGAAGGTTACCAAGCGCGTGGTTTAGGTCGATATTTAACCAGAGTCCGCAAGAAACCGGATGCGTCTCCTTTTATGAATGGCATGGATATACTTGTACTTGACGAATTGACAAACGATCAGTCTATGGCTTTTTTTGGAGAGCAGGAACAGAATCAATTGTATCAGGAATATATATGGGAGAGGTGTCTTTATGATAGCTAGACGTCATTTCCTTTTCTTTTTTTGGAGATATATAATCAGCAACTCTACTCAATACTGAACACCCCTCAACTTCCTTCCAGACAAGTCTTGGAATAAATCAATGATAAAAACTGACTTTAGGGCGGTTCAAACCCTTTGTACGATTTCAACCTCAAACGCTCATGTTGAGCTGGTGTTCAAGCCATGAGCAATTAATTGATGTTTTATCTATTCTGGCTCTATAGTAGGCCAAACCCCTGCCCATGCATCAAAAGAAACCCCGTAACTTGGGATTAAACATTTGCCATGCATTTGTCACTCCCATTTTACCAATCACTGTCAAAACGTATCGGATGAACAATAGACCACGTTTGTTGTCGGGAAGTTACCTTATTGATCAGACCATGAGCCAAAGGTACACACACACATGGCTGGAAATATAAGCTCATTCCCCCTCATTCCCCGCGATGATGGCGTTCATGTGCGGAGAACGACTCGACTCGCACTCACTACGCCAACGAAACCTCGATAAGCTCTATCCTGGACTAGACTAGACCCAGTTCTAGTAGCACTCAACTATCTATCTCCCCTCCCTCATTCTCAAATCTAAATCCCGGATTGGCGACCACATCCTCAAGACCATTCAACCAAACTATCCTTCCGTCAAACAACAAAAAATGTCCAGCTCGGGAGTCAAAACCCACGCCCTCGGCGACTTCAAGCTCTCCTCGGGCGAGGTCCTCCCCGGCGCCTTCATCGCCTACGAGACCTTTGGCGAGCCCAACAATCCGGCAATCATCTACCCCACCTGGTACTCCGGCAGCATCTCAGACAACCACTGGCTGGTGGGACCCGGCAAGGCCCTCGACCCGGCAAACTACTACATTGTGATCCCGGCGCTGTTCGGCGGCGGCCAGTCCTCCAGCCCGAGCAACATGCCCCATCTGCCCAAGACCAAGCCCTTCCCCGACGTCACCTTCCGCGACAACGTCACGGCGCAGCACCGCCTGGTCACCGAGCACCTGGGCATCTCGCACGCCCGCGCCGTCCTGGGCTGGAGCATGGGCGCCGCCCAGACGTACCAGTGGCTGACGCAGTACCCTGACTTTATGGACCTGGGCGTGCCGTTCTGCGGCAGCGCAAAGACGAGCCTGCACAACCAGGTCTTCCTCGAGGGCGTCAAGAGCGCGCTGCTGGCGGCCAAGAGCGCCTCGTCCGCGGGCGTCTGCGCCGGCGAGAGGAGCGCCGGCGGTGGTGGCTATCGGAACTGGACCGCCGAGGAGAGGGTGACGGGCCTCAAGGCGCTCGGGAGGGTCTACGCCGGCTGGGGGTTCAGCCAGGCGTTTTACCGGGAGAAGCTGTACGAGGGGTTGGGGTACAAGAGCTTGGAGGATTTCATGGTCGGGTTCTGGGAGGCGTGGGCATGCTCAAAAGGTTTGTTTCTTTTCGGTGATCCAACCTCTTTGGCTGTGTCGTCTCCTCGGGTGCAAATACCCAAGGGGCTCCACACACAACAGTTGCAGTACTCGGCTGACATCTATCTGACCTACTAGATCCGGAGAACATGCTCGTCATGCTCCACACCTGGCAGGCTGGAGATGTCTCCGCTCAAGAGCCCTACGGCGGGAGTTTCGAGTCGGCCATGAAGGGCATCAAGGCCAAGACCTTGGTGCTTCCTGGAAAGACGGATCTGTACTTTCCACCAGAGGACAGCGAGCATGAGGTCAAATGCATGAGCAAGGGAGTCGGCAAGTGCATTGCATTCCCATCGATATGGGGCCATTGGTAAGTATCCATTTTAAGACTGAGAATGAAAGAAAAAAGATAGAGTGATGAGGCTAACATTCTGTTTCATGTACAGGGCTGGAGGACCGGGAGACAACAAGGTTGACGTGGATTGGCTTGATGAGAGGCTCAAGACTTTCTTGGGCACCGGTGAATTCCCATGAATTTTGATGCCAGCGTCCTGTTCAGTATAGGAAGGACTATGGGACGGAAACCAGCGACCTGCATTGGGTACACTCGCTTGTGCTGGACTGTAAGCGGCCGAACTCGGACATTGTGTGTCGCTCTTTAGAAATTTAGCTCTGGTGTATGCATGCAAAAATGGCTTTTTGCTCACAGTTATTACCAGGCAGACTTCAGGCACTCAGGCACTCAGGCACTTATATGCTCAGCATATGATTAATGACAATTAGTCGCCACGAGCATGACAGTAAGCATAGTGCAATCGATAGCAAAGCGTGGCGCGCTAGTAAGCGGAGACATGCATTATATTCTGTCTGCTATATACAATCACAATTAGCTTGAGGAGATGATCTTCTCCATCTCCTTTGCGTCCTTGACCGCTGTAGTCAGATTATCATATCCATCCTTGGTGATAACGACGTTGTCCTCGATCCTGCACGGCGACAGTTAGCACACATTGAGTGTCAAAACGGGAGTGGATTTCAACATACCTAACACCACCAACATCCCAGTACCTATCCAAGACCGCGGCATCAATATACTTGGAGTGCTTCTCATCCTTCAGATAAGGCTCGATGATGAAGTTGCAGAAGTAGATCTAAGCACAGACAACAGAAAATCTCGTCAGTAAAGAGTCCACGCTCGGACCAGTTACTAGGGCAGAAAACTTACGCCTGGCTCGACAGTAATCACGCTACCAGCCGGCAGCGTTCCCCTGACCCTCAGATACCTAAACATGGAGTCCTTGTCCTGATAGTTGGCATTGCCGCCCGTGTCGTGCGTGTCCATGCCGAGGTAGTGGCCCAGGCCGTGCGGGAAGAAGGCGACGCTGGTCCTGCTCTCGAGTATCTCATCGACGCTATACTCCTTCTTGAAAATGCCGGCCGCCAGCAGCCCCTCGACGGCGACGCGGTGCGCGTGCACGTGCACGTCGTCCCACCGCACGCCCTCCTTGAGCATTGCCAGCGTCTCGAGCTGCATGCGCAGGACCGTGTCGTATATGGCCCGCGACTCGGGCGTGAAGCTGCCCGAGATGGGGAAGGTGCGCGTGATGTCGGACGCGTAGCAGTCAAGCTCGCACGCGGCGTCTAGCAGCAGGTTGAGCTTGCCGGCGGTCGGCTCGTCGTTCTTGACGTAGTGCAGCGTCGCGGCGGCGCGGCCCGCGGCCACGATCGAGTGATAGGCCATGTGGGGCGCGCCGCGGCTGATGCACTCGGCCAGGAAGGTGGCGTAGAGCTCGCGCTCGTTGCTGACGTGGCGGACGCGCTTCAGGACGGCTAGGTGGGCGGCGCCCGAGATGTCGTTGGCCTTGGCGATGAGGGCGATCTCGTAGTCGGACTTGACGACGCGCGCGCGCTCTATGGCCGGCTTGAGGACGTCAAAGTTCTTGGCTCCGAAGCCGAGGAAGGTTACGCTGTCCGAGACCTGGTTCGGGATGGCGTAAACGGTGGAGGAGGGGGCCGCTTCGGAGAGGCTGGTCAGGGCGGCGTTGACTTCGTGGGTGTAGCGAACCTCGTCGACGTCGTACTTTTGCAGTGCCTCGGAGGCGGAAATGGGCAGGCCCGACCAGATGACGGACTCGGGGTCGACAGGCGGGATGTAGAGTATTGAGCGGGAGGTGGCAATGTCGTAGGTCAAGTAGCAGTCCGGGAGTTCGCAGCCGGTCAGGTAGTAAAAGTAGCGGCGCTGTCTGTTGCCATTGACTGCTCAGTTTTGTTCATGTAGGACGGCAAGGTCTCAAGTTGTGTTTTCTTGGTCGTACCGGAAGTGCTCCTCGCTGTCATTATCCTCAATCATCTTGGTCTTTTGTCCCTCCAGATAAAGAACTCCGCTGGCGTCGGGCTGGGTAGATCGGATAACCTCGACGACGCGTCTGGCGTGTTCCTTGGCGGGATACTTGCCCTTGAGAACATCATCGTAGTTTTTGGACGCCATCGTTAGCGCGCGAGTGCCGTAGCGACAGTGATTATGGAGGGGCAGTAGTGAAGCCGAGGCTCTTTGTGGTCGGTAGAAACTTTGTGATGATCGTAGTGCCGCTGTTGAATATGTGGCGTTTGTCCAGCACGCAAACGGCGCAAAGTTTGTCGGGAGTCGTAGTTGTGGTCGTGTGTGCGAGAGAGCTCGTCGTGGATAAGCGCTTGAGATGGAGCGCAGAATGTGCATCTGAGCTATGTACTAGGTGGTGCGGCACCAAACCAATTGGGGCCGAACTCTCGCTGTATGAGGTGCCTTATCTCGGTGTCTGTAGACTTCCGGGCTGCTTTGTCACCAGTCAGTCGTAGCTTGTGTTCCCAAATTTGCCCCGCTACATTAGAACCCTGTCCCTCTTGTCCAAAGGCTTGTGGAGCGATATGAGGTCAGAGCGGCGGGGTAGCTTGCCGATGCTTGCCGACGGCCCTCCGCTATAGCCTGGCAAGTCCTGGCAACTGGCTATTATCATGGACGCTAATAATGGATCTCCATCGCAAGCATGCCTAGCAATAGCATTGGGGCCTGAACTGGCCATTATCGTATCGATGCATACAGTTCTGCAGATGAGAACATTCGCCTTCCGACCGTTGCATGGAAGGGGACAAAGGTTTTTGAACGTACATGCATCACGGGTTCCCTCTTAACAATGGCATGCTTAAGTAAGGATAGTTGGTGGAACAAATAATCATTGTGCGATAATTCCAACTGTACTAGATGTTGTTGCCCTTGGTCTGTCTCCACCGGGCAAAAAATAAGATGATCGTGGCTTAAAAGACCCTTGAAACGCAAAACTTGACCAAGAAGACACGCTATGCTGCTTTTTTTCTTTCAATACATGCCATCAATCGGATAACAAAATGCACCGGATCGTCATCATAAGCCGTTCATATTCCGAGCCGTTCACACACGATCTCAGCGGTGTTGGACGCAAATCATTCTGCTGCATCATACCTCACTGTCGCCCGAGGCCGCCTTGGGCCTCCTAGATAGGTTCATCTCCAGGCCACCGCCACCGTCATCCGCGTCTGCCGCAGTCGTCTGTGACCCATCCTCGACGTACCCACCTCCCAGCAGGAATCCGCTGCCACTGGGACTCATTCGCGGGTCCGGCGGCTTGCGCATGACGTTCCAGTGCCCCCTCATCTCGTCCTGGCCGACGACCAGCTCGAAGCTGGCGAGGAAGCAGAAACTAATCTCGAGGCGGGCCAGCTCCGATGCCGTAACGCCCCCGACCTGCGCAAACCGCCTGTGCGAGTAGCAGCGGTCCTCGAGCGCCTTGTTGGCCACCCGCAGGCCGGCCAGGAGCAGCCGGTGGGCGTTCCGTCGCGTCACGGCGATGGCGCGCTCGTCCACCGCCAGCCGGTGAAGGTACAGTGACGTCGCTAGATACACACCCGTCGACGCCGGGCAGAAGCGGTGCAGCCGCGCGAGGTAGTCGGCGATACCGATGGGCGGCGGCTTCTTGGAGTAAAACTTGCGCGTGATGACGCTGTGCTGCACGTTCACCGGCTGCGCGTTGTCGCCCACCACCGTGTACGGCTCGGGCGTCGACGGGGGCGGGTGTGCACCGCCGCCCCCGCTGTTGGCCCCTGCCGGCGCGTCCCTCAGCATGACACCATCGATGCCTCTCCCTCCCTGCTGCGTCGCAGCCCGGCTGTTTTCCCTAGCCTCCGCTGCCCGCTGAGCCTTGGCCTCCGCCTCGAGCCGCAACCGCACCAGCGTTCTTGCCGAGTGCGAGCGCACAATGTCCTGCTTCTCCGCCTCCATTCCGCGCATCCGGGGGGCCTCGGGTCTCTCGGGGGCCGGGCTAGGTGGTATGTCGCCGGTGGACTGTACCAAGGCTTCGATGCTAGAGCCTAGTAGGCGCATGGCCACGGCGGGTGGTATGCTGAAGATGTCATCGTCGAGCTCGTCTAGTAATTGCTGTTCGGTGCGCGGGGACGACAGCGGCGGCGACGATGTTTGTGTATGCTCGTCGGTGGAAAAGTGGATATCGGTGGCCGGGTCCGGCGGCGGAGGTGGTTCGTCGGGCGGCGAGGGCGATTTTGATCTCGGCGGCGTCGAGTGGTGTGGTGGTGATGATGTCGAGGTGGTCGCTGTCACGCCGTCGGCTTCTGGGCGGGGAGACATGTCCCCTGGAGTTTTTGACGCTAACGTTCGTCCCGCTCGCCTCTAGAGTGCGACGGCAGTGAATCGTATCGCACTCGGTAGATTGGCTGGGCACGAAAGGGCTGAAATCAACCCTAGGTCAATTCGTCGGGCGTTGGTTGATACAACACGGGGGTTGGTGGTAAACGGGGCGCCTGTCTACGTCGGTGCAGATGCCGGCTCGGTCGTACGGTTCAGGGCCCAGGTGGCTCCGAGATGCTGTCTAATTTGGCGGCCCCCACACTCATGGTCTCGTGGTCGTCTCGACTTTTTTTTTATTTTTGTTTGCTTCAGCACTGCCGAATAATGTCCGAAAGGATGAGGTTTGGAAATTTTCAATTATCCAAACCGATGGGGCCACGCTGGGTGGATGTTGTTATGGTTTGCTTTTGCGACTGCTGTGGCCTGTTGCATGTGAGTTTTGTTTGTTTTTGCTGTGCTTTTCTTCTTCACTGGTGTCAAAAGAGTTTTTTTTTTTTAAACCACAAAATTGTTGGTCCCGTGTCGCGTGAGGAAAACTTCAATCCTGTGTTGGCAGATTCGAAATGCCTGTGCGCAAGAACAGACACTGGGTGCGGGGCATTCTACAGGGCTCCGGGATTAGCGCTGTTGGCGGATAAAGATCCCGACGGCCAAGAGCGGGCTTTGTTGGCCCTGGGGCTTTCCTTTTCTGGAGTCAATGACAGACAGTAAAAGGACAACCGTGGCTTGCGTGGGTCAGATGGAACATATATAGGCCTTGTTGATTATTCCCATACGAGATTTCAACTGACCGTAGCTGTCATTCTAAACTTATAATCAAACATCTGGTGCTAATCAGACGTTTGGTCGCACCTTGACAAAATTTGCGACGGAAAGCCAATTGATTCTACAGCAAATAAATGCAGGGCCCGCGGAGCCGGGGCTTCCCGCAGTTCACGACAGGGCGGCGCAGGCAAGCGAACCATCTTTCGGCCAAGACCTCACTTGTCTCGCTGTCCAAGAGTGGCGAGTTTTTTTTTATCCGCCTTGGTGAAGATGGTCCAGGTGCAGTGCCAAGCTGCTTCAGAGTGATGATGGTCGCTTACCCCGATAAGTTCGAGTGTTGACATGCCCTGGGAATCGGCTGGGGTGGCGACGGTGTTGTCAGTCAATTACGGACGAACGTATTAAAATACGGGGTACAAGAAAACACCGAGATTTAATTTTATCCCTACGTACAATAATGAGTAGACGCTCAATTTATCCATCCAGGCCTAGAACTAGACTAGAGCGTCATTCTCCTTGAATACACATCCACAGACTACCATGCGCTGTTCGATGGGTTTTCGACAATAACGAATGCTAGACTACCTAGTTCAAGCGACATCATTCGAGAGGGTATGCCTGGTCCCAACTTTGTACAACCAAGGCACCTAGATCTAGAAGTAGTTCTAGTTCTAGACTATAATAGCCTTGCTGGCGGCATGTGCGGTTCAGGAATTATGTTCGTCTGGTCCTTCTCTTCTCAGCCGCGCGTCCCACCAGCGGGACTTGAGGGAATGTGCAGCACGGTAAAAAAAATCCACTTCCCGGTAAATTGATTCTTTTCTTTCAGCATTCAGGGGTCTTTCGGACCGAGTCTGACCAACTGTCCCGCTTACAACTCTAGCAACACCATCCCCGGGTGCAAAAAAAGAAAAAAAAAAACAATAACAATAACAATAACAATAAGCTCTTACACTTAGTTGCCTCCTGCACCCATCATGTTGGTGGAACTGTTTTGTATCATAAATCAGTCGACTCAAGACGAGCTCCTATTCCATGCAATCTGATCGTACGATCCTCGGTACGGACTGCAATTGCTGCCCGCAGCCAAGCACACATTATCAGACGAGCAAGCACAAGTATAGAACAGTCTATACCAAAAGGGAGAGAAAAGAATGACTGCCTATCAAAAAAGCTAGTGATATGTTTAGCTTCCAGGGACGACCTTGCAGTCCAGCACGGCCGACATGCCACCATTGACCACCTTGATCGCCTCGGCAAGCTTGGCCTCAAAGTCCGCCGCCTTGTCCACCCTCGCCGCGAACAAGTCGCCGTCTGCTGCGGCCTTGGCGATTCCAGAGTAGTCCGGCACTGGATCAAAAGAAATGTTGAGCTCCTCGTGCGTCGCCGTCGATCCTTCACCATCCGGATGCACCAGGAGGAGAGACCTCTTGGGTGCGTGCCAGCCTGGGATTGCAAATGCGCATTAGTAAAGATGATGACAGCACGCCTTTGATTGAAAAATAAACCTGTCAGGGGGTACTCACCAGCATTGTTCAGGATGATGGTCAAAACCGGAATACCATATCGCTTTCCGATCCAGTGCACGCTGGACGGGACGCTGAAAAGGAACGTTCCGTCGGCGACGACCTGGCACACAAATTTGCCCTTGCCCTTGCCGCCATTAATGGTGTCTGTGGCGAGCTTTAGGCCCAACGCGGCACCACCCGACCATCCAAGGCCACCGCCTCCGCAGTTGTACCACGAGCCGGGTAGGATGGGTTGCAGGGCATCATGTGTAAACAAAGTGTTGGTAACGGCCTCGACTGCGAAAATGGTGTCCTCGGGCACTGAAGCCCTCACCTTGCGGCAGACGTACCCCGCACCAAATGTTCCGTCATCGTGCGGTTTGCAGCGCGCTTCGATGGTGGCCAGCAGCTTGCTGTGGCTGCTCTCTCGGGCGGCGGCCTCCGTCTTGCTCGTGATCAGCGCCTTGTTCGCCTTCAGATGCGCGGCGAGCTGCTGCACGACCGTGAGACTGCAGGCCCTGTATCGTCCCTCGGCAGAGACGTAAAACACCGGCATCATCTGCTTGAGCGGGTCCGAGTCGATGTGGAACACGCGAGCGTCGGCGCGCGGCTTGCATTGCGTCGGGATCCAGGGGACGTCAACGTCTAGGAGAATGATGACGTCGGCCGTCTCGATCTCGGGCGCGGCGCCGTATCTCAGGCCCAGCCAGGCGGGGTGGTTCGCCGGGAAGCTCATCTCGCTGCCCGCTGTGTCAAGGATCTGTAGAGCGGGCACGGTATCGGCGAGCTCAATGAGGGCAGCAGGGATCTCCTGGTTACGGGCAGCATAGCCCACGATGAGGATGGGCTGTTTCGCACCACCGAGCGCCTCGGATATGTTTTTCACCGCTTTGGCCGGCAGTGCCCCCAGCTCGATCGGCTCGGCAAGCTTCTTGTCCAACTCGTACGGCTTGATCTCCTCCTCCATGACCTCTCTTGCGCCGTACAGGTACACGGGGCCCTGGGGCTGGCTGGTTGCAAACTGCAAGGCCCTGGCCACCATCTGCTTTACGTTCTTGCCCGTCTTGAGCTCTGCACTGTAGCGGCAGTACTGGCTCACGATCTGCTTCTGGTCCGGCACGTCCTGGATCCAGTGAATGAACTCGGTACGGGACCCGCGCATCTCGCCCTCGATTGTGAAAGGTGAAAGACCCGCAAATACAAGCACGGGAGCCCGTCCCGTTGATGCGTTGTGCACCGCCGCCCCAAGACCCTGGGTTCCGACGTCGACGTGGACAATGACGCACTGGGGTTGGTTGGTTAGGCGAGCGTAGCCATCTGCCATGGACATGGCGACCATCTGTATGATTTGACACCAAGTCAAGTCCGTCAGTGGTCTGCTTTTCAAGGAGATACCTTTCTAATCGCTGGAAAGGCTTACCTCGTTGGGGCATGTTATGATTCTCGGAAATTGACCCTTCTTTTCGCGTGTGCCCTTGACCATCGCTTCAATGATACTTGGATGGTCGGAACCGAGGTTAACAAAGCAATGCGTGACGCCGGCTTCCCAGAGCGCCTCGAAGAAGGCAAATGATGTTGTGTACATGGTGGGCAACTGGGAGAGCTGCAACAAGCAGCGGTCGCGTTGACTGTCTCAAAATCCGAAGGTGTTCTGTACAACTAAACAATTTGAATTTTATATACTCGGGGTTCTGAGGGGTCCAGCCTCCGAGACAGGAATGTTTGGAGATGTGAGGGGTGGATTGGCTGGAGCTCGGCAAAGAAAACTACCGAGATTCGTCTCGTCCCGGGGAAACAAGATTCCAGCGTCGAGCTGTCACTGGAGCAGACAGACAACTCGAGGTTGAGGTGGGGATGGTGAGTGAGTCTCCCAGCAACACAGGTCTACGCCAAGCTGTATTCTGGGTGGTTGAGGTGGGATATTTGAGTTGGGACCGGAACAGCTTTTTTGGGGTTCGAACACCAGTCCAGGCTAACGTGGCTTGGCTTGGAGACGGTATCGGAGTGCCGGTCGACCTCGGTAATTGCTGTCGAAAGGGTCTGGGCGCTGTTCAGAGAAGAGTAGTAAGAAAAAGAGATCTCCTGGATTCAACAATGTCAATTCTTTGTCAGGGAGGCGCTGAAATATAAGAGTTTATTGTCGGCAATCAACGGATCAAGTGTCGTGGAGTGGCCAGGTATAATACAGGTATCGGAGTTGCCATTTAAAGAACCAACAGTGAGGTAATCAGTGGACACATGATGGCACTCGACCCCTGCTCCTTCTGGCTGAATGGGGCGCGGGGTACTAGAACCTAGTCAGGCAATATGAATCCCCGCACCCCACCAGAGTCCGAAGCTCGAGGCCAAAGCGATTGATTGACGTTGACATTCAGAAGGGGATAGTGAATTTTTTGAGATGATTCAAATTTTCGAATCGCTAAGCTTCCTGACTTATAAAAAACTATATCATGGCTTATTCTAGCAATTGCATTTTCTTCTTTCCTTTTTATTCGAGGGCATTTATGTCTCTATCGACATACAAAATGTTCAAGCAGTCCAGCCCTTCGGAATTAATCGATTTTCCCCACATCATGATCATTATCATTAACATCATGGAGACCGGTCTCCACAGACCTGCACGCCCTCCATCTTGTCACGCCCTTCCAATGACATTGTGGCTTCCGGAAAGTATGAAGATGGATTGATATACACTGCACGAGGATTAACAGTACATGTTGTCCGTGGTACTAGACTAGGATGGGACTAATCTTGAAAGACACGAAAGTCGTTTGGAATCCATGTACCCTGCTGACTGCCGGCTATTCGCGGCTTGGAAAGCTTCAATGGGTTTCTGCTATGAGGAGACTTGGTTGGTTTAAACCTAGGCAACCTAGTGAGTTCACGACTGTGTCTCGCCAATCTAGACTAGGTCGAAAGCTAGCTAGTTTTCGGTACGTAAAAAGAATATTCCTCCCCCCAAGCACCACGGTATTTGTCGCGAGTTGCATCCACATCCATCATTTGACGTGTCACCCACTCTTGTATCCCTGGAAAGACCAGACTACAACACCACCATTCATCATGCAGAACATCGACAGCAGCGGAACATCCAGCAGTAAACATCTACAATGTTTAATTGATTGGTTGACGATAAGATTTCAGCAAGTACCCTTACCCAGTATCTTCAATAAACCCGAATTACATACATATGCAAACTAATTCGATAGTGGTTTAATAACAAATAAAACCTTTAAATTACATTTTACGGCGGAACTAAAATGTCACATCAGGTGAACGTTAAGTGCATGACAACAGCGCTTATGAAACGTGGTTGCTGCGTATAGGATCGTCGCTTCACTCACCGGACTGGTCTTCAGCTTGGAAATATTGCTGTTTCCTTGCCAGGTCTTGAATGCGCGGACTGAAAACCATGCCCAGAGTGCCGCTGACCACTGTATTGTTATTTTTGTATATGCAAGTCATGGTTTGCGATCACCGGTCACTGGAGGCTTCATTTTGCCATCCATCAAGGGGCATCTCAAGTGAGCACCGATATTGGTTGGATGCATCTTACTAGAATTGAATTACGGCTGTTCGCTAGATATACTATATACATCAAAGTAAACCCCTACTAATCCAGCTACAGCTTGTTCATTCCCAGCTCGGCAGCCTTGATCTGCAGGGCCAGAAGCCTCGAAAAGTAGCGACAGAGAGCGAGGTTGCCGCCCATGAACCAGAACCCAGGATGCCCACTCCTGCTCCAGATCGTCCTGTGCTCGCCCTTGTCGTCGAAACCCCAGACGTCGTCGACGCGGTCCGCCAGGGCGTCGCCAAAAATGGCCCTGGCCTCCCCCCTCATGTTCAGGTAGCCGGTGGCGAAGACGATCTCGTCGGCCTCTAGCTTCTGACCGTCGGCGAACAGGAGCCCGTCGGCTTGAACCTCGCTGATCTCACAGCCCTGTTTGATCTTGATCTTGCCGTCGGCGATGAGCCGGCTCGCCCCGACGTCCATGTAGTAGCCCCCTCCCCGCTGGAAGTATTTGATGAAGAGCCCACACGCCTCGGGCCCCATGTCCACCTTGAACCCGACCCGCTCAAGCGCCTCGAGGATCTCACGGTCTGCCTCGTTTTGTAGCGCCGTAACGGCCCGCTGCGCCGTCTTGAACTGCTCAAAGGGGTACGAGTACAGCACGAGGTCCGAGTCCTCGGTCGGCGGCCCACCCTCCTCGTACAGACCCGCCAGGCCAATGTTGACGATGGCGTCGGACCCGACGACGCACGTCGACGACCGCTGCACCATGGTCACGTCGTATCCCTTGCTGTAAAAGTCCTGTGCGATGTCGTGGCCAGAGTTGCACGACCCGACCACCACGGCGCGCTTCCCGGCCGAGTTGGGCGTCGCGCCGGAGAACTCTGATGAGTGGCAGAGCCGAGTGCCCTTGAAAGCGTCCATGCCCTTGATCTGCGGAAAGTTCTTCTTGCCCGAGTGGCCGGTCGCCTGGATGATGTGCTTCGGCCTGACCGTCTTGGTCTCACCCGCCCTCTCCAGCTTTACCGTCCACTCCCTCTTATCCTCATCCCAGCTCGAGTCGGTCAGGCTCGTGCCCGTCCACACGTTGAGCTCAAGGAGGCTGACGTAGGATTCGAAGAAGTCTGCAATCTTGTCCTTGGGGGTGAAGACGGGCCAGTGGTCTGGGAACGGTATGTACGGCATGTGGTCGTACCATATCGGGTCGTGTAGAACGAGGTGGTGATAGCGGTTCCGCCATGAGTCGCCCACGCGGGGGTTGCGATCGATGACTAGGGTGGGAATTCCTTGCATTTGTAGTCGTGCTGCGACTGAGAGGCCACCTTGTCCGGCTCCTGGAGATTTTGGTTATCTATGTCAACTCTGTTTCCAGCTGGTTGTGAATACTAAAGTCAAAAGTGTAATTACCAACAACAAGCACCGTAGGCTCTTGGTCTTCAAATCGCGCAGCAGCCTCCCGCCTCTCTTGCCAGTTCGGTTCATCATGTGTGCCCTTGTGCTCGACACCCTTTGCCCTCCGGCCCCTGGTCGGCTCCGGGTGGCCCTCGATCTCTACCAGCGAAGTGAACAAAGTTGCAATGTAGAGCTTACCATCCTCCCCCTCGGCGAGACGAGCCAAGCCACGGCCCTTGCCGTGCTGCGCCTCGACGTCGAGGTGGAAGCTGATGCACTTGTGCGTCCCCGAAGCCTCAAACGCCGATAACGTCGGCGACCTAAAGGCGCTGCTCCTGTCAACCGTGATCCTCTTGGGCAGCCTCACGTCCCCGCCGTCGTGAGGGACCTGGTTGGCCAGGAAGCTGCCGATCTGCCCGCGACCCTTGAGGGTGCGCATGACCCACGTCAGGCACAGGTGGTCGCGCCAGTAGCCGTGGCTGGCACCATCCGGGAGGAACAGGCCGGCTACGGCGTTGGCGTCCCCGGCGTCGAGGGCCTTGTTGAAGGCGCCGACGATGTCATCTGCTGCGGCGTCGACGTCCACCGAGGTGTTTTTGATGGTGGGGAACTGAGCTGCCGGGTGGTCGGTCGAGCCTGGCTCGATGCGGTCGTCGGCGGGGAATTTTATTACTTCGGATGGAGACATGACTTGGGACGACGGAGTTTCTACACCCTCGGAGTGGGATTCTTGAGTGCGACAAAGGATGAACAAAAGCCACGACCACTGCCTGTATTAGGTTGGTCTACAAAGGAACACAAGTGGTATTTACGTGGTAGTGCAGCGGAATCGGTGAGTGAACGAACATAAGTTTAACTTTTTGCAAATATTTTACTTTTTTTTTTTTCGTTGGGGCGACGGGCTATATGTTCTCCCTTCAAAGCCCGCACCAAAGGTCATCCAACCCTCCGAAATTCGGATTGCAGGAACGAATGGGATACGCGCGGGGGAAGGGACAATCCCGGTGTGCATAAATGCGACTTTTGAGGGGTTCGTTGTCTCTCGGCCTTCCCTAGCAGCTGAAGTTTATTTGGTGATTTCATAATTCGCCGCGGAAAAATCCGTCCCGTTTTCGTACCGTTAAAAAAAAACGAAGAAAAAAAAAGAAGAAACGGACGAGGCCGCATGGTTGGGTATTTTAGGTTACGCACAACAAAATAAATAATCAAGACGGTTTCTGCACACATCAGACAATTGCTTTGTGGCGAAACAGCTTCATCATCATGGGCTGGTAGTTGCATCATACTATGTAGTCACTGGACTCGATTGATCTAGCAGTAAATATATCGTTGCCGATAAACCACCGATTCATTCTCGGATGTACAGAAAGGGTAACCCGATGGCAACGAGGCAAAGCAGCCAAGAGCGCGGAGGGGTGGGCTTTCGGAACGGGTGCGGGGTGCAGCAAATCGTGCGGAGGCGGGTTGCCATGCTGGCCGATTGATCAACTATTTTCGTAAACTAGGTACCTTAACTGTTTATTTACCTATTATACAGTACATTGTTTTCGTAGTAGCAACGTATTGACGGCGTGCAACTGATAGAAATCGCATCGAACAAACATTGATGATTCCGATCACTTTTTTTTTGCTTGTTTCTTTTCGTAAATGCTCTCCATCACCATCAGTTTACCGATAGATTCGACATGAGATGCTACATCAAAGGCGATGCTGTCACAGAAAACTTGAGACGGTTTTGGGATAGGTAACGAGCCTATAGATCCCTGAGTAGACGGGAGGCTGGGATTCTTTTATGGACTTTACTGATGTTCAGTGCAAATAACATCGCATGATACAACGAGTAAGCATGCAGTCAAACTCGGGGCTACACGTGGCAGTATCATGGCAGCATCGTGGCCAAGGCGTTCGTGTTCTCATTATTCGGATATGTTTGACGCGTAGTTCAGTTCCTACTATTGTAGGCTGGCTGGGTTGACAAGAGGCTTGTCGGCATCTGCAGCAGATGGGTAACCTTGGTTAACACCTTGGGAATGGTGCCCCAATAACACTGAAGGATGCATGCCAGACGTCTACTTGGTCAGAATTCGGCTCAGGACAGCAAACACCGCAGGCAAATCCATGCCCGAGCCAGCCTGCTTTGATGCCAAGACGACTCGTTATGCAACGCCTTTGCATGCTTTATCGTGCTGGACATGTCCGAGCAACTACCAAATACGACATGATCCATGTCAAACAGGGGCAAAGGGGCAGCGCAGAATCCCTGCCCTGGAATAAGTTCAAACAGTCCGAACCACGAAAATCATAAACGAGCAGAATAAGCATAAGAAACCAAATCGACGACATCACTCGGACGTTAAAAATCAGCAAAATGTGAAGAATCAAAGCGGTGGTATTATTAAAATTGGAATCCTTCCTTCCTCGCCCTATTCCAACTACTGAACAGTTAAGTCGTCCACAACTCGGTGTCATGTCGAATCGGTTGTCCCCAGGACAGACCGAGGAAGGTCGAAATCAGACAAAGCAGCAGAATTGTTTAGTTGACCTTGGACAGGTCAAGAGAAGGGACAACCCTGGCACCGTCCTGGAAACCGCCACGGACCTTGGTACGGCAGAGGTTGCCGTTGCGCTCCTTGATGTTGGCGTCGCAGGCAAGCCTGTTGTTGGCAACACAGCTCAGGGCTGAGTTGCCTATTATATTGCGAAATTGCAAAGTAAGTAAAGGATCTTGGGGGTTGGAACCGGTCGGATGCGTTGATGTTTAATCAAGCAGTTTGCGGCTACTTACAGGCGTTGCCTCCGGGCACGCACTTGCCAGCCTCGCCGGTCTCGGTGGTGCAGATCTCCTGCTTTATGCTCTTGTTGGCCAGGCAGCAGGTGCCAGTAGCGCGGGTCGCGCGGGCCGAGAGCTCGGTGGCGGGGGCGGCAGGGCCGGCGGCGGCAAGGGCGGCAAGGCCGAAGATGACGGTGGCGAAAGAGAACTGCATTTTGTTTGATTTGGTGGGTTTCGTAAAAGACCGAAAAGTGGAGAATAAAAGAGTGTTTAGTTTGTAATAATAGGAAACCGACCGGCGGTAGAGAATTGAAATTTGCAGAGGGTTGCGAGGAAGGAAGGTGTGAATACCGGGCTTGATTCTTTGGGATGGGGAAAGAAGAGACGAAAGGTTATTTCTAGGGCCAAGATCAACGGCTTTATATAGATTTCCAAGACGAAGTGGTTAACTATTCCATGGCTGAGGTTACACTGTCGACGGTCACGATGGAGACGGGCCATCCCCTGGGGACGTCGAGACAAAGCGTGGGTATGATACGTGAACCAGACAATCAATGGTGGCTTGCGCGTTATGATTTGCAATGTTGCAGGGTAGAGTGTGAATCCGAATGTGGAGGACCATGTGCCATTCCATTCGTTTACTGGTAATGTCATGGTTGCGGCTCAAGTGAGTGCAGTCTGGATTGGTCTGTTAAGTGTCTGTTCCCTCGTCTGGTCGATCGGATACCCCAGCCGAAAATCCTATCCTTGTGTTACTTCGTACTCCTGTCCAGTGCTGTAACATTGGGTGACAGAGTTACATAGTAATTATAAGAACAAGGCCTACCTGTCTGCGTGGTGGCTAGACTAGCGAGTGGATTGCAACAACAGAGACCGTAGAACCAGGTCGAGTGACCATGTTTAAAAGCCCAATCGATTCGCCACTTTTTTGTTCTCCAAGCAGGCAGGTTTAGCCTCCAGAATGTGGAATGATTTTCAAGACATAGAAAACACCTAATTTGTCACCTTTTCCGCAACCTAATTGACCGTCAATCATGCTTGCCAAAAAAAAAAGGTTTAGATTGTCATGATTGTGAACTCGGTGCTCGGCCTTTGCATCCACTGCTCTTTCGGTACCCCACTTTGTCAACAAAAACATCAAATCCCTACCCTGCAACGACCCTTAACCATGACCCGTTCCAAAACCCCCCTGGCGTTTTTCCCTTCTTGGACTAACATCCCGGAGCTGTTCACTCTTTGGTCGGCGCTAGCCCAGGCACAGTAGTCCCTGCATGGATTCTAACCGTCTCATGTTGGAAATTCGAAACCAGGAAGCGAGCTTAACGATGGCCTCAGGTCCCCAGCAAAACGGGGCTCATTTGTTCCAGTCGCATCGTCTATCGCAGTGCAGTGACTGTCGCAATCACTTCAACACGAGACGATCGGCCTTTTGATGCCGACCGATTCTCGTATCGTTCCGCTTGAGTTGAGTTAAAACTTCAAAGGCAAAAATAAAAAGCGAACAATTCCGCGCGCGCGGCGACCGAATGGCGAATCCCAGAAAGTCATACAGTACACTACACATTCTAGAATGATGTGGAGATACAGTAATCGGCAAATCGGATGGACAGTCATCAAGAGGAAACGCCAATATTCTCACATTGATCGCCCTCGAAAATCTCCACTTGACCCTCAGCAACCCTGTAACCATCATTCTGTGCAGGACTCCATGTCCGCGACATATTCGTAGGCAGGCTTGGTAGGCAAGGGGGTGTCATAGAAACAGTGACACCAAAATATCCCCAAAACTTCAACTGCCCTCAACACCGCAAAACATGGACTTTTTAATCTAGAAAAAGAACATAGCAAGTATAGTTGGTTCCGAATGCAGCTGTTGGAAGTTTAACAATCGATATATACCTGATATTGCGCCGCTGGTGTAGATTTGAAGGAATGTTACTTCGTAGATGACTTTGGAAAAACTGGCGAATTTGCCATGTGGTATGACTCTCAAGTTGACACCCACTTGGTGGCTTGGTGAAGTAGCAAGCTTGGCAATCAAAGCAGGCAAGGCAAGGTTATGGTATTTTTGGATAAGTGTTTTTGCTGGTTGTTATGACCCTCCCAAATCGGATAACGGCAGCGCTAAAATACTGTACAATGGGAAATACCGTCCCCTGCATATCCCCCTTTCTCGGCCCCGGTATTTTTTGCTTGTTGTCGGTGTGGCCGCAGAACGTTGTCTTGGCGCCGACGACGGTGAAAATTCCTATCAAGGAGTAATCATTGAAGGAAGAATTCTCCTAGCCTTTCTTGGCGTTAAAGCGACGACCCCCTAAATCTTACGAACTGCATCGCATTAACTGACCACCCCCGTTTTCTGCCCACCAACGATGCCATTTTCAGCCCTTGATGTGGAACGATGGCGATGACGATCTTCGCGACGTCTTGCCCGGATTGCAAGCGCGCGCTTGTGGACGTGGGTGCTCGTCATCGTCTTGAACTTGATATATATATCGACTTCGCTCTCCCGTAGATCTGTTTGGTTTGTTTTGTAGATCAGCTCAGCCCGAGTATCTCTTTCGCAGCTTTTTACATTCCTTTATTCACTTCAGAATATACCACAATCTTTACATTCGTGTCTTGACTGGCATCGATTTTGCATTATCGTTCAAAGACTTGAAGTCCATTCTTTTCGCCTTCCAAACAATTTGTTCACCTCTTTTCCCAAAAAGCTCCAAAGAGAGTACTTGTGCTTGCTGCCCAAACACCTGATATCCATTTTCAAGATATCTATCACTTTTTTTTCTCCATACCGCCAAGATGAAGACCACTGGAACCATCACCGCCGCCCTTCTCGGCATGGCCTCGCTTACCAGCGCCCACTACACCTTTGACAAGACCATCCTCAACGGCAAGCAGGTCGGCGGAGACAATGCTTCTATCCGCAAGCACCAGAACACCTTCATGCCCATCAAGTTCAACAAGACCCCCCAGGGATCCATCACCCCGACCGTCGCCGACTTCGCCTGCAACAAGGGCGCCGTCGGTGCCAAGGACGTCCTCCAGGTCAAGGCCGGCGACAAGATTGCTATGAAGCAGGGCTTCGGGGCCACCGGAATGCAGCACCCCGGCCCGGCCCAGGTTTACGTCTCGCCGGTCGCCAACGCAAAGACCGACAAGGGAGATGACTGGTACAAGATCCACCAGAGCCTGATCTGCAAGCAGGGCAGCCCCGAGAGCCTTCGCTCCGACGCTTGGTGCAGCTGGGACGAGGACAACGTCAACGCCGTCATCCCCGCCACCATCCCCAACGGCCAGTACCTGCTCCGCGGCGAGCACATTGGTCTTCACGGTGCCCACGACGGCCAGGCCGAGTTCTACGTCGCCTGCATGCAGATTGAGGTGACTGGCAACACGGCCACCAGCATGCCCGGCACCAGCGCCAAGATCCCCGGCATCTACAAGTCCACCGACAAGGCCGTCAACTTCAGCGTCTGGGGCCGCTCGACCAGCTACGACACCGCCCCTGGCCCTGACGTCATCCCCGGTGGTACCATCCGTGGTTCCGCCAACGGTGCCGGTGGTGACAAGACCATCACCGTGGGCGGTGGCGCTGCCCCTGCCGCTGCCTCCAACACCAACAACGCCAAGAAGACTACTACCAACAACAACAAGAACAACAACAAGAACAACAGCGGCACCAAGAGCATCAAGGAGGTCAAGCCCGTCCAGGCTGCCGCTGACAACAAGGAGACCTCGTGCAACCGCCGCCGCCGCTCCCTGCCAAGGCGTGCGGCTGAGCAGCTTGTCGATGAGATTGAGGCTGAGTTGGAAGCTGATTTGGAGTAAACTCTTGTCGTTAGTAGTCGTAGTCGTACGACTCGTGTTCATAGGGGGTTGGAACGGATCTTCACAGGGAACAAACCAGGAAGTTCAAAAATCCTAGCTGCTGATCCCATAGAACAACCACCACCCCAGGCTCTCGCCACCTGTAACTTTACCAATTACCTTTGTTGTACATATAAATCTTGATGCTAGGCTCATCTATGCAACCCAATACATATCACCTGGGAAAACCCCATAAAACCGCTTTCAATAACTATTTGTGTCCTCGTGATGAATTCTTTTTTTAAGTCGTTGCTTTGACCGCTGTTAAAATCCGGTTGTGGTGGATTGGTCGAGCCGGAGGTTTTACCCACATTATTACCCCATTAAGGGTGTTAATCCTTCATGCGAGATCGTCCCGAAATAGCCAACGTGGTATGCGATTTTCTTGGCAGGTGTCAAGAAGAGCATTGAGGCAAACCGAAAGTCTAACGATAGCTGCTGCGCCTTGATCGTCGACAGGTCAGCGACTCAAGCAAGCATGGTTAAACATTCCGGATTTTGGCCCTGTAGGGCACCTGTAGCAAGATGTAGAACGACTATAAATCTGCCAAGGTTCTCCTCTGCTGGTTCACCTTCGTCCTTCTCTTTCTCACCACCCACTGTCATTCAGTCGAGGTTTGCAGTAACTTGCCCTTTTTTCCTTCTTTTTCTTTTCTTTCTCATTATTTCCTTATTTCCTTTGTCTGTCTTGATTTCAGTCTCTCTGTACTTGTTCTTATTCTTGTCATTGTCCTTTTTTATATTCTTTTATATCCACAACGACAAAAAGCCGCCATCATGCTTCCCACAAACCTCATCGCCTTTATTCTGGCCGCCGCCTCGGCCGTCGACGCCGGAGCGCTGATCCCCCGTCAGGCCAAGCCCCTCCCTCTGCGCGTCACGTCCTTCAACATCAGGTTCGACGCCGAGAAGAGCAGGCGCGAGAAGGAGGAGAAGCCCTGGAGCGACCGCGGCCCCGTCCTGATCAAGACCATGGCCGACATCGCCGCCAAGCCCGCGACCGCCGGCGCGCCCGCCATCTTTGGGCTGCAGGAGGTGCTCAGCAACCAGCTGTCCGACATCAAGAAAGGCATGGGCGACGGTTGGGACCACATCGGCGTTGCCCGCGAGGACGGCAAGTCCAAGGGCGAGTTCAGCCCCATCATCTACAATACCAAGGACCTCAAGGTGGTGACGAGCGCGACCAAGTGGCTCACCGACACGCCCGACAAGCCCGGCAAGGCTCCCGGCGCGGGCAGCAGCCGCATCGTGACCCTGGCCGTGTTCGAGCACGTCGCGACCAAGAAGCGCTTCCTGCACGCAAACACGCACCTCGACAACGTGTCGCCCGAGGCCCGCATCGCCGGCATCAAGGTGGCCATCGCCCAAATCCAGGACATGCTCAAGGCCCAGGGCGGAAAGCTACCTGTGTCGCTGACTGGAGACTTCAACGCCGTCGCCGGCGGAGACGCCGCCAAGGCCCTGGCCGACATGAACTTCCTCAAAGACGTGCACGACATCGCCACGCCGGCTCAGCGTAGCGGTGAGGAGCTCACCTACACCGCGTTCGAGCAGGGCAAGGGCCGTGGCAGGATTGACTTTGTCTGGATCGGCCCCAACGCCGACTCGCCCTACACGGTGCAGAAGTACGAGGTCCGCGCCAACTTTGTCGACGGCCTCTTCATGAGCGACCACAGGGCTGTGGTTGCGGATATCACAATGAAATGAACTACCTAGCTAAAGGTTTCTTTTTTGGCTTTGGGAAGGAGTACAGCGTTTCTGTTTCTTGACTTGTTTTGCTTTCAGTACATTTTTGTTTAGTACCTTGCTGTTTTTTTTGGCATGGGGGTCTCAAATCATAAAAAAAACGACAGCGATTTTCGCAAAAGAACCTCTCTGTGCCAAGTTTCATGTCCCACCAGACCTTGTGTTTCAAATCACGCCGAGTGACATAAAATATCAGAGGCCCGAGTAAACTATACAAACGGGTCCGCGTTCCCGTTCCGGCCCTTAACGATGCCGCCAATGTCGCTCGTCACCCAGCCGCCGTAGAAATCGCCGGGCTGCGGCTGGACCTTCTCGCCGTCGACGTAGCACTCCCAGGGAGCGTTGGCGTAGAAGGACAAATAGTCCTTGATAGCGACGAAACCCTCGGTCGGCTGTTCGTACGACCAGACCTTGTTTTGAACCGTTTCGCCCGTCGTCGGATGCGTGATGGCGTGGTACGTGGCGTGACCTTTCCATTCGCAATAGGTGCGCCGTGCGGTCTTGGCCAGGGGGGCGAGGATTGGGGAGGGTGGGAGGTAGTATGCTGGTTTTGGTGGGGTTTTGTTTCCTATTGTTAGCATGACTTGCTGGATTTGATTGGATCCCACAGGGGAGACCAAGGATTCCGCTGGTGACACTTACTGGGCGGGTGATGGGTTTCCAAAACCCAGTAGGCTTCCTTGGTATCGGCGATGAGGTGCCCGTCCCATTTGATCTCGACATGGCGAGAGATCTTTTGTAGCGCTGGCGGACGGGGGAAGGTTTGGACGTTGAGCTTTTGTATGGCTGCCATGGCAATGTATCTGATTTGTACCATAGATGTGAAACTTCGATGCGTGCAAGTCAGGTAGGTGAGACTTGTGGTTCTTGGTAGTTACCGATCCTGCAGAAGGTTGATTGCGGGGGAGCTAGGTAGGGCATGGTGCAGTTGCCTGGAACGGAACGACTCTTGAGTGCGGTTGGAGCAATAATATTGCCACCATTTCCCCGCTCCTGTTCCAACACTGGTTAAGTTCGCCCAGATCATCTGAAGCTCTTTTTGAGCCGAAAGATTGATCAAGATCCCGCCTTTCCCGGTTACTACGTCAGTGATATCGATCAAACTCACATGCATAGCAGCTAGGCATCTAGAACTAGGTAGTTTTTATCCATACTATCCCAGTCCGAGCCGTTGAAAAAATCCTGGCAGGCATCCCTTTGTTTTGTGATATGCAGCACTACCCTTGAAAGCATGCAAGCAAGCAAGCACTTGATAACATAAAATTCTTGGCATTATTCCTCTTATTTCCTTAGAACGACTTTCGTACTGCAGTGGTTCCATCCATGTAAAAGGAACGTTCTAAAGCACCCAAGTCCATTGACACAACGTCAAGCGCATTGCCCTTGTCGATCACCTATTCCCGCGTTATATACGGGACCCTGCCCAATTCAAGCAATCATAAGCTTTAGGAGTACGCACGGAACGCGCACTCGGGTTGACTCGGTTCAAAACTAGTCTAGAACTAGTTACTTATATGGACACGCAGTTGACAATAACACAAGTACCTACCTACCTACTTACCTACCTACCACCTGGGTAGCGAGTTGGGATCGGAGAAGGTTATTAATGGAGTCTCAATCCATGGTGAGAAATTAATATCCATGGTTCGTAACTAGCGTAATTAAGACTAAGAAATAAGTTGTTATACTATTAAACAAAGCATATAATGGTCTCCCGTCCACACATCACACCAACAACTTTTTCGCCAAAAATTAAACCTTGACCTCACCCTTGAGAATCAAATCCCTGGAACTAAACCCAACATCGACGCCGATGGCCCCGCTCGGCAGCCTCCAAGCCTGTGTCTTGGTGTCCCAGAAGCTCAGGTCCCTCCTGGTGAGGTGGAACTCCACGGCCTTGGCCTCCTCGGCACCGAGCTTGATCTTGTCGAACCCGCGAAGACCCCGCACCGGCGTCCCGCTCCCAGCCTCACCGGCCGGTAGGGAGACGTACAGTTGCGGCACCGCGGCGCCCGCCACGTCGCCTGTGTTCTTGACCATGGCCGTCACCGTCGCCAGCACGTCCCACAGCTCGACGTTGCCGCCAGGCAGGACCTTGGCGCCGGCCGAGGGCGTGCGCGCGGCGTTGGACGCCAACACGGTGGTCTTGAGGTCGGCCAGCGAAAATGTCGTGTAGCTGAGCCCAAAACCGAACTCGTAGGCCGGAGTCTTGTTGTGCGCGTCGAAGGCGTGGTAGTCGATCAGCTGGCCCTCGACAAAGTCGGACTGCCAGACGTTGGGGTCCGTGGACTGCAGCAGCTCGGTGCCGTTGACAAAGTTCTTGGCGTAGTCGTCGACGCTCGCACTGATCGTGTAGGGGAGCTTGCCGCTCGGGTTGACGTCGCCGAATAAAACGTCCGCGATCGCGTTGCCGGTCTCCTGGCCGGGCATGTGGGCTGCGATGATGGCGGTGACGTTTTTGTTGTCGCGCCAGGGGAAGACGTTGGGAGCGGCTCCGTGCGCGACGACGACGGTGTTGCCACACCTCCTAGCGGCCATCTCAACCACCTTGGTCGAGTCCCACTCTGGCAGCAAAGAGAATCTATCTGTTCCTTCTTCGGCCCACGATTTCACAAATACGAGGCAGACATCTGGCTGTGGGGCCAGGTTGCTGAGCCCGCCAGCGATGATGAATTTGTTGTCTGTAAAGTACTGCACCAGAGCGCCATAGTCCTTCCCACGCGCCTTTATGGCCTCCAGCGGTGACACGACATAGCTGAAGCGTCCAGTTCCGGAACCGCCACCGATCGGCAGGGTTCCAATGTCATAGTTGCTGAAGCCGGTCATGTTGAGCCCTGCGGTGTACCCCCCGACGGTGAAATCTGCAGCATCGTTACCGATGACGGCGATATTCTTAGGCTTCTTGAGCGGGAGAGCTTTGTTCAAGTTCTTCAGGAGGACGGTGCCAGCCGCGCCGGCCTCACGGATGAAGGCTCCGTGATCGGCACGTACGTCTACCAGCGGGCCGAGCGTGTAGTTGTGTGGCCAGGGACCAGCGTTGAAACTGCCGGGAATCTTGGGGCCTGTCTCGTCCACAGGGGGGTAACCTTGGTCCTGCTTGAGTTGAAAGTATGGTGTCATGAGCCTTTCGATCATATCGTCGACGCGATCGACAGGAAGTGTGCTGTTGCTAAGCGCGGTGGTGACGTTGCCGCCAAAGAACGATGCGGGTCCGACGGAAGTGAAGGACAGACTACCGGGCATATTCATGTCAAGACCGGCCTCAATTGAGGCAACTCCGGTGTGAACGGCACCCCAGTCGGACATCACATAGCCCTGGAAACCGAGCTCGCCTTTCAGCAGACCATTGAGGGCCTTGCTGTTCTGGCAGGCGTAGCTCCCGTTGAGGCGCTGGTAGGAACACATGACAGATGCGGTGCCTGCCTTGACGGCGTTGTACCAAGGCCAGAGGTAGGTCTCGTGCATCGTCCGGTCGTCCATGTTGGATGAAACGGCTTCCACCTGCACACCGTTCACGATACTTGGGTTCCGTTGGGTTTCTTGCTCGTTGCCGATGAAGTGCTTGGTGCAGGCCTGAACACCAGCCGACTGTATCCCTTGGACCGTCTGTTCAACCAGGACGCCCGAGAGATACTTGTCGGGAGAGTAGCCCTCCCAGTTGCGACCGCCATATGCGGAGCGCCCTAACGGCCCGACGACAGGACCCAGGGCTACGTGGCTTCCCTTTCCTTTGAACTCTTGGGCCATCAGCTCACCTTGCTTGCGGACCAGATCGCGGTCCCAGGAGGCGGCCAAGTGAAGCTGAGCCGGAAAGACGCTGGCAAGGAGGGCCTGGCGGATAGCAGCTGGACCATCTTGAAGACACAGGCCTTTGAAGTTGAGGCGCGGGATTGGAGCGATGTTGCCGACGCAAGGGCCAGGTGTACCTGCAGGAAAAGGTTAGCTTCAATCCGTTCAGGTAGAGTAGACTTGCCCTCAGAGGCTTATACGTACCAGTTACCATGCTTGCCTTTTCGTCTGGCGTCAGCTTGCCAACAAAGTCTTTGGCCTTCCCCAAAGCATCTTCCCATCCTCCAGCTCCAGATGTGTGTGCTGCCAGAATGGGTATGTTAGTGAGACATCCTATAGTATTTCGGGGGTGGTGATGCTTACGAGATGGGTACACTGGTGGACTGCCACCGTACTGGTCGTACTTGACGCCAAACTGTGCTATGGACAGCTCAGCGCACGCAAGTAACGCCAGTGAAGTTGAGAAGCGCATCTTTTTTTTTACAAGATCAGGCGAAGCGCAGCGGATCGGCAAGAACAAAGATGGGTGGCAGAAGACGAGAGGAATAGGCCCGATGTACGGGTCCTGCTGCGTCCTCGTCCATTATTTTATACCATTTCTTAAGCCGGTCTTTGTACAATGGCAGACAGGCAAGAGAGGCTACATCGTCCATGGGGGGCTAGAAATGACCCCAGTACTGATCCTTGCCTATAGGAATATTGGATCCATCCATGAGCAAATACATTGCCGGGAAAACTTTTCCTGTCTCGTGCGATTGGCCACAGAGGGGATCGGCCCGTTTGTTGCACAGGCGAGGTTAGTTGTGTAAAAGTCGTGTATACCACGTGCTACCCCATCGGATTATTACTACCAGTTGGTATAAACTTTTTGTTGCTGCGGAGAAGATGCTTGCTCTAGTCATGGAGAGGAGTTCGGAGGGCTGTCAGGATGGGGCCCGCTTGGGGGGGGGGGGGGGGTTGGTCATCGCCTTGAGATGACCAAATTTCTGCTCAAAGGGATCCATCCTGGATGAAAAAAAGGCATCGACAGACATCCACACATGCAGTACAAGGCAGTTGCTTATGGATGGGGTCCGAAGGTTGGTAAAACTGGGATGTCCTCAGGCGGATATAAATGCATCTAAGCAAATGCAAGTTTTCGAGTACTGGGACAGTTTGACGTAACGAGGTATCGCGAAGGGTTGAATACAGACATAAGATTTGCAAGTTACGACGTATACCAGAGGCTGTGATCCGGTCAGGAAATCAGATAATTAAAATGAAAACAATATCCAAGAAAAAAAAAAAACAATCCAGGATGGCAAGGCTTGAATTCTTCTTTACCCCATACATTATCTGGAATCCGGAGATTGGATGTTAGTAACCTAATGACGACACCCAGCTGGGGATTGATATGGAGTTGATGGGGTCTTGGTGGTATATTACGACGCACAAAGTCGTAGTACTCATGCCCGATGCTACCCTCGTATGGCCTAGTGATTTTTACCGGCAGTAATGGACGGAAACACAGGCGTACATACGAGAGCTTCTTCATTTTACTTGACTGTCTCAATGCCGACGGGCATCGTGTAGGTACGGAAAGTAGCTGCTGTATCCACTCCCATCGGCGACGATCTCTTGGTTTCCTTGGCAGCCGTGGTTTCCTCCCCAAGCTCTCAATCGTGATCACAAGCCTAATTTACTGTACAGCATGGATTACTCCGGCAAGTCCGGGGGTGGAGAGAGGGTGAAATTAGCTCCAACAGGCATTCTGTTGGGTTGGAGACCTGCATTGCACGTGACAACCCGGTGGGGGAAAATTTTAGATTTCGCCCCCGCCTCAACGAAGCATATTGGCAGGCAGAACGAAACCACCCACTGCTGACCATCCACTATCCCTGAACTACCTACTCCCAGTATACGGGGCAGCCGTTTGGAGCCTTCAACATATATATGTCTTTTTCTGCTATTTGAGGCGCCCGCAATGTCAAGAACAAAGCAAGCCGCCCGCAAAAACAAACGCAAGGCGGAGACGCAGCTTCAAAATGCCCCCACCAAGCGCCTCACGCCACCCGACGACGCGCCACAGGCACACGCTGCCGTTGGTCAAAGCCATAACCTGAACTCCGTGGTCTCGTCCGAAGAGGTGGAGGTCGCCGTTGACACGCTCCGCACCCTCGCGGAACATCCGGCCGCTATCAAGAGCAAGGCGTGCCGAGATCTGCGCTCCGCAGTGTATGACTTCCGGCAGGCCTGCACGACGGGCGCCAACAGTACCGGCGATGGATCCATGAACCTGACGGCCCGCATATCGGGTGCCCTGGTCGACGAAAAGTACACCGATGCCTTGGTGCTGCTTGCAGAGATGCGGATCCGCAACGAGGCGCCCAAGTTGGGGGCTTTGTGTCGGTGGGTCAGGGACCTC
This sequence comes from Pyricularia sp. CBS 133598, assembly GCA_004337975.1. Classification (NCBI taxonomy): domain Eukaryota; kingdom Fungi; phylum Ascomycota; class Sordariomycetes; order Magnaporthales; family Pyriculariaceae; genus Pyricularia; species Pyricularia sp. CBS 133598. Next base: position 1,238,553 of record RRCJ01000011.1, read on the forward strand.
GATGTCACGAGCGGGCTCTCGGTCAAGGGGGCCGAGGCTGGGTTGCCGCCCTGGACGGAAAGGCAGCGTTTGTTGTTGAGGGTGCTGGATGCAATTTCGAGGGTGACGGGGACATGGGACGTCAAACACGTTCCCGTTTCAATGACTTCCGACCCAGTCGCTATCCAGGCAATTTGGAGTTTGCGAGAAGGAAAACCGTGGCCGATGCATCAAAGCGTTTTAGACGGCACCATCTTCAAGTCTTGCGCTACAGATATCAAGGAAAAGTTTCAAGTTCTGGAGCGAACACCAGGGCCCGATCGCAAACCACCGAATCTCCACGACGCAGTTCTATACCTCAGCGCGGACAACGCCGTCGAGCTCTCATCTACACCCCCGACCATCACGCATCACCACCACCCGGCGGTCCCCAAGCTATCGCTCATGAAAGACGTTCTCTCACCAGACGAGTGCAGAGCTATCGTTGGCGCTATGGAATCCGTCGGCTACCTCCCCGACGCTCCAATCCGCGACGATGGTGCCGAAGCAAGCATCCTCGCACACAATGTGTACTGGATTGTCGACCAAGCCTTCCATGATAAGCTGTGGGACCGCGTCAAGCCTTTTGTGCCTGCCATAGCGGATGGCCGCAAGGTACGTGGCATCAACCGCCGCTTTCGGGTGTATCGCTACGTCCCAGGCGCAGAGTATCGCTGCCATTTCGACGGTGCCTGGCCGCCCTCAGGAGTGGAGCCTAGCACCGGCAAGTATCTATGGGACGCATCACCTCCAGAGAACCCACAGTCTAGCCTGTTCACGTTCCTGGTCTACCTCAATGACGAATTTGAGGGCGGTGAGACGACATTCTTCACGCCGAGTCTGCGTGAAGGTGTTATGAATGCGTACCCTGTGAGGCCTATCATGGGATCGATCGCACTATTCCCCCATGGCGAAAGCAAGGGTGCGCTGCTGCACGAGGGAACCGGGGTTCGCAAAGGGGCAAAATATATCATTCGAACAGACGTCGAGTACGATGTGAACCCGGAAAAATAGTAGCATGCCGCATGTTTTAAAATATCCCATCTTGTACAGGTCGTTTATCGTTCTCTGTTTCTCGCGTTTGCTGCGCGTAGCCTTTTGCTGTCCCAACTCAAAAGTCTTGATTCCCCGCGTTACCGGAAGAATGTCACTAAAGCATTTTCTCTCCGATTGCGCCTTATTTAAAAGCCGCGCTATAGCCGTCAACAAAATGACCGACTGAACCCCAGCAACAACGACGGTTGCTACAGAATGTTTGTGAACACGATTTCCCCCGCATTTTGGCACTAGCCGTTACCAGGAAACCACACCGTATCTCCTCATGCGGGGAAGGCGATTCATGACCCGAAGCTGGAGAGAACTCGGGGACTTTTTTGATGATTGATACCCCATGAAACTACGGTGCTTACTGTACGCACCAACCCAACCCCCCACGAATATTGGTTTTGTGGGGGTTCTTGCTAGCGAGCTGGGCAGCTCCCAAATTGCAAAATTTCATGATCGGCATTTGGAAAAGGCAGCCATCACAAGGTAGCTTATGATCAATGCAAATCCACTTGGTTTTTTTTTGTTTGTTTTTTTGGTAAAGTTAAAGTGCAAGATTCGAATTCGGAGCAAAGTATGGATGACTATATCGACGCGGCTGAACTGTCAAGGCACAACTCCAAAGAATCATGTTGGATAGTAATTCATGGCCAAGTATGGGATGTCACTGGTAAGTCTGTCCATATCGATCTCCGTCTTGGCAGACTCTCCTGTCTGTCATTCTTAATCAACATGCTGCACTCAAATGGGGTTTACGGTTTCTTGATACTCTTCGTGCTAGGCCTATGAAGCTTTGTACCTGTACCATGTGTTCGGCATTTATTTTCCGTCCAGCTAGTCTGGAATGGAGTGAAAACCATGCTAATCATTTGTCTAGAATTTCTTGAGCTCCACCCCGGTGGTGCCCGTATCATTCTCAAGTCCGCAGGCCGGGATGCGACCCCGGCGTATGAGTCCGTCCACGACCCGGACCTCGTCTCCAGCACCCTCGCACCGTCATGCCTCGTAGGCACCATCAGCCAGCAGAGCACCACCCTAGTCCCAACAGCAGAAGAAGTTCCATCGCCTGCTACGGACGACTCTGGTTCTGCACAGCTGATACACCCACCCCTCACATCCATGCTCAACGTCTCCGACTTTGAGCGCGCCGCCAAGAAGTACCTTTCCGACGTTGGCTGGGCGTACTATTCGTCCGGGGCGGAGGATGAGATGTCCATGCAAGACCCGCGGCGCATCTTCAGCCGCATCGCCCTCCGCCCGCGGATCCTCCGCCACGTCGAAACCATTGACACTTCGTGCAGCTACTTCAGCGGGCGCATCAGATCCTCGCTGCCCATCTACATCACCCCGACCGGGCTGAGCCGCTACGCGCACCAGGAAGGCGACCAGTGCCTGGCGCGTGCGTGCGGGCGCGAGGGCATCGTGTACTGCATGCCGACGACGGCAGCGCATGAGGCCGTGTTCGGGGCGCGCACCACCCCCAACCAGCCGCTGTGCTTCCAGCTGTACACGGGACGGGACTACGACCGGACGCGCGCGCTGCTGCGCAAGGTCGAGCGGCTCGGCGCGGCCGCCATCTTCGTCACGGTCGACAGCCCCGTCATCGGCCGGCGGGAGCGCGATGACCGCATCAAGGCCGCCGACGGCGAGGATCCGCTGTTCGCGGCCGGCGTCGCCAAGTCCGGCAGCATGACGCTGCTGAACCCCACGCTGACCTGGGACGACCTCGACTGGCTCAGGGCCGCCACCAGCCTGCCCCTCGTGCTCAAGGGAGTGCAGACGGTCGAGGACGCCGTGATGGCGCACCGCGCGGGGGTTGACGGCATCGTCCTCTCCAACCACGGCGGCCGGTCCCAGGACACTGCGCAGGCGCCCATGCTGACGCTGCTGGAGATCCGGCGGCACGCGCCGCACCTGCTCGCGCCCGAGGCCAGGACAAGGTTCGAGGTGTTCCTCGACGGCGGGGTCAGGCGAGGGACGGACGTGCTCAAGGCGTTGGCGCTGGGCGCCTCGGCCGTCGGGGTGGGTAGGCCGGCGCTCTACTCCATGACGAACGGGTGGGGAGAGGCTGGGGTGAGGAGGCTGATCATGATGCTGAGGATGGAGCTCGAAACCAACATGGCGCTTGCCGGCGCGACGAGGTTGGACGAGATTGTGCCCGAGATGGTCAATACAGAGCGGGTGGAGCACGAGGTTTTCAGAAGAGTAAAATTGTGATGGAAGTTCGGGTCAGATCTTGGAGGATCAGATTGCGCAGATACATGGCTACATTTGGTTGAGTGAATCATTAGATATACTTTCCTATTCGGGCTTCGTTTCTGTTAACCTTTGCAAAGTGAACTCATCACAGTTGTTTCCTCCAGGCAGCCAAGCGTTGACATCAACACAGTGGAGAGAAGATGGGGAGGCGTAATTTCGACAAGAACGGAACTGATGGGGTAAACGATTTATTGAACCCCCACGGTGCCACCCGATGATTTTGACCCCCCACAATTGCAGGTGGTTGCGCGGAGCAAAAGAGAATGGGGTGCCACATGGGGGCTAAGTTCCGTCCCAAAGACTTTTCTCCGATTGTGCCCATCAGGCTGCTTTCAAGGGGGAGTCAACTCCCCACGGCCGCGTGCAGTCGGAATCAACTATATCATATCACAGAAAAATCCAACTTGGGGTCGTTTCTTGTGACATCAGGATTTGCTGAACCATGGGTTCCTCAGCTCACCGTTCCTTTCTTTCCCCACTGTGTGATACTCATTGGAGTCCAGTGCATACCGGTAACCGGTGGGCGTGGAGGTGCGGAGTTCACCCCCACAGGGCAAAGGAACTTGATCATCCACCTTAATGTACGGTTTGACTCATGGTGTGCATGTTTCCCGGGGCAGCTCTCCGACGGTGTACCTTTGATAAGTAGGTGAAGAATAGGGTAAAACGCTCGGTCAGCTTTGAGACTGCCTTTTCTTTTTATCACCAACTCGCAGGAACAGAGCTGCGAAAAGCTTCGTGCGACCGACATCTTTTCCACACTACCAGGATAGCATGGCGGACAAGACCGAGAGGCCTGTGGCAGAACAGGATGACGACATCGGCAAAGATGTTGACGCGCCGATGGTCGGAGGTTTGACCATGCCGGCGAGGTTGGCGGCGCTCAGCAAGGACGAGTACGAACGGTTGGGTCGCAAGGCGACTCTGAAGATGGACTTGATCATCATGCCCATCATGGTGGTCATGTATATCCTCAACTACCTCGATCGGCAAAACATTGCGTCGGCGAAGCTGGCCAACATCGAGCGAGATCTGAGCCTGAGCCCTGTCCAGTATCAGACAGCCGTTTCCATTCTCTTTGTTGGATATAGTGAGTGGTAATCAGTGACACTAGTAAAGTGTCCCGAGGGACATGTCAATAGTGCTTACTGACATATGCTGGTTTCCCTTATCCAGTCCTGATGCAAATCCCTTCGAACATGATTGTGGGCAAGATCCAATGGCCAGGTCTGTATATCTGTCTCGGCATGGCTGCTTGGGGTATTGTCAGCGCCTTGATGGCGATTGTCCACAACTACGGTGGCCTGCTCGCCGCCCGCATCTTTCTCGGCTTTGTCGAGGCCATCTTCTTCCCCGGCGCCTTGTACTTCCTGTCGCTCTTCTACAATCGCAGACAGTACGCCTTCCGGACCGCCATTCTCTACTCGGGATCCCAGCTTGGGAATGCCTTTGGAGGCCTTTTTGCAATCGCCATCCTAAACCTTGAAGGGAAGCATGGGCTTGAGGGGTGGCGTTGGTTGTTCCTTGTAGAGGGCGTCATGACCACCGGCTTGGCGATTGTTTTTGCCTTCATACTGCCCAATTCAAACAAGAAAATCCTGACTCTGACGGAGCAAGAGTGTGAGTGGGTTCAGTGGAACTTTATCAAGGACCAGGGGCAAGAGGACAACTCGGACGAGATCACTGCGACCAGGGGTCTGGTCCTGGCGCTGACAGACATCAAGACGTGGCTGCTCTGCGGCACCCTGTATGCGACCTATATCGTCGGGGCCGTGGTCAACTTCTTCCCCTCGGTGGTTGGTGGGCTCGGCTACGACCGCAACACGACCTACGGTCTCACGGCTCCCCCGTTCATCCTTTGCGTCTTTTGCATGCTCATCAACGGCTTCCACTCGGACCGGACGCAGGAGAGATTCTGGCACATTGTGGGCCCGCTGGGCGTGACGCTGGTGGCCAACATAATTGCCGTCTCGACGTTGTCCATCGGCGCGAGGTACACGGCCATGATGCTGCTGCCGGCTTCGTTTTACTCGTCGGCCGTCGTGACGCTCTCGTGGATCACGGGTTCCCTGTCGCAGCCGGCGGCCAAGCGGGCGTCCGCCATCGCGCTCATCAACGCGCTCTGCAACACGCCCAACATCTGGGCCAGCTACCTCTATGGCGGAGCTCCGCGATTCCTCATTGCTTTTATCGTCAACCTAGCTGCCACGGGGCTGGCCATTGGGTTCGCGGCCGCGACGAGGGTGTACCTGGGCAGGCAAAACGCGAAGCTGGACCGTGGTCAGGCGCTGGGGAAGAACGGACCGACGGAAGCTCAGCTCGCGGGGAACTACCGGTATTTGCTGTGATTTTTTTTTGATTGGCGGGGAAGGATTCCGGGTTGTAATGACGGACGAAAGCCCGTTCTGTTTTGATGAGCCTGACCTAGTAAGTAGTGTGTGTAATCTCTGTAATCTCGCTGCGTGACTGAAGAGGTCAATGCGCGATCAATATATTGAGACGATCTCCGATCTGGGCCGCGGCCAAGGAAACCGTTGCTACTATTGAATGGTGGAGAAAGGCTTCACAAGGGAGAGCTGAACTCGCTTGGCGCCTTTTGCATTCCCGCTTTTATTTATTTATTTTATTTCATTTCACTTCCATTGCCGCAGATTCTCTCCGAACACGCCAAGTGACTTTGTGAAGCAGCGACATATTAGACCCTAACCCCGATTTGTGATTTGACCCCGCACCGGGTGTTTGCCTGATTGATGTTCAAGGGGGGAAAAACAAGCCGAAGCATATCCGTCGTGCAAATGCAAAGTACCGTGCAGAGTAAAAATGAACTGGAAAATTAGGTGTCGTCTGAAAAAAAGATATTTCTGAGCCTTCTTAAATTACAATAAGAGAAATAAGAAAAAAAAATGGAAAGAAAAAAGTAGATTATGTGAGATGGGTAAGGATTATAAACAAACAGTAATCCAGGATGCAATCAGGAAAATGCAAAAGCATATTCAAATTCAAGGAATCAATCACACAAATCACATTGCATTGTCCACCTGGGACAGAACCTTCCAGTCCTTGTACCCGCCGCCCGCGGACCTGCCCCTTTACGCTTTACGCGTTACGCACGTACCCACGCTACCGCTATTAATTGAGTACAATTAATGTCAAAAACCCAAAGCTGTCCCACTTCAAAGGAAACGATCAATGTCATGATACGCCATACGTCCGCACTCACACATTCTCTGAACCAACCAGACCAAACAGCCACTCATTCCAACCCAGGTTGCGTCCCGCTAAGTGCGCTCGCGTGGCTTTTCGCCTGGTTCCGAGAGGCTTGATTTGATCCACGGGGAAAGGAACCAGAGGGGGTTGAACCTCGCTACGCGACGTGTTAATTGACGTCAATTCGAAAGAGAGAGAAAAAGGAGAAGAAAAAAAAGGAAAATAGTATTAATAAAACCCGGAAAAGAAAAGAAGAAACCCACAACAAAGATACTGTTTTGTACGGCCACGGACCGGCGCGGGGAGCCGCCACCGGGGCCCCCAACACTAGACTAACCTTGTTCCTGGACCCCGCGGCCCGATCCCCCGACCGATATGTCCCCGGTTGAGGGCACCGCAGAGCCTGCTGTTGTTAATGGTGGTGATGATGGCGGCGCCGCTACCACCGCCGCAACCCCAGCCTCTGCCGCTGCCGCTTCCGCGCCTCCGCCGGTCGCGAGGCGCCGGACGCATCGAAAGTCGAGGCACGGATGTGCCTACTGCAAAGGAAGGAGGATAAAGGTGCGCTCTCTTTTTTTTTCATCTCATGTCAATTGGGTGGATGGGTGTGGACAAAGATTCATACCACCCCCCATCAAAGGCTACTGCTTCAACAATCATCCTCGTCGTATATTTTGCCCATCCTGGTTTAGCCCTGGCACTTTTTCTCCATCCTCGTCCCTTTCCATAACAGAAAATGGCTGCATATACTACCAACTCTGCCCAGTCTCATAATTCACATGACATTGCTTTTCTTCACCGGTTAATTACCGCAACTGGCTTGAGCGTTGTGATAGTTGCTTCAAACCCCAGCATCTCTCCTCTCGTCACATACTGCACATCCAAGCTCACAAGCTTTCCTTGCTCCAGTGCGATGAGTTGAGGCCGGCATGTTCCAACTGTGTCATCCGTGGGCTCGTCTGCAGCCTGAGTGCGACTGTGGCACCGGCAACCGACGGCAACGGATCAGGTAACGACGGCAATGGTCCGTTGTCCTCAACGTCCGAGGTTGGCCCATTATCCAGCCTTATAGATAGCTCTTCAGCCGCCGCCGTCCCGCAGCTGCCTCTACCACCATTACCGCCGACTACCGTACGCTCACCTCCGCCAAGGCGATCATTTGGCCTATTCCCCCTAGCCACTAGGAATTTGGGCGCTCTCGCCATGGCAGCAACAAGTCCCCATGCGGCCCTTGAACAGCAGTCGGCATCTGTCACACCCACGGCGCCTCACCAGCAACAAATACCTCCCGTATCGCCTTACCAACAAACCCCCTACACCAGCATCAGCTCCGGGCTTCCCATGATGACCGGTGGTCTGGACTATGACGACCTCCATCTTCTCCACCACTTTGTCACCTTTACCTCCAAAACTTTCGGCAACGCCCACATCATCCAGCGCTTCTGGGCTACGACGGCCCCGGAAGTCGGCTTCCAGCACCATTTTGTGCTGCACGCCATCCTGGCCGTTGCAGGTCTTCACTTGGCACAGCTGAGCGTCCCAAACTCTGCAAAGCGTCAACATATAAGGCGCAAGGTCGACCACCACTGGGATGTATCTCTTCGACTTGCCACCCCGTTGCTCGGCGACCTCAACGCCGACAACTGCGATGCCTTAAACGTGTTTACAGGTTTGACGTGTATATACATATTCGCCCGCGGCCCTCAAGCAGGTAGTTATCTCCTATTCGACGCTGAAATCCCAGTCGAAGGAGAAGGCACTGCCGAGACACTGATTGCGAATGGGGCACTCAACGGGGATGGGATGACCGACGGCAGCGCAGTAGTTGCCGCAGCCACCAGGGGCATAAGCACAACTGAAGAGTGGCTCGTGTTTTTCCGCGGCTTGAGGTCCGTCATGAAAGCAACTGAGACGGCTCGCAGGGCCAAAAAGGGACGCAGCATGAGCTCTGTCAGCGATGACCAGCCATGGGGTCTAATGGACCAAATGTTCGGTCCAGACGACGTTATGACCGAGGAGGACCTGGACGAGCTTCAGGGAGAAGATCAGGTCATGAGTGAGCCCGACGTGGAACAGAGGATGGTGCACGACGGCAGCTCGGAGCGGCGCTCCAGCATGGCATCGGGAAGCCACCAGTCGTACCACCGCCGGCGCCGCGACCCCCTAGCGGATGGTGGGTTCGCGACCCGCAGCACCCCGATGAAGGACCTCCGCGACGTCATCCGCCAGCAGATCCGGGCAGACGACCCGGACCGTGAGGTGTATGCGTCGGCGTTTGCGGAGCTGGCGGCGTCGTACGCGACGGTCTTTGAAAAGGACATGAGCACGCGGCAGACGAGCGCGCAGGTCGTTTTTGGCTGGATGTACCACATCTCGGACGACTTCATCGAGCGCGTCAAGGCCAGGCACCCGGTCGCCCTGGCGATATTCGCCCACTTTGTCGTGCTGCTGAGCGTCCTCGAGCTCAAGTGGACGACCAAGGGCTGGCCCGAGCATCTTCTGTCTGGCATATACGATGCCCTGGGCGCGGCGGGGAGGCTTTGGATACGCTGGCCCATGGAGCGGGTTGGCTGGCTTCCTGGATAGATGATGAAAAAAGAAAAAAGGATGGGGGATCGACTGGCCGATGAATTTTACGATTTCGGGCATATGAAGTTTGGAGCTGGATTTTTTAATGGAGTTGGGCGAGAGAATCCGGCGAAACAGTACACGAAAAAAAGGCACCACAGGAGGGCGCCTGGTTATGTATTTAGTTTTTTTTCAGCATCGGTCATAGCAGCGGCTGCTTGCGATTCAAGCTTTGCATATAATAATTTTCTTTTCAGCTACCATAGAAGACATCTCCACAGTCAATGTGGTACACGCTGTGACTGGGTTGTGGTGCCGGCGACTGTTTCCGTATGGTTTAGTCAAAGGAAGCAAAGATCTTGCAGCTGCAGCACCAGTGGATATGACACAGGACGGCGGCTAGTTCAACGCAGTTGACGGAACGTATCTAGAGCTCTGTCTCATAAGGATTCGAGAACAAAAAGTCCTCTCAGAAGAGACGTTGTTCTAAAACTATATTCTTGGAATGTCAAATGCTGTCAGTATGCCTTTGGATTTGAGGACGAGGATGGCAACACAATGGAGGGGGGAAGACGAAAATCACTTGCAATGTCACATTATTCCTATCTGTATTTGATCATGATATTCATGGAAATATTGTGCTCAGTAATGATATAGCCTCAAAGGCCGATGTGACCAGGGCGAAGTTCAGGGGTCATACGCCAGAATTCGCATTGTGTGCAATGCGTATTCATCTTTCAAGCTTACACCAAGTCGTTTAATTGCGCTTTAGTGAAATCGCAAGACTGTTACCTGTCTTGTATGTGACAATAGAAAAGAGGCACCCGAGGCCTCGCTGAGGCTGGTGCACCATAAGCTTACCTGGAAGACGCTGGATGGCCTGGTACTTATCGCAAGCAAGACAGCGGTGTTTTTGGATGGAATTCAAGTAATGTTGATACAGTGAATTCAAGGTTGGTGCCTCTGATGATACTGAACTGCAATAAATAGGCACAATTGTGTCGAGCTACAAATCTCCCCGAAGCTGTGTCTTGAAAAAGGTGGTCAGTCATGACCTGTTTGACGGTTTAAGGCTGCAACCGAGGATATAGCTCAGCTGAACGCAACGACCTGGAGGTTCAATTTTCCTTGATAGGAGACGGGAAAACACACGGCAACTCAAAAGACCGGGAGAGATGAAAGCTAAATCGTTGAACCATATCAATTCGCAAACGCTATGCAACACAAAGACACAAGAATGGTTGTGCCTGATACCCGAACCCTATAAAAAAGAAGAAAAAAAAACAATTCCACCGACCGAAAAAAAGACGTTTTCTCTCAAAACCAAACCCATCAAAAACCCTCTTCAGTTAGTGGCAGCGGGAGCGCCGTCGCTCTTGATAGCCTTGACCTCCTCCGGCAGGGAGCACAGGTACGGTGCATCCTGATAGAGGCTGAAGCCCCGTCGCTGTGCGGACTGCTGGGCCGTTGCCGATGACGCGGACGAGCCTGCCGAGAAGGGCGTGTTGGGGATGGTGCTCGCCGTCGGGGTCGCGACGCTTGCCTTGCGCGCCGCGTCCACCTCGGCCGGCATCGAGAAGAGGTAGGGTGCGTCACGGTGCAGGGACCTGACGCGCTGCTGCTTCTGGTGCTGGACGACGGCGCCCGTCAGGGGCTTTCGGAGTGCTTGCTTGAACATTTTGTTTGGGTTGGGATTGGTGGTGTATGAGTTGGACTGGTTGTCTTGAGACTGAACAAGAGTTTGATGTTTCTTGAGCTCTGTGTCTTTGGTGTTGTCTAAGTTTCAAGTAATCTCAACCCGAGTAAAAAGTGAGGTTTGCCAGATGAGACTCGGTAGGTAGGATGTGAAATGGAGAGAATGCAATGGCAGGCACCGGATGCATCGCGGGCGGTGCCGACATGTATTTAATCGCCCAGCCAGGCAACGAAGTCAGCTTGTCGCCGAAAAACCTCTTGCCGAAAGCTACTGTACTACTGCGCAATGAATGCCAGCGGGCCAGCATCCGGGGGAAAGGAAGTCGTCTACCCCTCTCTGAGTCGGATTGTCCATGTGTTCTGATTGGTTCGGGAGGTTTCTAGTCATGCCATTTCAGAAATCGGTTCGGGCGAAAGGGGACCAGATGCATCCTTGGTCGGGCTCCGAATAACGGACAAGCCTCTGATTGACCCCATGTTTACCTTGCTTTGCTGCAACAATTTCCCCAGCTTTCCCGGGCTGCCCAGACAGGGCCAAGATGGTCTGGCTGGTGTGGGTTCCAAGACTTTTGCCGGGGGGGACAGATGGCATGATCATGGGGGAATGCGACCGAAGCAGCCAGAAATCACAATGTGAGATAGTGGCAAAGCTTGTCAAGATCAGGCACGATGCGAGAGATGACAACGACAAAAATTATGATCCATCGAATCAGTCATTCGCACTAACTAAAAGTTTGGAGCAGCAAGAAGCAGACCAAAGCGATTATAATGCCATCCGAGATTGGATCGCATCTCAATAAGGTTCTATGGTGTAATGGTTAGCACATGAGGTTCTGAGTTCCCCACAAGTTCTTCAGTCCCAACCTCCTCATGATCCCGGTTCGATTCCGGGTAGGACCTTTTTGCTATTAGGCGATGAAAGTCTGTCTTTATCTGCTGCCTCCCCGTGGCATCGCCTGGAAACCTCCCTTTTTGGCCTGTTTGAAAGCCGTCCTCCTTTGTTTCCATTCCGAAAAACAACATTTTTATTGTTCAAGGGTTCTTTTTTGGGCTTGGTTTTTTCCCTGTAAATTACGCTTGGAGGGTGCCCGGTCCTTGAGGTCGTGGACGAAATTGTCAAATGGGGGTTGTTTGTTTTTATGACGGAATCGGCATATCGCTGCAATAATAATATGTAAAAGGGGAAGATCGGCTGCTGTCTCGAGTTGAAACTGGAGAGCAGGATAATATAAATAATCATTATTGCCTCCCAGAGCGCGCTGGATCTGTCCAAGAGGACACATTTCCTCGTTCTCAACCTGCAGCCGTGGCTCACTTCTTATCCTCCGCATTCGAAAGCACGCGTGCAAATCGACGCGCTTCAATACTTGAGTCTTATGACTCTTCCTAGCGCTGTCACTTGCAACAATATAGGCACGCCGCTTACGGCCGCCTGCATGAAGCCCGTGGTCCACGCATGTAGCGACAAATCATGATTCCATGGGGGGGAACAGATACTCACGATAGTAACGAATACGTCGGTAACTTCGAGAACAGAATTTTAGTCGACCAGTCACAGATTATTATGTTCTAAGCCGCTTGGTGATTGTCAAGCAGCTCTCCAACATCCTACCCCATCGGTGCACCATCATTAATGTCATACTGAGGTTCCAGGGCTTAGATGGCCTGGCCCGATAGTGGAACGGGCAGCCCCTGAGTGCGGCATCCTCGGGATGTTTTCCGCCAATGAGCCAATTCAAAAAGTCCTTCTTTGAGAGGCGAAACAGGATATTGAGCAAGTAGATCATATGGTCTCGGTAGGAAAGCGACGGCAACAATCCACTGGTTATTCGCACATGAAGTCGATGTCGTGTCTGCTGCTGTTACTACTTCAGGTTATTCTCTCGCTACCAGTCTTGTTGCCACTGATCCTGCTGCCATTGGTCAAGGCAGCTTTTATACCTGATATACGACATCCAAAGGAACGGCCTTTTGGCTTCCTCATCAGCCAAAGTGACCTTAAGCTAAGCTATTCGGCGCTTGGTAGCTTCGCCACATAACTGAATAACTGTAGTTTCTATGCAAGGTCCTAAAAATCTGGGTATGAGACAGAAGCTGGAAATCACGACTGTCGGTGGATAATTCAGGCGCCTACTGGGATCCTCAGTCCCCCGATGTGCCGAGTCGAAAAACAGTCGTCCTGCCTCCTTTGCAAACCGACGACACCGTCAACACTTCAGAGCTGCCTTCCATGGGGAAAGCCACCTCGCCGAGCGACTTTTCCCCAGTATCGTAGCAGACCTGCCCGCGACCATCTCCCCGCTCGACGTGGCAGACGACCAGCCCGCCGTCGTCACGAAGCACCGCAAGATACTTGCCATCCGCACTGAACGACAAGGAGCGCACCGTGATGCTGAGGCCCGCGACGACCTGATACCATCGTACCCAGCAGGGGGCCTTGGCGTCCCATATGCTGATGAAGGTACCCTGGTCGTCTCTTGTCGTCACCGCAAACGTCTTGCGGACGCGGCAGATGGCCATCTCGCCCGTACCGGGCGGGCAGGGAATGCGCTCGCGCATCTCGGCTCGGTCGACTTGTTAATACCTGTGTCATATATCATGATGCTGTCAGGGGCGGCGGCAACTAGTACCCTGCCGCTCGTTGAGAGGCAAAGCTTTTTGATGGTAACATCGGTGGGTACGTCTATATAGTGCCGCTCTGCAGAAGGTCCATCCATGCTTTCCTCTCGCAAAACTGTGAGCACGATGTATTTACCATTGGCCATGGCAAATAAATTATGCTGCCAAGACGTGGCAAGAAAGAGCTCCTTGGTATAAAGCCATGGATAGGGAGGCGGAAGAAGTACGACGACGGTTACCATGCGTTTGAGGAATTCCTTTTTGAAGAGTTTCCAGTACGTGGTATCCCGATGGGTCATACCTGGGCGTACTTGAAATCCCCAAATCGTGTAATCCGATTTCTTGGGTTCGAAGATGGCGAGAATGAAATGGGTAGGATCGATGAAGGCAACGTTCCTGATCTCCATGCCCTCATAAATCTTTTTCACATTCTGTATGATGGCTTGGCCACTGCTTACGCTGAAAAGAGTCGCTTTGGCATTAGTCCAGATCAACACGAGCTTTCCATCTGGTGACAATACTGCTCCTGGTGGGGTTTGTCCCAAAGAAGCTAAGCGTTTGTCTATCGTAACTTGTATTGTATTGAGACAGTCTGGTCTTGCCATCCATCCATGCGTCAAGGCAGCCTGTACTGTAGGCCGCAGTGTCGGGCTCGGCGTCATCAAGTACTTTGATGAATGCCTCTCCTCCCGAGCTAACATTGTTGTGCAGCAGCTCAGCCCTCGGAAACTCCACATGTCTGTCAACATAGCCGATCAAGCGTCTCATGTTGCCGGCAAAAGACGATGTCCTGGTCAGCATTTGGAACAAGGTTTCTCCCACAGCCCAAATGTCTGCCCTTTGAGCCTTTTCCAACTGCGACAACGCAGCCTGGCCTGGCTGGGCGCTGGAAAGCATGAGTAGCTCCGGGGCCATGAAGTCAAGACTGCTAAAAGCTGTGTTACTCATGCTATTCTGCTGCCGAAAGGCTTTGCTGATGCCAAAGCCACCGAGCTTGATCCACCAGCTATCGTTGGGAGGTATTTCTTTTATTAGTATGTTTGACAGTTTGATATCTCGATGCGCAAAGCCGGCACTGTGTACATAGCGCAAGGCCACGAGGATCTGTCTGCCAAGGGCTTTCCCATACGAATCTGAGATCTTAGTACCGGATAAAAGCTGGCTCTCCAAGTCCCCAAGGTGAAGGTACTCCATGGTAACATATAGATGGTTAGGGTCTTCGTACCATCCCATTGACTTGACAAAGTGATACTCGTACTGAAGCAGTGACAGTACCGTCGTAGCAGCCAGCTCGCTTGCAAAATGCGTAGCATCTAGTGCCTCTTGTCCTCTTGGCTTGGGCAGCTTCTTGACGACACGGAGACACCTCTGGAGGATGTGTCTCCTGTCCGGGTCACCCCCATTATTTCTGCGATAACACTCCTGCAGGTGGACATTGCCGTACCCAGCGGAACCAAGAGATTTGACTTCCTTCCAGGCGACATTGCCAATATCGCCGAGGCCGTTATCTGCAGCATCGACATCATATTCATCCCGAGGGGGAGGATCCTCTACACCACCACCATCTTTCGCAGACTCTGTGGTGAGCTTGGCGGTGGCGACAGGCCCAAGCTGGGCAGTCTTGTCTGGTGGGACGTTGATCACAGCCGATGAATCCCTCAAGCTTCGATCTCTACCATCCCGCTGTTCGACCTAATTTCCTTGCTCGCGGTGCCCCTTGAGTTTTGGGAATTTGCGTTTCTTGACTGTCTTGGGTTTGAAAGGAGGCTGGATCTCGCCCACAGTTGCTTTCATGTGCTCTGTTGGATTGCCTGGTGCTGGAGCCATAGCTGCCCTTGCTTGGCAGCGGGCAAAGTAACAGAGGCACTGCCGGGTACAGATGTGGGGTGGGGGAACCTAAACTAAAATGTGCGATTGGGATCCAAAATGACTCTTGGTAAGAGCAAATGCTCAAGATGCATCAGATGTAGACCAGTAAGCCGTAGAGGCGTTTATGCTGCTGCCGGTGCCACAGAGCACGTTTTGTTTTGAGGGAGGGATTTTTTTCTTCTCCCTCTTTTTCGTTTTATTTTTTGTCATTTTGACTCGAGACTGATTGACAGGGTTCGGACGCGAGGATTTAACGTCTGTAACACGCTGCTTGTTAGGATCCCTTGCTTTTTCCAACAGCGCGTCGCCAAAAAGATAGGACGTTTCGCAGGACGCTGAGACTTGGCTTGTTCACCATGACCATACAGTATGGAATTGCGCTTCGAAGATTTTTTTACTGAAAGTGGCAGTAGAGAATATTAAAGTGTCATTGATGTGAGACTAGCGAGTGGTTTTGTATAGTAGAGAGAAAGAACGTTGGATGCATGCTTAACCCCACCGAAACGAATTCGAAATCGAGCTTCCATTCCCATCCGCATCCAGAGAGCAGAGCACGACCCAACCAAACTTGATAAATCCCCACCAAAAAAAGACACCAAAAAGAAAGCTCCTGAAAAATGACCCCCCAATTTTAGATCTTTCAACTCATTACACTATACGACATTAAACGCGACCATTGAATTAATTGCCTTAGACGCGGTGGGTGTTATCCACCGTCGGAGCGGGGGCGTAGTGCTCGCGCGTCAACTCCTCGTCCGAGGTGTTTTCGGGCTTATCCAGGTCATCGTCGGTGATGCCGGTGATCTTGGTGAGGATCTTGGCGGCGTAGATGTCGCTAGAGACGTTGACGGCGGTACGGAAGCGGTCGATGAACCAGTCGATGGCCACAATGACGGCGTACATGCCCGTGACGGGGACATCGACCGAGTTGGCGATCATGACGGTGAGGACCAGCGACGACGACGGGATGGGCGTGGTGCCGATGGAAGCCAGAGTGGCCAACAGCACAATGATGATGTACTGCACCGGGGTCAGGTCGATGCCCTGGGTCTGGGCCAAGAAGACGACGCAGATCGGGAAGTAAATGGCGGTTCTGTGAGTAGTATCCATTCGAGTCAGTAACAGTACTTCATTTCACACAAGAGTTGATCCGACAAGCTGTTGAGAGTGTACTAACCCGTCCATGTTGATCAAGCAACCGAGCGGGACGGTAAACTTGACCACAGTGTTTGGCACGCCGCGAGCAAGAGCCTCACGGATGGTGACGGGAAGCGTGGCAGCAGACGACGCCGTTCCCCAGGCTGTCACCCAAGCAGGCGAAGACTTGAACCACATCGAGTAGGGGTTCTCGCGGACGACGAAAAAGTAAATTGCCGGCACGATGACGAAGAGGTGCAAGAACATGCCCGCAAGTGCCGCGCCAATCAAAACGCCCAGGTTGATGCCGATGTCCTCAATGTTGAGTCGAAGCAGGTTGGGCAGAATCAGGAAGAAGACACCAATGGGTGCAATCTTGATGAGGAAGGTAATGATCCTGGTCACCATCTTCTCCACCTCTTCGATGGCCGCGATGATGCGCCCAGTGGGGTTGATGAGATATCCAATGACAACCGAGACGATCAAGATGGCGAGAAGCTCGGTCTCAGCAAGGGACCTAAAGATGTTGTCGGTGATAAATGACCGGAACAGGGTCACAACCACCGTGTGCGGCTCATTCTTGCTGCGCTCTGCGACAAGATCCTTTTGGTCTTCATCCATCTCCAACGCGGGGCCCCGCACCTCAACCATCAACCTGCGCCAGCCAAGGCCGGTCAGGAGACAGGTGTGCATGATGGAGATGATTGTTGTGATCACATAGTATCCGACAGTCCACTTGGCGAGCTTTGCTCCGCCACCAGTCATCTCCTTGAGCCTGACCATGGCGAGAATCATGGCTGTCATGATCAGGGGCAGGACAACAGCCTTGAGGGAACGCAACCAAAGGTCACCGGGAATGCTGAGGATTGGGATCACGGCTGAAGGAACACTGTCAACCTGGGTGGTGACAATCAGGCCGATGGCGATGGCGATTATGGCTGCAATGACGATCTGAACGGCTGAACCGGGCGTCTTGGCGGAATCGACCAGCTTGCGGTGCCACGGGCGCTTCTGTGTCTCCTCGGCGAATCCTTGAGTCTCGTGCGGCGGTGAGCCCGAACTATACGAGTCCTGGCGCGTGGCATCGTTCTCCATTGCGACGGTCTTTTCGGACGGCCGCTCCGGCGCTGCCCCGACCGGTGTTGGGTTTGACATTTCGGCGGAGTTCTTGTTAGGAGGATATGGCCGGTTGTCTAAACGAGAGATGGAGCAAGGCACCGCTTCGATCTTGGCTGGTTGGCGGTTCAAGTCAATGGAAGACCAGGAAGGCGAGGTAAGCACGACCGGTTTGAGCGACCAAGTTGAATATACAGCTTGACCGAACGAAAGCCTTGGAGGTGAAAAGGAAAGAAAAGGGAGGAAACAACTCTGATCAAGTAGGCATGCGGCATGTTACCTAAATATCAAGGGTCCTTCCATTGATAAGGACATTATTACCGTTGGCTCGGTTCCCCAATGGGAATCTTGGTCCGTGACAAGGAGGTTATCATCGGAAGCTCCAGTTCGGCTTAGCGAATCGCCACCTCGCTCTTCTATCTCTTGTCAAGTCTAGGTTGGTAAGGCATGCTCTCGTGGGATCGGGGCCCTGGTGGTCTCACACGAGTCCGTATGTACCTTTTACGCAACAATTCAATAACAATCTCTGACCCCACAGATAGCTAGCCCACTGTCCACCACTCCGCTGGGATTCTGGGGATTGGATTGGGGGACAAGAGGGTTGGCGCCGAGACTCCCACATGGCCACCATCGCTTCTGTCTAGGAAGGTCGGTCGACCAATGTGGAAAGACGTTTGGTCTCCAAGAACCTGACATAAAAGATCCCTCCAACAATAATTCCTACCGACTGCTGTGGGTATCATCCTTGGCGACGGGTGGATGCTGTTAGTTTGAAGACAAGACACTATGGATAGTGAGTGGGTGGCGCCATGGCTTTCCATGCAGGGAGGGAAGGAAAGGAAGGACTGTAGCTGCAGGGCCAACAAGCGGGCCAGAACCAAACATTGCCCCTCAAAGAA